>CM051519.1:28166298-28791298 GCA_028015205.1 Mytilisepta virgata | reverse complement strand
GTGATGGCAAAAGCTCACGTCATTTTAGGACAGGTGAGCTAATAAAAATCTACCACTGAAGTTTAGTTCACATATTTTGGGAATACAGCATATCAAAATGATCAATCCATTGCTACTTTTCTGAAAGAGGACAATCCAAGATTGTAACTGCCCACAGCTCATCAGATTTTAAAATTTTGTTCAGGAGTTTGTGTCACAACACTGCACAGTTTTCATCGACATATTTCTTATGATATGAAATAACTTTGAATTTTACACATTTATTAATCTTAATCTCCAAAAGGTGATAAGGGCAAAAAAATAAAGGTGCTAGGTTCTCAGGCAGTATTGCACGGAAAAAAACTTCACGCCGGAGCTTTTTATTTCCAGTCTGCTCCGGAAACGGTCGATATTTATTATTTCATACACTTACGGTTGTAGAAATAAATAATTATTATAATTATTATAGTGTTCTAGCTTGCCCTAAACAAATGGAAGGATTGGTCACCCTTGATTCCCTTTGAGTCTCATAAATGTACCCTTTCTTTCAGAACATGTTTTTGTTGTCATTAATTGACCAAATTAAGTTCAAAGTGGAAGTATCTTTTTGCTGTTACCAAAAAAAAAATCTGCAGAGTTGCTCCCCTTTGATCATCAATTTTCTTTTCAATTCAATTTTTTTCTGACAAGGAAAACATAAAATTTATATTTGTTGAATAATAAAAAAATAATTTTTGAAAAAAAATTGTATTCTTTTGAAAAAAATGTGTTTCCCAAACTTTTTTGTACATATAATTTTATGTTAAACCTTTGTAATTCTTTTATGACTTGGGTTATATTCATGCAATCAGTAAAGATTGTAATAAGCTTTCATATTTAAACTGCATTGTGTGATAATGCAAACAGTGGTTGTTTTCCTTGGTAATCTGTGATGAAACCCAGGAATGATATAAATCACATATATGATGTTTTTAAAAAAATGTTTGTCCATACCATAATAATGTCAATTTCCAAAAAAGAAAAAAAGCCTCCCTCGCTCATCCATTTTTTAAACTAGAGGCTCTCAAGAGCCTGTGTCGCTCACCTGTATCTAATGTGATTACAATAGCTACTGAAGACATCTTATCATTATTATTTTTGAATATGTGGTCAAGTTGTGACCATTCAGAATTTTTTTTACAATTTTCTGATAGACTTCTAAACATCTTGGATGATGGATCGGCAACAAAGTAACAACACTTGGTCAGCACCTCATAAGGAACATTCATGCTATGTTTTGTTACATTCCATTCAGTGGTTCTCTAAAAGAAATCATTTGTATGCATTTCCCATAGGGTCCAATGTTAAACTTAGTCCCCCGCTGGCGGCAATCTTGGATGATGGATCGGCTACAAAGTAACAACGCTTGGTCAGCACCTCATAAGGAACATTCATGCCAGATTTAGTTTCATTCCGTTCAGTGGTTCTCTAAAAGAAGTCATTTGTATGCATTTCCCATAGGGTCCTATGTTAAACTAAGTTCCCCGCTGGCGGCCATCTTGGATGATGGATCAGCTACAAAGTAACAACACTTGGTCAGCACTTCATAAGGAATATTCATGCCATGTTTGGTTTCATTCCATTAAGTGGGTCACTAGAAGAAGTCATTTGTATGCATTTCCCATAGGGTTCTATGTTAAACTAAGTCCCCCGCTGGCGGCCATCTTGGATTATGGATCGGCTACAAAGTAACAACACTTGGTCAGCACCTCATAAGGAACATTCATGCTATGTTTTGTTACATTCCATTCAGTGGTTCTCTAAAAGAAGTCATTTGTATGCATTTCCCATAGGGTCCAATGTTAAACTTAGTCTCCCGCTGGCGGCCATCTTGGATTATGGATCGGCTACAAAGTAACAACACTTGGTCAGCACCTCATAAGGAACATTCATGCCATGTTTGGTTTCATTCTATTCAACGGTTCTCTAAAAGAAGTCATTTGTATGCATTTCCCATAGGGTCCTATGTTAAACTAAGTCCCCCTCTGGCAGCCATCTTGGATGATGGATCGGCTACAAAGTAACAACACTTGGTCAGCAACTCATAAGGAACATTCATGCCAGATTTAGTTTCATTCCATTCAGTGGTTCTCTAAAAGAAGTCATTTGTATGCATTTCCCATAGGGTCCTATGTTAAACTAAGTTCCCCGCTGGCGGCCATCTTGGATGATGGATCAGCTACAAAGTAACAACACTTGGTCAGCACTTCATAAGGAATATTCATGCCATGTTTGGTTTCATTCCATTAAGTGGGTCACTAAAAGAAGTCATTTGTATGCATTTCCCATAGGGTTCTATGTTAAACTAAGTTCCCCGCTGGCGGCCATCTTGGATTATGGATCGGGTACAAAGTAACAACACTTGGTCAGCACCTCATAAGGAACATTCATGCCATGTTTGGTTTCATTCCATTCAACGGTTCTCTAAAAGAAGTCATTTGTATGCATTTCCCATAGGGTCCTATGTTAAACTAAGTCCCCCGCTGGCGGCCATCTTGGATTATGGATCGGCTACAAAGTAACAACACTTGGTCAGCACCTCATAAGGAACATTCATGCCATGTTTGGTTTCATTCCATTCAACGGTTCTCTAAAAGAAGTCATTTGTATGCATTTCCCATAGGGTCCTATGTTAAACTAAGTTCCCCTCTGGCGGCCATCTTGGATGATGGATCGGCTACAAAGTAACAACACTTGGTCAGCACCTCATAAGGAACATTCATGCCAGATTTAGTTTCATTCCATTCAGTGGTTCTCTAAAAGAAGTCATTTGTATGCATTTCCCATAGTGTCCTATGTTAAACTATGTTCCCCGCTGGCGGCCATCTTGGATGATGGATCGGCTACAAAGTAACAACACTTGGTCAGCACCTCATAAGGAACATTCATGCCAGATTTAGTTTCATTCCATTCAGTGGTTCTCTAAAAGAAGTCATTTGTATGCATTTCCCATAGGGTTCTATGTTAAACTAAGTCCCCCGCTGGCGGCCATCTTGGATTATGGATCGGCTACAAAGTAACAACACTTGGTCAGCACCTCATAAGGAACATTCATGCCATGTTTGGTTTCATTCCATTCAAGGGTTCTCTAAAAGAAGTCATTTGTATGCATTTCCCATAGGGTCCTATGTTAAACTAAGTCCCCCTCTGGCGGCCATCTTGGATGATGGATCGGCTACAAAGTAACAACACTTGGTCAGCACCTCATAAGGAACATTCATGCCAGATTTAGTTTCATTCCATTCAGTGGTTCTCTAAAAGAAGTCATTTGTATGCATTTCCCATAGGGTCCTATGTTAAACTAAGTTCCCCGCTGGCGGCCATCTTGGATGATGGATCGGCTACAAAGTAACAACACTTGGTCAGCACCTCATAAGGAACATTCATGCCATGTTTGGTTTCATTCCATTCAGTGGTTCTCTAGAAGAAGTTCAAAATGTAAAATGTTAACGACGACGCCGGACGACGGACGACGGACGACGGACGCCAAGTGATGAGAAAAGCTCACTTGACCCTTTGGGTCAGGTGAGCTAAAAAGTGGCCAGAGAACCTAAGCATCTTTTTTGCATGACCTAAGAATCTGAAATTAATGAAGCATTGACAGAATTTGCAAAGTAATATTTCAAAAACAAAAATACAAGTCTTTAATATTGCAAACTGAACCCAGCTGCATTTTTCGCATTATCAAAAACATTAGATTAATTAATGAAATTACAACAGGAACAAACCTTGTTAAAGCTGTCCCTATAGCATTTCGTCTCTCTTTGTCTTGTTCATCTGTACTTGAGTGTATAATATTTTTCTCCACCAATTCTCTCCGTGATGGGCGTGAACTTAAAAACTTTGCTAAACTGTCTTGGCGAGCTACTTTTGCTGCTAATGAACCTGGAAAAAGATTAAAAGATTTTTAAATAAAGAACACTAATACTTTGGAATGAAAACAGGCTTTAAACCACCTTTGTTTGAAAACTGCCCTGGATCTTAAAATCACATGCAAATAGAAATGTACTATAATCAACAGGCATTTTTGAGTTTTTTTTCTCTGTGCAAAGTGTCATAAATATATATTTGCTTCATGAAAATAGATCAATAATACATTCTTTATTAAAGGACTTCAGTAAGAGAGCCTGATACTACCCCAAATATATCCAGCCCTTTTAACCCTTTATATCTGAAAAACTGTAAAAGATAGAAGAAATCTGTTGCCATATTACTGATGGCAATCATCAAGATCTGAATTAAACGAAAAAATTTCCATTAAAATCAGATGAAAAACTAGAGGCTCACCTGGCTTTTATTAGGCCATTTTAAAATGTAAGCTCTTTTGAATCCACAAGGCTTTTAAAAAAACACAAATGCCAAAGTAACCTTGATATTTGACCTTTGACCTAAAAAAGGTAGGTCATTTGCATCTGTAATTCCATGAGATACTTGCCAACTTTGGTTAAAGTCTGCCCATTAGTTCCTGAGCAAATAACAAAAAATTTTTTTCCCATATGGATTCAATGGAAACTTTAAACAGGCGTAGCCATCGGTTGATCAGATGAATCTCAACCAATGTTGTTTATCCAACTGCAACCAAAGGTAGAGAATTGGTAGAGGTCATTCCAGAAATCATTCCTGCCAACTTTGGTTAAAATCTGCCCATCAGTTCATCAGCAAATGATATAAAAGTCCTTTTCCATATGGATTCAATGGAAACTTTGAAAAGTGGATCATTTGTAGAGGGCATAGTTGTCATGTAATGGAAACTTTGAACAGATGCAGCCATCTGTTGAGCATATGAATCTCAACCAAAAGTGGATCGTTTGTAGAGGGGATAGTTGTCATCAATCCTGCAAAGTTTCAAACATCTCATCATGTAGTTTCAGCAGAGATGAATTTTGAAAATAGGCCAATAAAATTAAAGATGGCCTCTGGCAACCATGTTGTTCATCCATACGGAACCAAAGCCGGAACATTAATGGAGGTCCTTCCATATATCATTCTTGCCAACTTTGGTTACAATCTGCCCTTTAGTTTCTGAGAAATTGAAAAAAAATCTTTTCCCATATGGTTTTAATGGAAACTTTGAACAGCCACAGCCATTGGTTAAGGAGATGAATCTCACCAAAAAATGGAAGGTTTGTAGAGGGTACTATTGTCATTGATCCTACAAAGTTTCAAAAAATTTCATACCATAGTTTCAGAGGAGAAGATTTTTGAAAATTGGACAATAAAAATCAAAGATGGCACCTGGCAGATCATTTGTAGAGATCCTCCCAAACATGATTCCCACCAAGTATGGTTGCAATCAATCATGTAGTTTCAGAGGAGAAGATCAAAATGTGAAAAGTTAACGGATGACGGAAGACAGATGCAAAGTGCAGACATAATCTCACATGGCCTATAGGCCAGGTGAGCTAATAAAAAATTGAGGAGTCCTGCAAATGGCTAATTTTGTCCCCTTTAATCCCTTTTATCAACAAAAGTTACACAAAAATGCCTGAAATAACTTTTATTGCATTTCTTATGACAAACCATTTAAAACTAGAGGCTCTCAAGAGCCTGTGTCGCTCACCTGGATCTAATGTGATTTTGGAAATTATGTAAAATTATATAATGATTGAGACCAAGATTGGTTTAATTTGACACAGTATTTAAAATTAAAAACAGGTCATCTTAGTGTAGTCTTACAATAGCTACTGAAGACATCTTATCATTATTATTTTTGAATATGTGGTCAAGTTGTGACCATTCAGAATTTTTTTACAATTTTCTGATAGACTTCAAAACATCTTGGATGATGGATCGGCAACAAAGTAACAACACTTGGTCAGCAAAGTTTCATTCCATTCAGTGGTTCTCTAAAAGAAGTCATTTGTATGCATTTCCCATAGGGTCCTATGTTAAACTAAGTTCCCCGCTGGCGGCCATCTTGGATATTGGATCGGCTACAAAGTAACAACACTTGGTCAGCACCTCACAAGGAACATTCATGCCATGTTTGGTTTCATTCCATTCAACGGTTCTCTAAAAGAAGTCATTTGTATGCATTTCCCATAGGGTCCTATGTTAAACTAAGTCCCCCTCTGGCGCCCATCTTGGATGATGGATCGGCTACAAAGTAACAACACTTGGTCAGCACCTCATAAGGAACATTCATGCCAGATTTAGTTTCATTCCATTCAGTGGTTCTCTAAAAGAAGTCATTTGTATGCATTTCCCATAGGTTCCTATGTTAAACTAAGTTCCCCGCTGGCGGCCATCTTGGATGATGGATCGGCTACAAAGTAACAACACTTGGTCAGCACCTCATAAGGAACATTCACGCCAGATTTAGTTTCATTCCATTCAGTGGTTCTCTAAAAGAAGTCATTTGTATGCATTTCCCATAGGGTCCTATGTTAAACTAAGTTCCCTGCTGGCGGCCATCTTGGATGATGGATCGGCTACAAAGTAACAACACTTGGTCAGCACCTCATAAGGAACATTCATGCCAGATTTAGTTTCATTCCATTCAGTGGTTCTCTAAAAGAAGTCATTTGTATGCATTTCCCATAGGGTCCTATGTTAAACTAAGTTCCCCGCTGGCGGCCATCTTGGATGATGGATCGGCTACAAAGTAACAACACTTGGTCAGCACCTCATAAGGAACATTCATGCCATGTTTGGTTTCATTCCATTCAACGGTTCTCTAAAAGAAGTCATTTGTATGCATTTCCCATAGGGTCCTATGTTAAACTAAGTCCCCCTCTGGCGCCCATCTTGGATGATGGATCGGCTACAAAGTAACAACACTTGGTCAGCACCTCATAAGGAACATTCATGCCAGATTTAGTTTCATTCCATTCAGTGGTTCTCTAAAAGAAGTCATTTGTATGCATTTCCCATAGGGTCCTATGTTAAACTAAGTTCCCCTCTGGCGGCCATCTTGGATGATGGATCGGCTACAAAGTAACAACACTTGGTCAGCACCTCATAAGGAACATTCATGCCAGATTTAGTTTCATTCCATTCAGTGGTTCTCTAAAAGAAGTCATTTGTATGCATTTCCCATAGGGTCCTATGTTAAACTAAGTTCCCCGCTGGCGGCCATCTTGGATGATGGATCGGCTACAAAGTAACAACACTTGGTCAGCACCTCATAAGGAACATTCATGCCAGATTTAGTTTCATTCCATTCAGTGGTTCTCTAAAAGAAGTCATTTGTATGCATTTCCCATAGGTTCCTATGTTAAACTAAGTTCCCCGCTGGCGGCCATCTTGGATGATGGATCGGCTACAAAGTAACAACACTTGGTCAGCACCTCATAAGGAACATTCATGCCAGATTTAGTTTCATTCCATTCAGTGGTTCTCTAAAAGAAGTCATTTGTATGCATTTCCCATAGGGTCCTATGTTAAACTAAGTTCCCCGCTGGCGGCCATCTTGGATGATGGATCGGCTACAAAGTAACAACACTTGGTCAGCACCTCATAAGGAACATTCATGCCATGTTTGGTTTCATTCCATTCAGTGGTTCTCTAGAAGAAGTTCAAAATGTAAAATGTTAACGACGACGCCGGACGACGGACGACGGACGACGGACGCCAAGTGATGAGAAAAGCTCACTTGACCCTTTGGGTCAGGTGAGCTAAAAATCATCAAAATCATTGAAACTGGATAAGAAATTAAAAAGTTTTGAAAATTACGATGTGTCTCTTTTACCTCTGAAACAACAGGAGTCCCTTTAACCTCTGAAACAGCATGAGATAGTGAAAAACAGATTTTCCATTTTCATCAAGGAATATTAAAAACTAAAATTCATAAAAATTGGATAAAATTCAAAATTACACAAAAATTAACAAAAAACCCTTAATGTCCCCCACAAAAAACTTGGAGGGGACAGATTCCCCAAAATCACTCCCAACCTGTATTTCTTATTGGGGACCATTGTGGTAAAATATTATAAGGATATGTTTAATAGAACAAAAGTAAATGAGCGGAAACCTAACTGTCTACATACATAGAAACTGACAATGAAAGATATGTTTTTGCAAATATCTGCGGTTGTAAAAAAACAAAAACAAATTTCGCATACTCAATTCTTCTTCTTCATCCTCTTCATCGTCACGGTAACGAATTTCCTCATCATCTGACGATGAATCATCAGTCGGCTGGAAAGACGTGTTGGTGGTGGGAGGAACTGTTGGCATGGACACAGGAATGGGTACATTTTCTTTATTGCTGTCTGTATTGAAATGCCTGATAAAGAGAAAATTTACATATTCTAAATTTTATATAAACATGTTGGTACCTGCTGGTCATATTTCACAGGAATTTATAGTCATTTAAGAATTTCCATTTTGATGTGAAAGTAAGTTTAAATAACAAATAAGGTTTTGGAAATTGGCATTTAAGTCTGACATGTGTGTTAAACTGTAAAATATTTGGATGTTAGAACACTATACCAGATATCAAAAAAAAAAAATGTATAATTTATCGACTTAAATTCACTGGTTTTGCCAATAAATTCCAAATTTTCAACTATGTGTTAAGTTTTCGACTGTGACCTTCAAGACAGATATTTAAATCTTCTTGCAATGGTACAGAACAATCATTCAAAGTATCATCATTTATCTTTGAGCAGTACTGAAGACGAGAGCTGATGTGATTTGTTAGCATCGAACTATTGTCTGTACAGGTAAAACTAAGATTGTGACCTGGTTGAGATTTAAACACAATTCATGATCAACCTTCGAAGGTGAAGAACAATCATACAAGTTATCAACAATTTACTGCAAGCAGTATTGAAGATAGTGGACATGTGGCTGTAGTCTGCAAACTAACTAAGTTTGTGCCCTTTACCTTCAACATGGATATTCGAACCATATTTGTGACACTTCTACAAACTGAGGTAAACAATCACACAAAGTATGATCATTAAACTCAATGTGGTTCTCAAGATATAAATTTGGACACAATTATACATTTGTATTTCTGAACTTTTTGACAACTCATCAACCAATTATCTGAAGTACATAAAACTAATGAACTAATAACGTTTTATGTGCCACAGAGTAAAGCATATTAAGTCCCATATGATATTAATAGCAACCAAATGAAAAGGAATAAGCCATACTAGATAACTTACGCTAAGCCACCCCTCAATTTTGGTCTGTTCACAGCACTGGACATGGGTGTTGACTTAGGTGATGGCATTGGAGAAGACTGTTTTATCACATTAGAAATATGAGGTGTAGTAATTTCATCTACATGAGAAAAGTTCACATGAGCATGATTCTCATTCTTGTCATGTGAGTTGGTTGTAGCAGTTTTATGATCACCCCCACCAACACCTTTTAGAGCACTTTTTTTAGGTATCAATGTCAAATCTGGTTCACTAGCAGGTACGGGTTCAAATCCTGCTGGATACTGAATTTCTGGCTCTTCATCCTGATCCATTTTCTTGTTATTTTTTTCATTTTGGTCTTTCTTTTGTTCACTGTTTTGTTCCTCCTCTTTTTCTGAAAATTAATTAAAAGTTAATCAATATAACATGTTATTTGGATACTGCCCAATTTAGAACATACTTTATAAACCAAACTTAAGGACATATATTATTTTCATACTAAAATTAAGAAAAGAGGCTCCCAGGAGCCTGAATCGCTCACCTGGTCCTTAAGCTTTAAGGGAGTCTTTCATGAGCTATTACCCCTATAATGGATCATCTGACAACTTCGACCCAGTTCAGACTTTTGTAGAGCTCAATGAGCTGATTGTTTAAGCAAACAACAGCTTTTCTCTATCGACAATAGTTTTCATTCTATAGGGCAAAAACAAGAGAAAACGCTATTTTTGACATTTAAAGGGTCATCTATAAGGCATCAACAGTTATTTTGACATTTAAGGGACAAAACTTTAACTCCTAAAGGGCTCATTTAAACATTTTGCAAACTAAGGGAAATGCTGTGAAAATGGTCAATTTTGATGTTCTAAGGGGAATAACTCCTAAAAGGAATGATCATACAACTTAATAAGTACAAATTTTAAAAAAAAATCAAGAAAAAGGGCAATAACTCCTACATGGGTGGTTACATCTTCTTCAAAATTTCAAAGCAGGTAGATCTTGAGGTGTTGAACACTTTAGCTTCCCATCAGAATTTTGATATCTGTCACCATTTTTGAGTTATTTGCAAAAAACTGCAATTTACCCCTATGTTCTATTTTTAGCCATGGCAGCCATGTTTTTTTACAAATCAAAAATCCAAACGATAGTTTAGTAGCACTCATGCCAAGGAACAACTACACTAAGTTTGGTTGCAATTAAACTTATGGTGTAAGAGGAGTTAACGATTTTATTACAATGAATAAAGACTGCAAAAATGGTCAATTTTGACGATCTAAGGGGAATAACTCCTAAAAGGAACGAACCTACAACTTCGATCCTGTTACAAATTTTGTAGATCTTTGTGTGCCTAACAATATGAAATTTAAATTTTTCAAATTTCCTTTATAGTATCCAAGATATTGAGCTTAATAAGTGCAAAATTTGGAAAAAATGCAGAAAAAGGGCAATAACTCCTACATGGGTCGTTGGATCTTCTTTAAAATTTCAGGGCAGGTAGATCTTGAGGTGCTGAACACTTTTACCCTCTGCCAGGATTTTGATATCTGTTATGGTTTTTGAGTTATTCGCAAAAAACTGCAATTTACCCTTATGTTCTATTTTTAGCCATGGCGGCCATGTTTTTTTACGAATCAAAAATCCAAACGATAGTTTTGTAGCACATATACCAATAAACAACTGTACGAAGTTTGGTTGCAATTGGACTTATGGTGTCGGACGAGTTAACGTTTGAAAAATTGTTAACAGACGACGACGACGGACGCCAAGTGATGGTAAAAGCTCACCTGGACCTTTGGTCCAGGTGAGCTAAAAAAAGATCATTAAAGAATTAATTTTACAGATAATATTTCAAAAATGAAATTGTATAAGGGAGAAAAAAATAACTGTCCAATTTTTTTTAAGGTAGAATTTATAGCCTTTCTGTACCACAAAAGCTTAGGCAAGACATGTTAAAAACAAAAGAGAATGATTATTAGTTGTTTATTATCCACAATCAACTAGATGTACTGTGAGCAAAGCTCACAAAGGATACCCCCCGCTTTGAAGTCCAATTATCTCCCTTGTGTGATATCAGAAAGCAAAGATTTTTCTTCATGCACATCTTTGGATGATGTACTTCCTTTCTGTAAAGTTTCGTTGAAATCCATGGAGTGGTCTAGGAGGAGTTGCGCTTACGAGGTTCATATATAATGTATAAGCCAAAAAAAATAGAAGTCCAATTATCTCCCTTGTGTGATATCGGAAAGCAAAGATTTTTCTTCATGCACATCTTTGGATGATGTACTTCCTTTCTGTAAAGTTTCGTTGAAATCCATTGAGCGGTCTAGGAGGAGTTGCGCTTACGAGGTTCATATATAATGTATAAGCCAAAAAAAATAGAAGTCCAATTATCTCCCTTGTGTGAAATCGGAAAGCAAAGATTTTTCTTCATGCAGATCTTTGGATGATGTATTTCCTTTCTGTAAAGTTTCGTTGAAATCCATTGAGCGGTCTAGGAGGAGTTGCGCTTACGAGGTTCATATATAATGTATAAGCCAAAAAAAATAGAAGTCCAATTATCTCCCTTGTGTGATATCGGAAAGCAAAGATTTTTCTTCATGCACATCTTCAGATGATGTACTTCCTTTCTGTGATGTATCGTTGAAATCCATTGAGCGGTCTAGGAGGAGTTGCGCTTACGAGGTTCATATATAATGTATAAGCCAAAAAAAATAGAAGTCCAATTATCTCCCTTGTGTGATATCGGAAAGCAAAGATTTTTCTTCATGCAAATCTTTGCATGATGTACTTCCTTTCTGTAAAGTTTCGTTGAAATCCATTGAGCGGTCTAGGAGGAGTTGCGCTTACAAGATATATGGACAGACGGACAGACGGACAGACGGACGGACAAGGTGATTCCTATATACCCCCCCAAACTTTGTTTGCGGGGGGTATAATAATTACATACTTATTCAGAACGAGAACATGTTAAGGATGTTTACTGGTCATGTATTTGAATTTTTGTCAGATGTTCAGAATCCTCTGGTTTTATCCATTTGAATGCCATAAATTATTTTTCCTGCTAACACCCATTTTTCTTTTCATAAATGTTTTGCATACAGAATAATAAGCCATTTGTAAAAATCTTATAAAATCCTTGTTATTATTTAATGGTTTTTGAGAAATAAAACTTGTGAATGACAAAGCTATGTAAAATGAAGAGTATATTTTTCCCACCAAATTTTCAATGACAAACAAGAACACCGACCTATAATTTTTTTTCGCTCTTTTAGTTTCTTTATTAATCTACTACCAATATTTACCAGTGTTATTAAAAGCTTGTTATTTTGAAACTGAGTAGCAAACATCCTTAATATGATATGAATATAAACCTTATTTAGTACTACACTGATACACTGAGCCAAAATTTTAACATACCTTCTCATGTGGTAAAAATCCACATGAAAACATGTTATTTAACCCAGACATATGATTCTGAGTTGTGATAGTAATAAACTGAGGCAGTTCAGTTCATGGAGGAGGAAAACAAACACCACACACAGAATGAAAATAATAATGTTACAATTTTCTAACATATATATGACATTTTGATTCTTACAATCTATGAAGACGGTAATGTCAAATTTGTTTTTAAATGCCGGTTACAATTTTCAAGAATGGAACTCCTAAGTGCTTTTACAACAAAGATAGTTCCAATTGGCCTAGTAGTTCAGAGATAAGATTTTTAAATATTTCTTTGCTGATAATTATTCTATTTTTCAAGATCTGGATAGCTAACAAAATTTTAAATAGGAACCATGAAGACATGAACGTTCAAATTTTAACTTACTGATCTCTATTACAACAGCCTTATCAGGAACAGAATTTTCTTCAATAGTAATTTCTGCAGTTTTGACAGCAGTTTCCATAGTAACCTCTTTAGTTTCTGATTTATCTGTGACAGGAACACTTGGAAAAATCATAGGTCTTGCCTGTGCTGTGGTCAGTACTAAAACAGAACACAAGATAACTAAACACATCATTTATATCAATTTTTTTTTCAATAATTTCTGATCAGATTCTTGGTTAAGGCTAAACATGGCTTTTAGAACTGACAGGTGTAACATCAGCCTGAGTTATGATTGTTGTACACTGTGATCTTACCTGGAGTGTCTGCACTAGAACTGACAGGAGTTATATCAGTCTAACTTCTGATTGTTGTACACTGTGATCTTACCTGGCGTGTCTGCACTAGAACTGACAGGAGTTATATCAGTCTAAGTTCTGATTGTTGTACACTGTGATTTTACCTGGCGTGTCTGCACTAGAACTGACAGGAGTTATATCAGTCTAAGTTCTGATTGTTGTACACTGTGATCTTACCTGGTGTGTCTGCACTAGAACTGACAGGAGTGATATCAGCCTAAGTTGTGATTGTTGTACACTGTGATCTTACCTGGCGTGTCTGCACTAGAACTGACAGGAGATATATCAGCCTGAGTTGTGATGGTTGTACACTGTGATCTTACCTGGTGTGTCTGCACTAGAACTGACAGGAGTGATATCAGCCTTAGTTGTGATTGTTGTACACTGTGATCTTACCTGGTGTGTCTGCACTAGAACTGACAGGAGTTATATCAGCCTGAGTTGTGATTGTTGTACACTGTAACACCTCTGTATTTGCTGTATGTACAGACTCTACATTTTCCTGAGATGAATCCTTTCCTGTCAGCTCTGTTTTGTCTTTATCTGAGCCTGAAATTGAAATAAATTACTAAGTATACATACAGTCAGACATACCCGTACCACTGTGCCTTTAGTTAATCTCAGTAGCTGCTAATTTTACTTCAGCCCTATTTTTAAACTATTGACACAACCTTAACAAGTATAATAGTTCTACAATTCTAGAATAAGATTAAATGATGAAATATTTTTACTCTGGTGCCCTGTATTTATAAAATACATTCAATGATCAACATTAACATACATCATTTCCATTTATGAATAAGATAAACAAAAATAAGAACAAAAAATTGAAAATATTTAAACACTCCTTCAATAACCTTCATACTTTCAAATTACCTTCAGGTTTAAAATTCAGAATGATCTTATAATTAACACATTGTCGTAATTTTTAATATTTCCATAGAAACAATTTCATCACCTACACAAACTTCTGTATCCTTTCAGGTATATGACAGTTTTCATAATCAATAAAATATAGACTATATTCAGTGTCATGTGGAAATAACATGTATAAAAATAATTTGTCCTATGAATGTGCAAGTTAGAACGATGACAAGGCAATTGTACAGTAATTAAAAAGATTAACATATATCGGTAATCATTGAAACAGGTAAAAATTAATTAGTAGAAAAAAATATTCAGAATAACACTAAATAAAAGTAGGGGTTTCATTCTATTACATTTTAAAAAAAAATTCATTCCATTTTTTAGATAAAACATGTAAATTGTAGAATCTGATCCTTTTGTGAATCAAGGTAAAAGGTCAAAAAGATTTGAAAAGCAACATGTGGTCACTCATGTTCAAAACAACAGAGAGAGAGTGGAAGATTCCTATATATACAAACTGATACTTAATAGTAATTATGAGATGTCTAAAATATATAATGTCTATCATTTAGTTATCACTATGGTTACTTACATAAACAACTTACATAGTTGACAGATGGGGACAATCACAAAATCAGAAAAAATCCTCCTTTCCCCCCATCCCAAAAAAAACCCCTCCAAGATGCATATCCTGTATCAGAATGATATTTTCCCAAACATTAAACTACCCCGGTATATTTTATTCCTTTCCTTAGCTAACCTATACACTATTATTTTGTGGATTTTAATGATGAACAACGTTTATGACACAAGGTGTGTATGTTTAAGTACAGATATTTGCCAAAAATTCTATTCTGATTGTACATAGGAAAACAATTTTTATGAAACACTTACATTTTAATTATGATAAATTTATTTAAATCAATTAATTCTTAAAACTTAAAAAATTTAAAAAATAGGAGAGGAAAACATATTGAAATAGAAAAAAAAAATGATAATTTGTATAAGAACAGACTTACTGTATAAGAAGATGAAGTAATTATGTAACAGAAACTGACGTTATCTGTACCAACAGGTATGATTGCTAGGTGTAAAATATCCTTAGTGCTTCAATTACTCACAAAGAACAAACATGTGCCAATATTCTCTAAACAACATACAGGAGTGGAATGATCTTCGTGTAAACAGGTGTAAAAGGTAAGAAATACAAAGTATTCAAAGTGTAAAATCAATTTGTAATACATCAGAACATGTTGTCCTGTTTTTTTTAATCATTAAATAATTGATTTTGTTTAATATAAATTCATTTTTTTAAGAAATATTAACTATTTTTGTCAATGTCGAGCTACTCAAGGGTTATATGCCTCTAACAAGACTATATTTTGTAAGTTTTTAACGACATCAATTTAATTCTATTTAAAACATAGGTCTTTTGGGAATATTTATGGTTCCCTATTCATATGAAGTAAGGGTGAAACAATTTTTATAACTAAAGGTACCATAAGCCAGTACCAAAATCACATAGACTCCAATTAATTTTACCACATTAGGTAATAATGAAACCAAAATGCCTTTGAAGATATTTTTCTATTTCATTTTCAATGAGTATCAATTTAATTTTATAATTTGAAATTTCTCTTTGAAATAAATTTGACATGTTAACCTTGCTTACCAATAATAGGAGCAAGTATCATTTATACCCTTACTGGTAATGAAATGGTCTATGTCAGACATAAATTAGTGCATTACACTACGGAGGTTGTTACCTTGACCTTACAGACATTCCAACCTTATTCATGGACAATCTGATCAACAATAACACCAAGCATTCTTCACAAAATGCAGTTTGAGAGTACTGACCTCAAAAACAGGTATTCCAGTAAATTATAACTAACATACTTCTCAATATTCAAAAATTCAAAAGGATCAGACAGGAAAAGCAAAGACAGACAGACTTAGTGATTCCTATATATGGAAATCTAAGGCTTTACAGTTATTGCTACCTCCATAATGATAATTATCTTACATTTCTTTTAATCAAATGTAATATACCATCTTTGTATCACAATCCAAAGACTAAAGCTGCTTTAAATAGTAATTCTGTTTGACTGATAGGTTGGTTTTTTTGACATGATAGTCTGTAATCTGATGAATACCAATGAACTTTTAATATCTAATGTCTGAATTTCAAATTAATTCAGAAAATAGACATTGTCTAATAATTAGATACAAAAACACAGCTGTGAAATAATTTTTGATGACAATTTCATCATGAATCAAAATTTTCAAAACTGAGTTATCTCCCTTCTCACACATAAACTGGAGGTATTTTATCACTGCTACAAACTTGTTCTATCTTTTATAAAGTTTTCACTTTCAACAACACTGAAGTCAAGTGTTGGGACATTGTTCCCTGAAAAACTGACTATTGAAATTTGTAATCTATAATCTCAAAAAGTACTAAGTTCAGCATTTTTATTTTAAAATTTCTATTTTAGAAGTTTTTGTACAAATAACTTACTGTCCTCCAGTCTAGAACATGAAGAATTTGTACAAAAAGCAGTCTTAATATTGACTTTTTAAATAAATATATATTTTTATTGTGAACATCAGGAATCATGAAAGCATGGTTAACATAAATTTCACATGAACCTGTAGGGCCTGAAGAAAACATTTTTATAGTTGAATGAACTAAAGAAATCCTGAGTCACTCTAACAGAGCTATTTTTATAGAACACATGTGAAAGTAGAAGAAACCACTTAATTTTGTTGATATCAGGGTTATACAGGTGGTTCAGATATTGGTAATAAAATACACAGATAAAAACTATAACCAGACTTTGGTTAAACCAGGAAGCCTGAAAATTCATATTTCATTCAATAAAACCATCATATGTAATGATTTCATTTTTCTACAGTCATCTAATACCAGGAATAAATCAATACAGTATTTACAATGTACTTTTACCTCTATTTGTACTTTTCACAGGGCTTCTATAGTGAAATGAGATAGAATTAAAAAATCAAATGTCAGCCATGAATATTTATAATATCATAATGGTAATATGTAGTCTTATATTGAATTCTGGATCATTTACTTATGCCTTCACTGTAAATGGTATGTTCATCAGAGGGTACAATTATTTCTGAACAGAAAGAAAATTACATTATGAAAATGATGGTTAATTATCCAATAATAATATACCTAAGTTTTGAATCATAACATTTATAGAGACAAAAATCTTTTTATCTACTACAGCTTATAGACATCTTAATTAGGGTCATTATAATGAATTTTCTCAACAAAGCCATATCTGTCAATGTTATTAAATTTCTATAATACCAAGGTTACTAAGATAAAATAATTATATTTCTGTATGTAAATCATCTTTGAAGTTAACTGAAAGTGCTTCTGGCTTGGATTTGTTTGAACTTAAACAAAACATACAAACAAAATGTTTGATAACTTATAAAACATTCCGGCTTTCATGATGTTGTTAATTTCCAAAGATGCCGACTTGCATTTATTGTAAAATTAGGTAATCCAAAAACTAAATTGAATATGCTATTTAATATTAACGTTAGTAATGTATTTTATTTGTTCAACTATTCAAACTAACAAAAACAAACACAAAATTCATTCGCAAATTCTGTGTACAACACACAATATTTATCTTAGTAAATGTCAATGACACAACAACCATTAAACAGAATGGAAAAGTACAAAAAGAGCTACCAGTACACTCTCCTTCTACACTGGGCATTACAGTAATTGTTAAAATTGTACAGGGCATAACTGTTACTAGAATTTGAAATTTATACTTCAGATAACTGTCCAGAGACAGACAGGAGAAGTTATACCTTTGAAGCAGTAATTTTTTCTCTATATCCATAAAAAGGGAAGTCTGGGATACAACTAATCATTAATATGAATATTGTTAATTGTAAATAAAAGTATAGGACAATAAGGCTGTTACTAAGAATGTAAATATGCATGTTTATGTTTATATTTATCATTATTATACAGTTGTATTTTTAATCCAATGAGAAAGAGCCATTTATGACATGTGACCTCCAAATATTTTTCCCTATTGTACAACCGGAAGTTAATATTTTCCGTATTGGACGTCCCGAAAAAGCTGTATTTTTTTCGTATTGTACGACCGGAAGTAAAAACAGGAAAAGTGTTTATGACGTCGTGGTTAAATAGATTACGTGCCAAAACTTTTCCCAAATGAGCTAGCAAAGTAAACTTGTATTTGATTTCTAATTCAGTATTTTATATCAGTGTAGAGCATAAAAAGGAGGATATATAGACTTTTGTCTGAATATGTTGAACTGTATAATAATATATGTTGAACTGTATAATAAACAGATTATTTTACAATTTTATGTACAATACGAAAAATATTGTACTCGTCCGTATTGGACTTGACGCCTATGGCGACTCGTCCAATACCACTTTCAATACAATACAGACTCGTACAATATTTACCCATATTGTACATAACACTGTAAAATAACCTAATATTACTGTGTGTTTTTTTTTAAACTGCAAGTCGTTTTTCATGGATATCTTCAATATTTCATTTAAATTAAAGTAAAAAATATTATTCTACCTTGTTTTCAATAGTCTTAACTAATCATTGTCCTTTCCGCTGCTAAAATGCCTCAAATATATTATAAGAGCATATTTTCCATTTATTTGTGGAATTTGTTGATTTTTTGCGTAAAGTATGATGTCACCACAAACAAATGTAACACAGCTATGTGCAAGTTTTGTTTCCCAAATTTTGGATCCATAATGACCTTAAGGATATACCAAATTATATAATGTGATATGTACATAATTGTAATAATCTCTGGAGTTTTTCATCAAGAATTTCATTCGCCAAAGTTGGTGGGATATACAACATACATTTTTGAAACAAATCATTATTAGCATATGACAAAAGGACAAACAGTTTTATTGCTGTTCTTCATCATAAAGTCACGGTAAGGGTATCAACAGGTAGTTAAAGCATCCCATGAAACTTCTTTCCCAGGATCTGGGTGGACAAAGTATTATATTCACAGACACAAAACAAACATGACCTCTGTTTTCAACTGAACCATAAAATAAGATTTCTTTTCTTTGATGTCAGCCTTACTTTGAAACAAAAAACAGAGGTGCCTGAAGTACGAAATAACTTACTTTTAATTATGTTAATTTCAAATGTAAAATGAGTCATTTCAATGTAAATTTAGCAAAAAAGCTTGTTAAGTTAGCCACCTTGAAGCTATAAACTTTTATAACATCCAATACACAAGTGTAAATTATTTTATACATACCTTTACACAGACAACACATAAAACAGCCTGAGCCCATTGTTATATTTGACAATTTACTGTACACAAGTCAACATGCTTAATAACAATTAATAGAAAAAACAGCACATGGTTCTCACAATGTGAAACATTATGCCATGTTTATTTCTGATGGTGGTTTAATCCAAATTATATGCATCAGTTAAATTTGTTATCTATCTCCTGTGTACAGCCATTAATCACAACCTATATGTATCTAGGTTGTGTTTTTATGGCCAGGTATTTCCTACCTGGTTTACAATTCACATGTTCAAATACATAACAAGGAAATAAACATAGTATATCATAGAAGTTTTATTTAAAATATTTAAATATTGCGAAAAGAAATATATATAAAGGTAGAGTACCTTTTTTTGTTGTTTGGAATGGTAGGTGAGCTGAACAAATGTTTAGTTAAATAAAATTTATACTAGTTTTTTAATTTTATCTATTTCATTGATTATTATAATTTCATCATATTCCTGATTCTTTAAAACCATCACATAGAAAAGGATTGAAAGTTACATATAAAACTATACTTGTGTGAAAATCTAATCAATTATATTTGTTTTTATTCAAATAATGAATTATTTTGATCACATAATCTTTCACATCATCTGTGGTTTATTATCTTTTTCATAATTCATATTTTATTAAACTTTATGAGGAAATTTTACATGCTCGATCAACATGTGTGGGAGGACAAAAAATATTTAAATATCATTACAAACTGTTATCTCCTAAATCATACAATTCTCTTTACTTCACAAACAAATAAGTCAGACATTAGAAATGGTTTATAAATTAGAAAAAGTTTTCAAAGTTAAAGAGTAGTAATTCTGAAGATGGAATTCTTCACAATTCACAACTTCACTTTTTTAAATAATATTGCCAAAGTAATTGTATATAATATACAAAATCACTGAGTCTGAAGCATACTTATAGCTTTCTAAAGATGACCATTTTGAAGGAAATGCCTAAAATTACAAGATTTTGTGACAGTCTGTAGTAGAAATAACTATGTGCAAGAGCAAACAGAAAGAACTAAAAAAAAATAAATTTAATTTTTACCATTTTGGTCCACATGGTTTTGTTCAACTACAACAGTAGATTTAGTCCCTTGGTCATTATTAATTTCAGCTGATGTCTGCTCAATTGACTGCCCCTCTTGCAATGTTGGTTTCACATCCAATGATTCCTTTAACACTCCTTTCTTTATCAATTCTTCTCTGGTTGATCGAACTGATATTTTCCTTTCTAGTTCTAGGAAAAAGTTAAATTTGTATTATTGATAAAATTAATATCATTCTGAAAGATTTAATCAGTAAAGATAATTATACATTTTATCCTGCAATCAGTGATGCAACAGACAAATAACAGGTGTCGAATACATCCAAATTGTATTTGTATACATTATACAAATACAACATTAGGTCCTGCCTAAAACTTTTTCACAAATTACTCTTGTTTTGTTCAAATTTTTTATACCACATTTCCACCTCGTTATTTATCAAAATTGATAAATAGTAAGGTACTGGAGGCCATCTTAGTTGATAATCTTAGTCATTGTATAAATATCATTGCTTAGTTTGGCCGTTGTAGCCATCTTGGTTCACAATCTGGGTAATCAGACATACATCTGAAGGAGGACCAGCTGAAGACCATTCGTACCAAGTCTGTTTCCAATTGGCTAAATGGTTTCGGACACGAAGTTTTTAAATGAATTCTCCTATGTTAAACTTTGTTCCGCTGTGGTGGCCATCTTGGTTGACCGTCCAGATCATCAGACACATTTCTGAAAGTGGACCATCAATGGACAATTGCTTCCAAGCCTTGTTCCAATTGGCCAAGTGGTTTCAAACAAGATTTTTAAAGGAATTTTCCCATACATTCCTATGCTAAACTAAGTTCGGCTGTGGCAGCCTTCTTGGTTGATAGTCCAGGTCATCGGGCACACTTCTGAAAGATGACCATGTTAGGACCATTGCTGCCAAGCCTTGTTCCAATTGGCCAGGTGCTTTCAGACAAGAAGATTCTTAATTGAATTTTCCGGTACAGTCATATGTTAAACTAAGTTCGGCTCTGGATGCCAACTTGGATGACGGGCGGGTCATTGGATATAATTCTGAAAGAGGACCACCTAAGGACTATTGATGCCAAATTTTGTTCCAATTGTCCAAGTGGTTTCAGACAAGAAGATCTTGCAGTAAATTTCCCATAGGGTTCTATGTTAAACTAAGTTCGGCTCTGGTGGCCATCTTGGATGGCGGGTGGGGTCATTGGATATAATTCTGAAAAACCACCTAAGGACCATTGCCGCCAAGGTTTGTTCCAATTGGCCAAGTGGCTTCAGAGGAGAAGATTTTTAAAGGAAAGTTTACGACGACAACGACAGACATCAAGTGATGACATTAGCTCACCTGTGAGCTAAAAAGGACCATCCATGGACCATTGCTGCCAAATCTTTTTCCAATTGACTAAGTGGTTTCAGACAAGATTTTTTAAATGAATTTTCCCATAGGGTCCTATGTTAAAAATACATTCAGCTGTTGCAGTCATCTTGGTTGACAGTCCAAGTCATCAGACAAAATTCTGAAACAGGACCATTGCTACCTAACTTTGTTCCATCTGGACATGTTTTATAGAACATTTTAAAAATTCATCCCCCCTTTTCTATTTTTAGTAACAGCACCCATTTCAGTTGGAAGTCAGGAACACCAGACAAACTTTGGACAGTGGTCACCCAAGGACCATTTCACCAATGTTTAGTCCTTATTGGCCCAGGGGAGAGGATTTTTAAAGGAAAGTTTATGCTGGATGATGGACAAAAATGATGACAGACGACATGCGCGAAGTGATGGCAATAGCATATACTGTCCTTTGGGCAAGGTGAGCTAAAAATGCAGACATCTTAGGTCTATACCATAAACAGAGTTAAAACTAAGTCAAGATGAATGGTTAGATAATTACTGGTATAAATTATATATATATATATTGTATACTGCTTCAACGATCTGTAATAATATAACTTGTCACTGCGACTTGAACATCAAATTTTAGTACTGGTTATATCTCAATATATTGTTATCATCCTTGTAAAACTGAATGATCCCAAAGTGCATGTAAAGATAAAATGAATAAGTAACCATAATCATTTAATAAACAATCTAGTAACCCTCACTATGTTAATATTTGTAAACCAAATACCTGTCCAATCCAAACATAATTATTAGTCTGATTCAGTCTAGACAGGTTTCCCATAATTTCTCCTTTTTTTTAAAATATAAGTATCTCTCTCTATCTCTATATATATAAATATATATAGCAAAAGCACATGGAAAGTAAAGGCAAAAGGAAACCAGAGAACAACTTACCAAAGTAAAGGATGAGAAAATGAAATCAAAACCAATCAAAAGCCAAGCTGGCTTCCATAGAGTTGACAGAGGTTAACTTATTCCATTGCATATCATTGGAAAATGACACAAAACAATGATTTTATAATGTGACTAATACAAGGATTGCTGAATCATTATCAATGCAACATTTAGTCAATAGATTCAATGCGTACACACAGAATTATTGACAATTGGATATTAAAATAATTTTTTAAAATATTTTATTACAATGTTTTACAATATTCCAATAGGCTTTGTTTTTTTTAAACACTACTTTCTGCATGAAACATGGACATCAATAACTTCAATACATATAAAAGAGAATGTTAGTCTTACCAACAGCTGTTTTTTCTATCTTCTCACTTTTCTTCTTCCGTTTCCATTTCCAAGGTTTAAATATTTTACCAAATGTGGCAAATTTACTTCTTTTTTCTGGCTGTGGGGTATTTGGACCTAAGGAGGCAGTTTTAACATCACCATTTTTTTGCTTCTCTGAAAATATAAAATAAATCAAATTATCAAACGATGTGTTTACATATGCAGCTACTATTATGTACCTATTTGTAAAATTCATTTTCCTGGATTTATAAAGTACTGGTACATACAACTGGAATGAAATTATCCCTCATGTTGGGAACAAGCCTGATCAAAATGAAACTGTGAGCAAAGCTCACTACTTGATACCCCCTGCCTTACATAAGATACATGAAAGGAAATATTTTGGATAGGAATTCCATTCAGTGGTTTAGGAGGAGTTGCAGATGGCATACTGGAACCCCCTATCACAGAGAAATGGCAAAGTCCATGTGTTGGTATGGGAAACCCCAAATGTTGGTCAGATCAAAATCTAAAATAGGAGGTACACTACAGCATAATATAGATCCTCGGAAAGTTTCATCAAATTCTATTTAGTGGTTTAGGAGGAGTTGCGGATGGCATCATGGTACCCCTATCACAATGAATGTCAAATTCCATGTTTTGGTATGGGTAACCCCAAATATTCATCAGATCAAAATCTAAAATAGGAGGTGCACTATGGCATCATGTAATAAAGATCCTCTGAAAGTTTCATCAAATTCCATACAGTGGTTTAGGAGGAGTTGCAGATGGCATCATGGTACCCACTATCACAATGAAAGTCAAAGTCCATGTTTTTCTATGGGAAACCCCAAAAATTGCTGCTATCAAATTCTAAAATAGGAGGTGCAAAATGCCATCATGGGATGAAGATTCTCTGAAAGTTTCATCAAATTCCATTCAGTAGTTTAGAAGGAGTTGTGGATACAAAGGTCAGACAAACGGACAAACGAACGGACACAACGAATACTATATACCCCGTTTTTTTTCAAAAGCGGGGGTATAATAATCTTATTTTTAACAGGCATAGAAATACATCTTAAGACTCCAATACCTGTTTTATATTTTGATAGAAAATTTTCTCTGTTTAAGCTTTCATTGTTCCATTTAAGATTACATAAAATCAGGGAAAAGGAATCTTGTTAACACACCCTTCCTTTGAGAAAACACTTCACTGATGAATTTCTAATCACTTTCACAAAACATTTGTATAACTACAATTAGTTGTAACATTTTGATGTAACTTCTAAAAAAAATTAATACAAGTTAAATTGCTCTTATATTTTATCTTCATTGTGAAATTTTTACAAGGCAGAGGCTAGGACTCATTTTCCAGAACCCATTTGCAGACAAAGACTGTATAACCATGGAAAAAATTAAGTGAAATACAAGTGAATTCATTCCTTTAACATCTGATTCTGTCAAAACTTTAATGTTCATCGCAAAGACATCCATTATCATTGAAAAAACAGAGATAAACTATGAGGTCAGTATTATTTATAAAATGAGACAATAAACAAATATTAGACATGTGACAGTAAATCTTATAATGACCTTCATCTGTTATATATATTTACTTATAAAAGTAGACATTAATGTCCCTCATGATTAAATTTTCAATGGATTATCAAGTCCCAACAATAAATTGTTGAAAATTAACCTGTGCCAGTAGCTTTTTCATCCATTAGAAGTTTGGGCTGGTTTAGTTATAACTTTTACTAGATCTAAGAGAATTTCTCCCAGATTAAAATAATGAGAGTCACAAGAATAACAAATCTTTTCATACAAGTCATACTACTACTGTTTATTTTCAACTGGCCTGAATTGAACCTTACTAAACTCAGAATTCCAGTCATCAGCTAAAGGTGCAGATTCTGTACAATTTTAATAAGAATCTGAATTCTGGTTAGTGAGAATCATTTTACAACATAAACCTGTCAAAAAGCCATCGAAATGTGTACCAATTTCATCTTATATAAAGAAGCTCAAATCATACTTCACATGCAATTGGATAAAGGTATCTTTGAAAAAAGTACATACCTACGATATACATACTGAATTAAAAACATACAAACTCTGTTCAATACAAGAAACATTTCAAAAATGACTAATAATCTAAAATTAACATTGTATAAATAGTGGTTTTTATGGTACTTGAGGCTTTTACAATTATTTTACCACCAAATTTACTGCTTTTAAACCCTGCAGCAACAGTACATGAATTATATATCAAATCTACAAGAAAACAGAACTTTTTAATTAACTTAAAACCTATGTTTGACCATTGAATGCTTTTTAATTAACTTGTCCTGTTTGACAGCTCATTTTATGCATATGCAGACACAAACAGTCTAATTCTGACATAATATACAAAATTGAAAAGCTTTGTGACACTGACATTAATATCAATCTGTGACCACACAAAAGTAATTCTAAATCTATATGCAAGTTTGTATAACCTTACTCTGTAACTAATTATACTATATCAAGAAAGAACACCTTTAGGGATGAATTTTTCCAGCATACCTAATAAATATAAAAACCTGAAATATTGTCACTGCAACAATTGGTGTGAAAGTTTTTGGCCAGACTAATCAAGGTGGCAGCAAATTAGTGAAAGTGACCAGCACCTGTTTGCAAAAAGAACATTTATAACCCTGCTTTGCATTGCACAGTGAGCTGAAATGTATAGGAAGGAGCAAACATAATCAGCACTCTGCAATAAGGTGTCAACAAACTGGGACAGATTATCCACTAATCCCTCTTGGATTCTGTGTATGGAGCCTTCTGATTTAACTTACCATCTAAACACAGAATCCCAAAAGGGATTAATTATCCAAATAAATTAATAGACCTGAATTTTATATTGCAGATATTTAGGGGAAGATGTTTTAATGCAGTACTAGAAATATTTTCCTCTTTTCAGCATTATGAAATCAACTATAGACAAACAACTTTCCTTTAAATAAATAAATGTATCATTATGATTCTTCTAATGTCATTACAATTCTGGCTAATTTGACTTTAATTAATTTGTAGTTAATTAACCTTTAACCTTTACCACTTATTTAAATACTAATTATCTTTTAATGATCTTATCCTGTACTCAATCTTACACATGTGTAGTGCATATTTAAGTATAAAATTTAATAGCAGGGCAAATTTAAAAATACTTGTAGATTTCTGTAGGAAATCAATTATTTATCAGAGATGACAAGAGAATAGCTAATGAACACTTTGTTGACATAAATTAATCACCAAGTAGGCTATGTATGTGGGTGATTGATAATATAATATCAAGTCATTGTCCCATAGATGACAAAATAATTATACAGGCTTCCTATTACTCCTAGAGATTTCACATAGTCTTTATACCAAAACAGATATCTCACGAATACAAATTAAAAAGTAAGGATACTGGGTAAACTAGACAATAACCAACAGGACTGAACATAGGGAAAAATCGACTTCATCTAGGGGTTCTAGTGTGGCCGTGGCTTTATATTATGAGTAATATCCCCAATCATAAGTAAATGCTCCCAGAAATAGTGGTGTCAAAACTTCAACAAAAGTAACCACAAATCCCCAAAAAATACTGTATTCCATACAATAAATATTAGTACACATGACCAGTGAAAATACAGTTCTGTCTTCTATATTGTTTTCATTCAACTTTCAACAATATTTCAGCCATACAAGTACTATCACATTAAAGATGTTATTGGGAGAGGATGACAAATAGAAAACAATATACCAGTAATTATTCTGTTTCTTGATTAGTTATAGAATTACTGAGTAGAATATTATCAAGGTACTAAAATAAAATCTGCAAATACTGAATACAACTCTGGTACCCAAATCTGATGTGATTTTTCAAACAAGAAATCCACTATCAGAGAATTTGAAACAGAACAAAACTCATATATTTTACAATGAAAGTTTATTACTAAAATCTATTCTTCTCCAAAGGTAAACAGACTACCTGACCTATAACAGGTAATTTTCACACCATATCCTGCCATCAACATGTCACAGCTCTGTTTGACACATTGTAAGTCATGTCATCAGTACTTTAGATGTTACAATATAACTATCATCAGACCTTTCCTACAATAACAGGATGAAAAGAACATGTCTTCAATAAAAAAAAACAACCAAAACGTTGTTTAACATATTGTTTAGAGAGTCTGATTTAACATGAAATATACTGTCAAAAAAGTATGGTGTAGAGAACATGTTAACACACTACCAAATAGCATCATTTTGTACCATGTTTACTTGAAATCTTGTTAAGAGTACATGCTACATTCCTATGATTGTTTATATATCCATTTATAGGCACATAATCTGCTACAATCAGTTTGAAATACCCATTCTCTGGAAATTAAGCTGAATTTCAACAAAATCCCCCTGAGTTTGTGCTTTTCAAGAATGATATAAAACTGTTTCATTATTATTTGTTGGCATGTACTAAAAGGTGGAGTGGAGTGGAGTGGAGTGGTGGAGTGGAGTGGTGGAGTGTTGGAGTGCTGGAGTCACAGAGTGAAAACATGGAATTAGGAAATAGAGTGTAGTGGAGTTGTGGGTTCAATAGTTTTGAAATTAAACCAATTTATAAGATATTTTTGTATACATGTGTACTATAAAAATCATAGAATAAATGTTTCAACAGCGTCCAACTGCATTCATGAACATTATACCAATAAAATGCACCTTGGATGTGTCATGGGCATTTTTTAAGGTTATATTTCCAAACAATATTAAAAAAAAACATGATTAATGTTAAATGATAGATTTCTATAATTTAGGAGGGGGTGTTTTAGCAATTTTACCTTAGTTAACAACATTCTGGTGTAATTAATTTTACATTCAAAGCAAAGTTAAAATTATAAACTACTAGTATATTAAAAAAAACCAGCATCAACAGAACAGTCATTTGCAAAAAAAACGACACTTGGCTTCTGTCTGTTTCAACTGAAAAAGATATGAATTTGCTTATTTGGTAAAAGATCTATGTATCTATGGCATGCCAATATACACGTATCGTTCATTTAAGTTATTTTGCCCCCCACTGAACACATTGCGAGGGGCATGGAAATACCGGGCATCCAAGTTTCTGTCTGTCTCTGTGTCAGTCCAGTCTTGTTAGCGCTGTCACGGGTGCAATTCTTGCCAGATTTTTATTAAACTTATATATACTATAGGTTAATATCTGTAACATCTTGGACAAGTTCTACTTTTTAAAAGATTTATGCTCTTTGGAAATATAAAATATGTGCAACCCAGGTGACATTGAAACTCTGTTCTTTTATTAAATCAAGAATCAAAACTTTGTCTGTTTGACATAAAATATATAGTTTTATTCAATGATCAATTAATGATTTTTTGTACATTTCAATATTTAACCTGTCCAATAAAATTTTGGTCTTCACATCAGCTCCATGGGAAAATCTTTTAAACTTTTAGGTCACCTCTAAAAATTAGAACTGTACTGACAATTTGTTGACTGACATTGAATATACGTGGAAAAGGTCATAAAATTGTATTTTATCAGTAAACTTTTTATCACAAGCAATGCCAGAAAACAATTAAAAATATTTTGAAACAAGGCAGAGGTTAAATGTGTCACAATAAATCTTTAAAATGTGATCAACTGAGAATGTGAAATCAAATATTGATTGTTGGATATGTTAAGTATTTCACTCCATGACTCCACTCCAACACTCCACCACTCCACTCCACTCCACTCCACCTTTTAGTACATGCCTTATTTGTTGACATTTATAACCAAATTTGATTTCTTGTGGTTGTATTTTACAGCTGCAGTGTTTGTTAGTAAATATTTTGAGTTAAATATAATTTTTGCTGCAACAGCATTTATATTTCAATTACATTTTCAATATTTTAAATTTCTTAAAGTACTTTTTTAAAACATTATCTACCAGAATTTCCACAAGTTTTTCTGAGGTGCAAAATCTCAGAATCAAAACATGGTGATGTTTATTTGACAAAACCAAAACATTTTGTCCCAAAAAGTATCTGAATCAATTTTTGTTGATTTTTTAGCAGTTCAATGGTTGCAATATTTACTCTTTAGATTTAGGTCACTCAACTACAAAGAAATCACATAAACCTTAGGTCAAAGATTTGAACTGTTTAAATAATTTCACCTTGACCCATTATAATTGTCCATTGTAAATATAATTATCAGTCTTGTCAATTCCCTTGAACTGTCCATGACTGGAAAATTCAATAAGCTGACTATGATCAATATGCAAAATTACAGAAATTTGATATACAAACTGAGAACCTAAAGAGAATAAAAATTAATACTATAAACTTATTACATCCAGTGCTCCTGGAAGTCTAACTCACAAAACTAAGCTATACATGTTAACCATCCCTAATGTTGGTGTTTTTTTTTTAATTGTTTTCATTTCAGCATGAATTGGATGAAATTGTTCTCAAAATGAAATCTCGAAATATATTTAAAAATGGCAAAAGGTTTCGAATTCATACGAGATGACTTTCATGTGAACTTTCATTAAATTCTCAAAGGATCAAACAACTTACTCTTGGCTGTCTTAACCATCTTGGTTAAAGAGATACAAGTACAGTGTACGTCACATTAGATAATTTTATAACAAATTAGCCAAGTGGTGTTTGAGGAAAATGCAACTTTATGAAAAGATGACAATGAACAACAAAATTTCTGTTATTTCCAATTATCTTTGATAATTAGGGTCAAAAGGACGTACTTTGACAGGAAATATTAATACCAATTCTCTGTAAGGACCATACTATTTAAATAGGAGGATGGACTAAGTTATGTTTTTCAATATATATTAGGAGGTCCTTCAAATTTATGTCTAAATTGCAAAAATCTATAACCAGGGATTTCCAGCTAATTTTGGTCTTTACAGAGAATTGCTATTAAGTACATTTTATATCTTTATTGTTATTCTCATTCTTATATCTAAAGATATTTCAATTATGCTTTTCTGATGTATAATTTCACTTATATGGTATCATTTTTTTGGAAATAGGCAAGGTAGCATTCTAATGTTACATCTGACAAACAATACCATACTGGTACTCATGGATATATTCCAATCATTAGCTGTTATCTTGTAATAGAACTTTAGAACTTTTCTGACTGAAATTTTATCATGTTCGAACAGATTCATGCATTACCATTTGAAGTCAAAATTGTTATGCAAAATCCAAAACTATTAAACAAAAGGAAATCTGTTTTTGATCTAAAATCATTTTAGAAGTATGCACCAAATATGCCTAATGGCACTAATGCTATTCAGTGTCTGAGAATATCAAACAATGAAACTACATGTAAAGCAGATTTTCTGACGTCACTGTTTGCAGACTACTGCCTGCCCTACTTTGCCAAAATTAATAACCAGATTTTATCCATTTAACAACTGGAATATCCTCAGTAATATAGCAATCTTTGAGGTCTCATTACAGCATGTATACAACTAAATAAAATAATAAAAATTTTCAACTGAAAGCATAGGCCTAAGTGATTAAATGCATACTGCACCCATGCCTACACTGTACTGTCAAAGATCTTAATGCCAATAATAAATTAAGATAGCATCTTTTGGTAACCAAGACACGAGGCAACTACACTTCACTCAGGAAACAATGAGATGTACACATACATGTAGCCAAAAACACTGGACTTAAAAAAATATCCATGTATTGAATGTGAATACATAGGTCCTGGAATTAATGTGTATTGTGATATGGGGTAAATGTTGATGAGACACTAAAAGCTTAAACAAACTTAAAGTTCTTGTTCATACCAATCTATAAAATTTTCTCTGGATTCATTTACATTTATACCTTTAAAAAAAAATCTCAGTAATAGAAAATTGTATACAACTTTTTCCTTTTTTGATTCTTTACCTCATTTTGTTACTTTAAGATTTTGATCTTTCTTTCTAGAAAATGAGAAATTTCTGATAATAAAGGAAGTAAGCCAGAAATGACCAATTAAACTGATAGCAAACAGGGTTTCTTTTGTCTTTCTACTGTAAAAAAAACATATATGAATTTGAAAACATCTTTTGAACCCTTCATGGAGACCATTCACTCAAAGTCTCATTTTTCTTTTAATCAAGGGAGGGGATAACACTAGAATAAAAAAAAGTGGTGTCACAATAAATAACACACTTAAATTTGATAAAAGGATCTGTTGAACGCTCGCTGATTTAGTTATCACATGGAAACCACTCAAAGTCACATAATTCTTACTATCAAAGTGGACAAAAAATTATTCAAAATGAAACTTATTTTGCCACTAGATACAACATAAAAATTCTTTTAACAAATAACTTTCTGAAGGCCTCTCGAGATCACACAGAATCCACCCGTGTTCAATTTTTCTCTCAAGGTGGATAACTCTGGAACAACAACATTGAGAATTGAATAAATAAAACTTTACCTCCATTTTGTGGTCAAAACAACATGAACATTTCCTAATTTGAAATAAAGATTTTGTTTGCAGGATATAGTTTTGCATATTATAGGCATTTCTTTCCACATACAAGAATCAGTTCTACCAAATTATGAATGCTAAGGTGCAATATTTTTCATTTGAAAAAAGTAGGGGATTCTGTGTGTAAGCTTATCTTGTTAGATACATTCTATAAGTTCTGGCTCATGGTATCATTTTTCTACTATTTTCAATTTGTGAAATATATAAATAGCTTTGATCTCCTTTAGCTTCTTTTTTTTCATGTACATAAAAATGTAACACAGCGCAGAAAGGGCAAATCTATTGTGACCTACAAGTTTTGTTGATACAATAAATGAAAATTTGTCACAACTTAGACTGTTGCCATAAATAATACATTTACATGTACAAACCATTATATAAACATGATCATACATTTTAATAGGAAAATTTCACAAGACAACCCATGTTAAATAAATGTTAGGTCAAAAACTTCGATGGAAATGATTAAAATTTCAGGGCCACTTGATCAGATGCATTGCTGGACATAAGATCATTGGAATTTCCACTACTTAAAATTTACAATTTGTGTTACATGTAGGGGTAACAATGTATCCCTCAAAATGTGACCTTCCCAATTGCTGAGAAGAAAACAAAAGAGATATAAAAATACACATGAAAAGTAGCTTTAGATGTATGATTTTTCCTGATACATGTATACGTTGAATTTAAAAATTATTTTCTCAAGGGCATAACTCTGAAAAAATAACATTTTATAAGAAAAATTGATCACATGAATAATGGATAGGAAAAAAATGTCCTTCTAGTTCTAAGAAATATTTCAAAGCAGACTAAGTTATGATCTGGTCATGAGTTACTTACAGAGGAAAATTTTTGATTTACAATTATGTGACTTTTACAGGACCAAAAATGTTGAAAACCAAAACAAGAACAAGACTACAAGTTGAGAAAGACTACAAGTCAAGGAAACTAATAAGGATATACATCAAAATAAATCAGCCAAATTTCTGAAAGTTCTCAATTTTTCAAGGGGCTTAACTCTTACAATTTTTATAGAGACGTGAAGTGGAATGTTTGTCTCTAGGATAAAATTCTATATAATTTTCATAGATGGACAGCTTTTCAATCCTGTTATTCCACACAACAGTTTATTGCTACATGTAGTAAACAGTGAAATGAAGCAAAGGAATCCCAAGTAAAATGTAGCATTTCACTTTTGGGTATTTTACACAAACCTTATAAGTATTAATCCCCCAACATATCAAAGTTTATTTCAATTTACTTTTTAACAAAACCCCCTCTGGTGACCCTCTAGCTAGAATGAAGACAATAAAACCTTTGTTGCTATTTTGTATATTGTAATATAAACATTTCTACAAATCTGATTTATTTCCCATCTGAAATAAAATCACCTAAATATAAACCATTATTTTATAAATGTACATAAAATGGTTCCACAGTATGTTACAATGCTGTTATTTTTCTATCATGACAAATGAAACTGTCAAAACAAACATAAAAGTGCTTTATTTTCTCTGACACAAAACATTTTTGAAATTCTATGTCAGTTAAATAATGTTCATCCAATCTGTTACTTGACAAATCTGTAGTTATCACCAGGATTTCCTTTTTTCTACAAAGTATTACATATATAGACTGGGCCCACACTTAAACAGCGCAGTTTGGGCAAAAGAAGTTGCCTTTTCAGTTTTGACTTTGCCTTATCTCTCCTAACAAAGACAAGTCAAAGTTGTTCTTTATTTTTGGCCAGTTTTACCTTATGAATTTTTTCGATCAAATTCATGGAAATCCAAACAATTTTGAAGAAAATTTGAGTGTTATATATAATGGTCTAAATCTGATCTTTATCAGTTATAAAGCTTTCACTGATATTTTACAAATTTTCATGAATTATATTAATGCTATACAATTAAGTTATCTTATTATATTTAATTTATGTAAATGTATATGTAAATCAATTTCTCCATGAGACTGAATATGATACTATAATATTACCATATTAAATTTGCCAATCCCTTAATTATGGTGACATACTCACATCTATATCTATTTTTAAATACAACAAACAATCAGACGAGAATACAATATCATGTTTACAAATGAACTCATTTACATTACGAGTCCAACAATGGTCAAAGTTAACAGTCTGAAATGACCAGTCTAGAAATTTTCAATATTTACCTTTCTCATTGTCTTTTTCTCTAGGTTTGGATTTCTTTCGTTTCAGAAATCTCATCATTTGTCCCAAATTAATCCATTACTTCATATAAATCCCAAAACAAAACTCAGCTGTTTAATAATATATCCTTATTAATGAATGAGGAAAAAAATTCAACTGTTTAAAACACCACAGTATATTAACCCACAGATAATGGTCTATCTTGGTAGAAATTTCATGCACCAGTGACTTCTGATCTTCCTTTGACAGATATTGTCCTATCTAATGAAACTGACACCCTTAGGGTCTGTGTAATGTACCACAAGTGTATGTCAGTCTAATAACACACCTTCTAGTATAGATATGAATATTATAAACACACCTGTGATAATCTAGGTCAAACATCACCAGGAATGTGAGTACTATACTATTTAAATCAACATTTCCATAATTTTTTTGCTAAATTTAATACTTAATTAAACAGTTATTCATAGTATTTGACAGTACTTCATTATTAGTTCAGAAATTTCAATTTTACTTTTTTGTATCTTGATGAATTTAGATATTATTCAAATTTCTAAATTCAGTTTCATCTCACATTTCTGCAATAGTTTCCAATGCACTTACGATGTTTCAACCAGCTCATAATGGAAGAAAATAGGACAGAAACATTCCACAGCAAATTGATTTTGTGATCAGTTTCCAAAGGTAAGCCATGATCAATAATAATAGATCATTAGCAATTATGGAAAAGTCTTAAAACCTTAAACATATCTTTTGCTTTAAGAATATTTTAAAAAATAATACAGAAATTAATTTTTGTTTATAGATTTACATATGTGTATGTTAAATTATATATTAACAGATCGATTCTAAAATATTTTAGTTCTAACATGTTGCCAAAGGGGTTCTTAATAAGTTTACATATATTAACAGCAAAAATATCTCTAAATTTTCATCCCAGGTACCCTTCTGTGTGCATTTGTCAAAAATGCCATTCAAACATTTTCTCTACATTATTCTCTGCATTTTTAATTTATATACAAGTAATTAGACATATGAAAATCATTCAAGTATTTTTAAAGTGCAAAATACCAGTTTTTATAACACCTAAAATTATCTTTTGGACCCTACCTCAGTTAAAAGTCACATTTTCTCCAGATAATTCCCCAGAAACTATCTCCAAGTTTAACACTAACTTGCCAAGTATGTTGTAAAAGGAAGAACAGTTGAACATGTTTGTGCCAAATATTTTTTATTCAAATATATGGACATGGGGTGGCTGCTGACAAGACCCGAATTTTTGCCCATTATTTCCAAGTAAACTGAACACTGTTCATTTGAACATGAGTCAATTACATCTGTTGTTTAAAACTATTATTAGAGTCCCAAAGTGGAAGCTATTTGAAAGTCGAAACTGACAAGAAATAATTGATCAGTTGTATTTTTCCAGACATATAATGAAAATTCTAGCTTACTATAATTTATTAATTTTAACTGTACAGATTGTTTTCTAAAGTCCATTGATATTGATGTAAATTTAGTGTTTTTTTTAACATTTCTTTAGCACATTTAAAAATGGACATTCATGTAAACCATTAAAATGTACAAGTTTATTTGTGTGAATTGATCATACATTAAATCGGAAGTAAAAAGTGAATACAGATTAGTCAAAGCATTGTATAAGTCAAAGTTTTTTGGAAAACACATGCAATTCAACACAACCAAATTTCACTGTATATGAATGAAAACAACAATAAGAAAATCTTATCCTTTTCCAGTCCAAAAGCCTTTCCTACACTTTTTTCAAAATCTTAACAATGACCTAAAAAAATTTTCATAGAATCTACATTTTTCATCAAATACTTGAACATGTGAAGTAAAAATTATCTCTCAAGATAGTAGCAAAGAAAGTATTCAAATTGGGTACAAATCTTTTAAACAACCTGTGATGAAGCTAAAAGTTATGTTTGTAAGGCTACATTATTATCTATAGCTGCATGTGTAAAACTGGATTTCTTCACCAAGGGGGTAAAAATTCTCAGACATAAAACATGACATAAAAACATATAAAGATAATTTACAATAATAAAAATTTCCCTGATTAGATAAAAAATATTTATAAGTATAAAATATTTCCTTAATAAATTTTGGGACACTTTACCAGAAAAGGAAGCTTGGTGAGCCTTTATATGTTTTAGCTTAACTCAGTCAACAACAAAAAATGTTTGATTACATGTAGTTTTTTACTGACAGGATGACTTCATATATTTCCACTTTATATATTACAGTATTTTTTACCCTGGCACTGTTTTCTGTTGATTAACGATGACCAAAGTGTCAAAAGTACATTAGTGTAATGACAATACAATGTCAAAACATATAGCTAAGATGGATTTGGGGTGTCATACCATCATTATATGATAAACAATTACACTAAAATTTACAATACATTTTTAGTTTTCGTAATTGTCCTATAAAATTTACGGCTATATTTTCACTTGAGCTTTCCCTTAAATTTAATGATTGATTTGTCAACTGAATGTATATATAAACTGAAGCAAGTATCAATTATTTTTCTATCACATCAAAATCTTTTACCCAATTTAAACAGAAGCTGAAATGAATGATACAACACAATACATTTTTAAAGACAAATACCAAAATATTTGGACTGAAATAAACAATCAATAAACAATCAATCCCAATTCTACAAAATCTTTGCACTTGAGTCTTTAATGATAAAAGATGCTCATGTTATTAGATACATGTGAAGTACTTCATAATGAAGTAAATTGATGCTGAAGGTCAATCATTAACAAAACATTTTATTAAACTCTAAGCAATATATTTGGGATTTATCTTTAAAATTATTTATGTAACTTTTTTATATACTCATGTGGTGTCATAACACATGTAGATAGGTTTGGCCTGAAGAGTTCTCTACTTCCTCTCCTGATTAAAAATATTTCAGTTGCTTCCCTTGTCATACAACAGCACAGACAGAATTACTTCCCTTTTTCCAGCAACCTTTAAGTTGATTTTAAAGATATTCGTGTAATAAAAATCAAACATTTTGATTTTGCTGTAGGGTTTTGATCTTTTTAATATTAATTTTCAATGAAGTTTTTGAAATCTATGAACCTATATAAATTTGTTCATATTAGAAAGTGGTTATAATGACCATTCTATACAATTTGCTTCAAATAAGTTATTAAATATAGGAAGTTTACTGACTGTTCCAAAGCTGATCCTAATAATGGAGTTACCAAAAGCTCAATTCTGGGAGATTATTACCTTGTCCATGCTGATACATGGAAAGTACAATCAATTTTTTACTCACTTCTAATGTAGTGTAAACCTTTCTGGTTATTTATTGTTTATCAACACTTAGAAGAATTATACCTCAATTGTCGACAAAATTCAAATTTTAATATCTATCATAGTATGATTCAAAGAACAATAAAATTTTCACCTTACTCATTAAAAGCAGGGTGCAACATTGTCAAGTATTAAGGGAAATAACTCCTTAAAAATGGACCAATTATAGAATCAAATTGCTGAGAGTTAATTGGATTATATATATCTGGAATAAAATATCATATACATGAAATCTGTTTCATTAACCAATTAATGGGAATTAAACCACTAACAAAATTTATCAAGCTGTGTTGGTGTGTAGTCAGAGAGTGAATCCTGTATTGCTGACACACAAAATTTATTATCTAATTTTTTTTTAAAGCTAATTATAAACCTTCAGTGGGTTAATATGACCTGCCCTCTTTATAGGATACATGATTTTTTTACCATTTTACCATTCTTTTTGGAGCAGAATAAGGAATTTATCTTTATCTCTATAGTGATTCATAACTTATTCGGAATTTCAACTAATTCATAATAAGTGTTTTCATTTCTAAATTTGACAAAATATTTAAATTTTCAGGATTTTTTTTAGAAATGACAAAAAATGTATATCTGTCAGGAAACAGTTCTCTGATAATACATCTGTACATGTATTTCATTATGGTTTTTTCAACAAATTTTTTCCTGTTCCTTACAAACAAATTTTTTTGTACTAGTCATGATTTTTTTCTCTTTGTTCAATTTACATAGCTACATGTATTAACCGTAAGAATGTCTCTGAATGACTTCAGAAGTAAAACAGGATATTCATCTTACATTTTAAGTGGCTAATGAATAACCTAATAATGTAAACTGCCTTAGTACAGGCCAATTATTTCATTCTTAATGTAGGATGCCTCACATAGTATATGGCATCATTGTTTTATTTGGATTCTATAATAATGGTGGACAAATGTGACTTATTTCCATTGGTCAGAAGTAAATACATTTTCGGTGCAATAGAAGCAATGCCTTTTGTTTTTCCTATAGACATGCATCAATTCTGGATGTAAAAGAAAAAAACAGAAAGGCTGAAAGCGGAATACATTCCATCTTCTATTGGGAAATAAAAACGGTGCTTTCACAGTTAACATTCTCTAATAATTGTTCCCTGTTTTAAATAAATTCTATCAGCATAAAATATAAGAAAAAGGAGTCCTCCCATATTCTACTGATAACAATGATGTAAAAGAAAATGTTGATAAGATCATGTCAAATTAATTACTAGTTCTTCCAATTTTGGTAAAATATAAGGTGTCAGCAAGCGATTTAAAAAAAAAATTCGCATTAAAGGATTTGCACATGCTAGTGACGATTTTTTTATTTAATAATTTTTTGGGGGAAATTATCCAGATTAACTTTAGCAAGCAACTATTTTTCATAACAATTTTACCTATCAATCAAACCTATACTACAATTACTTTATCAGTAGATGCAATGAGCAACATGGTGGTGGTCTAAAGCTTTAAGTGTACCAGAATGCATTAAGTGTATTTTTTATGTTTCTTTCTATTCTAATTTTGTTCGATAATAATGTGCCCAGTCCAAAATATCAATTTACTGTTGAATTCATGCTGAAAGTTGGCTTTAGCTTTTCTTTACCAGTAATATGTTTTGATTCTATCAATTTTTAGGCAAAAGAATCATTCTTTGTAAATGCACAAGTAATTAATATGGCATGATCTAATTCAATTTTGCAGTACTCTGAAAATTTACAATTTAACACTGAATTAAAACTTTCTATTCAGTTTTGTCAAAGTATATTGCCAAGGGAAGAGGGAACAAACTTATTGCCACATGAGTTGAAGAGAATAAAAATTGAATAAGAAGAAAGAAAGAAACCCTCATAATGATTACATTGAACAGAGACAAGGATTACAAAAGACGTGTACATGAATAACTTATGGCTGCCATTGCCCAAATGAAAAACAGAAAAGCCTTGGAATATTTAATAAAGTTTGCTTGCTGTCCACAATCTGCATAAATTTAATATTCTGATTATATAAATAAATTATTTCATACAACATACTCCAACTATTTGTAACTATATTAAAAGTTGTATAAACATCGTTGTCCACAGTTCTTTCCTTTTTTGCACCTTCAAAATTTTCAGGAGAAAACAATGCACGATTGATTAGAGGGAATCAAATGCCCTTACCACTGATTATACAATTAAAGGACCAAGGAAGATCTTACTGAAATTTCGGATGATCCAGTGAATTTTACTAGAGTAAAGTAGCTTGCTAAAATGAAGAAACTCTCATTTCTGAATTTGATTGTTCAGGTTGGGAAGAAAAACCTCAAATAATGGTTCACCCCTTATATAAGTGATTCTCTTATTTTTGATACGTAAATTTCAAGTGATTAAAAATTTCTCAATTTTTAAGTATTTCATTCAGAAAGGTAGATTTCAGCAACATGCATACGAGTTTTTTTCCAATAAATAATATTTGTACCTAAAAAAAGAAAAACAATACAAGTGACTTTCCAAGAGATAACAAAAGTTATGGGACATCTATTGCTTTTGCCAGATAAGATATATGTACATAATTATATTCTTTTGGAAAATTTGAAGCAAATTAGATGAAGGTGGGCTGTTTTAATTATAGAGGACTAAGTCCTCATAACCATGATCTTTACGAAATTTTAAAAATGTAAAGTTTATTTCTCGATCACTAAGAATTTAATTTATGACCGGAAGTAGCAACTCATGGTAAAAACCAGAAATTACCTTTGAGTATGTACATGTATGTTCCTGCAAATTGCAAAACGCATGACAGTAAGACGCATTAGCTAATTTCTGCAACATATTAGAAGGCAACAAAACAAAACTATAAATACATAAATAAAGGTAGATATGACTTTGTCCTCTTACAGGTTTGATTCCATGTCAACTTGTACCTTTTCCAACTCATACCCTCTATTTTAGCAACTCATACCCTAATTTTCACCAACTCCTACCTATTTTCAATTACACTACTTCTATAAATAACAAAGTCTAATTCTATTTAAAAATTTTATTTGGTACTATATAAAATTATACAATTAAAAACAATAACAACAAAGCACAAACATTCAGTTCAAACGACTGGTCAGGGTCGTGATGGACAGATGAACCTTCATCTGATATTTGAAATGATGACTCATTGCTTGGGTCTGAAGCAGATGTTGACTCTTGGCTCTGGTGGTTGTGAGTATACTGCTGAAGTCTGATTATCATCAATTGCTGATATGCATGGGCTCTCGAAGTTCGGTAGTTGAGGGACACTAGACTCATCTGCAGGCAAACCACTCTTTGCAGTAGAAAGATATAACTCATCAGCTTTTGATGTTCTTGATACCACTTTCAATATTAACTCGTTGTTTTTGTTAACAATATAAATTGATTGTATGAACATTTTATTTTTGTTTTAATTAATTTACTTGAAAACTTTAACGACTCCTTTGAAAACCTTGTGTTATTTTCCTTCCAAATAACTAAGAAGTGTATAATTGTGTTCACAATAATTTTATTACAAGATTAGGTACGAGTTGGTAAAAATAGAGTACGAGCTCTCCTGCTATTTACAAATCATTATTGTGTCTGTGTAATACCACAATCTAACATTGAAAAAAGGGATATCGTTTAAGAAGTGCAAAACCTAAATCAGAGTCTGTGGACAACCCCAGTAGTCTGATCACACCTTTTGTCATGAAATATTTCTATGATTCTTGTGCTTCGTTCCAGATGAATAAAAAAATATTTAAAAGTAAACTATAATTCACCAAAGTTATTTAAACAATGGAAAAACAGGAACCTTAAACAAAGGAAGTGAGAAAATAATTCAAAATTTTTCTGTAGCTATCGACCGGGGTGTGGACGTTTTCTCTTTCTTAAAACTGTAGGACTTTTATTGACATTTACCCTTGTCTGACAAGGTGGCCTGTATTTCCTCCAGTTTTGGTTGAGGGTCACTATTACTGCGCTGGCGTGTATATTTTTGTCCAGTTACACTTTCATCTGTTTTGGTGGCCATGATCTGATGGCCATTTTTGGGTTTACTTCCGGTTTATCAAAAGAGGTAAAAAAATCCTTTAAATGTACATTCAACTAATACTTCATGATTTAAGAGACTTTAAAAATTTCATTCTTAATTTAACATAATTTATTTTTTCAATATCAAATGAATAATGGTCACCGGAAGCATCGTGATGTTTACAGTTACTAAAAATAGACCAAATCAGTCAAGGGCACATGACTTCATGACGTCATAAGCCAGTGGACATTGTGAAAGTGACACACCAAATACACATAAATCCAGCATAACTAGATATTTGCTATTAAAGGTCTGAGTACCAAGAGGAATCCACATTTTTTACCATAGGTAATATATTTTATTGTATGAAAGTATATAATAACGTCAACAAAATATAAATTTGTTAATTTTTCATTTCAAAAGTTGACATTTTGGATATTGATCTGTTGATTATCATCAACTGATTACAGATTTAGTCTTTTTTCTGTGAACAAAATAAATATACAGCTTACACAATTTATATTGAGGTGAATATGATTGGAGGTTTGAGATTAGTAAACAAACAGAAAGGGGACTTAGAATTCTACTTCCTCACATGAATCATTGAATATTACCAATAGTAATACTACCAAAAATTAAACAAAATATACTGATGTTTTTTTTTTTGTGAGTTTTTCAAATACATGTATTAAATGTTCTGAAAAAATTGTAGGGTGATAGTAAAAAAGTATATCAAATGTTTATGATAAGGCCAAAATAAAAAGAATTGTATGTTTCTGGTTTCCCGACCCTACCTCCGTTTTTGATGCTGACCCTAAACAATTTGTTGATGATAAAAAATCTGGATATTTCGGTCTTTCTGGATCAGATTATTGATTTGAATACTATTGATCTTCAAAGCGTTTAATAATTACAAGTAATACACATAGGTAAAGCATACCAACATGATCAAGAACCGAGATTTCAAATAAATTTTACCTACCTACTCTACCTAATTTTTTGGGGGTGAAATAGGAAACACAATTTATTTAATTTGGCCTAAAGTGTCATTTATTTCCTGTATGGTTTATAAGAAAAACACAAGATTTTAAGCAAAAATGAAAATCTCTACCATTTCCAGAGATATGAATAGGCCTTCATTTAAATCAAAATGCAGCATAATTGTACCTTTAAAAATGTGAAATTATTGTCAATGAAAATTTCCTAAAACATAATTTTATTGATTTTGACTTAATGAAGTTTGTTTATATCTTCATAGATTTGTTTATGTCGTATGAGTATTCGGAATTGCTGTAGTAGGGTGCTGGTCAAAATTAATTTACTGAATCAACAACATTTGAATAAAAAAGAATACTATTGAAAAAACCTTTAATGTGTCAAGACATAATTGATGTCATGTAAATAATGTTTAGCTTTAACTTTCTTTACTCTTTTATTTCAGATTTAAACATCTTAATATATTAAAAATGTCTCGTCTGTACCCAACATTAGAAGACATGAAAGTTGATCAGATGCAGCAGGTTTGTAGCTTTAAATATACACATATCTAATGCATTAATTTATACATCTACATATAGTTTTAAAATTTTGGCAGTTGGACTCTGGACTCTTATTTGTTCTCTTAATTTTGTAGTTTATATTTGAGACTAATATATTAACAATATAGATTAGTCCCAGTTTATGTGTGAAATATATTTCCAGAATGTCCAGAGAGGCCATTCACTATGTAATCTGAAGTCAGTATACATTGTACATGTATAATTTCTCATTAAGATTACTGATTATAACCTACAGAAGTTTTCTTTCAGTATCATTTTTATAGTTAAGTCACCTCGCAAATGTTATTAAAAAATATTGAATTGTAAACCTAACAAAATAGTATTTTATCAGATGCTAAAAGTTGTAAAAATATATATAAGATGATGAATGATTTCAACAAGTAAAAAAAGGCAAAGATTGTTTTATGATAAGTACAAATGGATAAATAGAGGTTTTTTTTAGGCACAACATCAGTATGAAGCTGCTGCAAGTCAACCAGTTACTTACCCTCAACAAGGGACACCTGCTTACCCACAGCAGAGTGGTTCATCACTTTATCCCTCTCTAGGAGAATATATGGGATTAAACCTTACCCCAGAGTTTGTGGAACAAAATATGCCTGTGGTGGCACATGTAAGTATCAAGTTTTTGTTTTGAAGTATTGCTAATTGAAATTTTATGAAAAAGATACAACAGATATCTAGTATTTTAGTTTAGAAAGGATACAATAGATAAATTCTTAACACAAAATCAAAAATAGGCCATGATAAAAGTTCAAGCAAAAGAATAGCACAATTATAACTGTTTTTCGGTATATTTTTATGCATACAGTGGTTAAAAATAAGTTACACAAAAAAAAAGGATCTACCTTCAACAAAGTCAGACTTAAAATTTGGGCAAAGGACAAAGGTCTTTTTTTTTGGTTTTACTTTAAAAACCTTTTTATTTTAGAGCATGCAAATTGCAACCACACCAAGTCCCAGCCAGAGCATGGTTGCACCAGTTACAGGACAAGGAAATAAAGGTCTGATGAGAGCTGAAGTTAAAGGTGGTGTTAGGGAAATTATTGCATGTAAAGATTCAGAGGGAAAAATTGGGCTTAGATTACGGCATGTCAACAATGTAAGTATCCTGTTAGCAAACTTAGCATCTAATTTTGCATGAATAGTAGTAATGTTTAAAATATAGATATTGCTTTTTAGTGTAACATAATTGTATTGTACCGATACATTCCTGTGGATCTAATGGTTACAGATGAATCATGATTACAGATGATTCTTTTTTTAATGGTTTGTCATAAAAAATGCAATATAAGTGACTCTAGACATTTTTGTATATCTGTATGTTTTGCCTTTGCAGAGATAAAAGGGATTAAAGGGGCCAAAATTAGCCATTTTGAATGACACCTAAGGTTTTTATTTTTCATCCAATTGCAATGGGGAATTTTTCTGTTAATTCATCCTAATAATTGCTTTAAGTAGTATGTCAACAGATTTCTTCAATTTTTGGGTTTTCAAGATCTGAGGGGTTAAATGGGCCAAAAAGCAATATGGTTTGATATGTCAATTTTTTTATTTTCCATCCGATTCTGATGTTTTTTCTTTCTTTTAATTCATCTTGATGAGTGCTTTCATTAGTGTGTAACAAATATTTTTTCTTTTATTGCTAACGAGATACAAAGGGTCATAGGGGTCAAAATCAGCAAATAGGAGGAAAAGTACAAGGGGTTAAAGGGGCCAAAAAATCAATGTAGCTTGACATGTAAATTTTTATATAAATAAATTTTTAAATTTTTTTTTTTCATCTGGTTTTTATGGTAGGTCTAATATATAACTGTGTATATTGATATATCCAACATTTTATTGGGTCAAGTATAATAGAGTGTTAAAATACTCTATATTTATCACATCTGTGATTGTTAATATTGATACTTATCCATTAAATTATTGAGTAGAGTTTTCCATGGTATAATGAACAATTTCATCAATGTTGGGACCAAAGATTTTGTTCAACTTTTCGAAAAGTCATTGTTTGAGATACCAAGGTTTTTATTATGCCCCTGTCGCTAGGGGTAGGGGGCATTAGGGTTTACCCTTACGTCCCGAAATTGGTTTCCATTCTCTAACTTTAGTTTGCCCCAGTCAAATGTTATAAATTTTATACACAATGCTTATTACCACCAAACATGTATCAAATCTGAATTTGGGTGGCACCACTTTTACCGTTCTTGAGTTATGTCCCTTTATAAATTTAAAAATTTCCAAATTTGCTGTTTCCGCACTCTAACTGTACTTTGCCTCAACCAAATGTTATAAAAAATACAAAATGCTTATTACCACCAAACACTGATCAAGTTCGAATTTGAGTGGCGACACTTTCTGCATTCTTGTGTTATACCCCTTTATAAAGTGAAAAATTGTCAAATTTGCCGTTTTCCGTACTCTATGACTTTTACTCATGAATGTCCAAAAATGTCAATAGGTTTGAATTGGTACATTGACTCTTGTATATTTATAAGTGGGGGTATCGTGTCCCATGGACATATTATTCTTTTTTTTTTAACATGAAAATAAAGGCAAGATTGATGGGACTTTCAGAACAAATTGTGCCATCTGTGGTGTAAGGCTACAGAAGTTTGACTTTATTAGTGACATTTTTTATGATCCTTCCATTCTGTTGTAAGGTATTCATCAGTTGCAAAATCAAGGCCTTTTGATTTTAATTTTCATTCAATGAAATTCGTAAGAACATAATTACCATACAAATATTGACAAAAAGTTTGAAAGTAGGAGATATATGTTTCAGGAAAATAATCTTGTGCAAAAAAATCAAAATGCAAAAAGTGAAGACTTTACTTGATATCTTTTTCCACCCAGGTTTGTGGATATACAAATGGGTATGTATAAACCAGAAACATTGTATTGTTCTAATTGAAAAATGATAGTTCTTTTGTGTTGAATACCTGAAAGTGAACTGAAGACTGGACTTAAGAATTTTCAAATGAGAAAAGTTGTCAATATGATGGATTATTTGATCATTATCCTTGTTTTTCAGGGGTTGTTTGTTGCATTAGTACAGAATAATTTACCGGCATCATTAGCAGGTTTACGTTTCGGAGATCAGATTTTACAGATAAATGGACAAAATGTTGCTGGTTGGACTACTGATAAAGCACATGAATTTCTTAAAAAGGCTAACCCAGAAAGAATTGTTTTTGCTGTACGAGACAGGTATGTTCCATACTTGTGGGTGTCTTTTTAGCTCATCTGTCCTAAAAGGACATGTGAGCTTTTGCCATCACTTGGCATCGTCTGTCGTCCATTGTAAACTTTTTCAAAGATCTTTTCCTCTGAAATCACTGAACCAATTACAGCCATACATAGTCTGAAGGATCCTTAGGGTATCTACCATAAAATTTGTGTTTTATATTATTGTCTGTCGAGATACATGGCCACCATGTCTAAAAATAGAACATAGGTAAAAATCCACTTTTTGGCTTGTATCTAAAAAACTAAAGCAGTTAGAGCAAAACTGACAAGAAGTAAAAATGTTTATTAGGTCATGATCTACCTGCCATTAAATTTTCAGACGAATCAGTCAACCCATTTTTGAGTTATTGCCTCTGAATTGTTAATTTTAAGGAAATTGCAGTTTTCAGTTATTAACTTGAATATTATTATAGATAAAGACAAACTGTAAACACCAGAAATGTTCAGCAAAGTAAGATCTACATGACCAAAATTGTCAATTGACACCTTATAGGAGTTTTTGCCCTTGAAAAATTATTTACAGGTAAACAGTAATTATCAGTAAAAATAATGGTCTGACACATTGTCACAGATGTTTAGAGTATAACTTGAAATAAATTAAATTGTAGCTGTACAACTGAAATGGAAGGTCAAGGTCATTGAAAAAGTCCATAGCAACCGATGAAAAAGTTCCTAACAACCATATCTATTTGGGTTCAGGATTCTATATTTTAGCTTGCAAGTCAATATTAAGGAGAAAATTGTGAGGGTATACATTAAATAGCAAAAGTAATCATTGACGCGAGATTTACACAAAATATAACAGGATAGCGATTCAGGCTCTTGGGACCCTCTTGTTTAGACTAGTGGTCTAGGTAGTTAATCATACATTTCAAGAATTACTGGCCTGTAAGAACTGAAAAATAGAAAAATTGGGCCATTACGATATGGACAATAGCACTGAAATTGGAATAAAATCGAATAATCCAAATTAAACCATACCCAGTCCTTGTTTATGTATAAAAATTTATAATAATTTTCATTATTCTTACAATCCATGAAAAAGTAACACTTTTTGAATATAATTTATTATGAATTGTTTAAATCTTTACGAAGAATTTCTTCATAATTTTGCAGCCTTGCTACCCAAGATATGTTGTTCTGTGAAAATAAATTAATGTTGTTTTTCATGGGAAAAAATTCATATTTTTTCATCAATTTTTCATGTGTAAATATTTTCTTTTTGTAAATTTGCAATGTCTGATGGCTTAAGATTTGTGGATTTATTAGCTACAAATATCTCTTGGTAGATGGAGGTGTATATTCATACTTCCAGGAAATTTATTTACCAAAAGTGTTCTTTTAAAAAAATTTGGAAATCTAATTGTGTAAATTAGAAGAAATTAGCACTTTTTAAACAGAACATTATTTCTAAATGAACAAAACATTCCCTCTTTTGATTTAGAAACTGACAAAAACATCTCCGGTAATGATTTTTTGGTCCCTCTATTAAATGGGCAATTATCATGATGATTTTGTCACTTTGATTATAGCAAAATCAAAGGTTTGGAATTACTAGTCCATTGGAGGTCATGTTTTAGTGCAGTGGTTTAAAAAATAAATATTTGAAAAAAACTCATAATTCTTTTCATTGCAGACCATTTGAGAGAACAGTAACAATGCAGAAAGATAGTGCAGGGTATATTGGATTTGTTTTTAAAGATGGAAAAATTAAATCCATTGTTAAGGATTCATCAGCAGCCAGAAATGGAATATTAACAGACCATCATCTGATTGAAGTTAATGGTCAGAATGTGGTTGGCTTGAAGGTATGTTTATCACATTTTGAAATACAGTGTCACTCCCCTCTGAAAACCAGATTCCTCCGCAAACTGAAAACTGGCCTTTCTGAATTCTGAATACTGCATATAATATTTGGTCTAAAACAAATATTTTCCTGTCAAAAGCACCTCTAAAAACTAAAATCTAGCTAAATTCTCACAATCTTCATTGACTCGCTTATTTTATTCAAATCCTTGTTGGTGTGTTCAAGGAAAACTCCATAATCTGACAAAAGATTTGAACTCCTTTTTCTACCAAAGAACAACGACGATGCTAAAAGACAAAGATTTTGTTACAGTTAAAGAAAAAACAATGCAAATTTAGTATATAAGTAAATGCATTTTGACATTTCAATTTAAATTTGGATTTCAGTATAGATCAATTTAGTCCGGAACCTCTCAGAAGCGACACCTCTGAAAACCGGTTAATTTATACAGTCCCATAGCAGTTCGGCTTACAGAGGTTCCACTGTTATAAGAATGGGATATGCTTCTACAAGGTGGGAGGGGAATTTATAGAGATTTTTTTGTGTCGCCTGCGGAACGTATGGTCGACACATAGGGATCACTATCTGTCGTCTTGCGTCTTGCGTCGTCACACTTTTCTTCTATCCTCAACTACTCGTAAACCGCTCAAAGGATTTTGATGAAACTTTCTCTGTGCATTAACCTTAATGCACAGGTGTGCATATATATTTCATTTTTAGAAAATTTAAATTTTTTGGGGGTAAAAATTGACATTTTTCCAAAAAAAGGGGGGGCACAACTTCTATCCTCAACTACTCCATAATCGCTCAAAAGAATTTGATGAAACTTTCTCTGTGCATTAACCTTAATGCACAGGTGTGCATATATATTTCATTTTTAGAAAATTTTTAATTTTTCTCTGTAAAAAATGACATTTTTGAAAAAAAAGGGGGGGGTCAAAACTTCTATCCTCAACTACTCCATAACCACTGAAAGGAATTAGATGAAACTTTCACTGTGAATTAATCTTAATGCACAGGTGTGCATATATATTTCATTTTTAAAAAAATTTAAATATTTTTTTGTGAAACATGACATTTTTCCAAAAAAAAGGGGGGGTTCAAAACTTCTATCCTCAACTACTCCATAACCACTCAAAGCAATTTGATGAAACTTTCTCTGTGCATTAACCTTATTGCAAAAGTGTGCATATATATTTCGTTTTTAGAACATTTTAATATCTTTTGTAAAAATTGACGTCCGCAGGCGACACATGTCTTCCTTGGAAGACTCACACATTTTGTTATAAATATTTGATTTATAGAAGAAAAAATTTAATTTGTGGTCTGACTAATGAGTTGTGTTTAATCTAATTTTAATAAGGATTTCAACATTATTTTTGTTTAATATTGAGATTCTTTCCACGGGACCTTTTTACAGAAAAAATTCAATATATGACAAATATTGTCCCAAAAACTTTTCCTCTAATGGGCATTATTTTGTTTTATTTTCAGGATGATAAGATCTCTGAGATAATTGATGCTGGAGGAAGGACAATTACAGCCACCATTATGCCTTCTTTCTTGTATGAACATATAGTCAAGTGGTAAGTTAAATTTTAAAGAGGATTTATGTGAAAGTTTTGTGGGATTCACAAACTTCAAATGGTTTTTGGTAGTGTAGGAGTAAGAGTAAAGAAAAACTGTCAGAATACTGCCTATAAAAGTGGGTTGTGATATATTTGTGAAAAGGTTATTTGTTACAGATGCAAACTGTAATGCTAAGCATGCTTTTATTTTGTATTTTGAAGAATTAAAGGACCAAAAAGTTAACAAAGGTTATTTGTTACAATGCAATGGACACTGAAAATGTTAAGAATGTTTGTTTACAAATAAATGTGGGGTTTGGGTATAGCTGTCGTTACGACAGCCTCTACCTCTAGTTTTTGTGGGAGTTACTGCCCTGGACTTCGTTTTTCTCTATCAACTTCTTGTTAGCGCTCTCAATTCTAAATTTTTTATCCAAGTTTATGTGGAAGTTGTATGATGTCAATGTCCTATCAGTCACTTGAAATTGTTCTGTTCTCTGTCGTCGTTAACAATTTTTCAAACATCTTCTCCTCTGAAACTACTGAATGGATTTGGATACTTAGCATGATTGTTTCTTAGGGTATCCTGCACAATGTTTATGTTTCGATTTTTGATCCGTCGAAAAACATGTCCCCCGTTACTAAAAATAGAACTTTGGGGTCAAACAACAGTTTTTCGCAAATATCTCAAAAATCATTAGGTTACGGCAAATTCTGGCAGGTTGAAAGTGTTCAGCATGATGAGAGCTACCTGTGTGCTGATTTTCGTGAAAATCTGTCAACTAATGTTAGAGTTATTGCCCTTTTTTGACATTTTTGGCTTTTTTTTATGTTATTATTTCAAAAATCTTCTTCTCTGAAACTACTATTCAAAATCAAATGAAACTTGGTAAGATTGTTTCTTAGGGTATCCTGCAAAAAGTTAATGCTTGAATTTTTGATTGCGGGTTAAGGTTTTGTTTGAAAACCAAATATTGTTGAAAAATTTTTGCGGTCGTATATTGGTATGACGTTGGCGTCGTCGTCGTCCAAAGACATTTGGTTTTCGCACTATAACTTTAGTATAAGTTAATAGAAATCTATGAAATTTAAACACAAGGTTTATGACCACAAAAGGAAGGTTGGGATTGATTTTGGGAGTTTTTTGTCCCAACAGTTTAAGAATTAGGGGCCAAAAAAGGGCCCAATAAGCATTTTTGGTTTTCGCACTATAACTTTAGTATAAATTAATAGAAATCTATGAAATTTAAACACAAGGTTTATGACAACAAAAGGAAGGTTGGGATTGATTTTGGGAGTTTTGGTCCCAACAGTTCAAGAATTGGGGGCCAAAAAAAGGGCACAATAAGCATTTTTGGTTATTATCTTGGTGTAAATAAGGGAGGTAATCCAAACAGATTTAAAGTAAAATGTTGTGTATGATTCGATTACCTCCCTTACAAGTCGTAAATTATGTATGAAGAAATGGGGGGGGGGGGAGGTAAAAACAAAGTGTAGTGGGGTAAATGAGAAATTGGGGGGGGGGCAATTTTTTTCTCATTTCAGATTTCAGAAATTAAAAAGAAAATTTCAAATTTTTTTTGGCAAAAAAAGGGGGGGGGGGTAACAATAATTTTTATTGTTTTGGGGGTTTTTTTTTGGGGGGGGTCAATGTGCAACTTCATAGTGTATTGCACAAAAGCAAAGAAAGGGTTAAATTATTTTTTTTTGGACAAAGAGCAAAAAATTGAATATAAATTGAAATCACATGACCAATTCTAAGTTCTTTGATTACAGTTATTCTGTGTCAGAAACCTATTATGTGTCGAATATTTAATTACAATCCAAAATCAGACCTGTATCAAGTGCGAATATTGTGTCCATTTTTGCCCCAATTGTTCAGGGTTGGAGCTTTGCGGTCGTATCCAGCTGAGCTCAGCGAAGCAATTTATTTGCTATTTTTTCCTGAATTATAGAAAGAAAATGAAGATGAAAGCTACTTTCAAGGTAAACATGGTATCCCGAGTTAAATGGTGATCATGAAAGTTTATTTTGGACGGCCGTTTTTAAAATGGCTGCCATTTTCCCACCATTTTTAACCGGATTTTCATAGGAAAATATCGGTTATTAAATTGGTGATGTACGGCGGGCGGGCGGGCGGGCGGCCGGGCGGGCGGACGGGCGGCTGCCAAACAGTGTCCGTGCAATAACTTATGAACTGTTCAACCAAAGCTTTTCAAATTTTAATATGTTGTTACTGATGACAAAATGGAGGTCAAGTTCGATATTGACGATTTTCACTTTCACCGTTCTAGAGTTATGGTTCTTGAAAGATTGAAAAATGGCTTTTCCAGTGGTGTCCGTGTGATAACTTATGAACTGTTCAACCAAAGCTTTTCAAATTTTAATATGTTGTTACTGATGACAAAATGGAGGTCAAGTTCGATATTGACGATTTTCACTTTCACCGTTCAAGAGTTATTGTTCTTGAAAGATTGAAAAATGGCTTTTCCGGTGGTGTCCGTGTGATAACTTATGAACTGTTCAACCAAAGCTTTTCAAATTTTAATATGTTGTTACTGATGACAAAATGGAGGTCAAGTTCGATATTGCCGATTTTCACTTTCACCGTTCAGGAGTTATTGTTCTTGAAAGATTGAAAAATGGCTTTCCCAGTGGTGTCCGTGTGATAACTTATGAACTGTTCAACCAAAGCTTTTCAAATTTTAATATGTTGTTACTGATGACAAAATGGAGGTCAAGTTCGATATTGACGATTTTCACTTTCACTGTTCAAGAGTTATGGTTCTTGAAAGATTGAAAAATGGCTTTTCCAGTGGTGTCCGTGTGATAACTTATGAACTGTTCAACCAAAGCTTTTCAAATTTTAATATGTTGTTACTGATGACAAAATGGAGGTCAAGTTCGATATTGACGATTTTCACTTTCACCGTTCAGGAGTTATGGTTCTTGAAAGATTGAAAAAGGGCTTTCCCAGTGGTGTCCGTGTGATAACTTATGAACTGTTCAACCAAAGCTTTTCAAATTTTAATATGTTGTTACTGATGACAAAATGGAGGTCAAGTTCGATATTGACGATTTCCACTTTCACCGTTCCGATATTGACGATTTTCACTTTCACCGTTCAGGAGTTATGGTTCTAAAAAATTGAAAAAAAGGCAGTTCAAGTCTCAAAAATTCCAATATTTGTCACTTACTATAAATAGGAGGTCAAGATTGATTTTTGCCTTTCCATTTCTGAACCCTACAAAACCCTACAAAAATTCATTTATATTTCTTTACTTCATCCTGTTTGGGAATCCAGATTTGCAAACATCATTTCCATGCAGGAAAATCCGGTTTGCTGTCATTCGACAGCCTCTTGTTTACACTTGCTCGGATTTCAACAATATTTGGTTTTTAAAGTAAACATGGTATCCTTAGTGAATGGTGATGAGAATGTTGTATAACAATGATTAAACTTCATAATATGTGAGCTTTTAATTGCCTTCACTTGGTGTCTGTCATCATCGTTGTTAACAAATTTTCAAACAAAACCTTAACCCACAATTTTTACATAACTTCTTTCAAACATTTTAAAAATGAAGACAACATGTAGACCAAAAGATTTATACTTGTATTTGAAGATGAATTAAAGCTTGTATTTTGTATTGTGAATCATCAGATTGACCATGACTGTATCTTAATCAAGCATAGGGAGAACACATGCCCATTTCTTTCCAGAGGTTCTTGAAAGGCTTTTGAAGGTATTTTCAGCATTTTACATGACCTTTGATACTCAGTTTAATTTACAACAAACATTAATATATTAATTTAGTTTATAGTGCTTTGTTTGCCAGGTGAGCGATTCAGGCTCTTGAGAGCCTCTTGTTTCTCTCCAAATTAATTATTAGTGGTAAAATATTATAAAAAAAATTTTCAATCTGGAGATTTAAAAAAAAAAAAGTATTTTTGAATAAAGGAATTTTTTTGACAATTTAAAAATTAATATTTTTGTATTTTATTTTCAAGCATGGGTAACAGCATTGTGAAGAAATTGATGGACCATAGCATTCCAGATGTGTAAAGGAAAAAGGCACATTTTATGGACCATTATCAAAAAGCATGCTATTTCCTTCTCTATGATGAATGACTTATGTACATATGCTGAAGTCTAATCCATCAACAGAATGATGAAGATACTGTGCTTAATTATTCACAATCTGTGATATAAATATCATCAACTTTAAAAACTATTAAAGAACACCCACCAGTGTGTGATAAAAAAACATTTGTCAGATATAAATTATGTTTCAGTTTTCATAAAAAGTGAAAAGGTTTTATCTGCAGGGATCTATTTATTTTGTTTATGTAGAATTTCATTACTTGAAATCAGGATTTGTAATTTGGGTTTCAGTACAGCATTTTGCCTTTTTTCTGTACTTGAGTGAAAACTTGTTTTCTGGTCAAAATATACACTATGTCTCTTTACAAGAAGTATTTTCTTGTAAAAAAAATAGTAATTAAATAATCTGTAACAAAGAAATTAAATTTTAAGTTTGTAAACCAAAACAATACAGTTTGAAGATTAACACCAAAAAGCCACAATATTCATGTATTTGGTACAATTTTCTCTCTTAGTACACAATGTAATGATTTTATAAATCTAATTAGATGATAATTGACCACACTACATGTTTTCTTATTAAAAAAATTAAAAGTCATCATAACAACAAAGGTGAAATTAATGTATATTTTTAATAATATGTAGTATACATATACATTGTATCATCATATCATAATGGTCTTGTACATGTGTATTGTAATTTGTGACTTGTGAAGTGGTTACCAGCTTCTAGTTGTAAAAATACACATATTTATAGTTTTTTGTACAGAGTTCAGATTTACAAATTGTTTGTACATACACTATTTTATATTCGATCAGTGTGTTGTAGTGTTCTTGCATCATAACTTATTGATTTAAAAATTCTGCCCATATTTATCTATTTTCTTTTATCTGTGCACAATGATATAGGTCCAATTCAAATGATTATAATGCATTAGGGTACTTTAATTTACCACATAATATTGCTATTTACGTGTTAAAGACTTTGGATTATTTTCATACATACTGGTCTGGTGGTTTTTTTTAAAAATATCTCTCTTGTAACCACTTTTGTTGCCAAGTAATATGCATTATTTCATTCTTTATAAATTTATTGTGGATGTTTTTATTGGTTTTAAATGAAAAGGGGAGAAAAGATGGTCATATAAAGCAAATAGTGAAAAATAGCTTTTATTTAAGGATGTATTCTTCTGATGTTTCAGTCTCGTTGAAATCTCATTTGGGAATTATTTCCAAAACATGTGATACAAGTGGAAAATATCACAAAATGAATTTAAAAAATATTATAATCCAACTAAACTCAGTGAAAAAATTATGTACTTACAATAAGTAGTTTTTGAGTAATAAAAGTTTCAAATTTTATAACCAATCTGGCCAGTGTCATCAGCCAAAATGTTGAGAGAATGGGTGAGGGGTACAAAGAAAATGATTTTACCAAAAATATGTACATCCCATATCAATATTTTCTTTTTAAAATTCTTTAATATGTATTTTTTCAATCATTTATAACAAAGAAGTTGAAATTATATGCTCTTTGTTCTTAAAAAAATGAGAAAAACCCCAAATTTACTAAATTGAGTGCATGGTCATTTTGACACGAAAAAACAACAAAATTTTATAAAACTTTATTAACACGTACCTATAGTTTTTTTAAGTTAAATTTATTCAGATTGGTCCACTTCATCTTTAGGGAAAGTATGAAAACAATTTAATGGTGGAACTGTGATTTTTTTCATAATAATAGCCCAAAATATGTAAAAATTGATGAAAAATGGGAAAATCATCAATACTGGGGTACATACTTTCAAATGACCGTAGCAAAAAAGAAGTCCACAACCATAAGATTTTTTCTTCATGAATTACTTTCTTATAGTCATATAAATCAGGTTAATAAAAAATGTTCAATACAGAAATGTTTGGCTCCTCAGAGGTGTACATCCTTAAACATCACACTTCATTAAATTTATTTAAAATGTTGATTATTAGTGATGAATAAATTGTCAGATAAAAGTGGCTTTTATTAACAATGAACCAGGATTTATCAGTGCAACTTGTGTTAAATGTTAATGAAGTAAAATACAGTAAAACTTTGGTCACTGGAATACCTGAGGACCAATGAAGTCCCAGTTATTGTAATTTTGAAAAATGGAAATGTCTGTGGATAGTCTTAAAAAAAGTATTTCTAGATCCCCATTATACTAGAGTCGTTAGCCTTCCAGTGAGTATGGTTCCAATGTTTTATATTTATTGATCAAATTTTTATTTTTATGCTATATGTTGATGAAATACAAATGATTAGAGGTAGCACAAATTATGCTGGGTGTTTATTTATAATTGCCAAATGGCAAAGTAGTATTTTGTTATTATTTTGTTATTCAATATTAAAGTATGTACCTGTAATCAAACAGAGTTGTTTTGCGTCATGATTTTCTTAAAGCTTCAAGAAAGAAATATTAGAATCTCTTAAACGACCATTACAAGAAAATTTATTTAAAACAAGCTAAAATTGTTGAAATCATCAGCATCCAGTAATATCTTGGTCATACACTCATGCAGCTAATGTTGGTGAATACAAAATCTTATCTACTTAATTAGCAAGTAATTTTTAGAAATCATCATTTGACGAAAAACCATTAGGCCAGTTTGAACCAACCTGCATGTTTCTTTAGTGGACTCCTTTCAAAAACATTCGGTGATCTCACCATTTAATCATTATTACTCAAGTTAATAGAATTAGAAAATACAGAAAAAAAAACATATTAAAAATCTTCTGAAACTTCAGGAACAGTTGGAATCAAACATAAGTAAAATAGTATGAGAATGGCCTTTTTGTCAGAATTAGCCCATGGCCCAACTTATTACCTAGATTGTAGCTAACAGCATCTCTTTTATTTTTATGTCACATCCTGAAGTAGTTAGCAATTAATTCTTTACCAAAATTTTCTTTCTAATAAGTTATGTTGAATTATAGCAAAAATGATAAAATTATTATTCAAAATACACCTGTAAATTAAACTTTCATTTTTAAGATCGTTCCTCTCAAACAACTGTGCCAATTTGGGACCAATTCTGGTGGAATAATACTATCAAAAATGCATCTTAAGGTCTGGACCGGTCACTGATATGGCCATTGTTATTAAAAACATAATATTTAAAAATATTTTCCTCTAAAACAGGAAATTAAAACATATTAAATTTGGTGCGTACGATTATTGTTTCCAAGGGTTTGCTTATAATTCAAATGTCCTAAAAACAAATATGAAACCTTTAAGAACAGAAGGATCGTAAAATCGATATAAATAATCTTTTGCATGTATATATGCAACCTGATTTTTTAGGGTTAGGTTGCTAAGCAACCAAAACCCTTATGCCGTCGGTCGTTTGGTTAGACAATGAAGGAAACTTTGGAAATCTGGTGTTTTGTGGAAAAAGTTGGACCAGAAGTTTTTGAAACTATGTTTTTATGAGTAAATATGCAAGCTTATCTAGGATTGAAGCTTAAGCAAGGCTAGTTAAGCAGCTTTTTATCTCGATTTTGAGATGACACATGCGCAAAGCAACCTCCATATTTTTCGAATTACGACTATGTTTATATTGGAATATCATATAAGAAAATAAACATTCCGCGGTAAAATAGTCCTAATATTTGTTGTTGCTGGTGCAGTTGTTTTTTAATAGAAATGTAACTGAAACACACCGAGAAGTGTAATTGTCCAGTTATTTAATAAAAGATGTGTGTTTTATTGACGATTTCCTTTTTGTTTTGAAAGCCGTGTAAAGTATTCGCACCTTTTAAAGTGTACAATGCTATCGGCGTAAGGATTTTGCACGGATATTTTGGGAAGGATTACAATCAGGTTTATTTTCAAAAGATTTCAAAGGTAAGTTACATTTTTGTTGTGAACGTGATTGTTAACTTATACAGAACATATTTTGCACATTATTTGCTTATTCTTCTTGTAATTCTGATGGTATTTTGTGTATTTGATTAACCTTTTGACCTGATCATCGTGACTTCATTTTGTCAAACCTGTTGGTCAGTGATAGAATTGCATACAGGTTATTTGAAATGCCGACAACTTGCACATTAAGATTGAAAAACACTGTGTTTATCATTAATTTAGAAAACGGTATTGTCGAAGGTATAATGGGTTTATTTTAATTGAAAGCTTGAATGTTTACGTTCTTTTTGTGTATTTGATTAACCTTTTGACCTGATCATCGTGACTTCATTTTGTCAAACCTGTTGGTCAGTGATAGAATTGCATACAGGTTATTTGAAATTCCGACAACTTGCACATTAAGATTGAAAAACACTGTGTTTATCATTAATTTAGAAAACTGTATTATCGAAGGTATAATGGGTTTATTTTAATTGAAAGCTTGAATGTTTACGTTCTGATCTACCTGCACATGCGCAATGTAGTGTAAATAGAAATGACCCCCTTCTACAATTGTCCAAACTTTGTCTTTTTATATAACCTTAATAACTTGAAGACCTTTGATTTCTGTTTATTTTAATTCATCAAATCATTATTATGCGTTTGACTTTTTAAAAAAATTCAATTTAGAGTGATAATTCAAGAAACGTTAGCCGACTCGTGCTTTCTTTGATTGGTTAGTGCATATTTATGTACAGACATGGCTTTCGAGACGTTTCGGCCATAAACCAGTTCGTCCATATACCGTTTCGGCCATACTTTTTATAATGAAATATATACTTAATAGCATCGTTGTTTCTTACGAGAGGTATTCTTGGTAGGGAAGAAAAAAGTTTTGAAACACTCACAATCATTGTTTTCAACTTTATTTATTCTCTTTATATATTTATATCATCAGGTTGATAACAAGCAAATACATAATTAACAACAATTTAAAAAAAAGCGCTATAACAGGTGAGTTGCACTATAATTATATATATAAGATATGTTCACTAAGCATCAGAATCGGAACCACTGTCATCGGAGTCTGGTAGGTCTTCTTGGTTTGGTACTGCTGGCGAGTAAGGTTACCCACAGCACGCAGGAAGTCTGATGTTCTGATGGACTTGCTGTCATACTGCCCCCACAGGGACTCCAGGCGACCTTGCATCTTTTTGTAAGTATCACGCTGGTATCTTGTCAGTTGCTGTTCCCCGACCAGTCTGTAGGTGATGTTGACAGTCTTGGCTTCCTTCTGGAATGCAGGCACTATTCTGTAGAATTGGAGTTGGGTGCGGGCTGCTTTACCATTAAAACGTCTGTGCCAGCTTACAAAAGTAATAATTGAATTAATACAACATACTTCACAGGAAATATGATTTGTTCAACCTTCAAAATTATTATACAGTGATTGTAATTTAACCCAGCGGTATAATATAATAGATTTAATTTACATTATTGGAAGTGTTCTGAAAAAAATATTTATTTTATTAATAATGTGCACTTTTTTAATTCTTCTTTTCAAATTTTCTAAAATGTGAACTTTAACATTGAAACTATTAAGTGTATGAATCAATAAATAAAAGCGTTATGTTTTGATAATTAATTATAGGCAATGAAGCCATTAAGAAAGATCAATCAAGTGATTGAGATAATACGCTACTGCCACACGTTGTTGATTACTAACAATACCTGTAAACTGTAGCGTACACAAAGCAAAATTTCTATAGTCAAACAATATCAATCATAAAAAAAAAATATGCAATATACCTCATCTTGAACTTCTGCAAAGAATCAATTTATACTCAAGAGCCGATGCTGCCAACGGAAACAAGACTCGCACTCAAGAGCATGCTGGCGTGGACGAACTGGCTTGCTACAAGATACACATCAATCTAATTAAAAAACCGATCTCTCATCGCTCCCGTTTCTGATATGTCGCGTGGGAGGTCTAACGAAATCCGCTTTGAGGTCACATGTGAGTGAACTGGAACGTATGAATTTATAATGACATGCAAATGAGTTGACTTCCTATCAGTAAGCCAATCAAAAAAGTTTATGAATTCTGGGGACTGACGATTTCTTCGTAATCAACTTACAAGATCGCGTAAGCCGCAATTTCATTGGTCGAACAGGACACACCTACGAGGTCACTCACATGTGACCTCAAAGCGGGTTTCGTTAGATCTCCCACGCGACATATCAGAAAACGGGAGCGATGAGAGATCGGTTTTTAATTAGATTGGATACACATGGAAACGGCAATGTGGAAAGTTTTTTTTTTTTATGAATACAATTCACATTTTCAAATCCTTTATATAAAGCATGTCGGCAAATATAAAAAGTTTTCTCATGGTCTCATTGTTGTTTTAAAATTTTCTCCATAACAAGAAAAGTTTAATTGCATCATCTTGTGGTAAGCTTGGGTCAAGCTTGGATAAAAATAACCCATATGCAGCCATTTCGTGTGCTTAACAATCACAAAATGCAGGATATAGTCAGATCAAAGAATAAATAATTGATAATTATCATGAAGTAATGAACATAATTACATTTTATTTGTCTTGCAATTAATTACGATTGATCTACAATAGCTGGTTTATATTGATCATTAATCATCTAGTAAATAAATAATATTCTGAAATTTCATGATTAATTTCCAAATATTTATTATATATATAAAATAAAACTTAAATTTTGAGCTTAGAACTTGTTAAATATTTGTTAGATTCCGTATAAATATTCCATGGCCGAATCGACTTTAATTCTATGGCCGAAACGACTTGTTTCCACAGACATGCACAGTAAAGTTGAGTAGTAGAACCTTCAGCTCAGATACACTGTGTTGCGAAAATATACGTTTTAAAAAATCACTGTATATTTTGAAACCAAAGCAATACATATGCTGTCAATTTAAAAAAAAATCAGTCACCTACCCACAGGAACATTATTATATAATAGACACTTTTTCCGCAGAGCTCGTTAACTTTCATAATTGATATATTTCCTTGTAAATAATACTGTTAATAAAAAGAATTCAATACCAAAACCTATTTTGCAATACATTGTACAAACAAAAAGCATTGAAATAATCATCAGCAATGTTTGTACAAATAAAAGTCAAATGCTAGCAACCTAACCCTACCAGTGCTATGCACTTTGATTATGTACATGTAAATTCCACAAAGCATGTCAATATAAGTTCATAATTCGGGTCACATGAAAATATCTCGTCCTGAATATGTGGGGGAATGATGAATTATCACGACCCTATGTACTGCAATACAGTTTTAAATTGGGACCAATTTTCAAAATCTTAAAAAAGATAGAGCGACTTTATCAGGCCATTATTTGAGATCGAATGGTTGAATTGACCAATGAAAATTACCGTTTCATTTCTTATTCATCGCAAACAGTTTTGTCATATTATTGTTTCGAACATCCTTTCGCTAAGCTGGAGCGCATTTAAGTGTATTGCAGCATGATACTGAAGTCAGTGATACCGAGCTGGAGGCTGACCTTAATTAAGTCAATCGCAATTGTGAAATATATATACCGGTAGCTGACCTAAATCAGCTGTCTTACCAGTATTTTTTTATTATAGGATATTTAACAACAGGAGCAACTGATACCAAAATTTGGATGAAATGGAGCTCAGACCAATCAGGCTACCCAGAAATCTATGATTACAAGTCAATGAAGCACAATAATAAGGTCAGGGTGACCTACTTTTGGTGGGAGGCTATGTAACTCCATGAGATGCATCCTCACAAGTAATATGATTGTAGGTTGCTTGGTATCGGAGAACTAAACTCGGACGTAAAACATCACAAGTCAATGAAACGTGTTAAGTAGGTCAGAATGACCTTATTTTGTTTACGTCCGAGTTCAGTTCTCCGATACCAAGCAACCTACAATCATATTACTTGTTGTGAGGATGCATCTTGGGGAGTAACACAGACTCCCACCAAAATTAGGTCACTCCGACCTATATACCGCACTTCATTGACTTAGGTTAAGTTTTACGTCCGAGTTCAGTTCTCCGATACCGAGCAACCTACAATCATATTACATGGTGTGAGGATGCATCTCGGAGAGTAACATAGCCTCCCACCAAAATTCGGTCACTCTGACCTACTTATTGTGCTTTATTGAATTAGGTTAAGTTTTACGTCCAAATTCAGTTCTCCGATACCAAGCAACCTACAATCATATTACTTGTTGTAAGGATGCACCTCACGGAGTAACATAGCCTCCTACCAAAATTAGGTCACTCTGACCTACTTATTGTGCTTCATTGACTTAGGTTAAGTTTTACGTCCGAGTTCAGTTCTCCGATACCAAGCAACCTACAATCATATTACTTGGTGTGAGGATGCATCTCGGGGAGTAAGAAAGCCTCCTACCTAAGTCAATGAAGTGCGATATGTAAGTCGGAGTGATCTTATTTTGGAGAGAGGCCGTGTTACTTCCCGAGATGCACCCTGACACAAAGTAATATGATTGTAGGTCCCTTGGTATCGGAGAACTGAACTCTAATGTAAAACTTAACCTAAGTCAAAGAAACATAAAACTTAAAAGTCAGCCAACCCTGTAATACGGGTGACCATCATCTTATGTCACATGGTCTGTCTTTCAACATGCACCTGCACACAGAAATATATGACCCCATATCAACTATTAACCGAGAACTGGCTTTGGACGAGCACGTGGACGCCGGGGTACTCCATTAGTCCCTCGCAACTTCGTTGAGGCGAACTATATTAATAGAACAATCGGCTTGAAAATCACCTCTAAAACTACTCGGGATGCCAAAACTTTGATGGAATGGTCCTTAGGTGGCCCACTTTCAAATAAAACGTGTCTGGGGCTCCTGCCAGATCTAAAAATAAATAAAAAATAGTTTTAAAATTTTATCTTCTGAAATTTCTGAGGAAGATAAGCAAGATTTGATGAAATGGTCCTTTGGGTCAAAATTGTGTTTAAGGTTCCAGACACCTGACAAGTATGTTTCTTAAAAAAAAAATTTAAAGTTAAGAAATCTGTTCTGAAACCAAACTTTGACGGATTTGTCCTTAGGCATTCCCCTGTCAATTTTAGTTCCAAGGGTCTTGGGCTTGGAACAATATGGGAATTGTTACTAAAATAGACAAATTAGTTAATGTATGTTTAATCTTAATTCTTCTTTGAAACTACATGGGCAATTTAGAACAAGTCTGGTTGAATGATCCTGAGGTCGTCCCCTTTAAAAATCATTTCTGGGGTCACTCTTATTGAAAAACAAGAGTGGACGCACTAAATATCTCGCCTGAGTACCCACGTGGACACAGAATAAAGATGGTCTGATACCGACATTGACGCTCAAATTAAATGCATTAAAAGTCAGTTGACAGGTCTCGGGCTGGTGTGTACCCACCAAAAAATGTGATTCAAGTCACTCAAGCATGAAATTCAGGTCAATGTTGGGTGACAGGTGTTGGGCTGACATGTATCAAGTAATATTATAGACCATGTATGATGGATATAGTATTACAGATACAGAGAAATGGACTTAATCATGATTGATTGATTGATTAATTTAATGTTTAACGCCGGGTTGGCGATATTACAGACAATATCACAGCGAGACTTAACCATGAAAGTGTAAAATTCCGGTCAAGGTCTTAGACCCACCATACCTATCTATATACCAATTATGGCTGGTCAACGTATTACAGTTGCTGAGAAATGGATTTAATCGCGAAAATATGACAAGTCAATCAAGCGTGAAATAGAGGGTAAGGTCAGGTGTCAGACTGGTATTTACCCATACAGAACTTCAACTGACAAAATACTGTGAGTCTAGTTATTACAGTTGCTGAGAAATAGACTTAATCACGTAGATGTGATGCAAGTCGCTCGAGCATAAAATGTAGGCAAAGGCTAGGTAACAATGGTAAACAATTACAAGTATTAGATAATAATATCACAGACCAAATATGATAGATCTAGATATTGCAGTTGCCGAGAAATGGACCTAATGATAAAAATGTAACGCAAGTCAATCAAGCACGAGACTAAATTCCTTGATACCAATTTTGATGCACAAGATGTGCACATTTCGTCGAATTACGACTCATCAGTTGTGCTCAAAGCCTAAAATGTTGGAAATCAAAAAAATAATCCAAAAGGTTGTAGAGCAAATTAAAAAATGACCAAAAGGGTCATTGAAATTGAGGCCAATGTCAGACTGTCATGTACCCAACAAGAATTATGTACAAACCAAATATGATGGGTCTAGGTGCTACAGATGCAGAGAAATGGACCTAACAGAAAAAATGCGATGCAAGTCATTCAAGCACAAAATTCAGGTCAAGTTCGGGTGACTGGTATTTACCCAACAATAACTATCTATAGACTAAATACAGTGGGTCTATAGGTATTATAGTTGCTGAGAAATGTACTTAATCTCGAAAATATCATTCAAGTCACTCGAGGATAAAATTGAGGTCAAGGGACGGAGACAGAGTCAGAATGACATGTACTAACCAAGAACTATCTATAGACCAAACATAGGGGGTCTAGGTATTATAGTTAATGAGATATGGACTTAATCACGAAAATGTGAATGTTCATGAAGTCAATAAACCATGAAACCAGGTCAAGGCCACAAGAAAAATAAACGTATCACAGCGTATCTGTGGACTAAAGGTCATGTGTGCAAATTTATTAAGGTTTTTGAGTAGTTTACGCCGCCACCAGTAATGCTTATAGGGAGACAAAAATATTAATTTCAAGGGTTTGAAAGTAATTCTTTCAAATATGAAATTTTCCCCTTGGCTGTAATGGAGAGAAATATAGCATTTCACATAAATCTAGCTACGAAAACCAACAGTCTAGAACTAAATAGCATCGTGTTAAATGCTAGGTCTGTTCCACGAGAAATCATCAGTCAAGAGACTACGTTGTTGGAAACGAACCAAAGATGAAAAAAAAAGAAAACTAAAAGCGCATGTGAGCATCCAACAAACCGGGATGAACTATGGTGCTCGTGAATAGTAATTAATTCGGTCTCTTTAAAGATAGCCCATTGCGTTGCTGATTGTTGAATCCGGAAATAAAATCATATTCGGTAAAAAAATATATTCATAAAATATTTGAAAAAATGGACAAATAATGTTTTCATGTCTGTGATTGACGTACGAATGTTCATGAAGTGATTACTTAAACCCATTCATTTTGAACTAGTGTCGAGATAAGAGGTTTAATATCTGTCGTACTACCGGGGATCCTGCCTTTTATTAATAATGTATTCCAGAACTACACAATCATTGGAAACACTATTTTGGCCATCGGCGTCCTCCAAAAACTCTATCTAAAAAGACGAAGAGTGTCAAGAGAAACATGTCACGACAAGAAATGAGAGTAAGAACATTTAGAGCTTATTATGACATATATTTCATTTGAATAAGTTTATCATAGTTCTGTTATTATTTGACATATATATATGTATAGAAATAATTCTATTGAGATTTATACTGGCAGTACTTCAGTGCTTTGATTTATTCAATATACACATAGTTATGTGGTCTGATAGTCGACATCCTGGGCTTTCCTAATTCTTGCAAGCTTATTGACTATTGTGGACACCCTTCAGATTCCGGAGTGCTTCACATTCACACTTTCATGACATTAACACCTCAGATACACAAAATCACATTTATGCCTGGACCTGTAGTGTGAATATCCAAAAAGTATCCGAGAAGTAGCCGTGGCCACTAATCCAAACTTGCCTCTTTTATTTTAGAACCATAGAGCTTATAGTACTGTAAGAAATTGTATAGTCCTAGTTGTGACTGAATGGCTGGACAACTACGTGTATATATTGATAAAATCAAAGGATACAAGTACTGTATGCCTCAATGACAAGGTCTGTAGAATAATTACTACACATATAAATACGTACATAATGTATATATTTAAAACAGTGCCGGATCCAGAACTTATGCTGAGAGGGGGGGGGGGGGGGGGGGGTGCACTATTGTTTGGGGGGAGAGTCTGAAAATTTTGGTTTAAAATCCTGCATTCTGAGACATTTTAAGCTAAATTACAGAAATTTATTTTTTTGTAGTTTCGTAAGGGGACCCGCCCCTGTAAAATAACAATAACTGTGATAAAAATAGAACTATATTCCAATGAAATATAAATCACAATAAGCTCTACTACACAATAAGACGTGATAACAATAATAACAAAAGAAATAAATAACGAAGAATAGTCATGGCAACATCAAAGAAAAACAAATGCGTGAACATCGAAAGAAAGACCTACTTCAGTAATAGCAAGACTAAAAGCCACCAGATTCACAGTATAGCCAACAGACAAAACAGAAAAAATAACCTTGGTTTATATCCATTAAATATTTGGTAAGCAGTATTTTCAAAACTCTATTTAAATTTTGATAAAAATTGTTTTTTTTTTTCAAATTGCAAGAGAACCAATCTAAATTTATGCTTCCAATGTACAATTTTAACTCCACCTGTGATAAATAGATCTTTTGTGATGTAACATACTGTCATCTTAATTTTCTTTTTTCCCAAATTACACTTCCTTTCCATTTTGGAAACCTTTTAATTTTCATTGGTTTTCCAAATACATGTTTTTTAGGAACGTACGATCTTGATGTGAAAAAAGCAACGATATTTGCGGCATCTAGCAAAAAATTACTCCAATGCATGAACACATACTGAACGTCTAGTGTAGAAAACAAATCTCTTGCTTCTGTTATTAAGTTATTGTTATGGTTTCTGAGAGATATGTCGTATTTTAAAACGACCTTCTTGAAAGGAACAAAACTGGCTAAATCTTTCCATGTAATGGCAAGCACTATTTTCCCAGATTCTATATTTCTTACTGTGATTTCGTTCTCTTTAGCCCGCGTCATCACGGCTGAAGTCATATCACGCGCTGTGTATGTTACGTTCACATATTCCTTTTTGGTAGAAATAGCGTTAGCAAGTAAGATTATACGATTTTGAAATTTATTGATGACCACCGATTTGTGAAAATTTGGAAATACTTTGCCAAATGGCTCAACACATACGACATCATGACCAAGAGTTGCAGCTGTGAGACTATAAACTCCCAAATTAGAACCAATATCTACTAAATCTAGATCCCTTCTTCGTCCTAACAGAAGCCTGAACTCATGAAGTAACTGATCATCCCACGAACCTGTTTTTACGAGTTTATTGGAAAATAAAATGTCTTCTCTCGGATCGAATAAGCAAATATAAGTAGTTTTATGTAGATTTTTCAATGGAATACAGGATGAATTGGTGTTCAATGGAATTGACCAATCAAATACTCTAATTCCAGTAAGATCTTCTATCGTGTCATTGAAATGATAAGGTAACTGTTTGGGTGTATTAACTGGTGATGTAACAGTTACATTTTGAGTTTTATTTTTCGTCGGTGGGTGAATGGAATTTTCTGCTATAAGTAAATCCTTCTGTATTCCCTCCATAAATTGGGGACTGCCTCCATGAATACGTGAAATTTTTTCTTTCGTCCAAGTTTGTATGTTTTTTTGTAGTTTGCCCAAATCCACACTGGTAAAGAGATAACATATTATTATAATCAACACAAGAATTAATCCACACAACAATACGCTTTTATTCGCCATTGTTGAAGAAACTCTGATGTAACGTCTCTTTAAACACAAAGCTTTCACTAACATGCTTATAGTTTTTCTCCGGACGTACGACACAGATGTGGGTCTATATAAAAATATAAGAAAAGAATCAATGATATTAATGCAACTGTAGCTAAAACACTCCACATATTTATGAAAGAACAATACTACTTGTGAATATAGTTACCAGTTGTCATACAAATTGTTCATTATAGGTCATCATTGTTCTCTCTCTCTCCCTTTGGCTGGTTTTAACCTATAGAAACGATTTTTTTCAATAAAGATAATATGTTTAAACTGGAAAATTTGGAATTGATTTCAGCTTTATAGAACTAAATTGATCATATTGAATAAGATATAAAAGTATACCACAGCTGTTACATGACATATATGTTCTTACTTCCTGGCTATATATTATATCAAACTGGAGTGTAAACTTCGTAATACGCGTTCCACAGGGGGGTACGAAAATAAAAATGGTTTTGATTTCAGTGATTTACGCTATTTAAAAAAATAAGATTAATAAAAGTGCAAGTTTTCCCCTATATCTTAATTGGTAAATAGTAGCCTTGAGCATTTAGACATCCACTTTTGATCAGATTTGTTCATGAACAACGCGATAATTTTTTATCCGAATAACTTTACAGTTAAATTTGAAACAATGTAAATCACAGCAGCAGGAAGAGTCCGTAAGATCAATCAAACTCGTCGGAGAATGCAATACATTTTATATATCAACAAACAGCACAAATAAACAATAAAATGGATTACAGGAAAGGTCAACAATGACATACCAATCAATCAAAGCAACCCAAAAGACAGAACTTCGGACAATTATTAACATAAAAGAGAGCAAAACACAAACATAAACATAACAGAGTGTCAGGATAGTCTGACTTGATGCTGACACTGAACAGTGGTGGGGTTAAACCGGTTTTATGGGTACCTAAACTTCCTCCTTATCTAGCCTGACACTCTGATATATAAAACAAACAATAAAAAAAAAATAATACAGTGTGATTTACAACAAGGTAACCGCTTGCTAGAACTGCAAAATTAGACGTTAGCAGGGTCAGAATGTGGTGCACCGGACGGGTAAATGTATTTTGCTCCGTTAACGGCAATGTCACACTGCAATAAGTAATATCCGCTGAAGTTTTAGATTCAGTGAAGTGGCAATTCAATGTAACTGAAGATATAAGGTCTCATTTGTGAGATAGAAACTTTGCATCGGTCAATCTATTCCTGATGACCACCTTAAAACTTTTGGAGTGGTGGTATCAACGATGAATGAACAATCTCTGTCTTGGAATTTTGTGTGACAGTAAATTCGCCCTGCCGAGAAAGTCGCTGTATATATCACATCCGCGACAGTAAGAATCAATTGTGAAATGTACACACTTTGGTATGTTACTTCTAAGAAAGGAAAGTTCAAAACTGGACAATATTCGTTGGGGATCGTTAAATAAGCTACTAGACAAAGAACTCATAGACGAATGTAACTTTGTCTACTGATCCGGTCTGAAAGTGTTTCAACTTCTTCCTTCTTTCTACTATCCCATTTTGTGGCATTGTCTTCAAGTGAACTATTTTGGTGTGTATCTAATTGCTAGACTGGAGCTCACGATATCTGGGACCTTTTGAAAGACTATCTACCAATTTTGTGTTGTTTTAAAATATGCTTACTGTATGTCCCACATACCTCTTCAACTATTTATTGATTTATTAAAAGCTCGAAACTTTACTACAATTCTGTATAAATTAAAATCGGCCCGTGGCACAGAAAACGTTAAAGATAATAATTAGATATGCCATAAAAGTCAACGTAGTTCAAACTTTTGGAAACAACACTACACTTCTGTAATCTAATTGGCTGATCTGATCTATTGCTCATTTGCATAATTACATAATTTCCGCGCCATACAAATGCTTTATAAAGATATACCAACCAATAAGAAATTCGGTGTGCGCGTTATTTATTATGCAGCTACACGAATGTAACTATTAACGTACTAAATTTCGCCTTAATTCAGAAACTAGTGATAATGGATTACGACAAATATTTGAATGAACTTGGAATTTGCAGAAAACCGTCACCTATTAGAACTCAACAAGAAAAATTTGTCTGTAAGTTCGTAAAACAAATATTTTTTTAATAAGCAATTTTTGTTAGAAATAGATTTCAAGTTTAATCCAACAAAACATAAGGAAATCAGTGTTATCATTATCAAACAATTGATTCAATACATGTCAATTATGTATTTACATGTTTATAAATGATTTTGCTTTAGATTCATTGTTAGGTGTCATTTCTGTATGTATGCCGAAGTCCATTCGGGGCGTTCTGATAAGATTTTCATTCTTTAACGCAGATTTTTATTTTGTGATGACACATAAATCCGTCAGATTAATTCTGTGCCTGTGAATTGTTTCTGACGTGGGTTAAACTAGAGACTCTCAAGAGCCTTTATTGCTCACATGGATTTAAAATGTCCACCATGTGCAGGACTGAAAATGTAAGCAATTATCTTGGCTGTTTTTCCCATTGGGTCCTTAGTTCGGCTGTGACGACCATCTTAATTGCCAGTTCGGGTCATAGGGCACAAAGAGGATCATTTAAAGACCATTTCTGCCTGCCAAGTCTGGTTCCAATTGGACAAATGGTTTCAGACAACAAGATTTTTAAATGAATTTTCCCATAGGCACCTAAGTTAAATAAGTTTGGTTATGGCGGACATCTTGATTGACGGTCAGGATCGGACACAACTCTCAAAGACGACCACCTAAGGACCATTAGTGTCAATTTTGGTCCCATCTGGACATGTGCATGTAGTCTCATAGAAGAAAATTTTTACCCCCCCCCCTCTATGTTTAGCAACAGCAGCCATGTCGGGGTTGCTGGACACAATTTTGGGAGAGGGGCATCTAAGGAACTTTTCACCACAGTTTGGTCCCAATTGCTCCAGTGGTTCCTGAGGAGGAGATCTTTAAAGAAAAGTTTACGCCGGACGACAAGTGATGGCAATAGTTTGTTAATGAACAGAGAAGATATGAAAATTAGACAACGTGAGGAATAAATTAAAGCTTACAAAACGCATGCATTACCACAAAATAAATTCATAAACACGAATATGAATAAATTGTAAACTATGTTAGGAATAAATTCTTTGATACTAATCTTAATGTATAAGGCTTATTAATTGTGCCCAAGACCATAAAATTGAAAACCAAAACTAGAGGCACACCTGATCCTATATCGTCGGGCTTCCTTAAGCTATGTTGTATCCACAAGGCTGCAAAAGAAACACAAACTATCAAAGTCAGCTTGACATTTGACCTTGACATGTCAAACATTTGCATATGTCCTTCCATAAGAGATTCTTGCCAACATCGGTCACAATATTCCCATTACTTCAAAAGCATATGACAAAAAGTCATTTTCTATATGGTTTCTGAGCAGCCACACTCGTTGGCCATAAAATTGGCCATAGAAATCAAAGATGGCTTCTGGCAGCCATGTTGTTCATTCGCCCGGAATTAAAGTTGAATATTTTTGTAGAGGTCCTTCCATACATCATTCCTACAAAGTTTGGTTACCTCAAGTAGTTTTAGAGGAGAAAAGTGATGACATAAGCTCACATGGCCTATAGGCCAGGTGAACTAAAAGTTGAAGACCAAATTCAACAATATGTACTGTGAGCCATTGTTCACTAGGGATACCCGCGCTTTTCGATACGAATGAAAAATAAACGAATTTGTCGAACAGGAAGTTGTCGTCTTGGTCCGAAAACTTATCCCATAACATGAAGTACCTATAAATAGAAGTCTTGTGACAAAATATCAAGCGGCTGTGATGATAACAGAGAAAAGAGTGACAAAAATATTTGTTACGGACAGACAGACGGACGGACGGAACCACAAGGGTAAAACAGCATTACACCCTCTTCTTCGGAGCGGCGGTATAAAAATCCATAAATGACAAAACGGGTAGAACCAAGAGCATCTATGGACAGAGGTATGTACGAGAGATATACTCCCCAGTTTTCACCGAATTGAATTTTATTGTAACAGTAAATGTATCAATTGCGGTCCATTATTGTAATACTAGACAATGATATCGACTCAATGGTAACAATAAATTCTTAAGAATATCTTATTTGGAACATACTACTATGGATCTGAAAAGTCGGTCATCTAACCTAGTTCTTAAGATTTGAAAAATTCGAGAGAAAAAATTCACAAAGCAGACAGATCTGAAAGAAAAGTCTGATCTTGCTCATCTACACGGAATTTAATTAGCCAGATACAGTTTAGGCTTTAACTTTGGCTGGATAAATTTCTGTTTTGCTTGATATTTCGATTGTGGTACAATTCATTACACAAACCATTTTATTACAGCTATGTTACACACTGTTCTACAAAACTAAAGTTAATAGTTTATCTAGAAACTTAATTTTAAACACATTTTGAAACACAGTTGTATTTTGAAAATCAACAAAATCTATAACATGAATTTTCATTATAAATTGAATTATTGAGGTAAAGCTATCTTTTGCAGAACTACTTTTTAATCGTTTCATGTATTTGTTTTATCAATATAATTATTAGATAAAAGTTGTCATTTATTGCTGTAACCTTCAGCCTGACATTGGGATTTGGAAACAAACGGGGTTTTAACCACATCAAATTATTACGACTTTCCAATGGATAACACACATTTTTCTACTTCACTAATAATGAAATCTGATACAGACTTAGGTATAATACTATTGTTACAGGTGCTCAATCAAAGTTCGGTTCTGATGCTGTATATCTAACTGGTGGGTTACCAAATTATGACACATTTCCGGCTGTTCAAGCTTCTTTTCAGCTGAGGTAATGTAAATGTTGAAAGAAGACAAGATTTTTAATAAAACCATAAGCCAGACCACATATTTGGGACTCTGTTGAAATCTTTACAGACACAACTGCATTTCAGTTTATTTGTTCAGTTGGTATTAGTTGTATGTTGTCCTGTCTGATAACAAGAAATGGGGAAGCCTAAGAGTACGGTAAAACTACAAATAAGACAATGAAATCGGTACGAGTTTGAATAAATATATATATATATATTGGGAAAATATTGCATGATAGCAATTCAAGCAACCGATGTCATGTTTATTTAAGATGAATATAGAACACTTACATAATTAATTTACATGTATAACCAAGTAGGTTGATGAGCAAATGTTTAAAGTGGAATTGACCTAAGTGTGGACAAACCTGTTTAAAGTCGAATTGACCTAAGTGTGGACAAACCTGTTTAAAGTCGAATTGACCTAAGTGTGGACAAACCTGTTTAAAGACAGGTGTAAGCGTGCCGAATTATTTTTGAAAATATTGGCGTTTATAATATGTAAATTAAATTACTAATTTCAAACGATATAGTGCCGAGGGATATTCTAGGGAAATATTTACATCATTTTATTTGCTTCGAAATATCTTTTTTAACGATTTTTTTTTTTTTATTGAATTGAGCAGAACCAGGAATAAACTATTAAATTTTCTTTTTGCATAACAAATGAAGGATCAATGGAATATGAGAGTTTATGCATAACTTCGATTTTATTGTCACAAATTTAGCTTTAAGCAAAGCACGAAAACGGATATTTGCGACTGTGAAATCTTAGATTTACCATCAACAAACATTCAAATGCAACTTATAATCATGTAATCCAAAACTTCAAAACACTTTTTTCAACATTTTTGTTGTTGTCTATACTTGATAATTTACGACAAGTAGAGTACTTTACCGACTGAAAATTTGTGACGTTGTCGTCGTTAGAATGGTTAATTTTGATTTTATGGTACTACCGTCGAACTTGGAAACATAGCCATGAGAACGGCTTTACAATACGGTTCGTCTACCGGGAATACTTAATTCTGATTTTCTTTGTTGTAGAGATGATACTACCCTCGAACTTGGAAACAAAGTCATAAGAACGGCTTTACAGTACGATTCCTCTACCGGGAATAGTTAATTTTGATTTTCTTTATTGTATAGATGGTACTACCCTCGAACTTGGAAACAAAGCCATGAGAACGGCTCTACAGTACGATTCCTCTACCGGGTATGGTTAATTTTGGTACTGCCTTCGAACTTGAGAACGACTTTACAGTACGATTCCTCTACCGGGAATAGTTAATTTTGATTTTCTTTATTGTAGAGATGGTACTACCCTCGAACTTGGAAACAAAGCCATGAGAACGGCGTTACAGTACGATTCCTCTACCGGGTATGGCATAAGCCTACTTATTTAACAATTAAAGATTAAGCCTTCTTTTAAATTATCGTTTGAAAACAATCAACATTTGTTCTATAGTTTATTTTCCTTAAAATCAAATCTACATTGCTCCGATTATATTTTTTTTATCAGACAGGCTTGTCCATGAGATCTGCGATGAACAAATTAGATGGAACAATGTACGCGAACTTATTATTTTTTAATGATAAAAGAATATTAACAGATGGACTCGCACTAAACCAGTCGACCCCTCAAGTTTTGTTACATAGCACTGGACAAAATGCAGACGATGGCGCCACAATTGTTTCCATGCAATAGCTGTGAATTGCTGGTAGTATATTCCAGATATCCAGCTCTTCTTTTGATTCTTTCAAATGTATAAACAACTATTCAGTGAAGTTGGCGTTCCACTATTGCAGAAAATTAAATATATATTTTATATCAGTTTTCTAATAATAAAGTCATTTTTAATGTTTGAAAGGAATGAAGTATACTGATATTGATATACGTTTAGGTATGTGGACTTAGTTAGTTGGATTTATGAGTTACAGCGTCAAGTACATAACCCTCCTACTTACAACAACAGCCAGCATCCAGGAAAAATGGGTTGTATCCTGACAAACGGATCTCAACATGGACTGGCAATAGTATGTGGTTTTTACTGAATAAACTTTACATATACAAATTAGGTTCTGTATCAGACACTGTAGTACAAGAGATATACCACCGAGTTTGTACTTCAAAAAAAAGTGTGCAACAGATGCAAAAATAAGGAATAATAATAAAAACTTTCCCAACTTTCGATTTTTGTATCAAATGGGCTAAAAGTAAATACAATTGTAAAAATAATCAATAAGAAACAATGGAATATAAGACCCAATGTCACGAGCGCACAAAAAAGGAGATTTTAAAGGATAATATAATAATATGATCGACATCACGTTTTGGTTAATCATTAAGGATCGGTAACTAAATCTGATTTGTTTCACGATCCAGGAAACATTTATCTGAAAGTTTCGTTGATATCACAGGCACCTAGGACATGTATTGGATGTTTTGCATTTCCTATTTTTTCCTATGTCTCTCCCTTTTTACATCAGAGGACCGTCAGGGCCTCGAGTGTATTGCCATCGCCTAAATTTCCCGCTTATTTGCATATATGCATATATTTAAATTAGTTTTGGAACGATAACCGACCTACAAAAATTATAGACCCGCGGACATTATATAGTGCAAAATAAAATTCCTTATCGCTTCTTTTAAATTCTTGTTTTCAATGAATACTCAGATTTTTTTTTAAATCCAAATTAATAATATGAAAATGTTTTGTCGTTAGAAATATTAGTATATTAATCAAACAATCTTTAATATCAATGACGTACCGAAAAATTGTTGTTGCGGATGAATATATATATATATATATATTTTTTTTTTTTTGAACTAAAACTGTATGCTAATGAACTACTGTTTGGATATATATATGTAGACAAGATTGTCAATGCATGAATAATGCTGTTCTCATTCCCAATGCATCTATACTAGTCATTACAATGTTAATGCCCTTTTTGCTAAGCCGATGGGGGCAGTCAATGTTACCGTTGTCTGTCTGTATGTAAATCTCTGTTCATCATGAAAGTGATTTCCGTTTTATAAAATTAATATGGCTCAACTGAATGTTATTAAATATATAAACAATGTTTATTATCACCAAAAAAAAAAAAAAAACAGATAAATTTAAAATTTGGATTGTGTCCCTCTTATCATTATAGTTATATTTCCATTTATATGTGGAAATATTTTTACTATCTTAATGATATTTCGAACTCTTATTTGCCGCAGACAAATGTTAAACAAAACACTTTTTATTTTAAAGTGCTCATTCCCACAAAAAAAATAATCAAACGCAAAATTGAATGGTGATTCTTTCACTATTCTAGAGACGTGTCCCATAGTAACTAATATGCAAGCAAGTACCACTGATACATTCACAAATTATTTACTGTTATATATAGTTTAGAGTTATGTACAACTACATGTATACATGTATATGCTATGCGATGTGATGAACTTTTTGAAGTTTGATAAATGATTAATTTTTATGAATAATGTATATATGTTAGTCCAATGTATATATTTATAGTTTTTTACATTTTTACTATTAATAATAGGTATAGATAGTCTATTGAACTGTATTAAATGGAAATAGCATGAATTCAATGGATAATACAATAATAAATCCAAATGTTTATATATACCAGTTATGACATTTTTTTAAAGTTATCTAATGGTCAATCCAAAGTTTGATTGTAACACATGTGATCCTTTTAATCCATTTTAGAATATTAAGAGACTATACAAATGCTAGCTCAGCATACAGGTAAATGATTTGAAAACATAACAGATATGCTAAATAAATAATAAAATGCTCAATTCTGTTCATATAATATAGTCCTACATTTGAAAGTCATTATAACTGTATGCTTAGCATATATATAACTGGATTAAATCAAATATATGGGATCATGTAAAATGTTTCTCGTTAAATGTAATATAAAAAAATGTATTTTGGTATATGTGAATATTTTAAGGAATATCAAATAGAAATTTACTACATATTATAGGAAAAGAGAGGTTCACGAAGGGTTAGAATAGCCCTAAATTGGTCAAGCGATTACAAATTTCAAATAGAAATACTTGTGATAATTCTATTAAGACTAAAATATACTATTTTGGCACCTACTATTAAATATCTTGAAGCTATGACCCCATAATTATACATTATTTGTATTTTTGGTCAATTTTGTCTGAAATTTATATGTTTTGGCATAATTAACCATGGCTGCCATACAATTCCGAAAATTTTTTATTTTGATGAATTCTTTATCAAATTTTTCAGTCTTTTGGTTACAAAACATTTTGGATTGTACATGGTGGCCAAATTTTCCTAAAGCTTTCATGTCTAAAAATTGCACCAAATCATTATATTTGGACAAAATGGGCCTAATTTGGAGAATGTAATGTACTATTATAAAAGAACTGATTTATTGAGCGTTAATACATTTGAAATCGACCAATTTACGAACCAAATTGTGAACTATTTGGAGTTTAATTGTAAGATTTATATTTTAGACCGTTTTGGGCTATAAATGAACTGTGTCCTTTGAATAAGTGATATCACAATAACCATAATACTAAGGACCGACGCATTCATATTGTAGTTGTGATCTATATGTATGGTGCAAAATCATCTCATTGCTACTACCCATCCAGAGCACTTGAGATCAACCCAACTATTGATGAGGTTAAGTTGCTCAGTCTTTAGTTTTCTATGTTGTTTCTAGTTTACTCTTATTTGTCTCTTTCAGTTTTAGACATAATATTATCGATATATGAGTTTACTGTTCATGTGGTATCTTTCACCCAAATATTACAATTTATCTGTTTTAATATGATCTTGACCTCTTTCTCATAATTCAGTAACTAGTCAAAAAAATATTTGCTATGTTGATTCTCTGTCATAAGTAATAAGCTAAAGATTTTTGCAAGTGTGCACCTATACGGTCATAATGCCAATCTAGCAGTTCTCATTTGACCACGTCAACATTTCATGGATAATTCACAAAGATAAGTTTCTTACTATAAGACAGTATCTCAGATATGATAGCAAATTATATTATGTGTACTATATTGTAAGGTGAACATCTGTCTGGCAGGTACTATATAAACACCTGTCATTTATCAATAATCCAACATAACTTGAGGTCCTCTGATGTTCAGTACTTCAGTACTTTGATTTATCTACAATAACCCAAACTCCAGTGTAACGAAATTCCGTTTTGTGAAATGCTGTAAATCATCTATATACATAAATCCATATCCCAAATTCACGTTGTTTTTATATATCATGTCTTCACTATTTCATTATATGTCTGTTTTAATGTAATTCAAAAACTACGGTTACAGGTTTTTGGAAATCTGGTCGCCAAAGGCGATTACTGTTTGTTGGAGAAACCGGCGTATGCTGGAACCATAGCAATAGTGAGTTTACATTTGTTAATTATCATAAATGCGTCGCATTCAAATCGATGTGTTCATATTTTGTCATTTACCAATTCTGTGTTGCTGTAAGTGAATTCGATTCATTTTGTAAAATGTAATATAGATTTTTCGTCTTTGTTCCCACAGAAAGTCACAATATCTTTTGTTGTTTGTCCTTGAAAGGGTCATTTAAATGTCATTGTATTTGTATCGTCCGGCTATCTTTTTAGCCAATTTAATTGTACAGATGCTAATATACCAAAACAATCAAAAAGCATGATATTACCACTTATAACAATTAATTTTATTTAAGCTGAGACCTCTACAGCCAAATGTTATTGAAATAGAAACAGATGAATATGGTATCATACCATCTAAGTTAAGGAAGGTATTATCACGTTGGAATCCATCAACCATTCAACAACCTGGAAAGGACGGACCAAAACTTCTCTACTGTGTTCCTACTTTGAGCAATCCCACTGGGGCTTCTCTAACATTAGACAGGAAAAAAGAAATATATCAGTTGGCTAAAGAATATCAGTTCCTGATTGTGGAAGATGATCCGTATTTTTTCCTCAAAGACAAGGTAGAACAAACGTTTCCTTCTTTTTGTGTTATCAATGACTACACGGCCCAAGATTGACCATGCCATTAGCCAGTTTTATTAAAATCTGACCTCACTTTCCTCAGATATTCTGACAGGTCGCGGCTTGGGTACGTTGCTCCGACTTTGCTGGGAGCCCACACCGTGACCTTTCAGAATATCGGAGCAAAGTGAGAGATCAGATTTTAATCAGACTGGCAATTAGCTGGAATAATATTATGCAAATTTTCATTATCTTTGAAAGCAAAGCTTCCTATTTCTATATCAAGTTGGAATTTGAGTACAACATGCTATAATATATTTTCTTTATTTCTTATATTTCTATACCTCTCAGCTGCATAGAAACTATCAATATCAGCTATTTATTTTGGTTTATATTTTTAGCCAATGATACCAAGTTTTCTGTCATTGGATACAGACGGAAGGGTAATTAGAATGGACACGATGTCAAAACTTGTTTCTGCCGGGTAAGAAGGAAAACTTGTAATTTAGCAAATAGTCCATGATGCTAATTTTGATGCACAGCAAAAAATTTCACTTAGATCATTAAGAGTTTGCGATAAAAAAAAATCTCTATTCAATACAAAATAGATGCTCATTTTCAAAAATCTTTAATTGTTTAATTGTCATTCAGCAAATTACTTTAAATAAATACAAAAACACTTTGTATACATATGACTACTACCTAACTGCGAATCGAGAAAAGCTGTCACAGTGAAACAGTGCGTTGTGCATAGATTCAAACGAAATACGCACCAGAAACAAGACATATTCGTGGATTACAGATAAGGCTGATGTGCCCATGTCTTTCTGACAGTAGAATAATATACTTATTCCTGTATTACTTATATCTATATTTACTCTAAAATGCCATTTTTGAGATGGATTCTACTTAACAAAGAAGAAACAAATCTGGAATAATTTACCGATGGAAGTGATCAAGAAATGCAATTCACTTGAATCTTTTAAAATAAAATGTAATGAATATTGTCTTGCACTATCAAATTAAAAAAAAATGTTGTGTCGTGTATATTGTAAATTATCAATAAGATATAATTTTAATTATTTTTTTATTTTTCATTTGTTAATGTATATGTGTCTGTTACTTGCATTGAGGACCCTCAGGAAGATTAGTTTTATGTTAATTGGGTTATCCTCCTTAAAGAAAGATTATTCATTGTGTTTTTGAAAATATTGATGTGATTATTTCTCAGTTTAAGTTCAAGTGTTTACTCCTGGATTTCAATAATTTTTAGCTAACGACAAATTGTAAGAATTTGTTATGTTTATATGTTTGGTATTTTTGCGTCATCAACTAAAAGAAGGGCTAAAATTTTCGCTTTTGTATGTCCATGGTTGGGACTCCAAAAAACAGATATGAATTTTTTCATTTCAAGTGGCCTCACTTTTTTCTTGATCATGGGGCACTTTCAGAGTAAATAATATTCATATATATATATATATATATATATATATATATATATATATATATATATATATATATATATATATATATATATATATATTCATAAATGGTAAAATACAATCAGCGCTTCAAACACCAATAAAGTAAATTGAAATTGATCATAGAAACAGAGTTAACAAAGCAACATTTCAAATTTTTGTGAAAAAAAAACAGTAAAAAGTATGCAATTTTTCGATGTTCGACTGAAAATTAAGGTTTCATATGGCTTTTCAATGGAGATGAGCCTCAAATTTTCAGATTTTGCATAAAATTCATTGTATTTGTTAAGAAAAACAAAGAAAATTCTCCGGGTCATTTTCTCACAATTTAACTGACTAGTTCATGTCACAAAAATTGCTATCATAAAAGTCAGGCTCACATGTCCTAGTTATAAAACCCTACTTGTAGTTTCAAAGCTTGCCCAGTTTATGTTTCCGGCTACCCCAATCACATTAATATTAAAGAGATCACCGAAATATCCACCCAGCTTCATACCCAGATTAATAATTAAAAAATAGACCGCACAGGTCGAATGAAATCCAAGCTTTATGACGCTGAAACGTGATGATTTTAACTTTCCAACTTTGAACTTTCCCTTTCTTACAAACCGACGTATAATATGACGTTTACATCTCACAGTTGATTTGTTACTTTAGTATGTATTTGTTGTACGTTGACTTTCTTGACAGACCAAAACTAATGTCGCATTTAAACTTCAAAGATAAGGTTTATATCTCACAAATGAGAATAATTATCATCAGTTAGATTTGACGTCTTATTGGAATTAACTCTTCACCGGACTTGACACTCTAGTGACTCTACCCGATTTTGCCTCACTGGTAATGTGACGGGTACCGTTAACAGAGCAGGACATAATTACCCCTCCTGGGAACCTGATGTCACTCTCGTTTTTGTATGGGAGTTTACATTGCAAGTGTTTTAGTTTTTGTGATGTCTTGTTTTGATTCTCATTAGTTAGCTATGCGTTTGTTACTCTTTTAGTCGTGTCTTTGTTGTATATTTTACTGTGTTAGTGTTCTCACGAATTCACCTTGACTGGTTTTCGGTCTTATTACCTTGGTATTATTTTCCCGATATTTGACTCAAACTTTTAAGAATACACGCATTTTATATTTTTGAGTCAAATTTTTCTTTGATATTGGCATACTATATTCTTCATTATCATTTTGGTTTTTAGCTCACCTGGCCAAAGGTCATTTGAGCTTTTGTCACCACTTGGCGTCCGTCGTCCGCCCGTCGTCCGTTAACTTTTCAAATTTTAATCTTCTCCTCTGAAACCACTGAGCCAAATGAAATTAAAGGCAGGAAGCATGTTTGTAAGGTTCTTAATAAAATTTGCTGATTTTTTTTTTTTTTTTTTTTGATTGGCTGATATAAAACAATCTTCTCCTCTGAAGTCGCTTGGCCAAATGGAACGAAACTTGACAGGAAACATCTATGGGAGGTTCTTTACAAAGTTTCCTCGTTTCGCCCCGTTCGGGCATCAAACATGGCCGCCATGGGCAATTCTTGATTCTAATTGGTTGAATTAAAAAAAAAAAATCTGGAACTACTTGACCAAAACTGTCAGCTTTCTATGGAAAGTCTTTTATGAAATAAATTTTGTTCATCCTGATGGACCACATTCATTGCTGCCATGGGCAATTCTTGATAGGCTAATATAAAGAAATCTTCTTCTCTGAAACCACTTGGTCAAATGAAACAATACTTGACAAGAAACATCTGTGGGAGGTTTTTTATAAAGTTTTCTCATTTTGTCCAGATCATATGACAAACATGGCCGCCATGGGCAATTCTTGTTTCTGCCAGGTGAGCGATACAGGCTCTGAGCATCTAGTTAATTTTAGCGGAGTTGCGACGAGTTCAGAATCGGACTATGGTTTAATTAATGACGTCCAGGAGTCAACAAATGGTTTCCGTTTGATTACCTTTGATTTTTACACATTCTGACATCCGGAATATAATCATCGTCGTCCATATGGCCTTATATTTATAGTCAAGCTAAACATACTTTAGTGTCCAATTAATTTTGATGTCAATACGTCTCAGGACAAGGTTACATTGGCTACAAAAGGTGGATATTTTTCTATTCTTTTATCTATCATGCTTATAAGCTTAAAATCGCTTTCATGAAGTGTTTTTTTTTTATATTTCTGTTTTACTTTCTGATGATGGATTGATTTAACCCGGGGATTTAACCATGGTTAAAACAAGTAAACGGTCTTAATGTCTTGTATCATGAAACAATACGTAAAACCTCACAATTACAGAAGTCTCGAGCCATATATAAACATAGGAAAGGTTAGCTGTTTAATTATTCAATGAAACCAAGAAATCTGGGTGGTATAATAGATGTTTTCAACTATCAAAATAGCAATATATCAATTTACCTTATTTCACATCTTAGATTATACGTGTCTTAATCAAGCAATATCCCTCACGCAAAGTCCATCTTACCTGGATTTTGGCTAAACCGTTTAAGTCCTATTGTATTGTGACAATATTTTAAAGAATTATTTAATTTGCAAAGTGTTGCTTATGAAAATCAACCCAGATATGGCCACCATGGCTGGACTTAGTTAAACATTGAGCCTATGGGAATTTTACTTTTTCGTCAACTCCCCTGAAACCACTGAGCCAATTTGAACCAAACTTTGGTGGAATGGTACTTGGGTGGCCCTTTTCCAAACTTATGTCCGGCATCCCCGACTTCCAACTGACATGGCTGCTGTTACTAGGAATAGAAAAAATGGTTCTTAGGAGGTTCTCTTTCAGAATGATGTCCGATGAAACAGACTGTTAACCAAGATGGCAGCCACAGCCGAACTTAGTTAAACATAGGGCCCTATGGGAAAATTCTTTAAAAAATCTTCTTGTCTGAAACCACTTTACCAATTGGAACCAGACTTTGCAGCAATGGTCCTTATACCTTATATGGTCCTCTGACAGAATTGTGTCCCATGACCTGGACTGTCAACCGAGATGGCTGCCACAACCGAACTTAGTTTAACATAAGGCCCTATGGGAAAATTCATTGAAAAATCTTCTTGTTTGAAATCACTTGACCAATTGGAACCAGACTTTGCAGCAATGGACCTCAGGTGGTCCTCTTTCAGAATTGTCTGATTTCGTGGAATGTGAACCAAGATGACCGACACAGCCGAACTTAGTTTAACATAGGACCCTATGGGAAATTCACTCAAAAGTCTTCTGGTCTGAAACCAGTAAGCCAATTAGAACTAGACTTGGTAACAATGCTCCTTAGATGGTTCTCTGTTAGAAATGTGTCCATTGACCTAGACCGTCAACCATCTTGGCTGACACAGCCGAACTTAATTTAACATAGAACCCTATAGAAAAACCAGCCAAATCTTTAGTCCTGCTCAAGATAAAAAGTTCAATGCAGGTGAGCGATACAGGCTCTTTAGAGCCTCTAGTTAAATAAATCATATATATATATATATATATATATATATAACACAATATGAGAAAACACTATAGCGTGTTACCTGAGACAACCATTTTCACGGTTCGCAGTATTTCAAACTAAAAATTTATTCTGTCTTGTTTGAAGATCGTTGTAAAACCTTTTTAGCATTCGAATTGGAATGGTGACAGGACCGTTTCCAATAATAGATCTGGTGAAATTTACCCTTGAAACTTCAGTACAGATCACCAGTGGACTCTCACAGGTAATAATGTAGGAGGATTGCATGCACTATAAGAAATATTATTTGAAAGAAAAAAGTTAAAGCTAAACATACAAAATTTTCTCGGCAGAAAATGATGTACTGTAAAAAATTCTGAATCATTCAAATTTCCTAGATTATAAGAAGTGTATACTGACACCAGACGGCCAAAGTCAACTTTAATAGTGTCATTTGATGTCGTAGGGATGCCTCGAGAGGGTTTCACGATGTACTTATTTATAAATGTAGCGTTCACAACCATAATGGTAGGAACATAAGGGATTTAAGAAAATATTTCCTTTTTTTCAATCAATTGTTACATTGACATAAATTACTACATTTCAAGCGGTGATCAGTCTCGGAGACAGTCATAGGTATCGGTTTCCAAGGCAATGCTCAATAAATTTTGTAGTCTGCTTTCATTTATAATACCGCGATTTCACCAATCATCTACAGCGTTCAGTTTAACGGAACTTTGTTATTTCCAGTCACTAATTGAACCTCCAATAATTAATGAATTGGGAAATATTCTACTGGTTTAGCCTCTAGAAAGCAAAGAATATTCCACTGGTAGGGCTTCCAGAAACCAATGATTCTAATATTCTGCTTCCAATAAGCAATATTTAGTAATTTCCTAGTAGAATCTATTGAAGGAGCTTAAAACAAAGACTTTTTAAATTTTACTGATTGAGTGTCAGCATTAAGTGTTACGCTAGGGTTCCACTTCCGTTTTTTTTTCTTCACATGGTTATTTTTTGTTAGGTCATTAACAAAAATTTTATGCCCCCTTGACGGGGAGGCATATTACTTTACCCTTGTCTGTCCGTCCGCCCGTCCTTTGTCCACATAGATTGTACATATATATGGTACAATGTATTACCGGATAAACCTTCCAACAGGTTTCAAGCTATAGAAATGTTTTATTTTGCACGATGATTGTACATTTATGGAAGGTGTACATAAGGATTTTGTTCATTAAGGTTTGATTAAATTATGGGTTGTTCAACATACACATTTTCTGGGTGATATTAACACCGGGTTTGTCCTTACAACTCCCCCTATAGTTTTGATGTTGGAAGGTTTTTCTTTTTGCATACTATACGATTTCTATTTTCATCAATTTTTCACAAATTACGGATTGTTGAACTTTGTGGTTTTCTCCGTGAAATCAACATTGGGTGTACAAGGCTTGTCCACTTTCAAGCGAAATAGTTTATATCGATAGTTATCATTTGTACGGATAGTGAAGATTCGCACAAAATCAGGAATTTATTACAAAGTTACTTGATGTTACTTCCAAAGTTATCTCTTTTTGTATTCTGCTTACACTTGTAAGTATTATTTAATACATGTATATATGATCATCTATGCACATGAAATCGTAAAGACCTATGAAAATCGCTGTTTCTCGTATTCTAATTCGTACAACAGTTGTGTAGTAGTGTGGCGGATGTAATGTTAATGGCGGGGACTACTTATGTCTGGTTGTAAGATTGTTACATTATTATACTGAAATGTATACATTTTTTACCATTTTTTTTTTGCAGCACTTTCTATTTGCACTGCTTAAAAAGTGGGGATATAAAGGATTCTACGAAAATGCTGAAAAACTGACGGAATTTTATAAAACAAAGAAGAACGAATGTGTTCAATTAGCAGACAGATACCTTAAAGGTTTGAATCCAGTAAAGCAGATTTTCACTTTCAGGAATAATTATTACGTCTTTTAAAGCTCAAATATTACTAAATGTAATCTAGAGGCCCAATGAGCCCGTATCGCTCATCTGAACATAAAAACATACATAAAAAATAGATAGATAATAGATAAATAAAATTTTTGGTTCCAATTGGTTTAGACAAGAAATGGTTGGTTTAAAGTGAAATTCCTACATGGTTCCACGTTAAACTATGATTGACAGTAGTAACCATTTTTGTTGGGTGTCTTGGTATTCGAATGCAAGTTTGAAACACCATCAAAGGATTATTGGTTCCAAGATTGGTTCCAATTTGGAGTAATAAGATCTTTTATGGATTTTCCAAGGGTCCTAGTCATAGGGTAGAATTCTATAAGAGGATCAACTTTGTTTCCAACTGGCTCTATATTTTCTTAAAGAGAATTTTACCATTTGATACCACATGAAACTAAATTTGGCTGTGTCCTAATTAGTGGCCCAGGTCATTGATTTACTCAAGGACCATTGTTGCAAAGTTTTGTTCCAACTAGTTCATGTTTCAGAAAAGATCTTTCAGTGAAACTTTCCATCCATTCCCATGTTAAAAAAGTTTGGTCACATGGTGATCCGGATAATCGAATACAATTCCGTAAGACCACTTAAAGACAACTTTGATTCCAACTGGTTCAAATGTTTCACATAAGAAGATCTTTTGGTGCAATTTCTTACGGAGTCCAATGTTAAACTAAGTTAGGTTGTGGTGGCCATCTGGGTTGCAGTCGGTTTGATTCCAACTGGCTGCTGAATTTTGGACATGTTGTTGGGGACCACTACACACAGATCAGGTTTGAATTTGACATGTTTTACTTTTGTCCTTTCCATGTCGAAAATAGTCAAAATTAAGGTTTACGTTCAATAACTTAAGTATCATTTAAACAAATTATTTGAAATTTAAAATGTTGTTAGGAACCACTTAACACAGATTGAGTCCGAATTTCACCAATTTCCTTTTGGTGTATCCGAGTTATGTCTCTTAATGTTGAAAATAGCCAAAATCTTGAGTATTGTTTCACAAAATCATTTGAAGTTAAGAATGTTGCAAGGGACCACGATACACAGATCAAGTTCGATTTTGACGTATTTTACTTTTTAGATTATGAGTTATGTCTATTTTAGATATGGAAAATAACTAAAATTGAGGTTTCATTCAACACAGTATTGTTTCACCAAAAGTCGTTTCAAATTTGGAAGTGTTGTTATGACATATTTCATTTTTGTCATTTTCGAGTTATACCTTTATAATGTAGACCTAATTTTTATAGTTGTGGATTGGTGCATATGTGTCCTATGAGCACATTCTGTCTTTATTTTTAATTTTAATGGTCTGTAATATGAAAGATTAATTCATACGCGACCAAGGATTCTGTCCCTTTCCGAATTCAATGAATAAGCACTTAACGGGAAAGGGTTTAATGTAATAAAAACATTTCGTTAAAACTGGCCAGCCGTGATCCCGGGCTAAACAAGAGCCACTTAAATCCCATCAATTTCCATTGAAAATTCATCAACCAAAGCTGGTCTCTGTTTAGATGAAAATGTCATGGTATTCCTTATTCATTGTTGATTCCGAGCGGTTGAGACTGAAATGACTGGGAATGAAAACTATATACATTTTGCTATATTTGCACAACATTCATCAATGAGAATTCAAAAGAGAAAATGGAAAACATTTAGGGTTTTTCATGTGATTTTCAATCCAACGAACAACAGAAAGAACTTAAAAACAAGCCCAAAATTAGTCCGAGATTTCCCTAAATTAAAAAGGCCTTTTAAGAATAGACGGCCTCGGTGGTCTCGTGGTAGCGTGCTCGCCCCGAGTGCGGAGGGTCGCGGGTTCGATCCCCGGCCGGGTCAAACCAGTGACATTAAAATTGGTACTTTGCTGCTTCTCCGCCAAGCACGCGGCATCTAGGAGTAAGAGCAAAGACTGGTCGGCTCGGAGTCGGTATAATGTGTCCGAGTGAGGTGATATGTCTTCCTGCGACACTTACCTCGTGAACTAGCACATTAAAAATCCGACTTAGTGTGTCGGTCTAGTTCAAAGCAGGAATCATATTCATTATCATATCAACATGTTCTCGTCCTGATATGCACCTGGTTGCCACTGGACGTTAAACAATAATTCATCCATCCATCCTTTTAAGAATTGTCTGGGGCCCCATACATATTTTCCGACTCGTTCCGGTCATGCGCAATAAAGTGATACAAGATCCACGTGTATTTGTTTACATATTTTCCGACGCTGTCAGGCTGTCAGAAAACTCGTTCCAGTCATGCGCAATTGTGGTATAATTTTTTTTACACAAGTTGCAAAACTGATAACAAAACATCGTTTCTTGACATAATATTTTAAAAATTACAATCTTGAATACATATTTGTACATTAATTTCATCACAAAACAATAAAAAATTGTAATAATATCTCTTAGTCCAACTGCGCAGTTCATTCGTTTATGTCGGTAAATAACAATTATATATATTAATGTTATCACGCTATACTTTACAATCGATTGATAATTTTAAATAACCTGAAAAATACTATAACATGACGGATAATATTGTATATAATGGAGTAACAAATAGTTTTAAAAATCAAAAGGAAAGGGGAGGGGCAAATAGCCATATTTATTAAATGTACCCTTTGATCTTCGGTCTGAAAAAGTACAATTCTAAGAGCAGCGGTGATAAACCAACTTCGTTGAGAAAAAAGAATCACAAGGAAAGGGGGCCAAAATAGTCATGCAGCTATTTTGACGTAGGTTTCGAACGTGTCCTTTGATCTTTGATCAGAAAAAAAGTATGCGGTATTTAATACTCGTTATGTCTTTTAATGTGGACTGTTACCTCGTGGGCTAGCACATTAAAAATCCGGCTCAGTCTGTCTAGTACAAAGCAGGGTTCATATTCAAATATCATAACACGTAATTATTGCTGCAATATAGCTTTAATTTCGCTTTGCTTCAATTACTGTACTTTTTATGATATCTTACTAACTTTTTTAGCTCACCTGGCGCAAAGAGCCATGTCAGCTTTTGTCATCACTTGGCGTCCGTCGTCCGTCCGTCCGTCTGTAAACTTTTACATTTTGATCTTCTCCTCTGAAACCCCTAGGCCAAATAAACTGAAACTTGGTTTGGAGCATCTATAGAAGGACCTTTATAAAGTTTGCATATTTCCTTCCGGTCGGACAACTAATATGGCCGCCATGATGAATTATTATTTCTGATTGGACAAATTTTAAAAATCCTCTGAAACCCCTAAGCCAAATGAGCTTAAACTTTGTATGAAGCATCCATGGAAAGACCTTTATACATTTTGGATATTTTGTTCCTGTCAAAGAAGTTATATGGCCGTCATGATGAATTCTTATTTCTGATTGGTCAAAATTTCAAAAATAAAATTTTCTGAAACCGCAAAGCCAAATGAGCTGTACCATGGTATGAAGCATCTGTGGAAGGACCTTTATAAAGTTTGAATATTTCGTCCAGGTCGGACAGCTAATATGACAGCAATGATGATGTCTTATTTTTGAATGGTCAAAATTTCAAAAATCTTCTCCACTGAAACCATATAGCCAAATCAACTGATACTTGGTATGAAACACCTATGGAGGGTCTATTACAATTTTCACTTGAGATAAAATGGATTGATTGTGGGAATGTCAGGTTAGCGATACAGGCTCAATTCTCTTGAGCCTCTTGTTTGTTCTTCTTATGCTAATGTAATGTGTCATGTTCAGTCATACTTGTCATAATATATCTCTTGCATGAATGTCCTTGCATATTATCTTTTTATTTCTCTATTGCTGTTTCATGCCTTGTATATAGACGATATAAAAGTTTATGTTAATGTAATGAAAATAAAACTTTTGAACCTGAATCTTGAACGAATCAACATGTTCTCGTCTGTTAGCATTTTTGATAATTGACATTGGACGTTAAACAATTATTTACCCATCAACCATCCATTTTTTGCAGATGTTGCTGAGTGGGATGTGCCAGGAGGCGGAATGTTTTTGTGGATCAAACTGAAAGTAAAAGACGCAAACCCTGTGATAAACAAGTTAATTGAAACCAAAAGCATATTTATTGCACCTGGGAGTTATTTTATTTGGGATACCAATGAACCTTGTCCTTATGTAAGAGTTGCTTTTTCCAATGCATCTACGGAGCAACTTAGCAGGGTATTTAACTAAATTTACATTATTCAAAGAAAAAATTAAAGCGTATAAGGCCACACCAAATTGATTTTTACTTCAGTTGGATTTCGCTGGTCCAATTTTCGATCTTTATAAATTTTAAGAAAAATATGTTTGCCACTTCATTTTGCAAAAATGCTGAAAATTCGCCCTAAATTCTTATTTTTTCAAGAAAATCCAAAGAACTAAAAATCAACTTGGTGAGGCCTAACTAAATAGCCGATAAACACACAATAATGCTAAGTTTGATGCCGTAAGATTCACGCAAGTTAGTATGACAAATTTTTCGTCCGTAGAGCTGAAGGCTACAAACTACACGTTTTAACAGTAAACTTGCATTATTTATTTATGCGCATTAAGCCCAGTTTCTTTCAAATGTTCGAATGCATTTAAGTGCTTTTTTTCATAACCAACGGATACTTTTTTCATTTATATCAATCCGTGCACTTTCGAAGAAAGTTCTGGGATATTGTAACCATCGCAGTCTGTCTATCTATCATATGTCCGTACGTCTGATTCACTTTCCTTGTGAACTAAATTCTTCGCTTTAAATCGTGCATTTTATTTCCAGACATTATTTTTATGCACTGTATGCATCTCTCTAATCAGTTTTAAATGATGAACATGATATTATTGTATTCTTTTGTTATGTATAATCGATATGCTCTCAAGGGCTCTATAATTAGGAAATAAAAGAATTTGTAATTTGTAGATAAGGTTTTAGAATTTTGATATTCAAAACTTGAGGCCAGAGGGATTCAATTTTTGAAAATTGTGAATTTATTTGACCTAAACTCCTCTTTCATTATTCTTTTTATAAATTTTATTTCTTTACGATATTGTGATACACTGTATGTAGATACGGAAGAAGGTTTTAGAATTTTGATTTTAAAAACTGGGACCCATGATCCGCAGTGGAGTGCGAGGATAACTGTCCTTTCCGACTGACCCCATCTAGTTTCACGTTTAATTCTTAGTAATCTTCCCCTTAATGAAGTATCTCCTGAAATAAACATATCACTGTAGTTTTGAATTCGTTATAATAATTTTGTTTTACTTTTTTTTCAAATGTTTATTTCGTTTCTCTAAATAAAAAGACCAAGGTAGGCACCCCAAAATGTCCACACACCAGTTTAAAATTAAACATAGTATAATTAGCATCGTCGGAAACCAACCGCCGGTCGCGCTTACGCTTTGCTAAGTGTAGCAAAGCGTAAGCGCGACCGGCCGTGGGTTTCCGACGATGAATAATTAGAAGTTCTATAAAATTAAACATAGTATAATTAGAAGTTTTATAAGATTTAGTTATCATTTTAATTTAGCAAATACATGTACCTCGTTTGTTACCTCGTGAGCTGGTAAGATAACATCTGACTCACGTTGTCGCGTAATTAACAAGCGGGCATGGGTGCCTCAAATTCAGTGATCAGTTAATTTTTTATCCATTTTTCTCTATTCAGTTAAAAAAAAACTGCTTATTCTTTAAAGTCTTGTCAGTTTGAATTTTTTACGTCAAAATTCAAATTAGAGTATAAGGTACAGGTGACATGAAAATATTGTTTAAAGTATATCAACGTTATATATATCTATTAAACTGATAAATATAGGGGTTTCCGAGCAATTCTCTTACACTGTACAGTTCTTACTTTCTCTAATATGAATAAATACTTTATCCTCATATTCATTCTTTATACTGTAGACCATCTTTATTTGTGAGGCCGTTATTCTGTTTTCATTAAATTTTTAGGCCATTATTCTCTATTCTATAAACTGACATTAGCCAATTATTAATCAATCAATATATATTTAATTCCATGTATAGTGATAATCCAGTGATTGATTAAAGTTTCATCTCTATATTAAAACGGATCACTAGCACATATAACATACATGAGATCCATTCTATACAGATCTATAAGAGATCAAAATTACAAATATTTTTAAACCGAACAAGCTTTAACAACATGAAACATTTATTTACAGCAGGTTTTTGCACACCAACGTATTTTTTTTTTATCTTCTGTACATAAAACACTAATTTCCGATTACTAAAAACATTTATATTAAAACAATTAGCTGTTTTAAACACGTTTTTTTTCTAAAATCTTCGTACAACGGACACTTTAAAATCACGTGGGCTTCACATTGGTTGTCGCGGCCGGAAAAAAAAATTTCGTCGAAAAAAATATTCAGGAACGAATGTTTCATCCGAGTCCCCCTATAAACGTCGTATATTGGCCCCCTTATCACTTAAACTGACCAAAAGGAAACAAGAGAGAGCGACAGGAAAAAAAAAGGTTTTATTGATGCCTCGACGTATATTGTATGATGTAATTAAGTAATGATTTCTTGATTATTCAGTGGAGTATTGCTTACAGAAGATTTAAAACTGAAGTTTAAAATATGGAACTTGAAACATTTGGGAACATAATTTCGGGAATCCTGAAGGATTCCACAGGGAAAAAATACCTTTATGGTTTTGTCTTACCGAGAAAAAAGAAAAAAAAATACACCAGATTGGATTTATGTGTATTTTATGTTTTATTGTAGGCTTTCCAGAGTCTGTCAGAGGTGATAAAGGAATATTGGAAAGAGAATAAGGACTGAAGACGGGTGTCAATTACATAAATTAATTATCTGGAATTAAAAAGATGACATTTGCAGCTAGTTTTCCTATCCCTGATACATATATCCGGAATATTGTTGATCTTTAAAAAAAAATTGCTTGGATATCCGAAGCAACAAGTCAAGAATAATACCAGAAAAAGCTACTATTTTATGAACAAGCCTATTTTTTTTGTTTTCATTTATAACCCACCCCAATATTTTCAATTTCATATGACCGTTTTATAATGTTCTTGATAGATAATTGATTATGAAAATATTTTAGTTTGTACTTAATATTATCTTCTTTCATGAGTTTTGACACAGCAGTGACAGATGAAAAATCCAGTGATATTGGTAGTGTATAATTTGGGAAAGGCCGTAATTTTGGTTGTATAGAATTTAGGGAAGGCCGTATCAGCAATTAATGCAGATTGCCACGTTGTAAAACAGATCAAGTTTTATATGTACTCTGCTGACGCTTATTTTTTTTTTATTTAAAGAACAAATTATTTGTAAATATATTTTTAACATCGTTTATTATGATAATTTAAAAAAACTCGGGCATCTACAACAATAATAATAAATAGACTAACCACAAAGACTTGTTACATTATTATTGTTTAAGATAATATAATTACATGTATCTATTTCATAACAATGATTAAGGATTCATGGCCTTAATGGGTCAGCTGTTGCAACCAAAATATTATTCTTCTTTTAAAATTCTTTATAAATAAAAAAACCGCTGCTGTGCAGGTTTAAGGTGTGTGGGCTGTGGGTTATGTACGGCTTAAAGTTCATTTTTCATTTATTTAATTGAAGAGAAATCAAAAGAAAGAACCAAAATACTACTTTGATAGATCATTGATATATGTTAAGAGGTACGTATTTAATACTTCCGATATTTTGTAAAGTTCTTCCTTCTTGGGTTAACAGTTTATGTTATTCTCATACCTTTTTTACAAAGACACAAAGTTTCTAACACTCAGTTAGCAATGGTTTTGAAGTTAAACTGTTACTGAAGCTGATAGTACTTACAAACACAGTTGACAGGGTTATATCACAGTTCATGGTAAATAGTTCAACTGTTACTGAAGCTGATAGTACTTACAAACACAGTTGACAGGGTTATATCACAGTTCACAGTAAATAGTTCAACTGTTACTGAAGCTGATAGTACTTACAAACATAGTTGGCAAGGTTATCTCACAGTTCACAGTAAATAGTTCAACTGTTACTGAAGCTGATAGTACTTACGAATACAGTTGACAATGTTATATCACAGTTCACAGTAAATAGTTCAACCGTTACTGAAGCTGATAGTACTTACAAATTCAGTTGACAGGGTTATCTCACAGCTCACGGTAAAAGTTAAACTGTTACTGAACCTGATAGTACTTACAAACACAGTTGGCAAGGTTATCTCACAGTTCACAGTAACTAGTTCAACTGCTACTGAAGCTGATAGTACTTACAAATACAGTTGACAGGGTTATATCACAGTTCACAGTAAATAGTTCAACTGTTACTGAAGCTGATAGTACTTACAAATTCAGTTGACAGGGTTATCTCACAGTTCAGAATAAATAGTTCAACTGTTACTGAAGCTGATAGTACTTACAAATACAGTTGATAAGGTTATTTCACAGTTCACAGTAAATAGTTCAACTGTTACTGAAGGTGATAGTACTTACAAGTTCAGTTGACAGGGTTATCTCACAGTTCACAGTAAATAGTTCAACTGTTACTGAGGCTGATAGTACTTACAAACACAGCTGACAATGTTATCTCACAGTTCAGAGTAAATAGTTAAACTGTTACTGAAGCTGATAGTACTCACAAACACAGTTGACAACGTTATCTCACAGTTAACAGTAAATAGTTAAACTGTACGTTAATGAAGCTGATAGTACTTACAATTACAACTGACAAGGTTATCACAGTTCACAATTTATAATAAAATTATAATTTATTATTGTTCCCATATGATTGATATTTATCGTTAAGTAAGACTGTTGTTAAATTTATCAGATTCAATAATATTTTAAATAAAGACATTTGAGCCCGGGGTACTTGAGCTTTAAAACTATAAAGTAATCATAAAAGTACTATCTCCATTTTACTTTTGAAGAGGACAATTTTATTTTTTTTGAAAGATATTTTCGTTTAAATGTGTGTATTGTCACAAAAAATAAGTTATGTTTCTTTCGATTGCTGCCTGTGAATAATAATTTATTTTGTCAAAAACAAGAAAATTGTAGAATTGCTACAAGCCCCTCTCTAATAATTAATTAGTATTTTTATATATCAGTCAATATAATCTGCTGTCTATAATAATAACAATTCTATACTGATTGCTGGCTATCAGAGAATAATGCTTTTCGACTTGAACATGTTTTTTCATCTGTAAATTGTCGTTTAAATGAAACAGAGTCACGTCCATGGGTTTCCCTCAGTGTTGCCAAAGTGCATTGATAAGATTTCTTAAGAGCAGCGACAGAACTATAATTTTTTTGTAGTTCTCTGATGCACTTTCTACATGCTGTATCGGTATGTTTGTCTTCTGTCACAATTATATCCAAATGTTTTCAATTAGCAAACAGTGTTCAGTTTTTAAAAGTTCCGTGAAAAAGTTTTCTTCTGTAGTCACTTCTCTCAATTTTATTGCCACATAATAAACAAAGATTTTTTTTGTATTTGGTGTAAATTTTATAAACTTAAAAATTTTTCTTGGAGTAGATTCAGCCATGAGAATGTAAAGCACATGTTATAGTTTTCACTTGTATAAATACTTTGTCAGGAGCTAATCATTTGTATCACATTTCAATACATAGCTGATATAACAGTTTGTTATCAACAATACGTCAGTCTTAAGAGACAAAGTCGGTAGAAAAACAGACTTCACAAGTCCCCCCTCTCTCTCCACAGCAGTCAGTATTATAGACAGCAGATGATATTGACTGATATATAAAAATACTAATTAATTATTAGAGAGGGACTTATAGCAAGTCTAGGAAATCTGGTACTGTTTCAGATCAGCTAGTAGAAATCAAATTACCTTTCACCCATTTAGCGACTTGGATGTCCCTTTTAAGGTCACAAGGGAGCAAAAATTAAACTTGTTTAAAATTTGTAAGAGTAAAAATGATCAAATAATTAAAAATGTTCGGCCAATATAATACAGATAATTAAAATGGCCCGTAGGTCGGCAGCCGAAAAGTCTGTCAGAGGTGATAAAGAAATGTTGTAAAGAGAGTGAGAACTGTAGACGGGTGTAAATTATTTATCCAGAATTGTATCGTGTATAAATTATATATTCGGAATATTTGTGATATTTTTTTTAAATCTGCATGAAAATAAAACTATTTTATGAACAGCGATATTTGTATTTTAACTTATAGTTATAAATTATATTTTCAAATTTCGTGTGACCGTCTTGATAGGTAATTAATTATGAAAATCTTTAAGTTAATTTGTACTTAATATTATCTTTGCAGAATTGGCTACTTTTATGACTTTTAACATAGTGTTGACCATTGGAAAATCCAGTAATATTCTATGTAGGAGTTGGGAGTGTAGAATTTGGGGAAATTTCAAGGTCGTTTACAATATTACTATCAGCAATAACAAGAAAATGTGTTTTTGATTTGGTGATTCAAAAGCACTGCGGATTGGCACATTGTAAAATAATTCCCGTTTTACGCAAACCATACTGATATTTGATTAGTAAGCCCGGTCAGTAAGTTTTAGTTACAGACCAAATTACCTATAAATATATTTTAAACATCGTATATTATGATAAGATAAAAAAAAACTTGGGCATTTACAAAAATAACAAATAGACTGAACTAAAAAATTCGTTTATTTTCAAAAACACTGATTAAAAAGTGTTTATCTGCTCGACTTTTTCATTTGTTACAATGGCTACTGTTTTCATGGAGTAGCTAGCAGTTAGAAACACACAGGTAATGGCTGTGACTTTCCAAAGGAAATTTGCTTCTCTTTTTTCTCTTTAAAATGATTAAATATTCTTGTAATTAGTTGTTTCGTTTATGATGCTTTGTTTTACATTGTGCCATTAAACTGTTTTCATGATTGCCCTAATTTCCTGCTGTGATCATAAAGTGCAGCGTTGAAGATATAGGGTGAATAAACAAAAACAACTGAATCACGAATGCTGGCATGCTATATAAGAATTTCCAACTTTGGATCAGAGCAAGAAGACGAAAATCATGGGGTGTAGAAAGTATTTAGAGTTTTCTATATTTTTTGTTTTGGTTAGTGTGATTCGGACTATGATAATAGTAGAACCACCTTTTCCAATTAAACCGACACAAGTTACTAGAATCAATCAAGGATCTTTGGAACATCCTTTGGACTTGGCTTTCGTTATGGATTCGACAGGCAGTATGACATCTTATATAGATGCCGTAAAACAGAATATAAATCGTATTGTTGAGGAAATTGTTAAACGTTCACAAAGTCAGGTTCGTTTGGCTCTGGTAGAATACAGGGACCACCCGCCGCAGGACAACTCTTTTGTTACTAGAATACATGATTTTACGGATTCTGTATCTACAATGAAGTCTTGGCTAGACAAAGCAGCAGCAAGAGGTGGAGGGGATTCGCCTGAAGCTGTGGCAGACGCATTATTCAACGCAACTAAACTATCGTGGAATGTAGAATCAACGAAAATAAGCATTCTCATATCAGACGCACCTCCGCATGCCTTGGACCCTTCACGTGATAGCTCATTCCACAATGGCTGTCCCAGTGGCCACGATCCTATGGAATCGGTACGAGATCTAGCTAAGATCGGTGTTACGTTATATAGTGTTGGCTGTGAGCCGTCTATCAACAAATACAAGGACTTTTTTGAAGCTTTAGCATTTATAACAGGGGGACAATATGTACCGATGAGGGACCCAGGCCGCCTGATAAATGTTATAATCGGAGGCGCAGAAGAGGAACTATCACTACAGCAATTTTCCAACGAAGTCGAAAAGGAATTTGAAAGAGTGAAAGCTGATGGGGGCGAAATTGATGAAAACCAAATCGCTTCAACCGTTTATAAGAAGTTAAAAGCACAAGGCGCAAAATCGATGCAACTGACAAAAAATAGCAAAACATTAAAAGGACCTTCAACCTTTGCAAAAACATTATCTGACTCTTCATCAATGGCCGATGTTAGGGAGAAATATGTAAAGGAACGTAAACCTACCCGCAATGGTCACCGGCGTGAATATGGAAGAAGGCGACTTGAGGGAAGAAGATTTTTGAGAAGAAAATTCGGAGCTAGAAGAAAGCATAAGAAGTCACGGAGGCTGCCCGTGATGCTGTCTTCGGATCACATGCCGTATCACTCTGAGAGTTCAATATCAGCCCGAGGGCCTCATGAAATGCCAATGTTGGACAGAATGGAATCAGTTTACTCATCATATCCAGCTTTAAGACCTGTGGGCGCCTTGAAGCCACCTTCTAGATCAAGTGATGCATATTCAACAGTTGAATCGGATATTAGCCTTGGACAAATAAAAAGGCTTGTGAAAAAGGAGAGTTCGAAGTTAAAAGCAGGTTAAATAGTTTATATAACATTTTGAAAGAGATTAAAAATTCTCAGAAGAACGATAGGAATATAGATTTCCTTTAGAAATTATATATTTTTTCTACATGTAATTTTTTAAATTAAAGTTTAAATTAGTTTATTTTTTTTCATATTCTTAAGAAAGGAATTGTGATGGTAAGACTACACTAGATTTGTTATTTTATCGTAGAAGGGGAAATGTTTTTCTAATAATATTAGATTGAATATATTACAATAAAGAAGGGCCCTAATATAAATTTCAGTTTTTTCAGTGAAATGAGCAGTATTTTATTTAAATATCGGTTTATATAATAAAAATGAATTGATGAGGTTACTTGAAGCGAAAGGCGGTGTTTTTCTTTTTCTCTCTCGTGCACCAATATTCAAAAAGATTATTTAAAATAGCTTTGGGTTTTGTTTTGAGTCCATTAGTAATTTATTTGGACAGTTTGACTTCGATTAATTCGATTAATAATTAATATAATTTTCAAAACGTATATGGTTTAGAATCGTGTAACATTTCATTACTTCAGTATGACAATAACGGGAAAAACTATCGAATTATTCATTATTAGGCCTACTGTATTAGGCGCTTTTGTGAAGGTCTTCAAAAATTTTGATTTTCATGATAAGTTTATGTTTTTTGTCAACAGTTTATTCTTGAATGGTGGAATATGACTTCACTTGAATGAATGTCTTCATTGGCCAGAACGTCCGGACACTTTACCAATAAATACAAAAAAATTATAGCCTCTTCTGAAACTTCGGTCAAATTGTTGTTGGGATGGGCCTTCAAAATCTGTTCTGAAAATTTGTTGCTATCTTTCTGAAGATGATCAACAGCATTGAAGTTCTGTACCATTAAAAAAAATGTTAAAATTAAAAGTATTCACACAACACACATGGGTTTACGACTGAAGTTTAAGTGTTGAAATGTACTTTATAAAGAAGGGCTTGTCTCTTTTAAGGTTTTTAGGGGGAGCTAGGATCAAAATATTTGATCCTGCATATTTTTTTCGTCGACATTTTGGTCCTGGATTTTTCTTTCGGCCGCTAAATTTTTTATTTCCATTTAAACCATAAAAAATCCTGATTTTCTGAGGTCCTGCATTTTTTTCACACTTAAAGTGAACCCGTCTTTTTATTTCATATATGATCCTAGCCCCCCTCTCCTGTACTAAGAAATCAAATGGTTGCTCCCTAATAAATATGGTTGTTGATATGTTAAACCGGAATGTCGCTCCTGAACTATAAAAAACCAGGAACAGGACAAGATGATTTATTATTATGTGACAAAAAATATCAATGTCATATACATATTGTAGTTGTTTTGATGTTAAGAGGGGTAATAAAAGAAATTACGAAATAACAACATGCACGATTTTAGAGAAGTTTTTTCATACACTTAAGAGGGTTTGACACAATACTTAACACAGAGTGTTAAACACATGTGTTTTTAATACTTATATATATATATATATATATTTCATCACGTGTCGTATCAAACACCCTCTGAAAAGTGACAAAATATAATCCTGGGTTGTTGTTTGTTTTGTTTATTTGTTACCTGTTATTACAGTTCCTTTTTTATAACACAGAATAAAAATTCTCTGCAAGGTGAATCAGAGTAGTGGTATTCCTCAGAGAATATTTATTTATTTAGTTAGTTGGAGTTTAACGCCGTTTTCAGCACATTTGGCTATTTCGCGGCGGCCAATTTTTATTGGTGGAGGAAGCCGGAGTACCCGGAGAGAACCACCGACCTTCGGTAGGAAAATTGGCAATCTTTGTCAATTAAGGTGGGAGTCGAACACACCCCGCCAAAGGTGAGATTCGAACTCGCAACCGCAGTGTTGACAGGCTAGTGATCATTAGTAATCATGACGAACTACCTAGACCACTCGACCACCGAGGCCCCTCAGAGAATAACATGTTAGTAAAAATAACAGCAAATAAAACAAAACGTGAATTTCTACTATAATTCTCTGGACATTTAATTACCAATAAACAATGCAATGACATTCTACACCCCTGTCTGATTGGAAGTTGTAATTTTTACCCACCTCTTCTGGTCAGTATAGGATATCCTCTTTAATTTTACAGTTTGCATCTACAATCAGCAACCCGTGCAGTTTCACACTTTGTCAATTTTTACTCTCCCTGGTCCCTAAAATTGAAATTTGCAGCCTTTTTTGATATCTTCGATCTATTTATAGCTAATGCAAACAAATAAAAAAAATCAGATATAAAATGGACAATATAAATATCGGAAAAAGAATACTAAAGCCACAAGACAGATTGGTAAATTACGATAGACCGAAATCCAAAGACAAGGCAAACAAAAACTACAAAGACACAACCAAAGCGGTAAAACACACCACAAAGACACAAACAAAGCAGTAAACCATACTACAAAGACAAAGACAAAGCAGTAGAACATACTACAAAGACACAGACAAAGCAGTAAAACATACCACAAAGACACAAACAAAGCGGTAAAACATACTACAAAGACACAGACAAAGCAGTAAAACATACCACAGAGACAAACAAAGCATTAAAAGATACTACAAAGACTCAAACAAAGCAGTAAACCATATTACAAAGACACAGACAAGACGTAAAACATATTACATAGACACAGACAAAGCAGTAAAACATACTATAAAGACACAGATAAAGCAGTAAAACATACTACAAAGACACAAACAAAGCAGTAAAACATACTACAAAGACACAAACAAAGCAGTAAAACATACTACAAAGACACAGACAAAGCAGTAAAATATACTACAAAGACAAGACAAAGCAGTAAAACATACCACAAAGGCACAGAAAAAGCAGTAAAACATACCACAAAGACACAAACAACCAAAAAAAGTTTTGTGTACATCTTGCATGAATGATTATTTTTGCTATCTAATATATACCGTTGCATTTTTTACCTTGATATTTACTTGTACAGCTAAAATATAGAATCATGAACCCACATATATATGGTTGCTAGGGACTTTTCATCGGTTGCTATGGACTTTTTCAATGGCCTGACTCTTAACCTTCCATTTTGACTAGAACAGGGAAATTGTACGGTCCTGAACCAAATATATCTGGTTGCTATGGATTTTTTCAATCTTGTATATAACATGCGATTCAGAGGATGGACTATCTTTTGTTATTTTTTTTCCGAGGTTATGTCTGTTGCGTTGCGTTGATTGATTGGTATGTGATTGCTGACCTTTCCTGTTATATCTTTTGTTGTTTGTTTATAGCGAGCGCAGCGAGCGCTATAGGAGCATATGGGTCATTTACACTATTATTTAGTCTTTGTTTAATGGGGGCAGCATTATGCAGTCCGAAGTGAATTTATTTGTTAAAGCGAATATGGCCATATTGTGCTACACACTAATGCTAGAAAAAGTTTCGTTTGCAGGAAAGTAGGGGAAATAACTTGCTTGAAATTATAATTTTAGAGTCAGAATCGTGATACTGGAAATGAGTTTTTGGAAAGGGCTATTGCTGCGCTTGCATCATTGGCCACGCCAACAGCATATTAAAATAGAAAGTAATTTTCAGGAAACCGATGAAACTGGCGGAAGACTGTTAAAAACAAATCTACGACCTGTATATTCCTTCACATAACTCTTTTACAGTATGGTTTGGAAAACAATAATATATATTGTACTACCATCAACATTTCGTAGGATATGAGTCATTTTCTATTTTAGGGACCAACCATTTGATTTTTATGTTTGATCCTGCCTATTTCTTTCGTTTTGGTCCCAGATATTTTTTTCGGTCGCTATTGCGGCCTAAATCTTTATTTTCATTTAAAACAAAAATTTCCTGATTGAGGTACTGCATTTTTTTCACACCCAAAGTCTTTTTATTTTGCCAAAATCCAGGCCCTGCCTTTTTATTTCAAATTTGATCCTAGTCCCCCCCATAAAAATCAAATGGTTGCTCCCTTAATGTATCTATCCATGATGGAATGTTTTATTACTTTTTTTGTTATTCAAACCTGTACTTACAAAGTTGCGACGTAAAACTGTAATTTATTCATGACAATGTTACGTTAGTGTTCAGGTAAAAACTTTCAAGGGAAAGTACAGGAAATGTTTAAAAGATAAATAATCTGTCAAAGTGTCCACATGTATAAATAGGAGTAACAGGATATTTTCTCTGAATAATTTGTTTAAGTAACTTCTTAGCTATAGATTGATAAAAACAACATGGAAAACCGTCTCTCAATCTTTCTTTTAATTTTGGTGATGCATACAGTGCAGTGTCGTGTTGTTAAGGAACATCAAACTCCAAAAACATCAAAAGGGACAAAAGAATCAATTGTTGATATGATCAAACCTCCTGCATCACAAAGTACAGATCTTGATCTAGCATTCATCATGGATACAACGGGTAGTATGTCATCTTACATCAACACCGCCAGGCAAAACATTCGGGAAATCGTGGAGGATATATCCGCTTCTTCACAAAGTAACGTTCGATTAGCTTTGATTGAGTACAGAGATTATGCACCGGAGGAGACTACGTTTGTTACTAGAAAACACGACTTTACAGATTCTGTCTCTACAATGAAATCCTGGTTGAATGCAGCTAGTGCTAAAGGAGGTGGAGACAGGCCAGAAGCTGTGGCTACTGCCATGTATCAAGCAACATTACTGTCATGGCGTGAATCAGCAACTAAAATTAGTATCATGGTGTCCGACGCACCTCCGCACGGTCTTGTTCCATCCGAAGATAGTTCATTTCCTGATGGATCTCCTAACGGCACCGATCCAATGCAAACTGCACGAGATTTGGCACAGAAAGGAGTAACTTTATATGTGATTGGATGTGAACCAGCCATTGTCCCTTACAAAGATTTCTTCATGGCTTTAGCTTATTTAACAGGAGGACAATATGTGCCGTTGTCAGTGCCAAAACTATTAGTTAATGCTATTACTGGTGGAGCACGAGAAGAAATTTCTTTAAGAAAATTTGAAAAAGATGTACAGCAAGCATTACAAAAAGCAGTCGATTCCGGTGGACCGATAAACAAACAAAACATTGCAACATCTGTATTTCAAAGACTTAAAAAATCAGGGGCTAAATCAACGCAACTTGTAATAAATAACAAATCATTAGAGGGACCTTCAGATGCTGCTAAATCGCTTGCAAAACTAACATCCATGGCTGAAGTAAGAAAACAATTTAAAAAGGGAAAGTCTCCATTGACACCACTGAGATCATTCGGCAGGAGACGGCCTTTTTCTGCTAGGATTGGCGGTGTATTTTCTAAAAAGGGATCATTTGGACCAGTTTCTCGACTAAGGCCTAGATTATTTGATGAGCCAAGTTTTGCAAGTCCAGGTAGGCCAGGTGTTAGTTCTAGTTCTAGTGATACTCTTAGAACAGTAGAATCTGGAATAACCATGGAACAAATCGATCGACTCGTAGAAAAAGGACTGTCTAGGATAAAGTAACGTTACTATAAAAGGTAGTCAAATGTTTGTATTTATTTTGTGATACATAAAATTATATTTTTGTAATCATGTGTATTTATTTTGTGATGCATAAAATTCATATTTTTGTAATCATGTCATATTGTTTTGTAATTATCATACCGGCACTTTCGAAGAAAGTTCGGGGATATCGGGGACATCAACTCCTCCTTCACGTTTGGGTTTAGGAGTTTAATTTCTATATAGAATGGTGCATATTACCATACCTGTAGATGCCCTATAAGGTTTTAGAATTTTGATTTTCTAAACTTTGGGCCCACAGGAGTCGAACATCGAAAATTGTGAAATCAAGCTTGTGGAGTAAAAAAAAGGACAAATATACCTAAGGAGCAATCAAAAAAACGTAATCCATTGGACAGACAAACCCGGGAAGACAAATGAACAACCACAAGAACAAATAAACACAGAAAACTAAAAAACAATGAACAACACGAACTCCTATAAAAACCAGGAGTGAACCCAGGTGCTCCGGAAGGGTAAGCAGTTCCTGCTCCGTATACGGCACCCGTCGTGAAGTTCAACAAAGTCAATCCGGTGGAAGTCACAAATCGGTGGAGGCACATGAAAGGTTACGACAGTGGGAACAGGTCCAACATCATCTTAAATATTGGAACACTGTAATGGTCAATCAATTCATGATGACGACCGTAAAATTTCTTAAGTGATGACATCAGCTTATCCCTGATAAAACCCTGGTTAAGAAGCTTTTGTGACAGCAGTAATCCTCCTTGTCAAAAGTCAGGGTAACTCACGCATGCCCTTGAAAATCGGATAAGCTGAGAAACGTAGACGCCATATGCAGGCAATGCTGGTATATTGCTACTCAAGAAGGGAAAATTAACAATAGGAAAGTTGAAGTCATCACGTTTGTCATAAAGTTTTGTCTTCAAACGTTTCTCATAGTCTATTCAAGAAACAAATCCAAATATGAAGCGGACTTTGGTGTATCTGTAGTATCCTTAATTTCAAGCTCACTGGGGTAGATTGGATGTAGAAAGTCTTGGAATTTGTCGTTATTTAACACATCATCTATATAACGAAAAGTGAAATTAAAGGATTGGGCTAGTTTCTTTTTGTTTTCACGTAGTAACCCTTGAATGAAGTCCGCTTCATATGAGTACAGAAACAGATCGGCGAGGAGAGGAGCACAGTTGATTCCCATTGGAATGCCGATTGTTTGTTGAAAAATTAGACCGCCAAATTCAACGAATATGTTGTCTATGAGAAAATTTAACATGTTTGTAATTTCATCTTCAGAATACTTTTTGTCAGAATCAGAGTGGTTCTTCACGAAATAAGACTTTTCTCTACCTAGAACAAGGAATTTATACCTGCGTGTCCCATTTTTCTTGAAAAAACATTGATGAACTAGTTGCTTTAAGCGATATTTTAATTGAGAATGTGGTATGGTAGTGTAGAGTGTAGAGAAGTCGAAAGTTTTTATGCTGTTGCATGAAGCCAAAGATTTTGATTTTAGATATTGAAGTAAATTTTTGGAGTTTTTAAGAATCCATATCTGATTGACGCCACTGGTGGAATATGATGTTTCACAGTAATTCTGAAGGCCCTCTTTAATACATGTCAATATGGATGTTAAATCTTTGAAAGAGGTTTTGTAGAGCAATTAGCTGACCCAGCAATGTACTTTGTTTAAACGGATTCTTATGTAGTTTAGGAATCCAATAAAGAGCAGGAAGGTCCATTTCTTCATCCTTTGTAGAAATGCCAAAGGAATGAAGAACGGTCTTGTGGTTATCAAGGACTTCCTGCTTAGTGAGTGTGGTCGGTGTATAAGTTGGGTTACCCGCAGTGTTATCTATTCCCAATTCGTTTCTAAGACACTCAAAATAATAGTTCTTACAAACAAAAACGATGTTATTGGGGGCCTTGTCAGCTGGGACAACTACATATTTGTCATGGAGGCGAGTCAAGTTTTCAACAACCTTAGGGTCTTTAAAGATGGATTTAGCTTTAGTGCTCATAGACCCTTGGAGGCTTTTAATTCTGATTTGTATCATTGAGCTAATAGCCTTCACCCATTCTGAAAGTGTGTCAGCAGGCTCCTGTTCCTTTGAAGTCCATTTTCTGGCATAGTCCTCAACCGAATCCATAAGTAATTTGAAATTATATTTCCAATTAATTGGCTGAGGTTCTCGGTATTTGGGGCCTTTAGCTAGCATATTTTTTAGCTTTTGGTTATCAACTAGATTGAGATCTCCAGTGATAACATGACCCACAGCACTATAATTGAATGGAGATGTCGAACAGGAGCAGTCAGGGGGTTTAGACTTGAGGTCATCGGAATTAAGGTCCCGCAATGCCCCTTTGTAATTGAAAATCTTGGTTGCAATGGGTTTTGTATAAGAATAAGAAATAAGTGGAACTATGAAATATGGAGGAATTTTAGATTTTACTGTTTTGTGGTGAAGGATATTGCTGAGATTTATGGAATCCAAGCCTTTATTAACAAAGTTAACTTTGAGGAACGACCTTTGGTGAGATTCGTCGTTATGGGTGCGAACTGGTTTGAATAATCTGTGAGAAGCAATATCCGATACCACAGCAGCGAGTTTGTATTCAGCTGAATTAAAATTCTTGATTTGTTCCTCCATTGCTTTTTTGTGGAGTGAGCTAAGCTTACACAAAGGAATGGAATATAGTTTAGTTCGAATGTGATGTAGTCCTAAAGGTTTTTGTATGTACGGCAATAAACTCGTCTTTAATTTTTCAATTTATGCATTTTATTTCTATACACTATTGTCATGCACCATATGCAGATGCACGATTAGGTTTTAGAGTTTTGATTTTTTAAAATTTGGGCCAACTGGTGTCGAATTTCGAAAATTGTCAATTTTAGCTTGTGACATAAACTCGTCTTTCATTTTTATATTCATGCATTTTATTTTTATACAGTATACAGATGTGCAGTAAGGTTTTAGAATTAAGATTTTCAAAATTTGAGGCACACAGGGGTAAAATTTTAAAAATTGTGAATTTAAGCTTGTGATCGGAAATCCTGTGTCATTCTTCAATTTCAGCATTCTGTTCTTAACATTATTGTCATACACCATATGTAAATGTGCAATAACGTTTTAAAATTTTGACTTTCAAAACTTGGGTCTATAGGGCTGAATTGCAAAAATGATGAGTTAATGCTTGTGACATAAACATTTTTCATTTTTCATTGGATTTAGTGATTTAATCTCTTCATAAGATGATTTGCAAATCGTCTGTATATGGCAATAAAGTTTTAGATTTTTTAATTTGGGAAAGTGCCCCAACTAATTGCGGGCGAGTGGTGCGGGGATCAATGTCGATCCGACATTTGCCTTCTAGTTATCCCTGTACTTTCGAAGAAAGTTCGGTGATATAGCGATTGTCTCCGTCCGTCCGTCAAACTTTCTTGTGGAATCAACTCCTCCTTCACTTTGGGTTTAGGAATTTAATTTCTATATATTATGGTTGCATATTACCTGTATAGATGCGGTACTAAGGTTTTAGAATTTTGAATTTCTAAACAAGGGGCCCACATAGGTCGAACTTCGAAAATTCTGAATTCAAACTCGTCTTTAACTTTTCAATTTATGCACTTTATTTCTATACGGTATTGTCATGCACAATATGCAGATGCACAATAAGGTTTTAGAATTTTGATTTTCTAAAATTAGGGCCCACAGATGTCGAACTTTTAAAAACTACGAATTAAAGCTTGTGACGTTAACTTGTCTATTTTTTTTTCAATTTATGCCTTTTATTTCTATACAGTATTGTCAAACACCATATGCAAATGTGCAATAAGGTTTTACAATTTTAGTTTTCTAAAAAGTGGGGCCCGTAATTTGAAATTTTCATTTTGCAATTTATGCACTTTGCTTATATATAGTATTGTCCTACACTATATGTAGTTGCACAATAAGGATTTAGAATATTGTTTTTTAAACTGGGGGACCAGTCAGGTCAAATTTAAAAAAAATTAAGTTTAAGCATGTGAACTGATCGAGGTTTTTTCATTTTTCATTAGGTTTATTGATTTAATTTCTTTATAGAATGATTGCATACTATGGTTGGATGGGAATAAGGTTTTATATTTCTGACTATAGGTAAGTGCACCAACTACTTACAGGGGGTGTGGGGATCACTGTCGATTCCGATAGTACAGTTTTCTAGATTTCTTTTATATATGATCATTTTAAATCCAATTAAATTCTACTGGTTACACCAAAACAATGCTGTTAATACTTCTGCTAAAAACATATCCTGTCATTTTCTGGTTTTCTTGCTAATATTCAACTGAGTAATATATTCTTAGCAAGAGATGTTACTTCAGTATCTTTACCATCAGAGCTTATACTGACTTAGTTAAAATCAGAAACTAATTACAAATTTTCTACAGATCTTGTTTGTGTAAAATTGTTTGTCTCCAGGCTGTTCTCTGTCAGAATAGAATTCAGTGAAGATTGATAAAACCTACATGTTTGTACCTACCAACAATGCCACCACAGACAAACCTTGTTTATCATTGGTCCCTATTGAAAGGAAACTTTCTGAATCTACTTAGTAATATTTTGACTGAATTTCATGGCTGTGCGGTCTTTCAGTAAATTCAGTATGGACAAAGATCTGAACGTGCGCAGACCAATTTCCTTCGAAATAAGACATAAACATAAACATTTTAAAAAGTGCAAACACTCTCTCCAGTGGCCTATTCAAAGTGGGTGGTGGCCATCACCATAATAGGCTTGTTTTTGCACGAGATTTTCTGTTTGTTGTGTAGAGCAATAACAATTACCATAAAAGACTTGTTGTATAGGCCGCGCTTTTTACTATCCACCCTTTTGTCAAGATTTGGTTACTCACCTGTAAAGTATTTTACTACGTAGTACGAGAAGAAAATAGTAAACAGCACGTGCCATAAGTTACGACAAACAAAACATGTTAATCTAACCACAAGTTTTAAACATTGAAAATACGACGTAATGCGTGCTCAATTCAAACGTGTTTTATGCACATTATATTTAGAAATGATTGTTTAAATATATCATGAAAAAATGATTGATACACTTATCAATCAATGTTTATGCATGATAGAAGTTGAAAGAAAGGTTCAGGAAAAATAATTCTGGAATACATTAAAGGAAATACATGTACATTGTAATTGTCTTGTTTGGATGAATATGAAATTTATTCACATAGTTTTAGAAAGATTAGGAATAATACCCGAAATAAGTATTGGAAATGGTTAGAAATTTTTAAATAATCAAAATATCAAATATTTCTCTTGATTACCCTCAAGTGCTCCTATCAATTTACTGATGACATAAATTTTTATATTTTCCAACAATGACTATGTATTATATTTAAGTTGTTATGCGTTACTATATTCGTTTCATTGCTAGACTATACGAAATAAAGATTCACGTTTTAAAGTGCAAAGAAGCAAAGATGCTTTACAATCCAGTCGTCGAATGCCTGTGCATATGACTGCAAAGCGAAGCCTTGTATTACATGTACCCTACTACGATGCGAATTCTTTCTTTATGTTACAATTATATCTTGATACAGCATTTTGTTTGTTTACTATCATACACGTTTCATTGTTCACCATTTCTAAATCCATTCATTGAACTAGGTGTGCGTGTTAAACATGATTTGATTGGATGTTCGTAAAGGTTCAGCGTGACGTGGTGGTTGTGTTATCGTGACATACGATGTATGTTTGAAGTGGGAATTTCCAAGGTCGTAATTTCACAGGTCAGTTTTTGTCCATACTGAATTTTGACGGCTTGTAAAAGAAATAATAAAACTTGATTTCATTTATTTATACTTTGAATGGGAATTTCCTTCATTTGCGCACATCAGTTGGGGCATTCCTGAGCGATTGGTTCGTCGTATTTGACGTCGTGGAGAGTGTTTGCGCAGGTCAGTGATTCGTTTTTAAAATTGTGACGTACAATGTTTATGTCTATTTCTGCGCAGGTTCAGATCTTTGTCCATACTGAATTTTGACGGCTTGTATATCTTATCGCCAACATAGATGACCACCACTAGCCAACAACTTTCACTTTAAACAACTGAGTGATAATCAAATTATGAAGGAGAGATCATTTATTTACAGAACTCCGTGTTTGAAAGAGTTTGAGCAAATAACTATATTTAACTTATTAACTATAGGTTTTTGCGGCCTTTTTTTTAAAAAAAAGTGTAGCTCCTATGAGGGAACATATACAGGTAGTCTTTAAACAGAAAATGGTTTAATACTAAGGCCGCTCAACCCGAAACAAAATGCAGATAGATCTCATAAGTTTTATACGATTAATTTATCCACAGAGTATACATACCCCTATTGACACCACTTTACTAAATTATTCAAAGAAACATATTAATATTTTTACAATCTTGAACCGTATTGCTTTTCCCGATACTATGGTAACATAGACGTATATGTACAGTGTCTCTAAATGTAATGCAAATGTGCTTTATAGCACGGGTTCCCATGTGGGACACACATATTCTTTATAGAGGATGGAACTCACCATTCTCACCAAAAAAAAAAAAAAAACAAAAACAAAAACAAAAACAAACAAAAAACAACGATATAGTAACTAATTCTTCCACCAGAATATTTATGTCAAATTTCTGGGTTATCTTTACGCTAATAACAGGTGGTCCGACATTTATTGCATTTAAAAATGAGTAAGTAAAGACCAGTCATAATATTTTGCTTGTGTTTGAGAATTTAATTTTATCCTGCCAAAAGACAAAAGTTCATTTCTTCCTCTTCTTCTGTTGACAAACTTTTTCCCGGCACACCGTTTTTGAATAAGAAACTGGTAACTACTGTTATACTTATTCCTTAATGAATCAGGAAACTGGAATAAGTAACTAAAATTATTAAACACTCTTCAGAGTATCATGATATAAATAGGTATACCCCCGTCGGGCTAACGCCCTGAAGGGTATATCCAATACTTATACACAACTGTCAGCTGGGTTATCAACCTTTTCCAGATCTTACTTTTGATATTGGTGGTTCTGTTCTTTTCTTCTTTTTTATTAAGGTTTTTACAGTGGGAACTTGTACCGTACGTATCGTATAAATTTCTCATATCCCAACTGATATCTGTAAACTATCTCCAGTAAAAAACTAACTCCTTGCGACAGGAATAATTTTCTTTAGAACGTCATATTTATATTACATAATACATATCCATGTTTATCATTGAGTTAGCTAAATGCTAAATATATCCTTGGTGTTTCAAAACAATGCACTTATATGACAGTTCTCTCTGAACTTGGAAGACATCCTATATATATATTCATATGTTGTCTCAAATTTGTATCTATTGGCATAGATTCCAACTTAATGAAGAGTGCATATAATGAATACAAAAAATGATAATCAATATAACAATTAATTCATAGTATACAAATTTAATTTGATTTTTTACAGTCAAAAACTCAATTTGAATCTAACTACTTGTCGTAAATTAAGTCTAGGAAAATTTAGGACCCAGCTTAAAAAAAGCATCAAAAGAAACTCTTTCTAGGAACTTGGGGAAAAAATAAAGATAGCTAGAAGTCTGGTTCTCTAAAGTTAGATACATATTTTATATTTAAAAGCTATTTTACTTATGAAAAATACCTTAATATTAATAATTTTAGTAAGAGGAAAGTAATTACTAAATTTAGAGTAAGTGACCACAGCCTAAGAATTGAAACAGGGAGACATGAACATAAACTGAACTCACTAGGCAAGCAAAAGATATAGAGAGGGTATGTCAACATTGTACCAAAAATTCTATAAAAAATGACGTGTATTTTATTTTTGAGTGTACACTTTATAGAAATAGAGAAACTTTTTTTCAAAAACTTTTTCCCAATATCCAAATTTGTCAAATCTGAATATTTTGGAACTGTTCATCAGGATTATGTCCAACGAAAATACAGAATTTGTTGTGTCTCTTAGTGATTATCTAAGTAATGATTATACTGTCAGAAGCACTAAACATGCTAAACCATGATTATATTGTATGATATTTTATTAGGTACATTATATAATATTGAGTTGATATTTTATGAGGTATGTTAGGGACGAGATCAAAAGTTCAATGTTGGATAAAAAACTTATATCAAATAGTTTGGGGGTGAGGGGATAAAAATCGCTGCAAGTTTTGTTATTGTTGACATCGATTTTCGGATTGAAAAATACGGATTCAAGTTAGGCCCTAACATATGTTTGGACTTTTAAAGCAAATAAAGGCCATCATACATACATTGTTGAAGAAAAACAGGACCCATGATACAAAAAGTACACTCTCAAAGCATATGCCCATATTGGTCAATCAATTTTTCCCAAATTAAGTTACGATGGGGGGGGGGGGGGGGGGGGGGTCAGTGAAAAACTATGTGAATTAAGTTTTTTATCCTACATAGAACTTTTGATCTCGTCCCTTTATATACATGTAATATTGAGCTGATATTTTGAGGTATATTGTATAATATTGAGTTGTATCCCTTTGACCTGGTTTTTAAATCTCAGTGTGTAATTGTTTCGAAAAAAGGGTTTAAACATAGTTTTGACGAGAACGGCTTGCCGTACATAGCCAGATAACTGAAAGATGTTTTTCATAGAGGAATAACTAACTAATTTTCCTCTAAGTTTTGTAGACATATCTTTTATCAACAGACTGATAAGATGATGACAGAAAAATTATACAGATTTTAAAAACTCATTTTACACAGAAACATTTGCAGAAATTTTATCATATCATCTGTCTCATTGCAAGAATTTTACAAAACAGACAGTCAGTGTGAATTAATAATTTTCTACATAGAAAAAGATATTTATATAAGGCATATAAGGCTACAAATTCAGCAAACGGGAAAAGTTCATTCCAAATAAACAGAACACTATGCATTCTGTTCCAATGAAAAAATGGCCTGATGAAAATAGTGATCAACAGTTCACATAGATGGGGAATTAAACACACAAAACCATGATTTTGAATACAATGAATGTGCTGTTGATTACAGATGATAATGCAAATACACCATGTACACCTTCTGTACCACAAGTGGATAGTAAACAAGTTTGTGATAGTATTCTGTACATTTTCATAGCAAATAATTTTTAAAGGAATCAAAACTTCCAGAGAGACTTGTACCGTATTTCCTTCATGTGTAGCTATTACCTTCAATGTTTTAATTGGTCATTCCCGCATTGTTTTCGGTGTTCCACATTTTTGGTCTTGAGCATCAACGGAGAATTTTCCCCATTATATCAAAACTGACGAATGAAACCATGTAGTTTGTGGTTTGCAAAAGTCAACATTTTTTCCCAGAAATTTGCATGTTTATTCGTCTCCATAATTTTCGGGGAAGTATATAATCGTCGCTTTGCCCGTCATACCGAAACAAGTGGTTATATATATATGATGATAACATAAGAAGTATTTCTTCTACGGAAACCGAAGTTGGGTGAAGTATGCCCCTAAGGAGGAGAAGAAGTCTATTGATTCTGGGTCATTATTTCAAAGGTCAAGATCGCTGACACTAAAAAGTTTTTTCTGTCCAAAAAAGTGGTTTCTGGATGATAACTTCAGAAGTATTTTATGGACACCAGTTGACTGAAGTATGCCACTAGGGAGGGGTTTAAGCCTATTAATTTTGGGGTAATTAGGTCAAAGGTAAAGGTAGCTGACACTAAATATGTTCGAAACAAGTTGTTTCTGGGTGATATCTAAAGTGGTATTTGTTTCATAGACACTAAATTTTGGTGAAGTATGCTCCTAGGGGAAGAGAAGAAGCTTTCTGATTTTAGGGTCATTAGGACATTGGTCAAGGTCACTGATACTAAAAGTGGAGTTTTCCATTTGTCCGAAACAAGTGTTTTCAAGATGATAACTCATATTATTTCTGTGGAAATCTATGTTGGGTGAATAATGCCCCAATGGGAAGGAACGAAACCTGTTTATTTTGGGATCATTTACTCTAATCTAACGTAGATAGAGTCCCACTTCTTGCTGACAATTTTTTTTTTATTATTTAAACGTGGATGCGTTTATCATTTATTTTTGCAATACATTTTCTGTTTAAATTATTTCTATGAGATATTCAAAACCATTTAGGCCAGAACTAAAAAACTGGTGCTCGTGAAAATTGTGCTAGTTTTATAAAAATGTTAAGAAACCGATCTCAGGTATATGCATTTTTCCCGCTAAATATATAGTGTAGAACACGTTGTTCAAAAGTGTTAAAATAAATAATTATAAATAATTCATTCGACATTTAATAAAATACGCATGTCTACATCCTATTACACGGAAGATTACTTATATATATATATATATATATATATATATATATATATATATATAAATACTGAAGAGAAATCAACACGGAATACATCAGAATAGTATGCAGCCATTTACTTTTATTTTATGGCTATTGGTATTGCTTGGACTGGTTGGCACATCTTATATGAAATGTAAACCCACCAGTTCTGATATCTACGGGCCATTTCATTATCCGAATCCACCACGACGGAAACGTTTTTGTCAGTACAAAAAGGGCAAAGATTATAAGAGATTACCGCTGTATGTACATGGACGTGTTTTCGCGTGTGACTGTAAAACTCCGTTACACAGAGTTAAAGTTGAAATGTGGCAAGCAGACCATGAAGGGGAGTACAAAAATGCGTCGAAGTGTAGAGGATTTGTCAGAACAAACAAATACGGATTTTACGAGATGGTCACCATTCATCCAGGTAAATACACATCCAGTGGTATTGGGGATGATTTCAGGCCAGCTCATCTGCACTTTAAATTCCATGGAAGGAAAGGACACAAGAGTCTTGTAACGCAGATGTATTTCTCGAAAGATGAACATCTTGGACACGCTGATCCTTGCGTATCGTGTTCTTCACATAAAAAGGATCTCATAACCAAAGTAGACAAGGTGTGTGTATCAAGAAAAAAGAAAAGAAAGTTTTGTGTAGATATTGCCGAATTTAATATAACTTTAGCTAAAGGCAAAGGCTTGCATATATCTCCGCTGAAGGACGAGCATGATAACAATGTCTGTTAAAAAGGCAAATGAAATCGGTACTAAAAATTAAAAAACATCAAGCCTCGGAAATTTTGCAAATATGTATAATTCACTAAATTAGGTACAGTATATGTTGTTAGACAAATTCAGTGCCTTAGATCTGCATTTTTAACGAATTTCTTCTAAATTCTAAAATTTCATGGAAATAAAATTTATTGATATTTCAAGATTTATGCCTTTTTTTAGATTCATTAAAATTGTGAAAAAAATTAATAACAAGATACAATTTTTTGTTGTGTTTGCCATACATTCCTGATTATAGCGGAAGAAAAAAATAATCAGCGTTGCCCATTTGGTAACAAACAGTCTGACTGGATGCAATTAATAACCCATTCATCATAACGTAAGGAAACAGCTTTGCCAAGTGGTGAAGCAACAGGGTTTTGGTTATTGTCAGGTCAGGGCTAAACAAAATCTGCAATTTTATTTTATAATTCATTTTTATCATTAACTCTTTTTGAAAGAATTTTTCTTGTGGTAAGGTGCACACCTGAATTTACCGAGATTAACCATTCTGTTAAGTACACGTAAATTATCAGGTTATCCTATATTTGTCTTTTTTAATATTGGTTAACCTCGCTATTTGTCGGATATTGTATAAATTAAGGGATTCCGATTCCCATTTCTCCAGTCATTTCAATCCAATCTCCAATTTATGTATCAATCACAGTGCAAGAAAATACAAATCGAAATAAACTAAGCACAAAACTCAGTTTGACATATGTAGCTTACATACCGATATACAGCATGTTAATAAAATAGTAGTAAATTGCAATAGCAACAGATATATTATCCCATACAAATGAGATTTTTTTTAATAAGTAAAGGCTTATGAAAATGAATACTAAATAGTGAACACAACATATTTAATAAAAGGACAAAGCTCAGTTAATAAGAATGTATCCAGATGTATGAAATCAGTTTTGGCGCAATGATGTATAGATTCAAGAGGGCATTGGCAAAAGACAATTTAGCGCAAAGAATGCCAGAATTGTGGACATGTTAGCGCCAGACAAAGGATAATTACCTCTCCCTATTTACCAAGCGCCCTCACCACGCAAATATTGTTTAACGATCTAGCTCGATAGGGGTATATCTGATTTATGTATGAGTTATAGTCCAATGCAAATGATATGGGGATTTGTTAGTATATTGGTCTTATTCATTGATAAAGTTTGTCTGAGATTCTTCTGACGTTAAACAGTCAGTTTTATAATTTGCCTGGGCTGTGTTTTACGTCTTATACGTTTATTTTCTACCAAGAAATCGAAATTGTGTCGTCTAGTTTCATTTTGGCTGGTCAAAAATGGCACCATCAAGTTTAAAAAAAATATTCGGACAAATATATTCAAACAGTTGAAGAAGTGAAACATACAGGGTTTTCTTGACAGAAAATCAATATAAAATTCAAAAACATTGATAAATGTTGTGGGTAAAACTTTCTAGTCTTATCCATTGAATGCTCTCTGATGTCCTAGGGAAAAGAGGCGGAATGAAGAAAATGGCATGTTTTTACTACATAAAGAGATTCAATAAAGTAGTTGATATATACTACCTAAATTAGTCATCAGTATATACATTGAAAAACGTATTTTGGTTCTCTCAGCATTATATTCATGTAACGGTTAAGCCCTGCGGTATGTCAGAGAAAGGGAACAGAATCCACATTTTTGGATAGCTTTTTGTGTAGAAAATTTACAACCTGTTTCCATTAAAAGAGAGGGGGAGCGGGCAGAAAAACGTTCTGGTAAAGATGCCAAATTTCTCGTGTTTATTAAATCATATTACCGTTCAGTCAATTTTTTAATTACAGAACTTGTTATATATCTCCTGTAAAGATTGTTTTCATGCTTTTGTTTTGTTCGTACATCGACTATCTTGTTTATTTCATTATAATTTACTGAGATTAGATGTTCAGCGAAATCGATTTGGGGTCAGTTGTTGACGATTTTCTGCAAGTGACTGTCATTTACAAACTATACATTATAAATTATCACGTTTATCAATAAATATTGCTGTCTTTCCGTGTGTCAATATGGAATCGAACAATGCCTGTCATTTTGATGAGAAATAAATTGGTTCTTACGCTTTCTTGATCTCAAACATTCATTTACTATTCTGAATAATGTTTGTTTAGCGTCAAATCTCCGTCTGAGCCATGTGTGATTACTTTTTCAGTTATCTCATGCATAAATCTATGCTTGTCTATAACTTTGGATCATCTTCATTTGGTTTGTAGAATTTATTTCGCATGATTCCCCAAAATACATTTATCTCAACGCTATTGACAAAAATGTCAAAATACAAAATGTTTTGCCATCAGAACTGGTGCTTATATAAATGAATTCTAATTAAAATTAGTTTTGGAGAAGTTATACAACTAATATGGATAAAACCCTTCTCGTGTATACTTGGGTGCTTTGGGTCTCCTGTGTGGCTGGATTTATATTCAAAGACCAGAAAAACTGTCGACCAACAAGTCATGATGTATATGGACCTTATTATATACCAAACCCGCCACCCTTGTTACAGTTTTGTACCGGAGATAGCAAAACAAAGCAGATGGATACTCTGCTTGTTCATGGGAAAATTTATGAACACGACTGTCAGACACCAATGCCGTACGTACGCATGGAGGTTTGGCAAGCAAACCATGATGGCGATTACCTCATGTCGACAGACTGTCGTGGATTTCTCTACACTGACCAGAATGGATATTACGAATTTTCTACTATTCATCCCGGAAAATACAGTACCGACCCAAGTGGAAATTTATTCAGACCAGCCCATCTACATTTTAAAATATTTGGTAGCCACGGACATAAAGATCTTATCACTCAGATGTACTTTAATGGAGACATTAATCTTGGCCGCAATGATTCTTGTCATGTCTGTTCTTCCGACCGCAAAGATCTGATTGTTCACACTAAGCCTTATTGTGATGGTCCTGTAGAGAAAGACTGTATGGAAATGGCTGAATTCAAAATTATTTTGGAGAAAGGCCAAGGGACATCGGTCACATTTTTGGACTATGATTATGAGTATTAATTTATTTCATATTTGATTCAATTTTTAATTATTTGTATCATTAGACTGAAAGGACATGGCATGATTTAGCCTGGTCTGGCCCCTTGAATTCCAAATTTAAAAAGTATTGAAAAACTTACTCTCAACTATCATTAAGTACTCTTAAAATGTTCCATTTTAAGGAACGTGTTTTGTTTTCAAGTAGAAATTTCTGTAATATCGGGAATATGCTGTCAAAGATGGCTAATAGTGAAGAAATCAATGAAAAACACCAAATTTCACTCATTTTTTGACATATGAATTAAAATTTTGATATGAGCAACAGCCATGCTAAAAAATTATTTCACTGAAATGTGTCTGTATGTAAGACAAACATTATATTAAAAAATCTTTTTTGACAGGACTGTTGATAATAGTTGTTTTAACCAAACGGCTCGCGTTGAATACATGTATAATTTTTCCTAAGCACTGGCCCATATACGTAACTGTGAATACATTCAAATATTCAAAAAATGAAACATTATAAAATTTCAACGGATGATAAAGTGCAAGTATAATATATGTTTTATTTTAAATAAGTTTGTATCATAAAAAAATATTTATAGGTAAACCTATACTATCGCCGTAATTATTTTTAGTGCAGCAATATCAAATGAAATTTTGCACTTTATTGCATTCAGAAATTCGGACAAAAATAGCTGAAGTCTTATGATGTGATTACATATACAGTGACAGTCATTACTAATCAACATTAAGGATATTTATCATTTGTACCAAATTTGAGTGCATTCATGTCGTATAGCGATGATAGCCATTTTAAATTAATTACATTTAAAGCTAATTTTTTTTTATCATGTGAACAATACAAAATACCGCATTTGAAATTAAAATAAATTTATTCTTTGATTAATAGTCTGTATATATCAATCTGACAACGTTTTATCAAAATTATTGTTTGTTTCGCACAAAATAAAATTAAATTTGTCATCTGATAAAAGTATGTAGTTACAAAACCTAAGAAAAAATATCCAAGAGATAAAATTAATAAGAAATTTATTGGATTTCTTGGTTTTTTAAGTGTTTATTTTTCTATTATATCTATCATTTAATTTTAAACTTCTATATATTATGAATGACTTCAATTATCAAAGTCAATATGGGTGGAACTAAGTAAACCATCTAGTGGAAGAAAATGAAACAGAAGCTAGACCAAAGTGGAAATGTAGAGAAAAGAACAGAAAATCAAGCATTTATGAATACTTTTCTATATAGAAGATTTAAGTTGAACTTAAAATTCAATATCTCATCAATTAAATATCTATTGTTTGCTATTATTGGTGTTTTCTATTCCTAAAGCATTGTTTTAATTTAGGAAATAACTTGTACATATCCAATAAGTTTTGTATTTTTTCCAACCGGATAATATATATGTATATACGGAATTCTATCCCCTAGGAATTATTTTAATGAAAACGTTTCCCCATCATGTAAATTTTATCCGCTTTTGGGATAATTCTTCTTACTATATTTTTATTATGTACGATATACATGTATTACCCCTCAATGTGGATAAAATTTACATGAAAGGCATATTTTTTTTCGTGAAAATTATGTCAATGGGGATATAATTTCGTACATATTTTATCCGGTGGGATAGTATTTCTGGTAGGAACAAATTTTTGTTACAATGGTACCAGTATGGATTCAATACAGAATTATCGGACATAATTATTACCCTAATCGTTAGACACGATCTACTGTGAAAACATTCAATTTTCTTCATATCCATGAAGTGATTTAGCAGGCCATAATATCGATGTTGCATAATGAGAAGGAATTCTGTACAATGATTGATAGATTGTGAAAGTTTGATCACAAAATCATACCATTTTCTTTAAGGAAAGCTTAAGAAAGAACTGATGTTGGAATATTGTATTAGTAGGATAATTTAAGGTTTAATTATTGAGGCGTTCATCCTAGTTGTCTGAATTTTAAATTAATGCCTTTACAAATTCATGTAAATTCGAATTATTAAATTGAAATTTTCGTATTAAAATTTACTCTCAAACTTCACGAAAGTCATAGTCATATTTCTTACAATTATTAGAAAACCTCGCCTAAAGGATCGATATTAGTATAGGAGTTGCCACTCTCAGTTTGTACAATTATTACAAAACCTTGCTTTAAAGATAAAAAATAGTATTTTAGTTGCCAGTGGATGGTATCACTGCTCATTTTGTATTTTATTACATGCTTTTACGAAAATGCTACATTAAAATTTACAATGATAAAACCGCGTAACTTCACGGCTCATCGCTGAGCGGATATTTAACGTCTTTTGGGGGGTTTTGGTATCCACCGGTATTATTAACATTACCACTCTAGAAATTCTACAGTCGTCATCATGATTTGATAGATGAACACGTCTTATTCTCACCTATGTGCCAATCCATCTGGAGTACTTGATGCCACGGTAGTGATAGGTTTTCAAACAGTTGTAACTGCTTAGTTTTTGTGTTGCCATATTCTTTTCTTTTTGTTCTCTAAATAGTTAGATCCTTGCATAGTTATACTCTGTTGTACACAATTCATTCTAGTACAACTTCCTCGTTCTAACGTGTATTTATTTATTTATTTATTTTTATTTTTTTTTTTTTTTTTTTTGGGGGGGGGGGTCTAATACATAGGTGGTCATTTGGCGAGTGAAATGAAAGTCTTGCAATGGTAACAGTACATGAAGTATTAAATGTTAGTCCATATAAAAGAAGAACCCAAGTGAGCCTGAATCGCTCATCTGGATAATGAGATACATTTCTAGTAGAGTCCCGGATATTGCTGAATATGTGGTTTAATGGGATCGTACTGACAATTGGATACAAGTACATGGAAAAGCTGTTATTGATAATATATTACTTTCACTACTTACACAAAATAAACGTGTAATACATATTGCAACATGTCGTGGTGTTTTGTTTGTGACATTTTGTTGAACAGGTTATTTAAGCTTTTCAACATGAACACCGCATTGTGTTACACTTTCCTGCACAATTATACACAGACACCAATTGACAGTCATTGGAAAACGCAGGAGTTATTTCAGTAAGATCGGAAGGGTTATCGGAGTTAAGCCCTGGAAAGCAAACTGTGTGCAAGTCAACAAGGTCGTCCTCAGAATAACAGTTCTTCAGGATATTATCCTTAAAAACGAGATCAAAATTTCAATGTAGGATAAAAAAAATTAATTCATATAGTTTTTTCACTGACCCCGTACGTGTAACAAAATGAATTATGACCCAAACGGCCCTTCATACATAAGGAACATTCATGCCATGATTGGTTTCTATCCATTCAGTGGTTCTCTAGAAGATTTTTGTATGTATTACCCATAGGGTTCTATGTTTAACTAAGTCCCCCGCTGACAGCCATGTTGGATGCCGGATCTACACCAAACACTTGGTCAGCCCCTTGTCAGGATCATTTGTGCTATGTTTCGTTTCAATTCATTCAGATGTTCTCTAGAAGAAGTCCAAAATGTGAAATATTGACGGACGACGGACGAAAAGTGAAGGCAGCAGCTCACATGACCCTTTGGGTCAGGTGCGCTAAAAACTTATCTATAGTCATGATATTTTTAACGAATTAAGGTCAAGGCGAAGTAATTGAACGCCATCTAGTGTTCATTTGTTTACCGTTTCAAGGGTAACATCCCCTTGTCCTTGTATTACGTCCCCGACTGATTGTCTGTCGTCGTAGGCATTATGACGTTGACTCCGGAGATAGAAATAATGGTGTGTTCTGACGTACAGTTATAACGCAACGCAAAACTTTTTCCAAACGTTTCAAAACGCATAGTGCGTTCACACGTCCCTTCATTATCAAAACTCATACGAAAGCATTATTTTGTCGTGTAAACGCATATTTAGATTGATTCGTTTCAGAATCATAGGAACCTGTTGTTATTTGTACAGTAAATATTTTGCAAGTAATTTGCTTAGTTTAAATTTTAGGTATTAATGTACAGTGTACTACCTCCATGGTATTACCACGCAGTAAGTCACCTTTTTTGACATTGTTACAAATTTACTAAACATCTCAATTTCTGTGAACTAAGTAAACAACGCGAATGCATATGTTGCGCATATAACATCATTTTTACTTTGATGGAGAAATAAAAAATGTCAAGTAAGTGAAGACGGTTTTCATTATCCTTTTAAAAAAATAGTGTTACTCATATTATTGATTAAACGTCTTTGCAATTTCGCCGTTCTCTAGAATTCGCTTGATATTGGAATTAATTCGTACCGCTTCGGCATTTGAATACTGCTAATTAAACTGAATCGATTGAAATTGTGACCGATATTAGCTTAATTTTATGATCTCATGACATGATGCATTGAGAATGTACATTAATTGTTTTTTAATTTGGTTACACAAAATTGATTTTAAGTTCTTTTGGATTTATTAAAGGGTAGATAAAGGTGCGAGCGAGCAAAAAATTTTTTTCCAACGGGAGGGTTTTTTTCAGGCGAATATAAAACTTAAGTGTGACACAACTTTTTATTTTTAATTTGAATTAGGGGCGAATTTTGAGCCCTTATTTTTAAATGAAGCGGCAAAAGAATTTCAGCGGCGAAATCCAACGACCTAAAAATCAGTTTGGTTTGGTCTAATTTGTAAGGGATTTAACGGCGAATATTTCAGCCAAAATAAGGCATTATCAGCTCCCACTGTGTGAAAAATGTTTCCGTCGTCAATTATCACTCCTGCTTATCTCTCGCATGCAAGAATTCTTTGTTAGAAGTTTTTATTTTGTGATAACGACAATACCATCTAAATTTAAAGCCCTTTGAAATAAAAAATGTTGTTTTCAAATTACGTGGAGTTGCAATTGGTCCACTTGACGCACTGTGATTTATTTTAATATTTTACGGGACTAGAAGGATATAGTTGCAATACAAATCATCCATCGACAACATGCAAATCAAACATTGTCATTCAACAAATAATTAATGAAATCTGCAACTCCTTACAGAAAACCAAAAATAAATAAATAAATAAATAAATAAGAATTAATAAAAACATTAATAAAAACATTAAAATAAAAAAATATACATCAGATGAAAGAAAAGGGTTTGTTGTTTGTCCTATAGTTATTATCTGCAATACATAAACGTTATCGAACGCTGGACGCCATGACGTTGCCTGGAAAAATCACCAAAATTAGTAGCTTGATATTATCTTCAGCAGCAGATACAACGAAATCAAGCATGGGGACCCCCAAATATTTTCATATCATCAGAAAGCTCGTGGATGAGGCAATATAACATTAGTTTTTCAAGAAACTGTAGGATTAACATCTATGGTTTTTATAGACTTTTCGAGCAAAATTATCGAAAAATTGACGTTTTCCCTATATATCCTATGTTAAAAGTTAATTTCAGAACGCATCTTCAAAGGGTTATAGCAAAAAAAAATAAGCATGGGTACCCCCTTTTTTTATTTCATATTCCAATGTATTTCGATTAGCTTTACATACTGACTGAGTCTTGGGAACAATTTACATTGAAGCTAGTGAACCCGTAAAATTCCATCCTTGTCATTGCGCCTTTTAAGATGATTTGATAATTAGAACATGTTTCACTGCTTCAATCATATATTTAAAGTCGAAATTTTGGAAACTGAAAAAACATTGTTTTCAAATATTGACAGCACATTCATTCGTATTAAATATTTGACTTAAACTTAAATTTGGAAGCGGCAACAATAACTCAACAGCATCAGAGCTTAAAACGTCTATTGGTCTAGCGTTTCCATTCAGTGTCTCTTATCTTAAATCTTCATTGGCTCTTTCTATGCATCCTTAAGGGTTGGGATGCCTTGGACGTCCGTGGATTATTATCAATTCAGTCCAAACGTTTTTTAGTGATAACAGTTGCCACAAATTCTCGGCCGTTGTCGAATATTAGTATCTTCGGAGGATCAGATAAGGTAAAAATGCACATAACCTTCGTAGAAACACCAGTATAAGTCTTTTTAACCGTGGGATATGCCCATGAGAATTTACTGAAATGATCGCGCGCATACAAGGTGTAGTGATAATTGCAATCTGGTCTGCTTGTAAACTTGCATCCGTATAAGGAAACCTAAAGATATGATAACTTTCTCTGCAATTTTGTGAGTTTAACTGGTGTCTTCTGTGATTTTCTGGTTGAGCAGGTTGCGCATGTGTCTATATACAATCCAATGAGAGAAAACCATACTATTAAACGGTATAAATCGGAATTCCAATTTGTACTAGTACGACAGTTTAATTGCATACAATTTATTATATATTATCAATTAAGTGTACTGAAGAATATGTACAAAATGGGGAGCTTCGATACATTATTCATGCGTTGGAATAATGATGAATGATGATGATTTATGCCTGAACTACTCCTACGTTTTGTTCATTATTTAAATCTGATGGAGCGATGAGAACAATCCGGTACCAAATCGACGATTATTTATGATTTGCCCAATGTGCTCCTGACGCTGGAGCCAGTCAAAACGGGGACAATGTAGCAAATAATGACCAATAGACTCAATAACTCAACACTGACAAACGGGGGGCGTCAGTTTACAATATACATATTTTTTAGTTTGGTTAATAGTGGCCATTTAGTTTCAGATGAGATGATATGAAATTGTTATTCTACATACTCTTAAATAAAAACCTGTGTGCCACTGTCGCTTCCCTTATGCCGCCTGAACAAAACAAAATAAGAAATTTTCGTCATTCTTATAAATTTTGAAAAGATTTGACATTGTAGTTTTAGAGAAGAAAGTTCAATGAAATTTAAACCAAATAGAATCAAGAATAGCATGAGGTAACTATGTTTTCATATGATCCGAATGAAATCAGAACTGTCTATAAAGGACCTTCTATACATTATTCCTGTCAGGTTTTGTTCATACTGGCCTTATAAATGAAACTTTGATTTCATGTAGACTTCAATACAAACATGTGTGCCACTGTGTCACCCGAACAACACCAAATAAGGATACTTTTTAGAGGGTCTCCCAATCATCATTCCTATAAAGTTTGAAGAGATCTGGCATTGTAATTTTAGAGGAAAGGACATTTGACGAATTAGAATTAAGAATTGCCTCTGGTGGCCATGTTTTTCATTCGAATTTTTATAGATTCCCTTCCATAAATTATTCGGCCGACGGATGCAAAATGATGACAATAGCTCACATGGCCCTTTGGATTTGTACATATATATATCTAAAACTAATGTTGGGTTTTAATTTTATCTTTTAAAAAACATAAAAGGAATGCTTTAGAAAAAAAAATACTGAAAATCGGAAATAACTTGCATTATCATAGTGATTTTTTTAATTGTTGAAGTTTTTGTTGTGTGTTTAGTTCATTTTACCAAATTTTCAGCTGACCATGTGTACATGAGTATGCAAACCTGTATTATTTTATGTCCAGGTTTTCTATTTAAGTTCTCATTAACTACGCATGATATAACAGCTATATTTGTTGGCATTCAGCAATTCTACCAATGACCCTTGACCCAATTCAATGGCTTAGTGAGAAGTGTAAAGTTCTCATGCTCAGGCCAGGTTCATTGGCTCAAGTCAAATCTGGACACAACCACGACTCAACATCATTTTTGAAAAACTGTTACTTAGGCTAGTTATTCACGTGTTAACATCTTTTTCTTTCTTGGGGGAGGTCATTTTAAGCTGGTTAGGTTTATCAATGCTAAATACTTATCCTGGTTAATTTCTATAGTACTAGTATTCGAATGTTCTGTATCAGTTTTCAGTCTGTGTTTCGCTAAATTTAGTCCCGAATGATTATAAATGTGAAAATTTATCTGCACCTAGCAGTGCAGCCCAAACACCTTTACAATTTATTGGTTTATCTCATACAGGAAAATGTGTTAAGGCCACAAAGTAAAACTGTGTATTTGTTTGATATTTCATCTTCCTATTGTCACTGTAACCTTATTAACACTATATTGTATTTCACCGACAAGAGAATCATATTTTTTTTAAAACTTTTATTCATAAACAAATCTAAAAAAAATTGAACAGAGATCTGACTTTGGTTTTATTTGTCAATACACTTATCACCCTATTACGTTTACATTTAAAGACAAACAAATTAAACACAAACTAAAGGTAATTTAAGGAAATGTTTTTAACAATTCAATTTAGTTCTTTCAGAAAAAAAATTAACAGCTTAGAGTATTTAGGAAACTGCATAGGATATAACTGTTTTCTTCTTTTCTTTTATCATTCTTACGGCTGTTGTTGATTAAAACAAGGTTAAAATTTAACCTTCCTTTTTTCTGTTCAATAATTATATTGACCCAGTTATGTAGAAACAAATTAAGGTTTTAGATAGTTAATAATACACATAATTTTGAGATTCATCAGTTTTAATTATGAAATAGTACCTCTGATAGTAAGAGCGCACATAAACCACCAAACACAAAGCTGTCATTGATGGACTGCAGATACTGAGCGATGAGAATAGCTCACATAAACCGTTTTGTACATGGCTAAAGATATAAGACTATCATTCATCAAGCAGCCAATATAAATTTATCAAGCCACTCACAGATGGTTTATTGATATCAATTTTAAAATTATTGGCAGAGCAGTTTCAATAGAAAAGTTATTTAAAAGTTAACACAATTAACTTTGTATTGACAGTCATGGTAAGGAAATATGAAAACTTTACACGAATCCTCCTTTGATGCCCTGTATCTCAATTCATGTCCAAACAGATTCAGGAAAGATTTTTAAAAAACTACAGATTGTGTGTCTGTAAGACACAGATATGAATCGTCTCCCTGAACATAGAATTCATATTTACTATTTACGAGGGAAATCATTTGAGAAATATTTTAGAATGCATAAATATGAAAGTATAACATTGTATCCTACTTATATTAATTAAAACCATGATAATCAATGAATACACAGTTACTGAGGCTTAAATTCACAGGAATCACTCAAGCCTGAAATTTAGGTCATGCTGGCTCATATGATGCTGATATGTATTGAACTAAAAAGGTGACTGTAGTGGTAAAATATCATTGCTGTTTGAGAAATAGACTAAAATTCCAAAAATTAACCAAAGACACTCAGGCATAAAATATATGTTATAGTGACTCAAATGTTGCTAAAGCTGTGTTGTACTTATAAGCTGACTGAAGTTGTGAAATATCATTAATATGTTACCACAAGTTGTTTAATAATAGGCCTAAATACAAAAAATTAACCAAGTCACTCGAACATAAAATGTAGGTTGTGATGACTCAAATTTTGTTGAACACGAATGAATATGTATATCATTGAAACCTCAATGTTTCTAAGAAGTGGACCTAACTTTAAGAGAAATGTATTATATAAAGTGGTGAAGCATCATTAATACAACACCATGGAATAATTAAGTGCAAAACTTTATCAGAGTCACTCATGCATTAAATGTAGGTCCAAGTGACCCAAATATTGCTGAACTGTGTTTATTACTATAACTAGAGGCTCTCAAGAGCCTGTGTCGCTCACCTGTATCTAATGTGATTTTGGAAATTATGTAAAATTATATATGAGACCAAGATTGGTTTAATTTGACACAGTATTTAAAATTAAAAACAGGTCATCTTAGTGTAGTCTTACAATAGCTACTGAAGACATCTTATCATTATTATTTTTGAATATGTGGTCAAGTTGTGACCATTCAGAATTTTTTTTACAATTTTCTGATAGACTTCTAAACAGTTAACTTCTAAGTTCTTTTTTAGCAAAGCCGGTTTGATGGCAGGGTCATCCGATACTTTTTTTCAAACAAGTCATGATAACCTACTGAAAATTGTGGCCAAGTTTATTTTCTATTCAGCCCAGATCAAGTGGAGAATTTTGTAAAAAAATGTTAAAAATTGCATATATAATGGCCATAAAGGGATCAGCTACAAAGTAACAAAACTTGGTTAGCACCACATAAGAAACATTCCTGCCATATTTGGTGTCATTCCATTCAGTGGTTCTCTAAAAGAAGACATTTGTATGTATTTCTCATATGGTCTTATGTTAAACTAAGTCCCCTGCTGGCGGCCATCTTGGATGATGGATCGGCTACAAAGTAACTCTTGGTCAGCACCTCATAAAGAACATTCATGCCATATTTGGTGTCATTCCATACTGTGGTTCTCTAAAAGAAGACATTTGTATGTTTTTCCCTTAGGGTCCTATGTTAAACTAAGTCCCTCACTGGTGGCCATTTTGAATGATGTAACAAAGTAACAACACTTGGTCAACACCTCATAAGGAACATTCATGCTATGTTTTGTTACATTCCATTCAGTGGTTCTCTAAAAGAAGTCATTTGTATGCATTTCCCATAGGGTCCAATGTTAAACTTAGTCCCCCGCTGGCGGCCATCTTGGATGATGGATCGGCTACAAAGTAACAACACTTGGTCAGCACCTCATAAGGCACATTCATGCCAGATTTAGTTTCATTCCATTCGGTGGTTCTCTAAAAGAAGTCATTTGTATGCATTTCCCATAGGGTCCTATGTTAAACTAAGTCCCCCGCTGGCGGCCATCTTGGACGATGGATCGGCTACAAAGTAACAACAGTTGGTCAGCACCTCATAAGGAACATTCATGCCATGTTTGGTTTCATTCCATTCAGTGGTTCTCTAGAAGAAGTTCAAAATGTAAAATGTTAACGACGACGCCGGACGACGGACGCCAAGTGATGAGAAAAGCTCACTTGGCCCTTCGAGCCAGGTGAGCAAAAAATAAAGTTATAATTTAGCTGTAAACTTTGAATCATTTTCCTTGATTTAAATAATTACAATATAAACTAAAGACAAGAAGATTTTTGAAATTTCAGCCAATCAGAACACATTATTGGGCCTGGCAGCCATGTTGAATATTCGATCAGCACCAAAATTACAAATTCTGTGAAGGACCTTCACAGGAACATTGCTGCCAAGTTTGGTTCCATTTGGTTCAGTGGTTTTTTAGAAGAAGATTGAAATGTGAAAAGTTAACGGACGGACGACGGACGACGGACGCAAAGTGATGGCAAAAGCTCACCCTGGCTTTTAGCCAGGTGAGCTAAAAAGATTGTAGTGATATCGTTGATATATCTCGATGGGTTTCTGAGAAATGGACCTCAACACAAAAACTTAACAAATCCGTAAGTACATACTTACAAACGGATGGACAGACAAGGGTAAATGTATATGCCCCTTCCATTTTCAGTAGTTTTAGGGCCTGAAGAAAATAAAATTAATACAGATTGTCTTATTTGCCTCATATCAAGTGTCATTTGATTAATAAAATTATTTTCACGTTTTTTGAAAAACTAGAATAACCTATTGCAATCAACTTAATTGTCCCACATGGACAAAAGGTGCAAACTTAATACAGACTTCCCAATAGGTGCCTCAAATCAAGTTTCAATTCATTTGACCAATCAGTTTCAGAACAGATCGTTTTTTAAATCAACAAATCAGAAACTAAAATTTTAAAGACTACCATATTACATACCAGCTTCAGAGAAATGCAACAAACTTAATACAACTCTCGAAAACGTTTTGTATCAAATTTCAGTTCATTCAGCTAAAAGGGTTCAGAGAATATTCTAAAAATTATCAGTTCCAGTTGCTAGTTGCCTGACCGGGACAAAAAAAAAAAACTTTATAAAGATCTTTCTGTGCCATATGAATATGAGAATACAATGAAAAATGTAAAAAAAAAAAGAAGCAAATTGCCAATGGTCAAATGTAGCAACAATGGAGGCTGATTAATGACAATAGCTCAAACAGCCCCTATGGGACATGCCAGGTTAACTAAAAATGATTGGAATAATTTAAATTTTAATTTTTGACCTCAACAAAACTTACAAAAGTCCAAAGGTGACATAAAACGTAAATTGACAACTACCTGTAATTGTAAAAGAAAGATAATTAGTCCAAATTTAACTAAATTTCTCCCCAAATGATATTATGGTTAAGTTTATGGTTTGGACAAAATACAATCCATGTTTTCCTGTCATGATTCCTATACAAGCCTGGTATCTTAAATGCTTTTTAATAATTAACTTCAGATATCAAAAACTTTTTAATATAACATATGAAAAAAAAAAACATGAATTATTCATACATTCAATAAATTTCAATGTCCAGATAGAAACATTATTTCTTTGTTTACCGGTATATAAAATAGTTAACTGCAACAACACAGGAATACTAACATGAGATATGAACTTTATATTGCACATAATCTTTTATTAGCACTTTTGTTTAGCTATAAATAATTTGTCTTATTCAGATTAATCACAATTATTGAATTCTATCAAGCTCAGTATTTCGCCAATATTCATTCTAGAATAAATACTTGAGGCTCCCCAGAAGCTTGTATTGCTCACCTAGGTTTCAATTTACCCATGTAAAGCACAACTAAGTGTTTGACTGTGGCACACAGATTGGTTGGTGGAATGCGAACAGTTGGGGTCATAGAGTAAATATTTTGTTAGGGAACTATTCCATCTAAATTTGGTCTCAATTTACTCTATAGTTTCAGAGAAGATTTTTAATAATATTTTTAAAAGTAGATTTTCCTACTTTGACAATGGTGGTAATGCACTTCTTAAAAGGAACCAGTGGATTAAGAGAATAATATATTTAAAGGCAAGTTTACAACAATTTATGACAATGGACACAAAGTGATGGCATGTATTTTCAGGATTATCACAGTTATTTATATGACTATATTAAATGTATCTGTTTACCACACAGTAATTTATGGAAGACATATGATCAAGGAATTTTTAACTAAAAAAAATTCTGGCCTTATTACTGGTAACTTGTTTGACAGTCATCTGATATTTTTGAACTATAAATCAATAATTACGAATGTACTGAACATTCACATTATCATGAGAAAACATAATTCTTTATTTGTCTGAAGATAGCACACTTATTATATAAAATATTTTTTGAAGTTGTAGAAATTTGTCTAAAATAAAAGACTTTACATTTTGTATATCTTAATTAAGGAAAAGTAGACTTCAAAATTTTGAATTATCTTTTAGATGGACTAAATGCTGCAGATGTTTTCATTGCTTTTCTTATCTAAATGCCACAGCGCAGTCTCCAGTCTGTAATATGTAAGAATAATTTCAATGTTTGAGATTACATTGTCAGAAAAGATTTTGCAACAAAACATTCTGATATCACCTCTTCTTTATAAAACATGTGTACTATTAAGTAGATGAAACATTGTAATGTTTGTGAGGTTTATAATCAGAAAATCAACAAAACATTTTCCAGCCTAATAAAGGGCTCCCAGGAGCCTGTATTGCTCACCTGGATTTGATTTGAATTTTCCCATTGTTAATAAGTTTTGTATTGGTGGTCATCTTGGTTGACAGTCCAGGTCTTCAGACACAATTCTGAAAAAGGTTCGTCTAAGGACCATTGCTGCGAATTGTGAATACATTTCTGAAAAAGGACCATTGCAATATTGGTTGAAAGTAGGGGCTGCAAACACAATTTCAGAAGATGGCCATGCAATGGTCATTCCACCAAAATTTCTTCTCAACTGGCCCAGAGGTTCCACTGGAGATCTTTAAAGGAAAGTTCATGACGATGACAGATGACTGACACAAACTGATGGCAAAAGCTGACATAGACCTTTGGTCCAGATGAGCTAAAGAGAGTCCGAAATGAATGACAATGTGAACATGAAAAACAAACAACTCTTCTGGACCATGTATGTGACATTCATAAATCTGTTAACACATGTAAAATTTGTTCTATAACAAACTATGTAAATGAGAAATGTTAATTATCTCCCTTGTTCAAGTTACTAATGGAAAATAATAAATATCCTCCCAACAGCCACAAGAAAATTTGTAGTGAAGCAATTTTTATTTATGAAGTTAAATTAAGCTCCAAAATGAGTTTCCGATTCTTGTGATTGATCAAGCTTTATGAAGTTAGACAAGAATGAATCTTAGTTTGAAATATTTTAGATAAAACAATTTCACCTAAATGGTAAAAACATTATGCTGTTTTACGGTATCAAAGGCAAATCCCATATTTGTGGGTAAATTATAACTTGCCTTTTTAAATTCCATTTTCTGGTTATCAAAGCCAGAGGAACATTAACTTTTAAATGCTTTATATTAATCAGTTACAATCACTATAAAAATCATGCTGTATACTAAATATTGAATTTTTGTTAAAACTAATTCATACTTCAGTGCCCTCATGGACAATAACATAGAAATTCAAAAACTCTTTGTATTTTATGTACCAAAGGGTTTCTCCCCTAGATAAGAAACTTTTGCAAGGGAGATAACTAATATTTCTCATTCAGTATATTGTAAATCTCATCAAAAACATGAGTAATGTTTATTTCTTGTTATATCAGTCATGTTTTGGCTTGCTTGATTCAAAACCTAATCTGTCTATTAAGGCCTTTAGTATATTCCCTGGAACTCTCTGATGATTATCTATTAGATCCTGTATTGACTTCTTCACCTACAAAAAATACAACGATTTTTTTATCAGAAATTATCAATATATTTCATAAGCAAACATAAATATGATGGTCAATTTCAAAATTTGTTGGAAATCACTATCTTTAAAGCTAATACCACCATTTGATGTAAAGGGTCAATTTCACAATACAATTACCTCTCAAGTCCTTTAAAATACTATCTTTAGTTGTGCCGATCATTATGTTAAATGTTAAAAAGTGGATGAAAATGCAAGTAAGCTTGTAGTAAGTCATCCATAATAATCCATAAAAAATTTAAATGTAATTAAAGGATTTTTTATTGTCCAGGAACAATTGTTCCAGTAAACGCACAGAAATATGCACCACTATACATGTCTAACACCATTAAGGTAAAGGTATGAAAGCAGATAAAGTATTTCCCAAATAGTGAAAAATTGAATAATAATATTCCATGCTATGCTACATACTGTATAACAGGTTACTTTTTCTGCATGCCAATTATCTGCTTATTTTGGAACTTGGTTTGAAATCATCAAATGTTTTTTGGAAACAATAAAAATTGATAGTCATAATCCATCAATATTTAAAACATATAAAATTAATCATTGTATTTTTTATCTGAATTTGTGAAATTATAAACCAAACAAAATATGCTGCTATTCCATATAAACAGAAATATTACCTGTTCGGCTAGTTCTTCAGAAGACATGCCATCTCTTGGATAAATAGGATCACCAATAAATGTCCTAAAACAGTTCAAAGCTGTCAAGTTTATGGAGTAAATTACAATTAATAGAAATATTTCTGTTGGATCACATGAACCCACATCCTATCTTTATTCATGAACAAGAGGTTTTATAAAGAATTAAGAAAGTCTACATTAAAATGTAAGCCTCTGTGTGTGTAGTAATTTAAACCTTGTTTTTTTTCTTCACAAATACTTGAAATAAAGTCAAGCAGTTCAAATAAATAAACTAGAGGCTCAAGTGATCCAGTTTGGTTGGCATTGGCTGAACACTTTCATAGAAGGTTAGAATGCAATTTCATACAAAGTTCAATGTAAAACTATGTGTGGCTGTTGAGACCACATTTGCCACCAACTCAATATGAAACGAAGATACTTTATAGAGTATCATTCCTATAAAGTTTCAAGACATTTGGCTTTTTAGTTTAAGAGGAGATTTTTAAAAATTGGCTAATCAGAAACAAGAATTGCCTCTGCAGCCATGTTAGTTGACCATTCATCACTAGATGAGGATAAGTTAAACAGGAACTTCATGCAAAGTTTGGTTAGAATTTGCAGAGTGGTTTCAGTGGAGAAGATTAAAATGTAAAATGTTAATGACAACAGAGGACAGGTGCCAAGTGATGGCAATAGCTCACATGGCTTTCAGCCAGGTGATCTAAAATATCTTACTTGTCAACTGTGTAATAAATTGATTAACAAACAGCATACGACAGATCCACTCTAATTATAATCCAAACAACATCTTTAGCGCAAGAACAAATATATGTACATTGTATATGTATATATATATAGCTAGCAATTTTTCAAGTATAACTAAATATAAGTATTTGATTAAGAATAAAATATTCACTTACTTCATTTTCACAGGAAAAAATCCATAAATTGGAACTATAGGTAACCTTGTTTTCTCATAAATTCTTCTAAGCCAACCTATTATATAATAAAACTTAATTAATGATTCCATTAGGTTTTTCTAGGGCTGTAGTAAACCTGATATTCAAATTTTGACTTAATTTATCTCTTTAAAGAGCAAACATAGAAAATTAAACATCTACCAAATTATCATAGGATGATTGGATGTTTTATCAATAAATTTTCACTTCTGAATAAGTCTAAATTCATCTGAAAAATTAACAAAGGGATATGATAAGTACAGCATGATACGACCAAAACATGTTGACAGGTGAATAGATGAAGTGTGGATGTGTCACTATTATACTATTTGGACCTATTACAAAACTTCAAAAAAACTAGAAATTGTATCTTTAAGACATGGATGCCCCGCCTAAAATATAGGTCATCATTCGTGGCGGGGCATAAAAAAACAGAAACAAAAACAAATTAATTTATATATCCACACATGGTTAAAAAAAACCCTGGAAAGAACCACTTGTTTATGTAGATTTTTCACATATTTTTTTAAAGATTTTATACCGTTTTACAGTAAATCAGTACTTACTTCTTCCAATTCTTGGTGTCCTGAAAGACTCTCGTAAATTCTGAGTAAATACTGGGAAAATGGGCTGAAAGACAAAGGCAATTCTTTTCTACAGTTCAGTGAGTGAAAATACTAAGCGTGAAAATTTTAAGATAACTTTATGAAAGTACTGATGGTCCTCAGAAGTTATTTACAGTAAAGTTTGTAAGTTTACAAAACTACTATTTTCCATATTTATATATATATATTACTTGGTATAGTTACACAGCTCATAAAGAAAGTTTACTTTGATTATTAAATATAACTGATCATTTTTAATTAATATCTACTAATACTTTAAAGACCTCTTTTTAATAAAATGAAAGAAATTTTAAAAATAAAGATCTAAATAGAATTGATGAGAGATATAATACTAACCACATTAGCTTGAATTGCTACTTTTGCAAAGCCATTACGTTTGCCCCATATTATTGGATAATACTCATCTCCAAACAAGGCTTCTCTTACACCACCTACAAATTTATCAAAACTTCAATATAATTAATCAATATATATTTAAAACATATACAACAAAAACAAAACATTGAATTCATATTCATTGAATGCCTTGCTATGAATGTTGTTTTGACTAATTTGACTCTATCATTTACATTTTTTCACCCCAATTTCTTTCCATTATTATGTTTCATAAAATTTCTGCATTTTTTCGTGACAGACTTGCTACTTTTTATAAAGTCCTTTATAAATACACGTATTTAATATTTTTGATTTCATATCAGGACTTCTGTGTCATTATCAATACTGAAACTGCCATTTTTCATAAAAATATGTGAATTAGGAATCTCTACTGGTATATTCAATTAATTTTACATAAATTTCAATTCTTTGGCAGTTTTGATGACGAAGCAGCTAGTATAACACAGAATTTTTCAAATCTGTAGGATACGGCCAAATAAAAAAAGATGATCAAGAGAACTGAGCCTGTATAGCTCACCTGACAGTCCCACAATTAATCCATTTTATTTCATATCAAGTGAAAATTGTTATGCCTCATACCAAGTATCACTTAATTTGGCTATATGGTTTCAGAGGAGAAGAATTCATCATGGCGGCCATATTATCTGTCTGACCGGGACGAAATATACAAACTTTATAATAAAGGTCCTTCCATAGATGCTTCGTACAAAGTTTCAGTTCATTTAGCTATGTCGTTTCAGAGGAGAATATTTTTAAAATTTGTCCAATCAGAAATTAGAATTCATCATGGCGGCCATATTAGTTGTCCAACCTGAACAAATTATGCAAACCTTACAGTGTTCTCCCCAGAAATTTTTAATAGCATTGTGGTAGAAATTCACATAGGTTTGTAACAAATTATTCTAGTATTGTAATACCGACATTTTAAAGAATTTGAAAAAGGTTTCTTGTAATTTATGATAAATAATAAATTATTGTATAGAATTTTACTGGATTTTAATTATTCTGGTTTTCACTAATGTAAACTATGGGCTAAGGGAACAGATCACTGCATCAAAAGTAAAAAAATGGGTCAAAGACACAAATGGCTGGGTTGCTTTACTTGATGTTTACTGTGGTGGTGACAAAGGTGATTACAAGATAATATTGCACATTGGCAGTCATGGATATTTATATAGACAAAATCAGACACATTGTATGTTGGTGTACGAGCACAGAGGCAGTCATCAATTTAATTAGAAATAGGTGAAGTAAGCAATATTTGATTTGATCACATGTTGATAAACACTTGTTTGGAAAAATGGGAAATAATTCCTGAAATAATTCCATAAAGTGAGGTGCACATCTTCAATATATATAGAAACATTCTATGAAGTTTCAAGGATGTGGGTGAAAAACTGTAGGAGGAGTTGTTTTCTCAAAATAGGTACCCTCTATTGAAGATGTCAATAAAAAACGACTAGGTTCCAAAGTTTGGTAAAATTGGAAATAATTCCTGAAATAATTCCATAAAGTGAAGTGCACATCTTCAATATATATAGAAACATTCTATGAAGTTTCAAGGATGTGGGTGAAAAACTGTAGGAGGAGTTGATTTCACAAAATAGGTACCCTCTATTGAAGATGTCAATAAAAAATGACTAAGTTCCAAAGTTTGGAAAAATGGGAAATAATTCCTGAAATAATTCCATAAAGTGAAGTGCACATCTTCAATATATATAGAAACATTCTATGAAGTTTCAAGGATGTGGGTGAAAAACTGTAGGAGGAGTTGTTTTCTCAAAATAGGTACCCTCTATTGAAGATGTCAATAAAAAACGACTAGGTTCCAAAGTTTGGTAAAATTGGAAATAATTCCTGAAATAATTCCATAAAGTGAAGTGCACATCTTCAATATATATAGAAACATTCTATGAAGTTTCAAGGATGTGGGTGAAAAACTGTAGGAGGAGTTGATTTCACAAAATAGGTACCCTCTATTGAAGATGTCAATAAAAAATGACTAAGTTCCAAAGTTTGGAAAAATGGGAAATAATTCCTGAAATAATTCCATAAAGTGAAGTGCACATCTTCAATATATATAGAAACATTCTATGAAGTTTCAAGGATGTGGGTGAAAAACTGTAGGAGGAGTTGTTTTCTCAAAATAGGTACCCTCTATTGAAGATGTCAATAAAAAACGACTAGGTTCCAAAGTTTGGTAAAATTGGAAATAATTCCTGAAATAATTCCATAAAGTGAAGTGCACATCTTCAATATATATAGAAACATTCTATGAAGTTTCAAGGATGTGGGTGAAAAACTGTAGGAGGAGTTGATTTCACAAAATAGGTACCCTCTATTGAAGATGTCAATAAAAAATGACTAAGTTCCAAAGTTTGGAAAAATGGGAAATAATTCCTGAAATAATTCCATAAAGTGAAGTGCACATCTTCAATATATATAGAAACATTCTATGAAGTTTCAAGGATGTGGGTGAAAACTGTAGGAGGAGTTGTTTTCTCAAAATAGGTACCCTCTATTGAAGATGTCAATAAAAAATGACTAAGTTCCAAAGTTTGGAAAAATGGGAAATAATTCCTGAAATAATTCCATAAAGTGAGGTGAACATCTTCAATATATATAGAAACATTCTATGAAGTTTCAAGGATGTGGGTGAAAAACTGTAGGAGGAGTTGATTTCACAAAATAGGTACCCATTTTTCCGGCCCGACCGCCGCCGCCGCCCGCCCGACATTCACCATACTATAACCCGGATTTGCACTCTGTGCAACCCGGCCAAAAATTTATACTTTTGTCAAAATTAATAGCACAGTGGTGAGAAATTATAGCACAGTGGTAAAAATTATAGCACAGTGGTACCACTGTGCTATATAAGCCTGGGGAGAACACTGCTTTATAAAGGTCATTCCACAGATGATTCATACCAAGTTACATTTCATTTGGCTTTATGGTTTCAGAGGAGAACATTTTTGAAATTTTGACCAATCAGAAATTAGAATTCATCATGGCAGCCATATTAGCTGTCCGAACAGGACAAAATATACAAACTTTATAGAGATCTTTTCATAGATGCTTCATACCAAGTTTTGTTCATTTAGCTATGTCGTTTCAGAGGTGAAGATTTAAAAAATTTTTCCAATCAGAAATAAGAATTCAACATGGCGGCCATATTACCTGTCCACCTGAGATGAAATATGCAAACTTTATAAAAGTCCTTCCATAGATGCTTCATATCAAGTTTCAGTTCATTTGGTTTAAGGGTTTCAGAGAAAAAAATCAAAATGTAAAAGTTTACAGACAGACGACGGAGGCCTAGTGATGACAAAAGCTCACATGGACTAAAGATATACTCGTATGCTCTTATTTAAAAACATTTACGTAAACAGCTTTGTTTGATTTTTGAAGAAGCTATTACAACCTACCTGGTGAAATACCAAGCAGATGCCCCTCCTTTAGAACATTAACACAACTTTGTATAGTCCCTGGAGTAACTCTCATAACTTCCATCAATAATCTCCATCCTAAATATAATTACAATACATTAACAGTACAATTCTATCTATCATATTTAAAATCAAAGTCAGCCAAGTAAACAAAGTAGCTCATGGTGATCCAATTTTCATATGAATGTTCTTTATTAACCACATCCATTTCAAAATGGAAATTTGGATGTCTGTTAAAGCTTTTTTAATGCAAATGAAACGCAGCAATCGGAGATTGCACATCCCCCCGCTCCCAGCAAAGTCGGAATGCACAAAGTCTGAACCCCTCATAATTTCAAATTGCATTAGAGATAACTTGTAATTTTCTAAATAAGTGGGGTGGGGCCGACCCCCGGGATGACCATTAAACTGGTCTTGTCATGCCCACTAAGAATATATATGGTTTAGGGGTGGGGATCTCAACTGTTTTTGAGATAACTTGTAATTTTGTAAATGAGGGGGGTGGGGCCAACCCCCGGGGATGACCATTCAACTGGTCTTGTCATGCCCACTAAGAATATATATGGTTTAGGGGTGGGGATCTCAACTGTTTTTGAGATAACTTGTAATTTTGTAAATGAGGGGGGTGGGGCCGACCCCCCGGGGATGACCATTAAACTGGTCTTGTCATGCCCACTAAGAATATATATGGTTTAGGGGTGGGGATCTCAACTGTTTTAGAGATAACTTGTAATTTTCTAAATTAGGGGGGTGGGGCCGACCCCCGGGGATGACCATTAAACTTGTCTTGTCATGCCCACTAAGAATATATATGGTTTAGGGGTGGGGATCTTAACTGTTTTTGAGATATCTTGTAATTTTCCAAATGAGGGGGGTGGGGCTGACCCCCGGGGGTGACCATGTAACTCGTCTTTAAATGTGGAATAAAAATATATATGGTTAAGGGGTGGGGATATGAACTGATCTTACCATATTTTGAGATTTTACATATTAGGGTGTAGCCCCACCCCCTGGGCAAAAATCAAAATTCTGAAACCTTTGGCACAGACAACTCTTCAAGTGTTACTAGTGTACCTAATTTCATGTTTCTATCTTCTATGGTGTAGGAGGAGTTCTTGGACAATCGTTTTTAGACATTTTTTAACTCCTTAGGGCATTGCCCCTAGGGGCGGGACCAAAATTTTGATACCCTCTTTCAACTTGGGAAAGGCAATATAAGTAGTGACATAAGTTCCAATATCCTAGCTTTAACACTTTTGGAGATATCTCCATTTATTGGATATCGCGAAATTCGTTTTTCGCTCATAATTTGGCCCCAAGGGGTTGAATTCCAATTTTAAGGGGTCTATTCCCTAGTGGGTCATATACTCTTCCATGATGCCAAATTTCAAGTTTCTATCTTTTACCGTTTCAGAGATATGCCTTGCCACTACAGACGTACGTACGTACGTACGGACGGACTGTATTACATGATCCCCCCGCTTTCGCTAAGCGGGGGGATAATGAACAGTAATTCAAATGTGGTAAATGTATTGTTCTTTGGACCCTTGGTCCAACCAGTGAATACAATTTTTAACTGGGATCACCACAAGACTATTACACCAAAATTTGGTCCCAACTGGCTAATTACATTTATTGTTAATGATTTTGAAATATATATTTGCTGATTTTTACATTTTAAAGTAAAAACAGCCATATTATTCTAAGGCCTGGACAAACTTTTGAAAGGTGACTGTCACAACTAGACCACAAGTTTTAAAGGAAAAGATTTGATAGGAGAAAAGAGGCTACAGAAATATTTCACTTGTGCTTTGAGCACAGTGAAATAAAACTGATACTGTAAATTCAGATATTTTTGTTGACATCAATTTTCGTGGATTTAGGCAAAAAGATAAATTTGTGTATTTAAAAAAAGAAAAAGAAAATAGAATCAAATGAGCCCAGTTAAAATTAATGAAGAGTGTTTAAAATTGAATGTTAAATAAATCCAACATGTGCAATCAACAATATTGTTATCATCTTAACTAATATCCATTAGACACTTGTTCAAAACAAAATATTTGCTGCCAAAGCTAAAAACAAAACAAAAGAAATTACTCATTAATTGAATAAATTATTAAAACCTTATAAATACTAAACTACAACATCGTTATATATAATTACATCATTTGGAGTATATTTTTATTTTCAATAATTTATCTAAGCCCAATTCTCTTCCTGTAACAAACTAAAATCTTCTTCCCTGTCAACATTGTTATTCATACTCATCTGTTTGAGATATATTTACTAAAGATCAAACAATGATATTGCATTCTTGGAAAGGACCTGGAGTTTTTTTTTCATTTCCTCTTGATTAAATGATTGAAAATATATATTTCATTGTGTTTTTAAATTCATGGAATGCCATGAATAATAAGTGTTTCACAGTAATTGGTTATGAAGGAAATATAATGGCTTTGAACCACTTTGATATAAAGTGCTTTTTATATTAAATTAATGTTGATTTGAAAAATGACAATTCAGCAAAGAATACTTACAAGCATTATCTGAAATGATATATCAAAATTTGAAGAAAAAAAAATCTTCATGGATTTCAGAATTCATACAGAAGCAGTCGTCATGAAACTAAACCGGTTAATTAGAATTTGATCAAGTCTCCAATTTATCTCATTCAAACATTTTAATACATTTCCTTTGAACGTACTATATTACTACCTGGAATGTGAAACAAGAAATTATCACCAACAGCTCTTATATGTCTGTCCTTCTCTAACATACATCTAGCTATGATATAGTAGAAGTCTATGGGTATAGTCCCATGATAATATATAAGAAGAGCTGGTCCTTCTGAAGGAATTTTGTCTAATCCATCTATTTCATAACCTAGGAATATAAAATTTTGAAAGTTGGAAAAAATGAAAAAGAAACCTGAAGAATCCAAAATATTTTACTGTCTGGACACCTCAGTTCATAAAATGGATTTTAAGCATTTTGAAAGTCTAAACTTTAGAATTATTAGACAATCTTTTGTTGGTTAATTAACCTTATTGATTCGTCCAAGAAAACATAAAAATTGTAAAGTTGTTTATAAAGGTTATGTTTGTATACCTTACAAATGGTTCTGAATAGAAAAAATAAAGCACTTGAAAATTTCAAAAAATTAAAAATTTGAACTTATCAACTCAGACCTATCATAAAATTTGTAAAACTCTTATTTTAAATATTTTTAATGCACTTTGTGCATATTTCATGAATCACAGGGTTGTTGTACTTAATTTTATAAAATCTCATAGGAAGAGTTATCTCCTTTTTACATTGTACATTGAAAATTCCATAGGCGGAAGTTTTTTGTTTCTTTTGAAGACATGATTGAACAAAATCAGGTAAGTTAAATGTTTCAGTTACGACTTAGCTCATTGCATCTTTCACCCGAGCAACAAGACAATTCACATTGATTAAGGTATTCAAATTCTAAAAAATCCATTTTATGAACTGAGGTATCCAGATAGTAGGTTAAGGTTGTTCGCTGGTCATGTTTTTGAATTTTTGTCAGATGTTCAGAATCTTCTGGTTTTATCCATTTTAATGCCATAAATTATTTTTCCCACTAACACCCATTTTTCTTTCAATCATTCTTTTGCATGCAGAATAAGCCATTTGTAAAAATCTTATAAAATCCTTGTTATTATTTAATGGTTTTTGAGAAATAAAACTTGTCAATGATAAAGCTATGTAAAATCGAGAGAGCATATTTTTCCCGCCAAATTTTCAATGGCTTATATCTCGAAAAGAAGCACACAGACCTATAATTTTTTTTTTCCTCTTTTAGTTCCTTAATTAATCCACGATCATTATTTACCAGTGTTATGAAAAGATTGTTATTTTGAAACTGAGCAGCGAACATCCTTAAAACATAACTTCTGAAGATAAAATTTTTATATTTGTTTCTAGTAACAGACCTGCATCTTCCCAAGCCAAGGGTTTATAACCTCTGTTTCCAACAACTTCTGTCACGTGTTTCCTCCCATTGTTTATGAAGAATAATATTTCTTATTTTTTCAAGTAGTAGTTTATATTTACATAACAAATATATAAAGATCAATGATTATTCTCTCTGAACAAAGTACCCGGTCAGATAGCTTTATTTCTGGCCCACTGAATATGAATGAAATCTGTTAAGGGTTTATGGGGAGCATAAGTGGCTAGTAAACCCCTGACATGGGAATTTAAAGAATTTATTATTCTTATGACCTCTTAAAAACTGTAAGATAGTACATTTAGTGTGCTTGATGGCTTTGAATTCATTTTACAGCATGAACTTTTGCTATATTAGTTAATGATCATTAAAAATCTCATTATTTTGTTTTATTTATATCAAATGAAAACAGAAATAAATTGCTGTTACAGACCATGCCATATTCTTGCCTGGCCATCCCAGAAGGCAGACACTGTTTTTCTAGCACCATCCCAGAAGTCATGGCTGTAGGCTTCTTTAATTCTGTGTCTGTAGTTGTGGACATGAAGAAACAGAGAAGATCCATACAAGAATAAGAGGATGATAAGGGGTAACAGGAATGAAATGATAATGGGATAAACTACCCATAATACCCACTTCCAATAATTAATGTCAAGGTTGTCAATAGATTCCCATACGTAGGACAAATATGTTCCATTCAACATTATTGGGACTCTATGGTAACCACAGGAACTGAAAGCCTTTCCCTTTCCTCATTTGTAGACTATCTGAAAAAAAGGATTAATTATTTGTCATTTCTATATAATTGAAGAAATTGAATCCTCTTGGATTTTGAGAGTACATTAAAGCTCAAGAATGGAAAGTTGACAACTTGGAAACTAATTCAAATTGCAGGTTTATCCCTTTTCCCTTACAATTATGTTCTTACTATATCTGAATTTTGTATTCTCTAATTCTGAGTTCTTATTATTACCTAACTTTACAACAAAACAGTTTTAGTCTTCTTTCTACAATGTTCTAATACTTAAAGTTCTGTTGTTTTCAAACGATGGTGCACGTGGTGATTTCGAAAACACATCCTAATTAAAACATAACATGTTACAATTTAACCAATGTTAGGTATTATCACACAGTTTATTTCATTTCACAGAATTTTCCCTTAATCATATAAATCCTATTGGTATAAAATATTTGCTGTCACATAGCATTTAATATCTCAGAGTACAGTGATCATAAGCCCATCCCAATGTGGTGTATCGAAAACCGATATTGCCCTATTTTAGATACAGCCCGTGCGACTTCTGATAGTCAGAGTAATATCCACTTATAATTAATTTGACAAAATATTTAAATGCATGCACATGTACAATGAAAGTCACAATTGAAATGTAACTACTACCAATGGATTACTATATGAACTACATTTGTATGACTGGTCTTTGTACTATGTACTAATTACCCTAAACTACTGTACGTGTATGTGGCGTTCAATGAAATAAACATCATAGTAATTTCTGTACAGGGTCGTACCAAGATTTATGGACAGCCGTCAGGCCAGGATACGGACTGGTTTTTATATATATGTATAGACCTACACTATGGCTCAAATCTTTAAACACCCATGTACTGAAGTTTCTATAATGTAAATAGTGGACCACCACACTGACCACAGGCATTTGTTTTATACAAAAACCGCCCCATACACTACTATACAACAAGGGGGGGGGGGGTCTGTTTTTGTATAAAAGTAAAACAAATGCATCTGACATTGACGGAAACAATTATTTTATTAAGTGTCTGTGATTTGTCTTAATGAACAAATTTAACAAAGAAATGAAAGTTTTCGACTTTCCCATTTTAGTTAATAATTAATGGAATAAAAAGTACACTTTAGTTGTCAACCTTCATTTACCCTAAAACAATCGCTTCCAGTGTGTGAGGTTGATCTATTGATGGGCAGGGGAGGGAAAGGATAAAAGAACACGACATAAATGGCTGAATTGACAGGTTTAAACTAAAAGTTACAAGTTTTAGCTTTCTAAAAAGCTGTGGACTGCTTCGCTGTATTTTAATTTATGGTAATATGTGAGCATTGGGTTGTTGATTTAGTATTGGAATTCTCTGTTGACCAGTAAAATTTTCCGCGCGAAAACAACAAATAGACATGACTCTGGAGGTGTGCCTAGATTGGCAGAAGTTATAAAGTAGAGATCATGCATTTTTTTTGTGTAAACATAGGATTATAGTGTATACGATTAAGCAAAACAAACCGTGTGTATTGCAGATTAACAAAGCAAATATACAGGTATTAATAATTGATTTCAATAATGAATTTGCAAAATTCAAAAATAATAGAAATACTAAGGGTCTATCTATTCCTTGTATTGCACATGGTAGATCTCCTTAGCTGAAATTTGGCTTCCTATTTCGGTATTTGTGGTTGAGTACTTCTTATTATATAATATAAGTTTGGTTTTTGGTTTTCCAAAAATTTCGGTTTTAACGCTGCTGATCAGTGAGAGGTAACTCCTTGAAATGCGTCGTATAAAGCATAGTTAGTATAAATTTACTATATCTAATATTAGTATCTTTGGATTGTTATTTCAGAATATATGAATATTACAAAAACATGTAATGACAGTTGATCGGAACTGATATACACATAGTTAATTTTCCGGCTTTTGATGACTTATCCTCAACGAGTAAAGTCTGTAATTCTTTATCTCATTTAAACCAATGGCTGTTGCTGTATCTCAGCCGCATCATAAAGTCACCAATCAGCGATCAGTAATTATTTCAAGATGGTGTGTATGTCTACTGAAACTAATAGCTCCGCGCCGTGATGCGAAGCAAACATTTAGTTGTACAGTTTCGATATCGTCAAAATATGATAAAGTTTAGACTTTATGACTGTTTATTATTGAGAGTTGAGAGTACTCCCACAAAAGAGTGACATCGGGTACTCCGGAAGGGTATTCGTGTCCTACTCTATTAGCGACATCAGTCACAGGGGCCCGACTTCTGGATATTTATTTCTTTTTCATTTTATTTTGTTGTTTTCTTATTTCATAAGTACTTTTAATAAACATTTACTATAACAACGAATATTCTGCGTTTATTATCAATGTGCTATACACTATCCACGTCCTTATACTAAAAAATCCTAGACGCATTAAATAACATGTACCTCATTCTTTCAATAGGGTGATTCCCACCCCCATAAATCAATAATGCCCAATTATCTCATAAACCGTAAAAATCCCAACCCCTAAACTATATATTTTCTTATTCCACATGGAAATATGCACCAAATGACACATACCTCGCTTCCCCAGGAGGTTATCACCACGTCCATCAAATCAATAATGTTCAATTATCTCATAAACCATTAAAATCCCCACCCCTAAACCATATATTTCCTTATACCCCATGGTAAGACGCACCAAATGACACATGACTCGCTTCCACAGGCGGTTATCACCACGCCCATCAAATCAATAATGTTCCATATCTCATAAACCGTTAAAATCCCCATCCTTAAACCATATATTTTCTTATTCTCCGTGGTAAGACGCACCAAATGACACAAACCTCGCTGCCCCAGGGAGGTTATCACCACTCCCATCAATTCAATAATCTTCAATTATCTCCTAAGCCGTTAAAATCCCCACCCCTAAACCATATATTTTCTTATTCCACATGGAAATATGCACCAAATGAGACATACCTCGCTTCCCCAGGGGGTTATCACCACTCCCATCAAATCAATAATGTTCAATTATCTCATAAATCGTAATATTATCTCCCCTTTTCCCGCGCTTTTCATCCCGGGTGATGTTTTCGTTTGTTCAAGGGAAGTCCAGTGGTACGGTTGGATTATGTCACCGTTAGGTCAATGGAGGGGAGTCCTTAGCAACGCCGGTATATCTCATTGCTTTTTTGCTGCTCATCGCTGTTCTTCTCTTGTTCTTCACTGCTCATTAGTGCTGTTCGTTGCTCATCTCCGTGCTGCTCATCGCTGCTCTTCTCTTGCTCCGCGCTACTCATCGCTGCTCTTCTCTCGCTCCGTGCTGCTCATCACTACTCTTCTCTTGCTCTTCGCTGCCCTTCTCTTGCTCATCACCGCTCTTCGCTGCTCAGCACCACGCTCTAGTGCTCATTTCGGTTTTTTGCTCTGCTTCTTGTCGCTGTTCGTTGCTGCTGCAGCTGATCTTCTCTTGCTCCGTGTTGCTCTGCACTGTACTCATTTTGCTCTTCTATTGCTCCATGCTGCTGCTCATCGCTGCTCAGCACCATGTTTGAAAAAGAGCACCCTAATGAAACAGAAATTTTAGAGTCTTTCTGTAACATCAACGAGACCCAGAACATTCGTTCTCGTCCGGAAAGACTCTAAAACTTCTGTTTCATAAGGGTGCTCTTTTTCAGGTCCGCGTTACATGGATGTACCATCTTTGGTGTTCATCGTAATACAAACGAGACCAAGTGATGATTTATAACGAATCAGTAAGAATGCCACATCCATTATTGATTTATGGGGGTGAAGATCACCCTACTGAAAGAATGAGGTACATGTCATTTAATGTGTCTTGTTACTGAGAATAATAAAATATATGATTTAAAGCTATGAATTTTAATTACATATGAACTTTTTCAAAATTATCGACTTTGGGGGGTGTGGATGACCCCTAGAGGAACGAGGTATATATCATTAAATGGGTGTTGTCACGGTGTATAATAAAATATATGATATGAGATGGTTATTGGTCAGTCTCGTAGAGTTTTTCGATGAAAAAAAAATTTCTTCGCCATAGGGTCCTATAGTAAACCCCTAGACTCTTCGAACTGCTCTTTATACGTCTAAGTGACCCCCATAAAAAATGAATAGTATTAGGCCCATCTAGAAACATTGATCTTTCATCATGGAAAATCTCAGATCCATATCTCTGACGTTTATTGAGAACTCGAACGAATAAAATCGGAGAGTAAGAAAAAAGTGTTCGATAAAAATCGCAAATCAAAATCTATAAGTCACCCGCTTCGTTTGGGAGAATTAAAGATAACAATAATCATTTATGTCTGAAAACACCAGTATATTGATAGTTTAGTAACAGAATGTTCTGTATAGACATATCAACACACTCAAATCAGAACTATTTCGTTCAAAGATGAAATACCAGATTATGAGACTGGTAGAAGATATATAAACAAGTTTTTGCATTTTAGTCAGCAGATACGTTCTGATGCATGGAAGTAATGTAGATATGCATGTGATTTGATCCCCGACATCCATATTAACTAGGATTTTGTGATCACAGGATCACCCTGGAGATGGAGGTGCACAATCAACTGGAGATATGGCTTGGTAGTAATATAGCTTATCTTCCCATTATCATCATTTCATCTGTTACTACCTTCATTATATTTTATATCCAAATAAAGCAAGCTAAATCAAGTATCACATATTATAATTTTTAAATAAATCATTCTCATCAGCACTGCCCAATATTAAACTAGATACTGACCTGGCCATTTGAAAATGTAAGCTCTTTTGTATTCTGTTAAAGAAACGCAAAATGTCAAAGTGACCTTGATATTTGACCTTTGACCTTAAAAATGTGGATCATTTGCATCTGTCATTTGGTTACAGTCTGTCCATTAGTTCCTGATCAAATCTTTCCTATATGGTTTCAATGGAAACTTTGAACAGCCGCACCCATTGGTTGATCAGATGATTCTCAATCAAAAGTGAACCGTTTGTAGAGGGTATTGTTGTCATCAATCATCAATTCAAAGTTTCAAAACATTTTAGACATAATGTAGTTTCAGAAACTGGCCAATCAAAGATGGCCTCTGGCAGCCATGCTGTTCATCCAACCGGAACCAAAGGTTGAAAGTTGGTAGAGGTCCTAGCTTCCATACATCAGTCATGTAAACTTTGGTTACAATTTGCCTATTAGTTCCTGAGCAAATGACGAAAAAGTCCTTTCAAATGTGGTTTCAACAGCCGCAGTCGTCGGTTGAGCGGGTGAATCTCAACCAAAAGTGGATAGTCTGTAGAGGGTATTGTTGTCATCAATCCTGCAAAGTTTCAAAACATTCATAATGTATTTTCAGAGGAGAGGATTTTGGATCGTTTGTAGAGGTCCCTGGCAAGTTTGGTTACAAGCCGCCAAGTAGTTTTAGAGATCAAATTGTGAAAATTTTACGGACGACGACGAAGGATGATAGACGCAAAGTGATGACATAAGCTCACATGGCCAGGTGACCTAATAAGGCTTTGCTAAGCGCAGCATATTGACAGGTAAATAATTAAGGTAAGTATGGACACACCATTATACTTGAATATTATAAAGTGTTGGATACTATAATATACATTACGCAGAAATATTGGACCGACCACAAGACAAAAAAAAATCCTACCATGTTGCTTTTTTTGGGGCCCCTTTAACCCCTTGTATCTCAGAAACGATAAAAGATAGAAACTAGAAATTGTGTCTGTAAGACACGGATGCCACGCCTAAAATGTAGGTAATCATGAATGAATGCGCACTACTATCCAAGGCACTTCCACTGATGAAGTTTCGTTGATACACTATGCTTAGTTCCAAAGAAATTAACCTTAATGCAAAACTTAACCAGAATCGCTTAAACATAAAATATAGGTCAAAATGACCCAATTATTGTATGACTGCTAAGTACCACCCAAGGCACATCCACTAATGAAGTTTCATTGATATACTATGCTTAGTTCCAAAGAAATGCACATAAACGCAAAACGTAACCACAGTTAAGACGTACGTACGGACGGAAAAGGGTAACTATATGTGCCATCCACATATGTGGTCGGGGCATTAAAGATTGTTGACATACTAAGGAAACACTGGTCAAGGTTAATTAAAATAAAAAATCTTCATAGGAATTGGATGAAAAATTTAAACAAGAGGCTCCCAAGAGCCTGAATCTCTCACCTGTTATATTTTGTGTAGATCGTGCATCAACAATTACTTCTGCTATTTAATGTATACCCTCGCAATTTTCTCCTTAATATTGACTTGCAAGCTAAAATATCAATCCAAAGATACTTATATTAGATATAGTTAATTTATACTATGCTGTATACGACGCATTTCAAGGAGTTACCTCTCATCAGCAGCATTAAAACCGAAATATTTGGAAGACTAAAAACCAAACTTATATTAAACAAGAAGTACTCAACCAAAAATACCAAAATAGGAAGCCAAATTTCAGCTAAGGAGATCTACCATGTGCAATACAAGGAATGAACCCTTAGTATTTCTATTATTTTTAAATTTTGCTAAATACTGGTAATTTCTGTAACAAATCAATGAATAATCATGTCAGACAAGTCTGACGACTGGGTTGGCGAATACCCTCGAAAATATAGAATCCTGAACCCCAAAAATATGGTTGCTAGGGACTTTTTCATCGGTTGCTATGGACCTTTTCAATGACCTTGACCCTTGACCTTCCATTTCAGTACAGCTACCATTTAATTTATTTCAAGTTATGCTCTAAACATCTGTGACAATGTCAGACCATTATTTTTATTGATAATTACTGTTTACCTGTAAATAATTTTTCAAGGGCAAAAACCCCTATAAGGGTCAATCAATTGACGATTTTGGTCATGTTGACTTATTTGTAAATCTTACTTTGCTGATCATTTCTGCTGTTTACAGTTTGTCTTTATCTATAATAATATTCAAGTTAATAACTGAAAACTGCAAAATTTCCTTAAAATTAACAATTCAGGGGCAATAACCCAACAAAGGGTTGAACGATTCGTCTGAAAATTTCATAGCAGGTAGATCTTGATTTGATGAATATTTTTACTCCATGTCAGTTTTACTCTAAATGCTTTAGTTTTTGAGATACAAGCCAAAAACTGCAGTTTACCCCCTATGTTCTATTTTTAGCCATGGTGGCCATGTTTCTCGACGAACAAGAAAATAAAACACAAAGTTCATTCCAGATACCCTAAGGATCATTCTGACAAAATAAAGCTGTAATTGGTTCAGTGGTTTCAGAGGAGAAGATCTTTGAAAAAATTTACGACAGACGGACAACAGATGCCAAGTGATGGCAAAAGCTCACATGTCCTTTTAGGACAGGTGAGCTAACAAAACCAAAAGTCATAAAAATTGGAATGAAACTGTATAAAGTCACATCAAAATTATAAAAAAAACCTTAATGACCCACAGAAAAAAGGGAAGGGGCCAGATTTCCCAAATATATCCCAACCTGTATTTCTTATGGGGAGGGGGGCATTGTGGTAAAATATTATAAGGATATGTTAAATAGAACAAAAGTGAATGAGCAGAAACCTAACTGTCTACACATGTCAACGACAGGCTCATACCATAATATGAGCAAATATTTGCAGTCGTATAATAATCAAATTAAATAAAGGAAGGCCAAAAAGTTGTACAGCAGATTCGTATCCAAAATGACAAGAATGTGGGAATAAAACTGGAGGCTCTTAAGAGCCTGTATTGCTCACCTGATAGTTTAAGTGTAGCAGTTATCTTGGCTAGTTTTCCCATAGGTTCAATACTAAACAAAGTTAGGGTGTGGTGGCCATCTTAGTTGACTTTCAAGGTTATCAAACACAATTCTGAAAGAGACCATTGCTGGTATTATTTTGGTGTCCAAATGGCCAAGTTTAAGGTATGGTGACTGCAAATTAAATTTTCCCATAGGGTCCTATGCTAAACTAAGTTCAGCTTTGGTAGCCATCTTGATTGACAGGCCAGGTCAGCGGACACAATTATGAAAGGGGAACATCTAATGACCATTGTTGCCATGTCTGGTCCCAATTGGCCAATTGGTCTCAGATCAGAATATTTTTTAATGAATTTTTCCAAAGGCTCCCATGTTAAAATAAGTTCAGCTGTGACGGCCACCTTTGTTGATATTCCGGGTCATAGGAAATAATTCTGAAACAGGACCACCTAAGGACCATTTCTGCCAAGTTTGGTTCCAATTGGCTAAGTGGTTTCAAAGAAGAAGATTTTTTAATGAATTTTCCCATAGGGTCCTTTGTTTAACTTAGTTCGGCTGTGGCTGCCATCCTGGTTGACATTCTGGTTCATCAGACACAATTCTGACAAAGGACCATTTAAGGACCATTACTGCCAAGTTTGGTTCCAACTGGCTCTGTAGTTTCAGACATCTTGGATTTCATATTGGCTTGAAAAACATAAAATTGATGGAGGACCATGTAAGGATCATTCCTGCAATGTAACAATTCAATTGCTTTTGTAGTTTCAGAGAAGAAGATTTTTAAAATTTGAATTTTGGAACAGAACCAAAAACATAAACTTTACAAAGGACCATCCAATGAACATTCCCACCAATTTTAGTTTCACTTGGCCATGGGGTTTTGGAGAAAAAGATTGAAATGTGAAAAGTGAACGGACAATGATGGACGACTGACTCAAAGTGATGGCAATAGCTTACCTGGACTTTTAGGCCAGGTGAGCTAAAAACAATCCAGTTACAAAGCTATGCCTGTTTAAGAATCCTTTCTATGCTGATACCATAGTACTAGCAAATGAGCTGTTATATCCCTAGGGATTTGGTTCTAGCAGGAAAGATAACTCATTTTAAAATTATTCTAGTGCAAAATCTACTGTACAACATCCGCGGAATACTGTAAAATAATTAGAATGGGTGACAAGACTCAGTGTATTCTTCAGCACTATAAGCCTATACACTGCTATGGACCATTGTCTTGTTTGGCTAAAGGAAGCATTGAACAACAAAGTTGTTTTTGACAATATAACTTTAATAAATGATATCACAGTCACTTACATCACTAAGTTATTAAAACTGTTTAAAAAAAGTTTTTTGGTAAAATTTAAGTATAAATATCACAGAATGTATAAAGATGCTCAAATGAGCTTGCATATCTCAATGTCTGTTGATTGTCAATGGATAAAATATATTATGTCACATGTACATTTGACAAAAGTACAATAAAGATCACTCTTAGAAATTGGTGATGCTATAGTTTTATCATATATATTGAACAATAAAAATAAAATCAGTTATTTCAAAGTCAATATTTTTAATTTTGAAACATTTTCAATTAATATGAACCAATTTTATGACAATTAAGAACAAGACCAAAACTGGATGTGGACTGCGTCGCAGCATGCAATTCATTGATTGGAAAACAGGATATGGCTGCACGACAGATTGCTTACACGCTACAACTCAACATTATCAAGCTGCAGACAAAATATAAAATCACTCCCTAGAAGCCAAGATAACTTTCACAAAAAATTTTCTAGTGTTTTGAGTATTGTTGAATTTTAAACTATCGTCAAAGAGGATGTGGCTGCACGACAGATCCAAAAATTGCTTACACACTACAACTCAACATTATGAAGCCTTCTGTAAAAGCCAAGAAAACTTTGACGAAAGTTTCTTACCCAAGGTCTTTCAGATGCACGGACTGAGTCAAGCGGTTACTAGAATTGTCTAACTGTATTAGCTTAATATATACCAGATACAATTTTTGACAAGCATCAGACACATATTTGATAGAGGACTTCTGAGGACTATTCCAGTGGCATTAGGGGTACACTGATTTCAGAGGACAACATGAAGTTCTAATATGTTTAATACATCAAGCCCTGAAATCAGTTTGCAGAGGCCCAAAAATATATTGAAGGAGGTCCTGAATTATCCAGCAGTCATGAAATCATATTGTAGAGGTCCATATAAATATATTAGATTCTTTGCAAAAGTTTGCATCTTCTTTCTATCACTACAGTGACACGAGTGGCTGGTGAAAATCTCCTAGAAACTTCATAAAATAAAAAAAAATTTAAACTTGCTTTCAGTGTATGCCAAATTTGAGAGTCACTATTTTGCTAAAGGGTAATCTGATTCACTTTGAGGACTATGAAAGAATGATTTCTTCTGTTGAATTAGCTTATATCTGTCAGAGGCGATGCTGAATGTTTTTAAAAATCAAATCAGGTACTACTGAGATGCCGAATGTTTTTAAAAATCAAATGTTCAAATCATGTACAACTGTAATTTCAGATGAAATACCCATATTAGTCAGCAACTAATCTTTAGCTTATCAGAAGCCAGGGCTGCAATATCAAATGTTTTGCAGTTATTTGAGGCTTTGACGGATTTGAATGTAATAAGTAGACTATTGAAACAGAATTCAAAGTGCCACTGTGGTCTCAGAAAAGATGTTTATGATGCATCACCAAATTGAAATGGCAATAATGAATATTCTTTTTTATTTTTTTGTAATTTTGATATTAAAGGACCATCAAGAACTATTACAGTGGAATTCATTATGAAATTGTCACTTTGGTTTCAAATGAAATGTGCAAAATGCACTTGAGGGCAGTCATACTGAAAGTTGGATTGGGAACATCAAATAATTCTAGGGACTACCCAATAACCCTTTGACTAGTTTTGTTAGATTTAGTAATTTTGTTCTAAGTAGCTGATGATATTAATAGTCTGAAAGTTAATGACAATAGAAAAACCTAAAGTAATGAGAATGGCTCAGATAACTGAACAACCAGATAACATGGAGAAGACCTAGTGAGTTGGTATAACTCGTGTCTAATCCAATTTGATACTATTCAAATAAAATATGTTTAAACTAAAAACTAACCAGATAACAGATACGAATCAAGTACACAAGTCTAACATACAATGATCATTCATGAAAAAGGTGGTAAAAGATATCCATTTGACTGATACAGCATAAAATGAAGCTAAGTACTTACCCAGAAATATTGTTATTATAAATCTTAGAAATATTTAGAGGAATCAGATCTATTTGTAAAAGTGTCACGACCATGAAAAATAACCCCGAATCACAGCTTATAAATTTAGTGAACCATGACAAGAGGTCACTGTCTTATAATACAGAAAGTCTACTGGAAAACCCACGGAATAAGCTAAAACTCAGGTTTTTACTGAATGTTATTGTTTCCATTGAAGAAATAAAAAATGTTTTTGGCTCCCAACAACTTGCACTCCATTCAAAATAAAATGGACATATATACTTCACATAAAAACTGAACAAGAATAATTTTAAAAAACAACATTGTAACAATTAATAAACAACTGAAAATTTGGTGTAGATATATATACAAGCTGACATTCTCAATAGCTATGACATTATGTATTATAAAATGTGTTCCTATGGTTGTTAAAAGTCTCACTGAACGGTAAAAGATCTAAACTCAAATAAATTTTTACTCTTCCTTTGTAGTTTGTTCATTAATTGGAAGACTAGAATTTGTTTGTAGTATCAAATATACACTGCTTAACAGAACAACAGACAATTGCTTTTTTAACTGGTGTACAATTACATAAATGTTTTATTCTCACCTACACAAAACAATTATTCATAGACACATTCCCTGCCTTAAAAAACTGTTTAAATGAAAAGAAAATCAAATTCTTCAAGTACAAATATGGTTACATATATATAAAAATGCTTATTCAGTTATTAATATATATGAACAATTACACTTAAATTAAATTAATTTTTACAAATGAGTACTCATCTAATTAATGATAACTATCTGTCAGTTGGAACAAAAATTCTAATTGGATAAGTAGCGTCCATCAGATTGTCCGGTGGATATGGATTTTTTGTGATAATAAAGAACTTAAAACTAGAAGTTCTGAGGTCATTAAACTTATTTTTCTGATATTCTGGTCCATCTGTTTCTTTGACTAGTTTCAGATATCTGAATAAAATAAATAAAATTCATCATAAAATGAATTTATTATTTTCTTTTCAGTCAAATACACATATATTTTTTTGTTATATCTTTTTTTGTAAAAAATTTATCCTGTGTAGAGAAAAGTATACATTTTTAATAAATGAAAATATTTTATTAAATATATTACTTTATAAAAATTCAATATTTTATAGTCTGTCTGTGAATATGCTAACAAATGGTTACAGAAGTTTTGTGTTAAACAACCTTACACTTTAGTAACTATGATAATATGCATGAAACATTCTTTAAATAGATGTAGCAATATTTAAGTTATCTGCTCTTGATCAATGAATGATCATGCCAGGGGAAATAATAAGTAGCCTTTATCCTAAAAACCAGGGAGAGAAAACATCTCAATTCTTATCACTATTTTTAATTAATTCAAATAACTGAACAACCACATGGTTTACACATCCAATAAATATTAAATTTAAAGCTCTGATTTGTTTTATGTGATTTGTGGTACAATTTTGTTAGCAATGTCCTTGGCAAAATTGTAAATAGCTTTCATTCAACGTGATATTTTCCCAATTGCAAAATGAACTTCGACTTTTGTTTTCTCTTTTGTTAAAATATTTCAACACTCCTAATAGTTTAATTTTAATTCTAATATGCATGCTAAAGCTCCTATGTTAAAAATCTAAACTTTAGCTATCTCAAGTGTAGAAATATTGAGACCCACTTTCAAAAGGGGAATCTAGGTTACTGGGCTTTTCCCATTTTGGATATTGTTCCTATAGTATTGAAAAAGAATCATTATGTGATTAGAAATGTTGAAATATTAGCCATTCTACTACTTTTAAAGACAATATTAATTACCACCTCTCATCCAATTTAGTAACATTATTTTCCACTTTAATTTACATTTTTCAGAACAGTTCGTATGAGCAATCTAGAAATGGAACATTATTTACTCTTGATTGGCTAAAATGAAAAGTAAAGCAACACAACTATTCCATAAAATCGATTTGCAGATTTATTTTAAACGGTCGAAAGAACAACTTATTTTCTATTTAAACCTACTTTTCCTCCTGTAGAATACTCTTGTCCATAATCATTCCCATCAAACCTTTCAGTAAATTATCAAATCTGTCACTACAAGTCTCAAACATATCTACTTCCATCATATCTATTATAAATGGTTTGCCAAATCTGTAAGATAGAATATAACCATACAAGCAATGAATTATTACAGTAGACTCCATGAAATCGAATATCGGATTAAGGAATATATCAGCAATTCTAATATAATATCAAAACGTAGAATATTAGTACACTATTATAAACAGGTTAAAATATGCTGTGTGATTACATTCAACTACGATATCAAAGGCCTTCCTTGACCTGAAGCAATTGGCTAATCGAATATTTTTTACTGACATTTTGTGTATTCGATTTGCTGGAGTCAACTGTACCCAAATAAGATACATGTATTCATTTGGTTTTACTCTATTGATTTTGATGCAAAAGCCAGAAGTGCAGTGTAACAGAAAAATTAGTATCAAGCCGGTCTGGGCCAGTATAAAATTTGGAAAGTCACTAAATAAAGATTAAAAAAGATAAACTAGAGGCTCCCAGGAGTCGGCATCACTCACCTGGATTCAATTTGCCAATCAACAAACATAAAAGCAGTAACTGAAAGGCTACTTGGAGGTTGGTAGTTTGGATTAATGGACATTTTTTTAATATTATATCATCTATATTATGTAAATACAATTACTGCCAAGATTTTTGAGTGGAATTCTGAAAGAGGAGCATCTAAGGAACCTGCAAGTCTGACTCCAAACATGATTTTTAAATAAATTTTCCAATAGGGCCCTATGTTAAACTAAGTTTGGCTGTGGCAGTACAGGTCATCTGACATAATTCTGAAAGAGGACCACCTAATGACCATTGCTAGCAAATTTGTTCCAATTGGCTTTGTGGTTTCAGACAAGAAGATATTTTAAGTAAATTTAGGACATTTGGTCCTATATTAAGCTATGTTTGAATCTGTGGCCATATTGAATGGTCATATACAATTCTGATGGCAGTCTGGGTCATTGGATATATTTCTGATAAAGGACCATCTAAGGACCACTGCTGCCAAGTTTGGTTCCAATTGGCTTACTGATTTCAGACAAGAAGACTTTTCAGTCAATTTTCCAATAGAGTCCTATGTTAGATCATGTCCGGCTCTGGTGGCCATCTTGGATGGCCAGTGGGGTCATCAGATAAAATTCTGAAAGAGGACCACTTAAGGACCATTGCTGCAAAGTTTCGTTCCAATTGGCCCGGTTATTTCAGAGGAGAAGATCTTTAAAAGAAAGTTTATGACTACAAATGACGGACCCAAAGTGATGGCAATAGCTCAGATGGCCCTGTGGGCCAGGTGAGCTAAAAAACAGAAACACAGATCACACAAATGATTAAAGTTTAAAAAGCTAACAATTATAAAAATGGTGAAATAATAATATAAACATTACTAATGATTAATTTTAAAATAAAATAAAATAAATAAAAATAAACAATATTTAGGTAGAAATCCAATCATCTTCATCTGAGTACATACCTGATTGCACCAAGAAGAGACAATCTAACTTTATCATCTTCCATCTGTTTTGGACTGAGGGTATTTACATAGTTAGTATCACGATACCTTAGGAATGTAGCTGCTTGAGCTGTTGGGTCAATGATAAGTGGCCATCTAAACAGAAGGATTTATACATGTATTGAATTACATTAAAGGCTATCTAAATGCAAGCTCTAAACATATTTCCTCAATTTGATTAAAATCAGATGGATCCAAAGGGAAACATTTTCAATCATCTCACTTACAAGAGGAAATTATCCAAGGAGAAATATTGTCAATCATCTCACATATGAGGGGAAATAATCCAAGGAGAAACATTTACAATCATCTCACTTACAAGGGGAAATAATCCAAGGAGAAACATTTAGGTCTCGTTATACACTTCCAGGTCAAGTGGCCACTGAGCACCATATCTTTAAAAAGTTGAACTTTAAAGTAAATTTGTTTGAGTAAATTAATACAATACCATTGCATTAAAAGTAACATTTAAGGGCTTAAATGAAAGCTGAGAATATTTGCTTTAAAGAAATAACTGCCATTTTCCACCCATGAGTAGGAATTTATGGTACAGGAAGTAATAACATGACTAATGTCCATCCCTTTTCTCAGTTTGTCTCCAAAATTAAACACATTGTGATTAGAGAAACTGCCTTCAGACTCATTTTGCAAAAAAAGTAAACCATGATCGTACCATATTTGTAGCATTTTTAAAATCTGCTATTCTTTTGCTTTGCAGTGAGGTATGTCTCATTCAGAACTTTACACCTATACGTTCAGGCTGACAGTTTGAAATTTGGCCAAAACCTGCAGGAATATGTTAATGACGTCATAGGGTATATGAGACCGTACAAGCATCTCATTTATAAGGGGAAATAATCCAAGGAGAAACATTTAAAATTATCTCATTTACAAGGAGAAATATTCCAAGGAGAAACATTTTAAATTGTCTCACAAGAAAAGATAATTATTCCCCCCTTGCTCCTAATGGGTAAAGGAGTCACTGTGTAACCTGGTTTAGAGAGATAATTGATGGATATTTCTCATTACTATGTCAGTATACAATCTAATTAATCACATATATTTAATTGCAGTCAAAACAAACAACATATTTTAAATTTACTCATATTGTTTTTCACTAGACTCCAGAGAAGTTTTTTAAACAAGATTTTTTTTTATCAAATGAATTTAAGAATATAACTTCAAATTTTCAATTCAATGCACCTTTGAATACTAAAACCAGAGGCTCCATGGAGCCTGAATCGCTCACCTGGATTTTAGGTGACCACAACTGACAAAGCGCTTCTAAATAATATCTGTAAGGAATTGTTCTACAGTTTCCATCACTTCTAGATAAGATATGCAAAGAATTCTTCCAGTGTCCAATGTTAAAAATGTTAAACTAAGTCAAGCTGTGGCAGCTAGCTTGGATTCCGATCGGCACAAAAACATTACTTTTGTAGCAGACATTTATCCAAGGATCTTCCTGCAACAAAAACATTTCAATTGGCTTAGTATTTTCTGACAAGAAGACCTTTGTACAAATTTTCCCTTTAGGGTTTAATGTAAAACTAATCCGGCTGTGGTGACCATCTTGAATTTCAGATCAGCATAAAAAAAAACATAACTATTGTAGAGATTCATCCAATGCTTGTTCATACATAAAAATATGTCAATTGGCTTGGTAGTTTCTGACAAGAAGACCTTTGTAAAAATTTCCCCTAGGATCTAATGTTAAACTAAGTCTGGTCGAGGCAACCATACTGAATTTCTGATCGGCACAAAAAAGATAAATTTTGTACAGGTTCATCCAATGCTTGTTCATACATAAAAATATTTCAGTTGGCTAGCTAGTTTCTGACAAGAGGACCTTTGTACAAATTTTCCCATAGGGTTCAATGTTAAATCAAGTCTGGCTGTGGCAGCCATATTGAATTTCCGATCGGCACATTAAACAAAATTTTGTAGTGGTCTATCAAATGATCATTCATACATCAAAAACATTTCAATTGGTTTGGTAGTTTCTGACAAGAAGACCTTTTTACAAATTTCCCCATAGGGTCCAATGTTAAACTTAGTCCAGTCTTGGCGGCCATCTTTTGAATTTCAGAATGGCACAAAAAACATACCTTTTCTAGAGGTTCATCCAAGGACCATTCATGCAACAAATCAATTCAATTGGCTAATGTAGTTTCTGACAAGAAGAGCTTTGAAGATAAGTGCAATCAGAATGAATTATGTGCCCCTGGTAGCCAATCGGTACAAAAAACATAATTTTGTACAGAACCATCCAATTAACATTCCCGCCAAGTGATGGCAAAAAATTACATGGCCTTTTAGGCCAGGTGAGCTTAAAAATGGTATCCCACATAATAAATTCAACATACTTACTTTCCAGAATCTGTTATCTTATTGCCAACATCTCGGAATAAAACATCATCTAATTCTCTAACCATTACTTTCAGTCCTGGAAGTTCGTCATCTCCAGCACCACCTAAAGTAAAAAATATATTCTGGGTTTTAAAAGATGTGCCTACAATATTTGACTTCTAAATCTATACATATATTTGGAACAAGATTTTCCAAATGGGTAATGTAAGCAAGAAATATACATTTTTTAACAAGTGTTTGACTGAAAATGTAGCAAATAAATCTAGTTGTTGTTTATATGATATACATCTAATATGAATGAATTTATTGAACAAGAAAAGAGCTGTCAAATTTTCCAACAGCCTGCCCCACCCATACTTTTATGTTGGAAAATCTAGTAAATCAGTATACCTATTGATAACTATATATGCCAAGTATTCAAATTTAAAATAAATATTAAAATTTTTAGTATATATACAAAAAAGCTCAGTTTGCACCAGACATTTTTGGGACCATTCATTTGTGTTTTAGTATAGTTTAATTACTTTATCAGCATCAGCATCAATTAATTATCATATGTAAAAGTATATCAATAACAATTATCACAACGTAAAAGAATATTTCAAAACTTTTTTTTTATTATGTATCCTTCTTCCACTATTTGAATACATTTAACATATAGAATAGCTGATTAGGTTATTAACGAGTTGAAAATCAGGGAAGGTAATAAATGTTAAATTGAATAAAGGATTAAATTTAGGGAAGTAAAAAAACATCATTCTATGATCTTGTGTTGGTCTTCAAAACTTTCAAAAGGGGAGATAACTCAATGAATTACATCCACAGATTTTATGCAAAAAAACCTGTTATGTCATCTTTTTGTGTCTGCTATTTAAAAATGCATTCATGTAAGTAAATATTTCAACGATAAATAAAATTTCTGCCATACTTTTCAGACATTTGGTCGCTAATTTTTATCATAATACAATAATTATGACAAAAAACCATTATCTATTTATTGGCTTCAGTTTACACAACTGCTTTCCGAATCATACGCTTGGATAATCAATTGACCGGTGCGCGATTGATTTTACAGGTTAGTTCGAGTCTCGCGTTGTGAATTTAATGGTTTTATTATTGAAGGGACAAAAATATTAGTTGGAGAGACCGGGATTTTATTTACATAGATTAAAAATGAAAAATGAAGTGGAGAGACCGGGATTTTATTTACATAGATTAAAAATGAAAAATGATTGAACTTTGCCATGAGTTGACCCATCAGATGTGTTCTAGTGATCTGAGTTCCAGACAAAGAAGTCCTACTGTTAATTAACAAACACAATTAAAAAACCTTTTATTTTACATTTATATACACAATGAAGTATCGATCTTAAGCTTATACTTATAATACTTACCAAGATGTTATTCTCCTACAAACTTTGACCTGACTGGCAAATCAACCTATCTAAGACCTATTCCAAAATTTTGACTGAAAAATGGCCATTTGACCAACCGTTCCCATCAGCCTAAGGTCCAAAAAATATGGTACTTAGAGTTTTGTATGATGAATCATCAAATTAATAACATTAGTTTAATTCATAGAACAGTATTTAACAGTAAACTCTTACCATCACCACCTTTCTGCTGCTCCCGGAGTTTTAGTTTGGCTTGTGCAAGTTTATCTCTTGCCTTTTCTGCATTCATCTTTAATATTTCTACTTCAGCTTCAGCATCATGTATAGTCTACAGATAATTTAAATAAGCTATACATGCACAATTAAATAAAATGAAGAAATATGAAGTATGCAACAGTGAGAGAAATGATATAAATAAACATGTGGATCAAACTTTGCTTTGGATTTTTTATCAAACAAATTTCAGGTATATCTAATTATTTCACAATCATGCTTCCTTTTACCTTTATTTTAGGATGGATTAAACAGAACAAGGAAAACTAATATGAATCCTTTTTAAACTGATTTGTAGTCTGTTTCCCAGGACTATTTGTCCTTGTTACTACAATTATGATTTTTATTCATATTGTCATAAAATATCTCTATATTTAAATCACATGAAAAGATTTATATACATGTTCTGGAGTTGTTAGAATTACATATCTAACCTGTACTAAAACTTCCATTCTGTCATAACCGGAGGATAGTGCAGTATCATGTTCAGCTATTCTCTTCTCTAACTCACAATAAGCATGGTTCAACTGAAAATACAAAATAATATATAAATGTCTATTGTTGGTGTGAAATTAAAATTTCATTTAAATTCTTTGCTTAATACAAATAAAGAAAAAAGCCCATTCCTTAAATGTGTCATCTAATCATATTCCTTAATGTAAAACTTTTACCCAAGCTTTGCTCCTTCATATATTGTAAGTGCCATGAAAAAAGTTTTCAGAAATATTTAATATGAAACTACCATATGATCAAATTTTATTACCTGTTTCTGCATAATTTCATACTCTTGTTGTGCTATCTCAACTTGCTTCTCCAAGCTGAAAACAAATTTTAGCCAAATGATCCTTTAATAATGCATGTTTATTTGTATAATTAATGACAAAAACAGCACATTTTAACACTATTCTATCATTAAAACATATACCGGTGGTCATGCCAAGCACAAATATTTAGTCAATCTGATTAAACACATTATGCACACCCAAAGCCAATCTTACTTTTAGTTTTAAATACAGTGAAATTTGTGTATAGGGCACACAAGGGACCAGAAAAGATGTCCTTTATATAGATGTTAATTGTACAAGCTTTGTACATAACATGAACTTTTTCACAGTGTCCTTTATAGACAGTGATTTGCTATAAAGAGGTGTCCTTTAAAACAGGGTTGACTGTAGAAATATTAAAAAATATAGATATGAAATTATTTAATTATCTAAAAGTTTTAACAGAAAAAGATGTACATGGCCACAGTTGTACACATCAAATCACAATACCTGAGTAATGTTAGGCCATGTATATGGCCACAGTTGTACATATAAAATCACAATAGCTGAGTAATGTCAGGCTACATATATGTCCACAGTTGTACATATAATATAAAACAATGGCTGCTATTAACAGGTTTTTTTGTAGTTTTTTATGGAAAATCACTGACCGCTGTATAGAGGTCAAATATATAGGAAAATATGTTCTGGTACCATGTTGTGACTGTTATAAGCCGGTTCCTGCTTTATGGAGGTGCCCGTTAAGGCAGGTTTGACTGTACAAGGAATTTTAAATGTCAGTGGACATTTTTACTCTACCTGTAATAGCTTTATCAGTCATTTCAACATATACTGTAGTATGAAATTTACCTTGTATACCGGACACCTTAAATCTGAATAAACAATAATATACAACTGTTTATACTTTAAATAACCATACAACTTGATCCAACATATGGAAACACTGATGATTTAAATGGCAAAATTTTACTTAAATTACTACTCTATTCATATGCCAACATTCCAAAAAATACATTATATTCGGTAAAATAATGATTTAAACATTGATGCAATAAAAAGATTAAATAAGAATTAAACATACATTGATTCCTCAGCAGCTCTCCTCTGTCTCATTTCTTCTAATCTATGTTCTTTTTCAGCCTCTAGTTTATTAAGTAAAACATCTGTCTGATTTATATCCCATTCCTGTAGTAACTGTTTAACTGCTTGCAGTGATGCCACCTGAAATGTAGATAGAAACCATAAACAGCTGCAGGCACTGATGCCACTTGACATGTGGATAGAAACCATATACAACTGCAAGCAGTGATGCCACTTGAAATGTGGAAATAAACCATAAACAGTTGCAGGCAGTTATGCCACTTGAAATGTGGATGAAAACTATAAACAACTACAGGCAGTGATGCCACTTGAAATGTGGATAGAAACCATAAACAGCTGCTGGCTGTGATGCCACCTGAAATGTGAACAGAAACTATGAAATACTGCAGTAAGTGAGGCCACTTGACATGTGGATAGAAGCCATAAATAACTACAGGAAGTGCACTGAAATGTGAAAAGAAGCTATAAATTACTGCAGTATGTGATGCCACTTGAAAAGTGGATAGAAACCATAATCAACTGTAGGCAGTGATGCCACTTGAAATGTGGATAGAAGACATAAATAACAGCAGTCAGTGATGCCACTTAAAATGTGGAGAGAAGTCAAGAATATCTGTTGCCAATGATGCCATTTTAAATGTGGATAGAAGACATAAATGACTGCAAGTGTTAATAGCACTTGAAAGGTAGGTAGAAGTTATGGACATCTGATGGCAATGATGTCATCCGAAATATGGATAGAAAACATATACATGTACCATAGTTCACTATATTTCATCAAATACCAATTTTTGTGATTTTTAGTTCATGAAGTAGGATAATAAATTCAAGAAATACCCAATAACTTAATTATAAAATCACAAAAACATGAAATTTAGGTTCAATGAAATCAACATATATAGACATATATAGATTCTAAAATGACCATTATGAAATTTATCAACCCGAGATAAATTTTCATTTTGAAACTGCAAGGATTGGCCGAGCAGTTTAAAAAAATTAAAATTAAATTATCTCGAGTGGATAAGTTTCATAATTAATGCATGAAGAGTTTTAGAATTGTTTTCTCTAATGACAATGTAAAACTCCAGAAGTGTTTCCATATATTTCTGGCAGGAAATTTCATAAACATTTAACCAACGTGTTGTGATATCAGATTTTATCAAATGGGTCAAGAGATGTATAAATGTGCACAGAATTAGAGAAACATGTTTATCTCTAATAAAATGATAACATACACATCATAATGTGTCAATTCTAGATTGATCAAAGTTACAATGTGAATTTTAGATAAAAAAAAAAGCACTGCTTCTTGGCCCTGACAGTTTCATTTTATTTTTCATATGATACCTTTTTTCCATTTTAATATATAACTTCTTACTTGTTCAGGGGTTTGTCCATCATTAGCATATATTCTTGGATCAGCACCATGTTGAAGTAGAACCTACAACCATAATAAAATAAAACTGTTTTATCTACAAATTAGAGTGATAGATAAGATACTATTTTCATGGTTTAACAACAAGTCATTGTATTGTTAATTTTGAATCTTTAAATTTTTAATCTGAAGCTTTAGATTTTAGCAAACCATTATCCAAGTATTAAAAGTTTTTAGCTCGTTTCCGAGAATTCAAGATCCTTGTTTAACCTGTAGAGAATATGTAAATTCAAACAAATATGGGAGTTTGAATAACCAGGGAAAAATGATCGTGTTAGTTTGCTACAGGATTGAATTACGGCTTAGATAAATAATTGAAAATAAGTAAATACATCAAATCATGTAAAGGTTATGTTTATCTTTTACAAATCTTAACTAGCAACGACTTCATAGAAAAAGTGCTCATTTAAGGTCAGATTTTTCGTGATATTAATAATGCTTTAATTCATTAATTAATTAGCTATTGAGAAATTTCTTTGGCTGTGTCGCTACCTTTTGCAGCAAACATTGTTCTTACAGTATTAAGCATTTCAAGCAGCTCATGGTCAATTAGTTGAGATTAATCAAATCTTATAAACGTTATTGTTGATGATATTTCAAAGATAACATCTGTTGGATAATTTAAATATATCCATTTAACTTTCAATTTAAAACACTTTTTATTAATAATAACTTGTCATTTGTTTTTGGAAAATTTGAAATCCACGAAATTAAAAAACAATGAATATGTCTTTTTTCCCAATCCTTGAAAATTTATGTCAATGAGAATAACTGAATTCTCAGTAAGCAAATTCACCTGGCAAGCTTCCAAATGTCCTGCAAAGGCGGCTCTGTATAATGGAGTCCTTCTAAACTGACCCTGTGAATTTGGGTTAGCTCCCTTATCCAATAACATTTTAATGGTATCTCCATTACCACCATCTGTTAAAAAGGAACAAAATATCATATTTCATTCCTGTAACTTCATCATTTTTTCCCTAATTTTGACAATTATTTATAACCTTCTTGTATTTTACATGTTAATTTGCCAATTTTTTTTACATCAGTTGTTTTTTAATATTTCAATAAAATTAATTTATTTACAGAACAGTGTTATTAAGATACATCATACATTGAGATACCGATACTTGATCAATACTATAGCGTCTTATGCATTGCATGTACATTAACACAGCCCTTTTACTATCAAATAATATTATCTCACTAGCTGCTTCTGATATAGGTGTATTCTCATTTGCATCTTCACAATCAACCATGGCCAATAAATGTCGGTCTCTAATATTTTTCCCGATTACATCATGACCAACATTATTTTTATCATCTAGCTCCTTTACCTGAAATATAAATTTTAAAAAAATATCTTTACCACTGTTGAGAAGGTAGTTATATAATCACCTCCCATTTTAATGAGTGGTACATACCTGCTTATTTCGATGTGAAAAGTGATTGAGCTGGAAAAATATTCAAACATAAGCTAAGTTTCCTGATGCATTTACTCAGCAGAAATACAGACAATATCTTAAGTGTTGTAAGAATTTCCATTAGGGGATTTATTATAAGATATGTCTAATATATGACATAAACTTTTAGAATAAACCTACTTCTTTGAGTATTTGAATGATTTCTTCATTATCCCCTTCAAAGGCAGCTTCTAACATCCTCTTTTTACGTTTAATTTCCTCTGCTCTCCTTTTTCTTTCCTCTTCTTCTTTTTTCCTTTCTTTCTCAGCTTGTTCTTGTTCCATTTGTACTAGTTTTAGGAAAGCCTGAAATTGTATTATTATTTTTGTTTTATAGTTATACCAGTATGAATATACTAAATGTGAATTTTTCATACATGTACATTATAAGCATTATAATTCCTGTTATCAGGTCGCCTTGAGATACATCACTATAATGGATAATATTAATTCACAATATCATTGCAACCACTTTTAGCAACAAATTTTCTTTCAATGAATTGCTTCTTTATAAATTAACTAGCAGATTTATTTTGTTACAGATTTACTAGTAATGGTTTGAAGAAAAGTATCAAAATAGAAACAGTAACAACATTATAAGAGATTATAAAGATGACAAAGTCTGCTTTGATGTAATGCTATCAATGTTTTCCTTATTGTTACATCAATATTATTTTATGATCGTCCTTTAAGACTACAGATCTGTACAATAGCACAGAAAAAAAACATGTTTGATACCATTAATGAATACTATTACATGTCTGTGTTGATAGTATAAATCAGTTAAACAAAAACAAAACAATAAATTAGAGAAAAAAAACATCTCGAGGCATATTAAATAGCAAATAAAAATCTGAAAGTGAAACTTATAGGTAAAATTTAGCTCTATTCGATGAAATAAAATAATTCTCAAGCACTCTTTTCAGACATATACCATCAAAACACATGTAGAATATGATCAAAGATCATTTCTTACATTGTAATCATACTAAATATAGGAAAAAAATGTACAATTACTAGTATTATCCACACAATTGACATACATGTACCACACCTCTTGTTCTAATTTTTCCATAAGCTCATTATATTCCTTCTTTTCCTTCTTCTTTTTCTCCAAAATTTTCTTTGCCCTGTACTGTCTGTATTTTGTTTGTATAGTCCGTGCTGCATCATCTTGTTTTGTCCAAACTCTTTCTTTAGGTTTAGCTTCTTTCTGCTCTACTTTCCCTTTGGTAGGAGGAGCTCCTGTTTTTTTTGCCCCTGTATTAATAATATAACAAATAAATCTGCAAACTTAACTCTTCAAATATACTTTTTGCTCTTAAAATATATACATCCAATGGAAATTATAGTTTTAAAGAAGTTTTCCTAGATTTATATTATATTTTATTGTTCTGACATTAAGCTCCCCTTTTCTCAAGTTTGTAAAGATCGCCCAAATAAATTTTATCTTTTCCAAAAATGACTATGTATTATATATTTATCCTGCAATCAAGGCATTTCTGGTCTAATAACAGTAGTAGAATGAACTTTAGTCCTATTAGGTCAATGACCTAATAAAGTCTGCTGGTACTTATTTACATGAAGAGCGTGAGGAGAGTAGTGAATGTACCAGATGACGTCCTGACGTTTCCACAGCAGTTGGATTTCAACTTCAAACATAATTTTAAGGTATTTTACAAATCTAAAGGGGATTGCAGGATAAAGACAATACAAAGTCATCGTCAGAAAATATAAAGTTTATTTGAGCTCGCTGTGAAACATGGGGAAAAGGCTCGCTAAAGCTTGCCTTTTCTCATGTTTCTAAAACTCGCCCAAATAAAATTCTATTTTTTCCGACAATGACTATGTATTGTATAAATATACCCTTAACTATTTTGGAATTATCACAAGGGAGGTAATAAATGTTAAATTGGAAATGGATGAATTGACCCCTTTTCAATTTGACATTTATTATCTTGACTTAATTCTAACTACACCTCAGCTGTAATGGAACACACAATAAATATAAAGATTTTATCATATGTATGTGTTAAATTCCCTGAGTGATCTCCTGACCAATATCACTCTCCTAAAGGATAACAGGAACAGTTATACATGTAATTACATTAACAAATAACATGATTTGGGCTTATAACAACAAATTCATCAAGTACGAAAAACCTCCAAAAACCAAGTTTACTCTTGAAGTTCAATTTTTCTCTTGAACCCTGGGACAGTATCCAAGAAATTTAATACATTTTGGAAAGATAATCTCAAAATTATTCATTTAGATTCATAATCGTGGTCAAAAGTGTTTCTTTCAGCTTAAGATCTATACTGGTATCACAGGAAGGGGTATTTTGGGAAAAAGGGGAGGGGTGCCTGTAGAACTTTTAACAAAAAATCTTAAGAGTAAAATTACTCTCATGTAATACAGATTTTAGTATGACCTATGAGTGATTTTACTCTTAAAATATTTTATGAAAAGGGCTCGTGTGTGCCCCCTTGGGCCCAAAATTGGTCAATAAAATTTATTTTACTTTACTATAGATATGTTATTGTTTTATGTTCGGGTTACAAATTATATATACAAAGAATATACAAAAATAAAAGAAGAAAGTGTCTGAGGACAGGAATGACCCTGCTCAAGCTGGCTTATAATACTTGAAAATACTGCAATTTTCCAAGTTATAAAGGGGCATAACTATACAACGGTAAATGACTCACTGCCAAAATTTGAACTGTTTGCATGATGTTTCATAAAATTTGGATGGCAAACTAAAGTTAGAGTGTGTAAACGGAAAAAAGTTGCAATTTTCCAAGTTATAAAAAACTCTAGAATGGTAAATGACTCACTGCCCAAATAAGAACTCTGTCTGTGTGATGTCGTTCTTACCATTGTGTATAAGTTTCATAAAATTTGGATCCGGCAAACTAATCCAAGTGTGGAAACTAAAATCGGACGGACGGTCAAGGGAAACACTTAATGCCCCTTCGCCTAGCGTCTGGGGCATAAAAAATAACTGGTGATGATATTTGCACATTGCAAGCACAGGCACTTGTTTCTGTTAAAAAAAATACCATATATCCTGTGATTGCAACTACAAACACGAGTTACATGTAGGACAAAAGTTGCAACAAGAGTTGCAAAAGTTCAAATGAGAATTTCAATTCACAATTGTTGTGCATGTTCGATTTGACCTGTTCTAACGCCTCTTCCCATTAGTAAGAAATCAGAGGAAGTAATAGTAATACTAATAAATTATACCCGCAGCGGCAGGTGGACCAGATGTTTTTTTCCCTTGCGGGGCTTTAACAGGTGCTCCTTTTGCTGGTGCTGGTTTCACTGGTGCTTTTGTAACAGGGGGCTTCTTTGGGGGCATAATGGTGCCTTCTTACGATAGTAAAGTTAAATATGTCTAGAAGAGATCAAACGTCCTCCATATTGTAAACAAAACTGTCCCGCACTTAGTAATAATAAAATTTGTGATTTGATTGGTTGTAATTAATTTTTATGGGCGTTCTAAAAGACAAACCAGTAACGGAATGGGCCGTATTTGACAAGGGGAGTAATTATTTGAAGGAGATGACAACATATATACAAGAAAAATTCAATCAAATACTGAACCAGTGTGAAAAGGCATTAAAGACAAATGGTAAATTTTACTGAGAATAGTAGATAGAACTGAAATGTGGTTTAAAAGTTCTGCTACTACAGCAAATCCACGCACAGGCTAATTTTACTACTCATCTACTGTGACTAGGCATTGCATTGTTTTAAATGATCTCCCTCCCACACCCCCAAGAATATCAGTCTCATGTACTTCAGCAACTGACTTGCATGTGTAACGTTTGAGACTTGGTTTTATTTTTTTCAACAGATTTATTTTTTTTACCATTCAATTATTTTTATTTGTTTATTAGTTTTGTTATTTTTGTATTATTTTAAGTTTTGCCGATCTGTTTATAAAAATTTATTTCACAAATATTACATTTCCCGTTCTCCTCCGTTTGTCAGCCCCGTTTTATTATTTTGTTGAAAAGTCCGTGCAGGCGGTTGTCTGCTAGCGTGGCATTCTGGACCAGGATTTAGAACTGAAAGGAGGTACAGTCGTGATTTTCTTGAAAATTTAGGGGGTGGCTCCCTCCAACGCGTAGTTTTGCTACCTTTAAATTTATTTGACGGCTGTGGAACCGTTGTCTGGTAAGAAAATGTCCCCTGGTAAAATATTTGGCTCGTAATTTAAGTTTCAGGCTTGCTCCAATGTGATTTACGAAAGGTAATGGCCGCGTTGTCTTAATATTTATATGCATCGAGGCATGTAGAGAATTTAGGCATTTGTCGGTGAATTTTTCAAGTGTTATAGCGCGTATTTAATCCGAATATTTAGGATGAAGCTTTTTGGGTAGTTCGCATCAGATTGAATAAGGTTAGTTTTCGTCTGTTTGGCACACTACCTGTATTTGACGGTTAATAAATAATTTACTACAGGTTGAAAACTTTTGGGACAAATTCGTTTTTTGTGAGATAAAGATATTTTACAGAATTGCGATTGGGCCTGATTTGTTATAACGAGTTTAAAAGGAGCAAGCCGGAAACTTTGACTGGTATCCTGTTCTATTTATAAATTAAGTTTACACTGAAATTGACACAGGTCAGACACTATGTTAACATAAACAAAACTGAAGAACTTGTAAAGATTCAGATTATTAAAACACAGTATTGATTGTAATAAATATTCGTTGGTCTTGTTAATAAATTGTATCATGTAAACATCTTGATTACTTATGCCAGTTATCTCCCCAGTTTGAAGGTCATCTGGTGTTGAATTTTCCCTGATTTGATTCTATCAAATCCATTAGTCAGAAGTGTCAAAATTAGATATTTATTTATAGAAATTGGCGAGTGGAATCTTGAGTTCGAATTGAACTAGTTTAGGTTAAAATTTACTTGAATAAAAGGCAGATTATATTGATAGGAAATTCATGGTATATTTTGGTCTTGTTCCTGAACTTTGATGAAAAGAATTCAAAAGATGTTATCAAATTTATTTAGGTTTTAGCTTGAAGTGCCCCCTTTGAGCTGTACGTTTACATTGTTTGTTGACACATTTCTTAGGGTCTGTCTGTCTGTCGACTCAGGTTAACATAGGAACTGTTTATTTTCAGATTGCATTGTACCCGGGCAGGCACATGCGCTCGTGTGAGCTACTTTTACTCATATTCTGTAAATCTGTCTGTGAATATTTTCCACGGTGTTATATATGAAATATAGAGTTGAGTATTGTAAATTACATCTGGTTAGCCCTTCGAGCTTCTTGTTGCTCATGCTTATTTGAAGTCTGTCCGTCTGTGTACATGAGAGAGTATAGTATATGTGAGGTGTTTCATATCACATAAAGTGTAGAACTTCATCGACTTTTCACGAGTTCACATAGTGCTTTATTAACTCTTCTCCTAAAATATACAGTTTCATTGACTACATACATTTAGAAATGCAACATCATTGACTTAACTTGTATGCTTCATGCTTATTGACTAGTATGATATAAATTACAGAGCGGGTTAGAAAATAAATATCTTAGGTTAATATTTATATTGAAATTTAGTTGCGGGCATATTTAAATATTTTGGTGAACTTCGGTTTGAATTTACATTAATACTTGATGGATATTTAACTAGTTACAACTTAGTTGTCTGAAGTCCTGGAGCGAAAGCGCAGGCCGGACCCAGATCAGGGTAAACCCCGCTTTCGTTACATTGGCGCCCACGTAGGGACCCTCTTTTAATTTATAAATGTGAATTGGGTTTATTGAGGTTGATAAATATTGGTTCATTTTTTAAGGATATTATTGTTTTTATTTTTGTGTTGAATTGGAATTAGCAGAGATGGAGGAGTTAAAGAGGAGAATAGATAGATATGAAAAGTCGATGGCGGCTAGTAGAGTAGGGTTAGGAAGAGGGGAAGTTGATAAAACCCCAGTTCATGATAGGAAAACTGGTTTTGGTAGGGGTGCTATCCCTAAACAGAATGTGACTCCTGATATGCCCGAGTTAACACCTCAAGGTGCAAGACGCATTACATTTTCGCCAAGTCGTATAGTTGAAAATAAGCATGGTGAGGATAAAGTCCAAAGATATGAGAGTACATATCTTGGTGATCAGTTTGAAACACCTGATGTTCCCCGTGAGTGGGACGCGTTCGTGACTAAACGTGAACCTCGTGTTAGTACACCATTGATATCGGAGCGAGGGAGCCACCCTCATCCGCGTGATCAAATACCTCATAGGACGGACAATGTTAAGCTCGCGGACAACTCTGCAACTTTAAGACGTCCAAACAAGCCGATAACAACCCCCATGTGTTATGATGTTAAACAATTAGACATCAGGGATTGGTTGAGTAATTTTGAGGGTTGTAAAATAATAAACCAGTGGAGTGATGAAGAATCCACTTGTATTTTACCTACATATTTAAGAGCACAAGCTCTACAACTATATAATGACATGACCTCTGAAGAAAAGAGAGATTATAAAACTCTCAAAGAAACTTTAATTCAAAAATTCGACCCAGTTCAAGACCCTGGGGTATATTTAAGTCAACTTCATGGTATGTCTCAGGGATCGTACAAAAGTTTACAGCAATTGTCATCTGCTGTCTTTCGTCTGGTTGCTAAGGCATACCCAACTATTGACGCAGATTCGAAACAAAAGATGTCGATTCAGTATTTTATTGATGCACTTAGTGATTCTGAAGTTCAAAAACAGGTTCGACGACTTAGTCCTAAAACTTTAGCCACTGCTGTTGACTTGGCACTTAGAGAGGAATCATATGTTGCTTTAGAAAAGAAGCGACCTAGGATTCAATCTGTAACTGAAACTGATGTTTATTCCGATTTGTCAAAACAGTTAACTGAATTAAAAGAACAAGTTGCCCAGTTGTCCGTGAGTAAATCTTCCGGAACAAAACGCGAGGCGAAAGGCGAAACTAAGGTTAAAAATAATAATAATAGATCAAATTTTCTGGGGAATAGGAATCAAAACCAAACAAGGGGACGCGGTTATGATCAAAATTGGGGAAGAGTTAGTCAGTTCACAGGAAATGTGAATCCAAACATGTATGACCCCACCTTCCTATATAATCAAACTCAGAATTGGGATCAGGGATGCTGGTACTGCGGTGATCTAGGGCATTTTAAAAGGGATTGTCCATATCGTCCTTTAAACCATTAAAGGCAGGTGAGGGGGCCAATCATCTGCCTAATGAACACACCCGGGCCCTGAAAAATAGCACTATTTCTGCATTGTATTTGGATGCAAAAATTGGGGATGATAAAATTAGATTTCTTTTGGACACAGGATCTTCTATATCTTTGATAAATACTGAGATGTTTCATTGTATTTCACAAGGGAAATCTTGTCAATATCCATTACAGAACAATGGTTTACAATTTGAAACTGTTAGTGGTGAAGTTGTTACATCCCTGGGTACAGTTCCCTTAGATTTGAAATTAGGTACTCATATTTTTACTCAACAAGTTGTGGTAGCTGATATACCTCAAGCTGGAATTTTAGGGGTTGATTTTTTGGAAAAATTTGGTGCCCGGATTGATTTTAAGAAAAAGATTTTGAGAGTTGAAGGGAAAATTTATACGTTGGTTTCTGAGCCTAGGAAATTATGTTGCAAGGTTTCATTAGTACAAGATACATATATACCTCCCAGTTCTGAAATTATAGTTTGGGGAAAAATTAAACCTCGTCGGGATTGGTATCCGGAAGGTCAAATAGAACCAATGAGTTCATTATTATCACAAAATTATTCTGTTTTGGTCGGTCGAACATTAGTTAATACTAAGGGTAACCGAGTTCCTATTAGAATGATGAATGTTTCTGAAGAGCCCTGTATAATTCCAGCAAACATGGGGGTTGGACTTTTACATCCAGTAGAAATTTGTACTCAAATAAGTGAAAAGGGGGAGAAACCTAGGGATCCTTTATTACAAAAACTTATTGATGAAACTAATCAGAATCTAGAAGAGGGTCAAAAGTCTCAGGTAGAGAAGCTATTAGACAATTATTCGGAAATATTTGTAGGGGAGGATGGAAAGTTAGGACATACTGATATTTTACAACATGTTATTGATACAGGTGATAACCCCCCTTTTAAAATTCGTCCTTACCGATTACCAGTGCATATGAGGGAAGAAGTTGAAAAACAGATCAATGATATGTTAAAACAGGGAGTTATAAGTCCTTCATCGAGCCCATATTGCTCTCCAGTGCTTCTCACAAAGAAAAGTGATGGTTCATTCAGATTTTGTATCGACTTTAGACGTCTAAATGAACAAATTCCCAAAAAAGAGGCCTATCCTATTCCTAGGGTAGATTCTAGCCTAGATGCCCTCCAAAATTCTGTTTATTATAGTACGGTAGATATGGCTAGTGGTTACTGGCAGGCGGCAGTTCATCCCGACAGTAGAGAGAAGACTGCCTTTAGCACAGGAAGGGGTCTTTATGAATTTAATACCTTACCTTTTGGATTGGCAAATGCCCCTAGTTTTTTTGAGCGTTTAATGGAGAAAATTTTGTCTGGTTTACATTGGGAAATATGTCTCATATATTTAGATGACGTCATAATTTTTTCCAAGTCTTTTGAAGAACATGTTCAAAATTTGGAAACTGTCTTTAAAAGGTTTAAATCTGCTGGATTGAAATTAAAAACCAAGAAATGTCACTTGTTTAAAAGAGAAGTGAAATATCTGGGCCATATTGTATCAGAGAAGGGGATTCAGTTTGACCCAGATAAAGTAGCAAAAATTAAAAACTGGCCTGTTCCAAAAACATTAAAAGAGGTTAGATCATTTCTAGGTTTGGCTTCCTATTATAGACGATTTATTCGTGATTTTTCAAAAATTGCAACCCCTTTATTTGATTTAACCAAAAAGAATAATAAATTCTCTTGGGATGAAAATTGTCAGAGGGCATTTGACTCATTGAAGACGTTTTTAACTGAAACAGTAGTTTTACAATACCCGGATTTTACAAAACCTTTCATTTTAGACTGTGATGCAAGTGACAAAGCTATAGGTTCTGTACTTTCACAAATTGGATCAGATGGGTTAGAAAGGGTTGTTGCTTATTATAGCACAACTCATTCTCCCCAAGAAATGAATTATAGTACTACAAGAAAAGAACTTTTGGCAATTATAAAGTCTGTGAAACACTTCAAACATTATCTTTATGGTAGAAAATTTACAGTCAGAACTGATCATGGATCTATCACTTGGCTGAGAAATTTTAAGGAACCTCATGGCCAAGTGGCTAGATGGATTGAATTTTTGGCTTCATATGATATTGAATTTGAATATCGTGCGGGGCCTCGTCATAAAAATGCCGATGCCTTGTCCCGATATCCTGAGGTTGCTGCAATAAAAGCTACAAGCCTCAATTCAGGGGAGATAATTAAAGCTCAACAAGAGGACCCTGATATTCATTTAATTATGGGATTTCTAAAAAATAATACAGAAAAACCCCCCTTTTCAGAAGTTTCGGCTCATAGTAGTGTGGTGAAAACATATTGGAATATGTGGGATCAGTTAGAGATAAAAGATGGGATTTTATACCGGAAATGGTTTAGATTAGAGGGGGATGATTCCTTATTAATTCTTACCCCAGGCAGTTTAAAACCAAAAATTCTCTCAATGGCTCATGATAGTCCTACTGGGGGTCATTTGGGTGTTAGAAAAACAGTTCTTAAGGTTCGACAACAATTTTATTGGGTTAATTTACAGAGTGATGTCTTGGATTGGATTAAAAGTTGTCCTACTTGTTGTGCTAGGAAAAATCCCCCCCGAATGAATAGGGCAGAATTGGAAAATATTAGGGTAGGAGAACCTTTAGAAAGGGTAGGAATGGATATAACTGGGCCATTTCCTGTTACTAAATACGGCAATAAATACATTTTGGTGGTCATGGATTATTTTACAAAGTGGGTGGAGGCGTATCCCATTCCTGATCAAGAGAGTGCTACTGTGGCAAGGTGTTTGGTCAACAATTTTATTTCACGTTTTGGAGTTCCAAAAATTTTGCTTACAGATAGGGGGGCCAACTTTGAGTCCAAACTTTTTCAGCATTTATGTCAGTTGTTGGGAATTTATAAGACTCGAACAACAGCATATCATCCTATGACTGATGGGTTAGTTGAGAAAATGAATAATACCCTCAAAAATGTTATTGCCTCTTATATTGATGAGGGCCAGACAGATTGGGATGAATGTTTACCCCTTGCATTAATGGCTATCCGATCCAGTGTGCAGGAAACTACAGGCATGACTCCAAATAAATTGATGTTTGGTCGGGAAATAAATATTCCACTAACTCTCTTGTATGAAGAGTTGCCTTCCGAGTCGCCCTCCCCTTTACAATTTATTACTAGTTTACAGAAGAAACTTGGCAGTATTTTTAGACATGTTAGGGAAAATATGAAAACACAACAGAGGAGACAGAAAGTCAATTATGACTTGCGTCAGTCTGGGAAACCATATAAAGAGAATGATTTAGTATGGTTATTTACTCCCCGCAGAAAAAAAGGATTATCTCCTAAATTGCAAAAATTGTGGGATGGCCCTTTCCGAATTGTTAAGAAATTGTCAGATGCGAACTATGTAGTACAGAGGGAGGGGTCACTGGTTAAGCAAGTAGTTCATTTTAACAGGTTAAAGTTTTATCATATACCACATCCATCTAGGATTATTGGGAATTCTGTAAATACTCCCCAACCTAGTTTAGATGAGGAAAGGGAGGGGGATTCTGATTCATTGGGAGAAGAAGATGAGGGGGGTTTGTTCGATCAATCGGTAAGGTCCCCTTTACCTAGCCAGGGAAGACGAAGACGACGATTGCCTCGCCGTTTTCAAGATTATTTAGTTTATTGATTCAAAATATAGTATAAAGTTTTAGCTTTTCAGACTTTCAAATTAACATTTATGAAAATTGAATTTTTTTAAAAGCCATATTGTAGAATATTTTTAAAGAATTTTAAGAACATTTAAAAAGAGTACGACTCCGAGTCAGTGGTCCAGAATCATGTCTCGTTGGTCTTGTTTTTGTATTGTTTTAAATATTTGTGTATAATAGTTATTGTTGCCACCACCACTCCATTATACAAATGTAAACTCCACATTTTGAAAGATTTTTTTTTTGTGTATATATGAAGTATGCAATATTTGAAGTAACATGACAGTGGTTTGCCTGGGATGTGATTATTTGAATGTTTTTACTATTTTGGGTTCCCCATGTGGAATTCACATGCAAGTTTCTGAATATTTTGGTGTCAGAAATGAATGTTTGGAATTGTAAATATTTGATTATACGAGACATACTTGGTCTTGTAGTATTTTTTCTTTTTAAAATTGTCCCTAGATGATTGGGTCTTGTGTTCGCATTGTGTGGCCAAAATTGCCCGGTGTTCAACACAAGTTCCCGATTAACTATGTAAAAACTGAAGTTTTTTAGTGATAAATTTAAATGCCTTTGTTGGTGATTTAAGTTAATGTTTTTAAAAGTTGGTACATCCCAGGTCAGACTTTAAATTTTGTAAAAAAAAAAAAAAAAAAAAAAAAAAAAAAAAAAAAAAAAAAAAAATAATTAAGGGTGATAGGGATTTGGCACTCATTCGTGGTTTACAACGTTGGAGTAGAGCTTGGTGGATCGTGGTTATCTCCCCTTATCCGTCTACGCCCGTTGATGAACCATGGAACCATTGTTGCCATTTTCCGTATCTTCAGGATAACATAGAATTTGTGCGATTGCCTAAAGTATCTGGATGATCAAGATTACATGTTGAGGATTATTTTCATTATTGCTGTATGGAACTTTATCTCTGGATTACTGAGTGAAGATTAAGATGACGGGAAATCGGATTCTTTATGAACTTTTCAAACTTCTACTAATCAACAGTGATAGTTATGTCCAATGTAGTAAACAGTTACTAAAGCTGGAGTACTGACATTTTTTACATGTTATAATACTTGTTTGAGCTCAACTTAAATGAGTATTGTCAGAGAGACTTGAGATTTGTGTGTCCATTTTATGAATGGAAATGCATTATACCAGGTGCAACTAAAGTACATTTACGTCTTAATATGTGCTGATTAAATTGAACTTTATACATAGTTTCGAGTTCAAGATGAAGGGAATTTCCTGATGATTTACACAACTTTAGAGTCTTGTATGGCTTAATTATACGAGTAAAACCTGTCATTTGCAGTTTACTAAAGTCCGTTTTCCTGTGCCTGAATGAAAATAATTCTGTTAGATGTCATCCGAAGATGAACCGCCTAGAATTTTAAACAAGTTTAGCTTTCAACGATGGTAATGCTGGAATTCCTATTCGTTTGGCCGTATACTTATTTTGGGAGAAAGAACTTTTGTTTGGATTGAGTGCTAAATCAAAAAGGACATTTTTATTTTTGCAAATTTATTGATATTATGTATAAAAATTTAATCATCAGAAATGGTTATAGAAACAGGCATAAATATACCTAATTTTTTTTATACAGCTCTTTTAGATACAGCTCTTTAACAAATTAGATTAAATTAACTTAGTACAATAAGTTAGAGGTTAATATAAAATATTGAAATGAATCCAATGGTTGTAACAATTGGTCATAGTTATATAAAAAGGTTAGGAGAATATTGTAGAACAAATAATTTGCCAGTTAATTATAATATTTCCTGGATTAATGGATTTTTGTATGGAAAAGGTGGTTTTAATGTTATAAAATTGACAGATAAATTATTGTCAGAAGGGTTATTGGACGTTATTCACCCTGATGTTGTGATTTTACAAGTGGGTGGCAATGATATTGATAGTAAAGATTTCAATTTGAATACTTTTATGATTAATTTTGAACATCTTCTAAGAGTTTTATTAGATAGAGGGGTTCAGCAGATTATAGTTGTGAAATTATTTCATAGATTGGTATGTAGGACTTCTCCTGCTTTATACACTGCTCGAAGGTCTCAGGTTAACTTTGCAATCAGTAGATTAGTTGCTAACACTTTTGCGTCGTCAGTTAAATTTTGGAACCCAAAAAGAATTTGTCAGATACATTGTCTTTCAGGAGATGGAATTCATCTTCAAAAATCAAAACAAAAGTCTTATTATTATGACCTGAAGAGAGCTGCTTTATATGCGTTAAGACGACTGTCAAACTAATTACACTTTGAAAATAAGACTGAGATTGGCATAACTTGAAATTGTTTTTAAACTGATTTTTTTTATGGAGTGGTTGGTTGGTACCAATATAAATGTGGAGTAATTTTTTTTTTTTTTCTTCCGACTGCAGTATTTTTTTATATTTATGTAATTGTAGTTGGAATTGTATTATAAGATATTGAATGACTGTTTTGCTGCATTGAATAACACGACGTTTCCACAGTTGTCAAGCAAGGAGGGATATAACTAATAATAATATGCCGATGGAACACTATGATATGAGGACATATCTTGCGGATAGGGAGGGGGGTAATGTAACGTTTGAGACTTGGTTTTATTTTTTTCAACAGATTTATTTTTTTTACCATTCAATTATTTTTATTTGTTTATTAGTTTTGTTATTTTTGTATTATTTTAAGTTTTGCCGATCTGTTTATAAAAATTTATTTCACAAATATTACATTTCCCGTTCTCCTCCGTTTGTCAGCCCCGTTTTATTATTTTGTTGAAAAGTCCGTGCAGGCGGTTGTCTGCTAGCGTGGCATTCTGGACCAGGATTTAGAACTGAAAGGAGGTACAGTCGTGATTTTCTTGAAAATTTAGGGGGTGGCTCCCTCCAACGCGTAGTTTTGCTACCTTTAAATTTATTTGACGGCTGTGGAACCGTTGTCTGGTAAGAAAATGTCCCCTGGTAAAATATTTGGCTCGTAATTTAAGTTTCAGGCTTGCTCCAATGTGATTTACGAAAGGTAATGGCCGCGTTGTCTTAATATTTATATGCATCGAGGCATGTAGAGAATTTAGGCATTTGTCGGTGAATTTTTCAAGTGTTATAGCGCGTATTTAATCCGAATATTTAGGATGAAGCTTTTTGGGTAGTTCGCATCAGATTGAATAAGGTTAGTTTTCGTCTGTTTGGCACACTACCTGTATTTGACGGTTAATAAATAATTTACTACAGGTTGAAAACTTTTGGGACAAATTCGTTTTTTGTGAGATAAAGATATTTTACAGAATTGCGATTGGGCCTGATTTGTTATAACGAGTTTAAAAGGAGCAAGCCGGAAACTTTGACTGGTATCCTGTTCTATTTATAAATTAAGTTTACACTGAAATTGACACAGGTCAGACACTATGTTAACATAAACAAAACTGAAGAACTTGTAAAGATTCAGATTATTAAAACACAGTATTGATTGTAATAAATATTCGTTGGTCTTGTTAATAAATTGTATCATGTAAACATCTTGATTACTTATGCCAGTTATCTCCCCAGTTTGAAGGTCATCTGGTGTTGAATTTTCCCTGATTTGATTCTATCAAATCCATTAGTCAGAAGTGTCAAAATTAGATATTTATTTATAGAAATTGGCGAGTGGAATCTTGAGTTCGAATTGAACTAGTTTAGGTTAAAATTTACTTGAATAAAAGGCAGATTATATTGATAGGAAATTCATGGTATATTTTGGTCTTGTTCCTGAACTTTGATGAAAAGAATTCAAAAGATGTTATCAAATTTATTTAGGTTTTAGCTTGAAGTGCCCCCTTTGAGCTGTACGTTTACATTGTTTGTTGACACATTTCTTAGGGTCTGTCTGTCTGTCGACTCAGGTTAACATAGGAACTGTTTATTTTCAGATTGCATTGTACCCGGGCAGGCACATGCGCTCGTGTGAGCTACTTTTACTCATATTCTGTAAATCTGTCTGTGAATATTTTCCACGGTGTTATATATGAAATATAGAGTTGAGTATTGTAAATTACATCTGGTTAGCCCTTCGAGCTTCTTGTTGCTCATGCTTATTTGAAGTCTGTCCGTCTGTGTACATGAGAGAGTATAGTATATGTGAGGTGTTTCATATCACATAAAGTGTAGAACTTCATCGACTTTTCACGAGTTCACATAGTGCTTTATTAACTCTTCTCCTAAAATATACAGTTTCATTGACTACATACATTTAGAAATGCAACATCATTGACTTAACTTGTATGCTTCATGCTTATTGACTAGTATGATATAAATTACAGAGCGGGTTAGAAAATAAATATCTTAGGTTATAATTTATATTGAAATTTAGTTGCGGGCATATTTAAATATTTTGGTGAACTTCGGTTTGAATTTACATTAATACTTGATGGATATTTAACTAGTTACAACTTAGTTGTCTGAAGTCCTGGAGCGAAAGCGCAGGCCGGACCCAGATCAGGGTAAACCCCGCTTTCGTTACACATGTTTCTTAATCGTCCAATACCAATCGACCGCAGGTCATTCCGACAATAATCATGACGCCACCAAATGTGCAAAAGAGATGAAAATACCTGCCCATGACAATTTTTTACTTTCACCATAGTCGTTTGAATTTTAGTGATAAAAATATTAAAAAACAATGAAAAAAAATTTGTAATATATGTATTATACATATATTACAAATAATTTTAGTGATAAAAATATTAAAAAACAATGAAAAAAAATACTTGGGATTCTCAGATTTTGTTACACATCCATCTTCATATATTTGTGTCGAGCCTGCGACTTTAGTCTTGGTGGTCAAGTCCATATCTCAGATACTATAAGAATAGGTCTACTATATTTGGTGTATGGAAGGATTGTAAGGTGTACATGTCCACCTGGCAGGTGTCATCTGACCTTGACCTCATTTTCATGGTTCAGTGGTTATAGTTAAGTTTTTGTGTTTTGGCCTGTTTTTCGAATACTGTATGCAATATGTCTGATAGCATTTACTTTCATTAGAAAAACATGACAGGCGAGACATTTTTGTGTGTCAACTCTTGTTTAAAATGTATACCTATTCCTATATTGTGCAATTAAAATGTTTCCTTTTCACTATTGGAGTGGTTTTGTATGGTCAGTAAAAAAAGAAGGAATATCAAAGGTCATCAAAGTGTCAAAAGAAGGAAAAATTTATTGACAACACGAAGCAAATTATAGGGGATTACTTCAGGTCATAGGGTATAAAACTACAGGAAAACAAGTTATATATAAAGGTGATGAACTCAGGTCATAGGGTATAATACTACATTAAGACTTGTTATATATGAAGGGGATGACCTCAGGTCATAGGGAATATTACTACAAGAAGGCAAGTTATATATGAAGGGAATGACCTCAGGTCATATGGTATAATACTACAAGAAGACAAGATATATATAAAGGAGATGACCACAGGTCATATGATACAGTACAGTCATGTGGAACTGTGATTTTCCCTGCATTCTGCAGGGTATGGAGTCCACTCAAATTTTGAGTGGTGACATTTGTGGACAGTCAGTAGTTTTAACACTTAAATATTTGCTAAGCAATAAGAAATGAATAAAAAAATTATATAAAATGATAAAATATGATTAATTATGAGTATTTCTCATTTCATATATATTTTGTAGATACAGTTTACATGTATATACGGTATGCAATTACTGACTTTCCACAAAAATGAGTTGACACCACTATTTTTAGTGGACAGGAAGTTGTGGAATTTGAGTGGTGTCCACTTGTGGAAAACGGAAAATCACAGTATCACACTGACCATACTGTATAATACTATAAAAAACAAGTTATATATGAAGGGGATGACCTCAGGGCATACGATATATTACTACAAGAAGACAAGTTATATTTGAAGGGGATGACCACAGGGCATAGGGTATTATACTCCAAGAACACAAGTTATATATGAAGGGGATGACCTCAGGTCATGGGGTATAATATGACAAGGGGACAAGTCACATATGAAGGGGTGACCTCAGCAAAATTTTCTCTCAAAATCCAATCCAGATGATGGTTCAGCGTCCAAAGAAGGCGTCAAAGCAAAAGTTAATAATAACCTTTTTAGACAGAATAAATTTTTGTCATTTTTGAAGTTAAAAAAAGCTTGATGTCACTAAAACAAAAGTAGTATATTCTGGAGACAAGCACGTATGTAAAATGAAAGTACAGCTATGCATGAGCAGGAAAGTATATTTAGATTCACCCCGTTTTGATGACGAATACACATATGACCTCCGGTCTTACGACCTGGGGTCGATTGGTTTTGGATGAACCGGAAATGTGCAACTGACTTCTTGATAAAAACTAAGGACTTTACTACATTTCTGGAATGAAAATTAGGGTAGGTCCTAAAATTCAACAAGCGTGAACCGCAACCAACTCTTCCATTGTGAGTAAATACTAATTGTACAGTCATTTTGGGTAATTTTCCGGATCATCCTATTCGGCGCATTAACATGAAAATGATTTGAATGCGCCTATATAATTCTGCGCCAAATTACCCCACAACATAGTACTTCTTTGTAGCTCTGCTGAGATCACACTACAGTATTGTATCTAGTTTATAACTTTTGACAGGTTGTGGAAAACCCTCAATTTGGATATTGTATTCAAACTGAGATAAAATAGACTAATTGGGATACAGTGGTATATCTCAATGTATTTTAGGAAAGAAAAAGGCAGAAAAAAAAATTGATAAAAAATAAATTGAATATTAATTGAAAACATTTTTCTCTGGGATGACAAAAACACACTACAAGGAAGAATGATTGTTATTTCACTTTATTTTCACCATACCATAATAGACAAGGATATACATGTACAGTAGTGTACAGCATGTGCTTTGTAATTTAACAAATATTTTCTTTGTGTGGGTATCATGGGTATATCATTTATAAATAATGGAATATTATGGTCTTAGTATCCCAAATACAAAATCAGCCTTAAAGAATTACCAATTTCCTTATTGTATGTCTATGGATTTTTGATATTTTGTCTGAAAACATTTTTATTTGTCAAAGCTTAATAATGTCATAGATACTTCATTCTTAAAAAAATTCTTGGGTATTTCATGATCAGAATATTTTATCGAAATATTTTTACAAAAATTAGCTCAGCAATTTCAACTTAACTGTGAGAAAAGTATCATATTTTGCAGTTTTAGAAATTAACTTTTATCTTTTCAGATAACCCTATTTTAAGACAAGTGAAGGATAAATGTTTACACTACAAAGATATTTACAACAAATCTCCACAAAATGATGGTGAATGCATAAAGAGCCTATTAAGGCAATATGCTCAGGTATATTATAAGATCTCACACTACAGATAGTTGGTGAAAACAACAAGATTTGTATATAAGCTTTATGAACAGATATTTTGAATAATATACTTATTTTTAAAGAGAATATACCTGAATGGTTGGTAAAGTAATGAACATTAACCACAAATATGATGTTGGTTTCTATCAGAGATAGTTAGATCTGGTATAAACTCATAGCTTTTTTGTAATCATGATTGTCTGTGTTGATAAACATAGAAAAAAGTAAACTTTCAAATGATTTGAAATTCAAAACTTTTATTTTGGTTCAGAGTATCTCTAAAAACATGAAAAAGGTTCAGTTTTTATTTGATATATGCGACTTGTGAATTTCAGTTTTGGATATGCCTTGTTAATTTTCATTATTGAATTATTCAGTAAAATGAATGTAAGAGATTAGCTTTCCAGATTTTTATTTTGCACTAAGAGTCATAAGAAGTTACAAAAAATTCAGTCACCATTTCTGACATGTCACCTTTTATATAAATCTAAATGTATGATTTAAAATTTTTACTATAATTTTGTTACAAAAATCATTAGAAAACTTTAGAGCAAACTTTAGAAATATACAAGTACTACAGATTCTGCTGATTTTGGACAGTGTCAGAAAATTTGGCAGGTCTAAGCTGGTTTAAAATTAGCAAGTATTAAACCCTTTCCCTTTTGGATATGTGACAGTGGCTAGACAAAAACTTACAGTACAAATCAGTTAAGAAGAGCAGTTAACTCCAGAAACAAAAGACAAATAAATAAATAAATATCAGATCTGTCTTAATGAATTCTTGCTGTTACCTGACAGCTATCAAAAGTTGCTAATAAAAACTTTTTTTAAATGAAATCAAATATTTTCTCTGTTACACAATATACCGGTAAAATAAAATTGAAAATCATGAATGGTGATTAACTCACAGGCATGAAAATATACGAGTTAGTTTATTTGGTCTATACAAATTAAGGAGTTAGTTTATTTGGTCTAAACAAATTAATGTTCCTTCAGAAGGACAATAGCAATAAACTGTAATACAAAAACAGAATAAATAAAATTTAGTTCGTCGTACATAAGAAGTTCAGGAATATTCATTACATGTGACCATTTGTCCGTACTTAAAACCCGTGCGGTCACCTTTCTGACCATCGACTCTCGCTATAGCCTAAAGAAGACACGTGTATTATGTCCGAAGAAGACATTTCTGCCGTGGAGCCAATGGACGAAAGCCAACTCTTACAAGACGACGAAAGTAATCTTACTACAGCTGATGCAGTTTCCTTATTTAATAGTTCGTTAAATAAGGCTCTACAGAGACAGAAAAGTGAGATTTTGTCGGAGTTTAAAAAGACACAAGTAAGCTCTGTCAATGCAAACACACGCACGTTAGTCAGTGGTCAACCTTCTACAATTGCTTCCCAGCCTCCTTCATTTGAATTTAGACAGGAAGGGATTAAAATACAGTTTAATTTTAACACCGACCGTATTTCTTCATTAAGAAGAATTGAACATTTGCTAACTTCCGAGTCACTTGACCAAACGCTTGACCTACAGTCTATTGTTAAAACTGAACTTGACACTTTGAACCAGCGAAACAAAATTTTAAAAATCGCTGATCGCCATGGGTGGGATACCGTCCACGAATATCTGGACGATCCTCTTGCTGACAGCGTTGAAGATGCTTCAAAGTTACGCACTGCCGTTTTCAGGGCTAACCGTAAACGTACAGCTAACAAACCTTACAGCAGAGGTGGTGGCAGAGGAGGTTTCAATGCTAGAGACTTTTTTCGTGGCTTCAGCAAAGAATCTGGACCCAGAAATGACAACTACAGTCAGCAAAACAACTCCCAGCAGCAGTACAACGACGGACTGTGCTTTTACTGCAAAAGACCAGGACACATTGCCCGTTTCTGTCCTTACAAAGCACGTACCTTCAGTAGTACCAAGTCAGCACCAGCCACTATTACAAGTGCTCCACCCCTGTCTTAATGAAAAAGTTGAGTATGATATAGAATTTGATAGTTATGAATATACTGATGGAATTAAGACTGTAAAAAATCGATTAAAAGATCATGTCCAGTTTTGGGAAGATAGTTTAAAACCTTCTGAATTAGTTTTAAGCACTGTAAAATTTGGTTACGTTATTCCTTTTATTCAAGAACCTCCATCGGTTTATTTGAATAATAACAGATCAGCATTTAATAATGCCTCATTTGTTTTGAAAGCCATTACAGAATTAAAACTGAATGGTTGTATTACTGAAGTTTTAAATAAACCTTATGTAATAAATCCTCTAACTGTAGCCATCAATGATTCGAAGAAAGAGAGATTAGTTTTAGATCTGAGACATGTTAACAAGTATGTACAAAAACAGAAAATAAAATTTGAAGGCGTTAAAGAGGCCAAACAATACGCAAAAAAGGGTTTTTTCATGCTAAAGTTTGATTTACGTCATGGTTATCATCATATTAATATACATCCAGAACATCAGAAATTTCTAGGTTTTTCCTGGGTATTTGATGGACAAGAAAGATATTTTATTTTCTCAGTTTTACCTTTTGGGCTATCTTCAGCAGGACATATTTTTACTAAAGTTGTTCGTACATTAGTTAACTTTTGGAGATCACAAAGTTTCCCGATCATTGTGTATTTGGACGACGGATGGGCTTGTGACAGCAGGGAAAGGTGTGTACGCATGTCCAAATCCGTTTTACATACTTTATTGAAATCTGGGTTTTTGCCAAATTTTGAGAAATCAATTTTTTCTCTAGTGCAAAAATTAGACTGGTTAGGTTTTTCATGGAATCTGGTATCTGGTGTCATTGAAGTTCCCAGAAAGAAAATTGAAAAAATACAGTTAAAAATTGAAAAAATTCTTTCAGATAATCGTTCAACTGCTAGAAATTTGGCATGTGTTCTTGGGAAAATTATATCTTTGATCCCAGCTTTTGGTCAGATTTGCCAATTGATGACACGTAATTTATGCATGTCTGTTTGCCAGAGAAATACTTGGGACTCATATTTTGAAATTTCCACCCAAGTCAAAACCGAACTTGAGTTTTGGAAAAGTAATTGTAAATCTATACCTAATTTATTAGTATGTCCTATACACAAGATTCCAGAACGTATTATTTTTTCCGACGCCAGTATGTATGCTGGAGCAGGTTTTGTCGACGGTAATGTTTTACAAATTGCTCATTATATGTTTAGTGAGCAAGAAAGACTTAAGAGCTCCACATGGAGAGAGTTGAAATCTGTCGAATTTATATTAGAAAGTATGTTTGCACAGTTAGCAGGAAAACTTGTTAAAATTTATACTGACAATCAAAATGTCGTGCATATTTGTCGAGTTGGCAGCATGAAGCCTGATTTACATGAACTTGCTATGAATATTTATACAACTTGCATAGTTAATAGTATTACGATTGAGGTTGAGTGGATCCCACGATCTGAAAATGTACAAGCAGATTACTTAAGTAGAATTTTTGATTTTGATGACTGGGCTGTGGACGACAGCGTTTTTCTTATGTTTAATAACAGATGGGGGAAATTTACGTTTGACAGATTTGCAGACGATAAAAATCATAAAATTGCACGGTTTAATTCGAAGTTTTGGGTTCCAGGAACTACAGGAGTCGACGCTTTCACTTTCGACTGGTCAGGAGAAAACAACTGGATTGTGCCTCCCGTCTGCTTAGTTTGCCGAGTTTTAAATCATATGTTAACTTGTTGTGCAAAAGGTGTATTGGTAGTTCCTAAATGGAAGTCTGCTCTATTTTGGCCTATGGTTTGGAACAACACAGAAAATAAATTTTACGATTTTATTACAGATGTTGTTGAATTTGATCGTCCTAAACATTTCTTTTTATCTGGTTCAGACAGAGACAGCGTTTTTGCTCAATCCCCATTCATCAGTAACGTCCTTGTTTTTAAACTTGATTGTTCATCGTAGGAGGTCACATTCTTTTGTACGGTTCAATGCTCAATTTTACTATCGAGGTGTAAATTTTTACTACACGGTAAAATACACGTATCGAAATAGGTAATTACTACGGAATGTACCCACACGCTTACATATGTATACATTTTTAGTCCAAAGTATATTAGCTTTAAAGAATGGAGATGCACCTTGTGCGGTTATAATTTGAGAAGCACCTTGTGCAGTTTATAATTGAGATGCACCTTGTGCAGGATATAATTGAGAAGCATCTTGTGCAGTATATGATTGAGAAGCACCTTGTGCAGTATATAATTGAGAAGCACCTTGTGCAGTATGTAATTGAGAAGCACCTTGTGCAGTTTATAATTGAGATGCACCTTAAATTGTGCAGTTTATAATCGAGATGCACCTTGTGCGGTTTGTAATTGCGAAGCACTTTGTGCAGTATATAATTGAGAGGCACCTTGTGCAGTTTATAATTGAGAGGCACATTGTGCAGTATATAATCGCGAAGCACCTTGTGCAGTTTAAATGCAAAAATGCACATCGTGCGGTTAAAGTGCAAAAATGCACATCGTGCGGTTAAAGTGCAAAAACGCACATTATGCGATTTAAGAATAGAAAAGCACCTTGTGCGGTTTAAAAAATAAAATATGTACCTTGTGCAGTTGTTTAAGATGCACTTTGCATGATTGTTCTGTTATAGTGATATATTTATATTTATTTAGCTAAGTTGCGCTTAGTTTTATTTATGTTTCATTATTACAGGACAGTGCAACATGGAGGGAAATTTCTCAGTTTGCGAATTCAAATCAACAGTTTACCGGATGTGAAAAAAGCATTTTCAATATCGTGAGAAGCAGTAAAGCAATTTCTACAAATAAAAAGTACGATGTGTATTTCAAAAAATTTAAAGAATGGTGTATTACATATAAAGTTATTCCGTTGCCTGCAAGTGTATCATCCGTTGCAGTTTATCTTAGTGGCCTTGTACAGCAATCCGTATCCGAGTCAGTTTTATTAGCTCACTTTTATAGCATAAAGTGGTATCACGATTTCAGTTTAGTGTACAATCCGTGTGAAGACAAGCTTATTCGGATGATGATTGAAGGAGCTAAGAGAATTTTAAGTAAACCAGTTTTGAAAAAAGAGCCAATTACAGCAGATCATTTACAGAAGATAGTGGACAAAATTGGTAGTGATCGTGCTCATTTGCCGAATGTTAGAATTTGTGCTATGATGTTAGTTGGTTATGCAGGATTTTTACGCTACAGTGAGATAGCAAATTTAAAAATGTGTAACATAAAAATTTTTGACACTTATGTTTCATTGAATATTGAATCTGGGAAAACTGATGTATATAGAAGGGGTAATAATGTTATAATTTCTATAACAAATTTGCCTACCTGTCCAGTAGTTTGGTTATTGACTTACATTAATTTAGCAAAATTGGCTTTGGATTCTAATCAATATGTTTTTCGTTCTGTTAGATTTTTTAAGTCAGTAAATTCTTATAAGTTAGCAGAGGTTAATCGTCCTTTATCTTATACTAGAGCTAGGGAGTTACTTTTGGGCACATTAACTGCGATTGGTCTTGATTGTAAACATTTTTGTCTTCATAGTTTGCGCAGTGGTGGTGCCACTGCTGCTGCAAGAAATGGCGTTTCTGATCGTTTAATTAAAGAGCATGGAAGGTGGCGTACCGATCTTGCTAAAGATGGTTATATCAAAGATTCTTTTAAAAAGCAACTAACGGTTTCGTCAAATCTTGGTATATAACGGGTTATAGATATTTAAATTTTTGGTGATATTATTCAGCTCAATTATGCTATAAATTTACTATTTTCCCTTTGTCTCGAGGTTATAGCGAGTAGCACACCTACATTACGTAGTTTGTTCTTTATAGGCCATAGAATATAATTACTTTATATTCGGACGAACGTAGTGAGGGAGAATATAAATAAAATTTAGTTCGTCGTACGTAAGAAGTTCATGAATATTCATTACATGTGACCATTTGTCCGTACTTAAAACCCGTGCGGTCACCTTTCTGACCATCGACTCGCTATAGCCTAAAGAAGACACGTGTATTCACGGATGATTAAATGTGAATTTGTAATTGGAATTATGATATTATTGTTATTATGCTTGTATTTGATACATTCATTGATGTATTATATAGAATTAAAGGTTATAGCGAGTAGCACACCTACATTACGTAGTTTGTTCTTTATAGGCCATAGAATATAATTACTTTATATTCGGACGAACGTAGTGAGGGAGAATATAAATCAATGAAATGTGCTTATCTTGTGCATCAAAATCAAAGAAGTTATTAGTACCACTGAGTCAAATACTTCTGCTGGTGGATTCCATGTCCCGGAGGGTATCACCATCTCAGTTGCTAGTGTTTCGATACTAACCCGAAATTGATAATTTCATTTTACGGTTATAAAAATAAGATTTGTGAAAACTAAGAATTATCTCCCTTGTGCATAGCTCTGTCCTTGGATGGTCTATGTGGTACCCTTTTGGCTATTTTGACATTTTTAGAATTTGCTCTTCAATATTATGGATTATTGTTTTGGCTTTCAACATTTTAGGCCTTGAGTGAAACGGATGAGTTATAAATCCACAAAATATGCACATCTTGTGCATAAAAATTGGTATCAAAGAATGTTTGAAACATTGCACTTCAAACTTTGGTATAGAGTTAATTGGATGAAGAATGGAAGTACTGGTTGTCTTAAAATACATGTACCTTGTCGATTATAGTTTGAAGAAATTTTATTTTATTTGACAAACATTATGCTTGACCAAAAATACAAAAGAGGAAAATAAAATCAGTACACTGCCATTTTAGATTTATATAGTAGATAGAAGATATTTATGCGTAAAAAGTTAATGTTTACTTTATATATGTTAAATGCAAGAAATATTAAAACTATGAACATAAAACAAAAAATAGAAAACAAGAATTGCAGATGAAACTAATGCTGCAACCCTTTGAAAACATTTATAGATTAACATGACAAACATTTTACATAAATTATATCTGTAGAGAAAATTGAAAATATCCAGTATATAGGAAATAAAGTATTGTCAAGTACTTCCTAAATTTCTAGTGGACAATATACATTCAGTCAAGTGTTTTATCAGAATTTATAATTAATTCATAAAATAACTTAGATTACTTTCACTTGATATGACTTATTTTTAAGATTAATGTACATCATGCTTTGAGGCTAACAAAAATTTAATTAAGGAAGTTCCTGATTGCTATTTATTTTGTAACCAATATATTTAGTTAAAAATTAGTTTAAGGAAACTTACATGTATAATGATATATAATATTTATTTTTCATTGAAATTACATTATTTTTTATAATTGAGTAGAATGATTAAGCATTAAACAGTGAAATAAAAAAGATTTTGAGATCCCCCAGAAACATATAAAGCATGCTAAATTTTTTGTTTGCGTAGAATGTGAGCTGTTTTTCATAATGTATAAATGTACCAGTATTAAAGCTGTCGTTGTTGTTGGAAAGGGAATGTGGTGTTTTGTTCATTTATTGGTTGTATTATTTGTTTGTCAATCATGATTAAGGGTTTAGGGTCTTAATCTTAGTAACGTCAGTTCATAGAGGAATGCCTCGTCGGAAATCCACGGCCGGTCATGCTTAGGCTTTGCTTCCACTAACGGATGGGCAGAAGCAAAGCGTAAACGCGACTGCCCGTGGGTTTCCGACGATGACAGGAATGATTTTTAGCTAGTGTATGGTGAAGTTTTATAGATGAATAGTACAAGTTAAATTATGTATTTTGTTCCAAGTCTATGAACCCTCCAATAATAAGCAAAATGATGACATCACTAGGTTTCAATTGAGGTGGCTGTATTTCTATATCAAAGAATATACATGTAACAATACCAGCCAAAAATTACTATTTGAAACTTTTTCATATAATGTACAAAATATTAATATAATAATATGTACTTTGATCTTAGTACATGTATTTATTAATTTTGGTAATAATCATATATTTACAGGTAGTTTTAGATTTCACATATAGTGATGAAAATACACTTGTTGATGAAGGTTTTCCTACACATTCATATAAAGAAAGGATACATAATATTTTTGGTAAATTGATTTTTATTTCCATATTTGACAGTACAATGTAGATGTATATCTTTTGTCTGTTTAGATAAGCATTTCTGAATTCTGCATTAAGATTTCAAATATTTAAAAGAAAACCATAATACAATAACTGAAAATTTATAATAGGAGGAATGCAAAGTTTTCCTTTAAGATTTGAAAACTAAGTATTTTAGTAATCATCAATTTGGTCAGCAGGTTTTTAAAAAGTAAATGGCTTACAGAAATTTAATGATCTGACTGAGTGTTATGTTTTCATGTATAATGAAATTTCCTCTGAGTTGTCAGCAAAATTGTCCAATTTGTCTTTTCAAGTCTATTTGTTTATAAATATTACAGGAAATTATTTGCCATGCTGTCATCACACAGTGGTCCAGGTTATCATATTAAAGTAATGCTATTTAAAGTAGTCTGATTTCTTTGTCTGATTCCAGATTTTGGAACCTCTGATACCCAATGCTATGCCAGAACATATTTATGTGATATACTAAATCAATATATTCATTCAGGTACTCAGTAATATTTTGATTTTTCCAGTGTGGATAGATACAATAGAAGAAGCTGCCAATATATATCTTCCAACAACAACAGTAAGTGTTTTGTATATCTCTCCAATATATGTCTTCCGACAACAACAGTAAATGTTTTGTATATCTCTCCAATATATGTCTTCCGACAACAACAGTTAGTGTTTTGTATATCTCTCCAATATATATCTTCCAACAACAACAGTAAGTATTTTGTATATCTCTCCAATATACGTCTTCGACAACAACAGTAAGTGTTTTGTATGTCTCTCCAATATATGTCTTCCGACAACAACAAGTGTTTTGTATATATCTCCAATATATGTGTTCCGACAACAACACTAAGTGTTTTGTATATCTCTCCAATATATGTCTTCCGACAACAACACTAAGTGTTTTGTATATCTCTCCAATATATGTCTTCCGATTACAACAGTAAGTGTTTTGTATGTCTCTCCAATATATGTCTTCCGATTACAACAGTAATTGTTTTATATATCTCTCCAACTGATTATACTCATTTACTATAATAGTTCATAGTTCATATGACATAATTATATCTCCTTATCATGTTGGGCTTTGCAAAGCTTTCATTTGACTTTAAAAAACAGAATGATAAAATCAATATGACAACCCTAGATGACAATTTGTAATGTATGGTATGAACTCATAGATGCATACCACCTATCATAGATAGATCATCTCATTAGGAGTATGTTTAATTTGCCCAAAGTTGTATCATGATAATTTCAATAAGAAAATAACAATTTATGTTCAAGAAGACTCTAAAATTGATAGGATATTTCTTTATTTTCGCCACATATGTTAGGAGGTAATCTTGCAGCTATTTCATTGTAGCTGGTAGATTGTATAGGAGATGAAATAGTAGAATGTATATACTGGAGAAAGGGTGCTTTGTTATATATGCTGTGTAGTACAATTAAGGGAGACAATGACAGACAGGACCAGATAAACAGGGAGTTTCTATTGGTAAGGGTTATTTACAGAAATTATCACTATATACTTCTAGTTGTGAAATAACATGTTCTGTTTGTTAATGTGGCTGATTTTTGAAACTAAGAAGTGTAATATTTTAATACGTATACATGCATATAAACAAATTAAGAGAAGAGAGACTGGTTTTAAATATTTAAATCTACTTGTACATGTATATACATAGATATAAAAAATTATCGCCCTTTTATTGATAAATAAGAAAAGATCAAATTAGAAAATGTATTCCAATAAAATGTCAGCAGGATAATGTATTTTCCAGTAACTTAAATTGAATGTAACAAATCTTCCAGTAACTTAAATTGAATGTAACAAATCAAATGTATTAATATAAATGATGTTATCTTTTCATTAATTTTTCTGTAGAATGTTAAACATGGTATAGAGTACCTACAGAGAATGCTTTCAGTCAGAAATAATTCAACAGTTTGGGATGGTGATCAAAGTGCTATTGATCTAGCCAATATGGGTAAGTCTATCACATAATTTTTTTTTCAAATTGTCAAAAAGTGAGTGTTTTTTAGAACAACTTGCATGCTGGTTCCATGTATGCTCATTGAAGCATGTGGTCAGTCTAGGCCAATGTTTTTATTTTATTTGTTTTGTGTCTATGCAGAGTTAGATTTTTTATTGTTTTATTGTAAAAACAAATGCCGAGAAAATATATGGGTTTCTTTTGGGGGTTAATTATGGTAATTTCATTTTTAGCTCACCTGGCCCAAAGGGCTAAGTGAGCTTTTCTCATCAATTGTCGTCCGTCGTCCGTCATCGTTAACATTTTGAACTTCTTCTAGAGAACCACTGAATGGAATGAAACCAAACATGGCATGAATGTTCCTTATGAGGTGCTGACTAAGTGTTGTTACTTTGTAGCCGATCCATCATCCAAGATCGCCGCCAGCGGGGAACTTAGTTTAACATAGGACCCAATGGGAAATGCACACAAATGACTTCTTTTAGAGAACCATTGAATGGAATGAAACCAAACATGGCATAAATGTTCCTTATGAGGTGCTGACCAAGTGTTGTTACTTTGTTCCCGATCCATAATCCAAGATGGCCGCCAGCGGGGGACTTGGTTTAACATAGAACCCTATGGGAAATGCATACAAATGACTTCTTTTAGTGACCCACTTAATGGAATGAAACCAAACATGGCATGAATATTCCTTATGAAGTGCTGACCAAGTGTTTTTACTTTGTAGCTGATCCATCATCCAAGATGGCCGCCAGCGGGGAACTTAGTTTAACATAGGACCCTATGGGAAATGCATACAAATGACTTCTTTTAGAGAACCACTGAATGGAATGAAACTAAATCTGGCATGAATGTTCCTTATGAGGTGCTGACCAAGTGTTGTTACTTTGTAGCCGATCCATCATCCAAGATAGCCGCCAGAGGGGGACTTAGTTTAACATAGGACCCTATGGGAAATGCATACAGATGACTTCTTTTAGAGAATCATTGAATGGAATGAAACCAAACATGGCATGAATGTTCCTTATGAGGTGCTGACCAAGTGTTGTTACTTTATAGCCGATCCATAATCCAAGATGTTTAGAAGTCTATCAGAAAATTGTAAAAAAAATTCTGAATGGTCACAACTTGACCACATATTCAAAAATAATAATGATAAGATGTCTTCAGTAGCTATTGTAAGACTACACTAAGATGACCTGTTTTTAATTTTAAATACTGTGTCAAATTAAACCAATCTTGGTCTCAATCATTATATAATTTCACATAATTTCCAAAATCACATTAGATACAGGTGAGTGACACAGGCTCTTGAGAGCCTCTAGTTTATTTTCTCTTTTGTGTTACTTATGATGTATTTGTTTTTCGTACTTGTTACTCATATTTGTTACTTGATGATGTGTATGCCTTCCTTTTTGAATTCTTGAATTTGTTTTGTAAATAATAAGATTGGACTAAGTGTTTTTTTTCTGTTTGTGATTTTCTTCTATTGAGGCAGGTGTGCTTTTACATCTGCATTGGTGCGAAAGAAAAAAGCTTAGAGGCACAGCCTTAGTATGATTTCTGTTTGCAATAATAATTCTGTATCTGTATTCTTTCAGGAGTATATAGTGATACACATCTGCTAAGCATGATGTATGCTGGTGAAATGTGTTACTGGTATTGTCAGTTGCAAGGGGAGGTAACTCCTGAGTTTAACCCAAAGATAACGGGTCAGGACTTGCTTTCAAAATATATCAAAACTGTGAAAAGTCCATCTGTGTTAGGATGGTCATCAGAAAATGCAGAATTTTTTTTGAAGTATTTAATTGATTTGAAGGTATAATGATGTAAGTTTAAGCTGATATACATTGTAGGCCAGTTCTTTATCATCATAAATCTGTCTATTTGTGCAATAAAGTACATTATTTTTATGTCAATTAAATATGGTTCACATCTCAGTCTTGTCATGTATTCATTATTACACTACATCTGGGATATCTTATCATTTACTTTCTATTCACATAATATTGTATAAATAAGAAAAGTAAAACTTTTTCCTTATATACAACCCCAAGAAATTGCAGCAATATTACTTTTAATTAAGGAGTCTGATGTCATAAAATGAAGTTCTTGATACATATCAGTTATGATATTAATATATGTGATACTGATTTTCATTAAATTCCTTTCTGAAAAAAAAAAATGTTCAAACGTTTTTCTATATTTCCTGTCAATTTGGAGATGCAATGAGCCCAAAATAGGCCATGTCCCATTCTTGGCATTTTATTTAATTCTTTATCTGATTATGAGGATTTTTATGACCCCGCCGCTAGGCCGATTGAACATTAAATTTTACCCTTGTATGTCTGCCCTTGTGTGTGTCCATATGTAAGTTCAAAAATTGGTTTCCATTATCTTAACTTTAGTTTGCCTCAATCAAATGTTATGAAACTTATACACAATGCCTATTACCACTAAACACAGCTCAAGTTCGAATTTAGGTGGCATCACATTCAATATTCTGGAGTTGTGTCACTTTATAAATGGAAAAATTGCTGAATTTGCCTTTTGCCTCTTGTAAGTGCAAATCCTCCAAAACCGTTCAATGGATTTTCATGAAACTTTATATGAAAGTTGGGCATCATATGTATATGTGCATGAAGCAAGATAATTATCACCAAGTACTTGCAAAGGGAGATAGTCCAACTTAAAGGTTTTACATGTTTTAAGCCTGTAAGCGCAACTCCTCCTAAACCCTTGAATGGATTTTGATGAAACTTTATATGAAGGTTGGTCATCATATGTAGATGTTCTTGAAGAAAGGTCATTCTCACCGGATGCTTGCAAAGGCAGATATTCCAACTTAAGGGTTTTACATGTTTTAAGCTTGTATGCACAACTCCTCCTAAACAGTTCAATGGATTTAGATGAAACTTTATATGAAGGTTGGGTATTATATGTAGATGTGCATGAAGCAAGATAATTATAGCTAGATACTTGCAAAGGGAGATAATCCAACTTAAGGGTTTTACATGTTTAAAGCTTGTAAGCGCATCTCCTAGCAAGCGAGGGGGTATCACTCAGTGAGATCAATCACAGTTCTAGTTTATTTTAAAATGAATTTTATGAAACATGCAACATAAGGTTTTTCTTTGTATCATTGACTGTGTTTGTCTCACCTGCATCAAATAATATAGGTATTTCTTTCCAGGGACAGTAGCATAATCTTTTTAAAACTATAATAACTTTGCACATATAATACCTACACTTAAGATCTTTGGTTCACAGATACATTATGATATAAGTATACTTACCTTATGACCTTGACCTAGTGTTCATGGTTCATTGACTTTTGTAAAATGTGCATCCAAGTTTCTTGATCAAGTCCGTTTTTAAGCAACTGTAATACCTAGGCCCACCATATTTGGTCTATAGATAGCTCTTAGTGGGAACATGTCAATCTGACACCTGATGCTGGACGTGGACCTCACTATCATGGTAAACTTACTTGCGTCACATTTTCATGATTTAATCCATTTCTTAGCAACTTACAGTTATACATTGTTTACCTATAAAGCCCACTATATTTGGTCAATAGATAGTTCTTGGTGGGTATATGCCAGGTTGACATCTGTAACCCAACCTTGGCCTGAATATTTAATGCTTTAGTGACTTGCGTCTCATTAAGTCCATTTCTCAGCAACAGTAATAGCTTGACCCATCATATTTGGTCTATAGATAGTTTTTATTTGATACATGCCAGTCTAATAACTGTCACCTGAATTTGATGCTTCAGTAACTTGCAATACATTTTTGTGATTCAAGTCTATTTCTTAGCAACTATATCCATAGAACATATATTTGGTTGATAGATGTTCTGACTGGGTTTATACCAGTCTGAAACCTGACCTTTGACCTCTTTTTCACACTTGAGTCACATTTTCCTAATTAAGTCCATTTCTCAGTAACTGTAATAGGAAACCTACCATATTTGGTCTAAAGATAGTTCTTGGTAGGTAAACTTGACATGAATTTCACATTTGAGTGACTTGTGTCACATTTTCATGATAAAGTCCATTTATATGTAGCTGTAAATACCTATATCCACCAGATACTTCTTTGCAAGTAGGTGTCAGTTTGACATCTGACCTTGACCTCAATTTCATGCTTGATTGACTCATCTCATTTTCACAAATAAGTTTATTACCTGTCAGCTAACCCTGGGCACAATTTTATGCTTGAGTGATTTTTCAGACAAATATCACCAGAGCATAACTATTTCTTTAAATGTATTTTCCTTTGAGTTACAATGCACAGGCACTTGTCTCAAAAAAAAAAAACTATATATGCCAAGAGAAAAGAAAGGTCCCCAACTCGGCAACACAATTTTACGCGCCTGCTTCAATTTCCAAAGAATTATCGCTTTAACCTTTCAGTCTCACTCAAAACTTTTGGATCAATAAAAAAGATATTAATTTATCAACACAATGATGTATGACACGCCTACCTTACTTGCCAATCAACAGCGCTTTAGGCATATGAAATCGGTCAAAGGTGAATTATTTATCATTACTACAATAAACTACAAATTTGAAGACAAGGATCAAATGAATTGCTGGCTTCTGATTGGCTAACTCAGTATTCTAAAATTAAAACCTGGAAACTAGAGTATTAATTTATAAATAGAACGCCATCAATTCGTCAATTTATTTACCAGCAGCGATTTATTATTACTTCTTCATACCATTGTTTATCAATTAATTAATCATGACAAAAGAACAAAGAAAGAAATTTTTTAAACAGCTCATTTTCTTTATTTTAATTTTTTTTTTATTTGCTCCTTGTCTTCAAATTTGCAGTTTATTGTAGTAATGATAAATAATTCACCTTTCACCGGTTTAATATGCCTAAAGCGCTGTTGATTGGCAAGTAAGTTAGGCGTGTCATACATCATTGTGTTGATAAATTAATATCTTTTTATTGATCTAAAAGTTTTGAGCAAGACCGAAAGGTGAAAGGGATAATTCTTTGGAAATCGAAGCAGGCGCGTAAAATTGTGTTGCCCGAGTTGGGGACCTTTTCTTTTCTCTTAGCATATATAGTATTTTTTTTTTCTGAGACAAGCGCCTGTGTTAAAATGTCGGGTATCAGATAATCTTTATTCTGTGCATGTGTGTACTCAGGTGAGACATTTAGTGTGTCCACTCTTGTTGAGATATGGGGTTAAAATGGTCAGATTAAGTTAATAAATCGTTTCTAAAATTATTTTCTTTTTAAGACAACATCCCTTCTTCGAACTGAAGAGACCAAAAATACATGTGCATGTAGATTTCTGTTGGTCATCACAGAGGATCCAAAACTATATGATAGGTGCTTTCAGTTATATGTAGAGGTTCATGGATTTCTATCTTTGTGGTTATTTAGATAAAAAGAGTCATGGAGTCAAAAAAAAGTGGATCACAATATATGTATTTTTTAAAAAGTTTTTATCTGATATTGCCGAAGGGACAACATCAAGAACAATAGGGGCAGTCAGTATGAGATTTGTTGAAAGGTCTGTGTTACTCCAAGATGAAGAAAAATAGTAAAAGCTCTGATTCTTTCTGAAACTTTTGTCAGTTGCAGGCAGACACTATAGCTCTTCCTTTGTATTATATACTTGGTTTGCTTTTAGGGTTTTTATCTCCTTTTCAATTTTTAATTAAAAGGGTCAAGTTTCAACTTCAAACAAATGAAAGACAGGATGAGTTAACTCTTTGTTTGGTTTTAGTATCAGTATTCAATTTTTATATGGCCTTGACCTCATTTACATGATTCAGCAACTATTATCAGGTATTTCATCATAACTTTCCTATTTTAACTTTCCAGATATAACTAGGTATGTCTTGTCATTTCTAAATAGACATGAAACAGGTGCTCATTTCAATCTAAAAACCTTGACCTTTTTATTGTATTCTGAAGTCAAATTAAGTGGTGCAGATGCCAAAGGCTTTGGTGCTTTTTATGGCTCAATTCCCATGTTCCAAAAATTAGTTTACTAATAACTGAACATGATTATTCAGTTATATTTTATGTACTATTTTGTATTAAGATGAACATGTAAGTCTGCAATGGAGTGCCTGTCCTTGAATTATTTTGTTAATCACCTTGACTTAAAATTCTTCCCCCTGTTCAACAACTCAAACAGATTTAATCTGTACTAAAATTTTGTGGCTTAATGTTTACCTATACAGCACCACTTTTTTACAGTACTACTTAGACAGACAAGACATACCAGTGTACACACTAGACATTTCTATTTTACTGTACACATTTTATATTTCAATTATAACTAATGTGATTTTACTGCTTGAATATATATACATATTGTCTCAACTGTGGAAGCTGCTTCATAATTTTCTCAAATGCCCTTGCTTATACGTATTGAGAATGTTTGTTTGAGTGTACATTTGGATTCTTGTACATTTACTGGTGAGGTGAATAGTAGTTCTTCATCTTGAGGACATTGTCCTAGCTACAAAGCGGTGAACCCAGCAGACAGGAGGAAGTTTGAAAATGAGAAAGAAATAATCACTTGGACACTCATCTTTCAATAGAACAAATGCTGCTACGATAAATGTGACGATAACCCTGTTTTAAGGATTTTTGTAAGGGTATGTTTCATTCAAGTTCGAAATTTAAAAACCTTATTGCACATCCACGCATAGTAAGGTATAGCATTTTCAAATAAATTGCTGAAATAGGTGACAAAAATGGAATTGTGGGGACAATGCTAAATCTGCAATTTGACTACTTTTGGGCTGAAAAATTATACCCCTTAAGCCAATTAAAGATTCAAAGCCATGTTGCAAATACGTGTATACCCATAGCAAGGAATTGAAATAGATTTGCTGGATCAAAAAATGAATGAACTGGACAATGTCAGAATGATTACATATATCTCGGGCACTTGTCTGTGGATCCGCACATATCCACTATAATGTTGGAGAATAGTTATCGCGAAATCGGTAGAAGCAACTGTGTATGATAAATACTCCTGCACTTCATTCTAATTGTAGAGAAAAAATGAAAGCGGTTGTGCAGTGGAAATACATTTAGTCTGTAGAATGACGAGTTTAAAGCGTGAACAGAAACATAAAAGAACCCTATTAAAATTACCAATATTTTTTGATTAATTCAGTTGTTAAAAAATAGCATCGGAATCCAAATCATTTTTTTCTATGAAAACACGGTTTGGACTCTCTCCCAGATCTTTTATTCTTGACAGTTTCGGGTGAGTTTTAAGATTTTTCAAAAATATCTAAAACTAAATTTTATGTCTTTGCTTTTATAACGATAAATCATATAAGAACGAATACCAGTTATATTGCAACACCAATTATAAGTAATAAATGAATACTGAAATCCCAATTTAATAGATACTAGTAATTATGCTTATATCTGCTTTTCAGGAAACGCCTTTTCTATTTTTAAATGGTCGTTATACGTTTTCTCTAAAAATTCAATGGTTGACATGTCACTTCCTTTCACTGATGGTAATTGAGCATCATTAAGAATGCACTTGGAGTATATATCTACTATGGCTTTCGCGAATTTTGATATGAATTCTTCATCTTCAACCAGACGCGTTCTTACGGTCTTAGGGATTTCTAACTGGAAAGATGGGACTCCTAGACATACAGACTGGGAGGTCATTGTGAACAACTCTGCGCCCCAGTCGCCACATAGTAAGGGGTCTACATTTATTGCATATTTCATACCCCTTTTCTCGTATGAAGGGTCCTGAAACACTTTCGTAAATGCTGAATGAGTTTCTTCTTTGAAAAATGATACAAATTTTTTATTGCCCCATCGTGTTTCCATTGCACGAAAACCTGCATCTATATCCATGTTATTCCTTCGATCCTTCTTTCCATGTACATCTATATGAAATACTGGCATTTTGTTCTCAGTTCCGTAAAACTTAAATTGTTCCAGTGCTTCATGCCACGGGGACTGTGGAAACTGTCGTTCGGTTAGATAATTCGGATCTAAGTTTCTGAAATCTGCTGGCATTGCTACTTTCCTGTCCCATATTATAAAACTAGCCGGATAGCCGGTGAATTTACATATATGAATTGCTAATTTCAGCACTATTTCTGTGACATATATTTCCCGATAATGTATACGCCGTCTGCGACCGTCAGTTCCACCTCTCCAGATTTTCAAGCCATGCGGAGCACTTAGTAATATAGGACCATTTAGCCTAAACATACACGAATTGTTTCCTGTTATAATCTTTGGCAGTGACGGTTGTTTGTAGATTCTTTCCTTTTCTTGTTTCCAGCTTGTATTACTCCCAAATTTGTTTTCGTACGCTGGTTTCGCCAAGTCGGTATTCCCATTTTGCTCTTGCTTTTTGTCAAAATTTTTATAATTGTCAATTGTCTTGTTACAGTACCTTTCCAATGTGTTTGTATATTCGTATTTGCTAAGGAGAGTATTTAAATTCTTATTTTCTCGTTTTTCTTGTCTTGTAGAAAAATGCCCAGACGAACTATCAGTATAACGCGAAGAACAAGTTGCTCTTGAAATAGCTGAACCTTGTCTGAGTATTTTATCTGAAAGTTCTGGGGAAGTTGGCAGTAAGGTTTTCTTTTTACTACTGAGTATTATCCTATTTAAAGCTTGTCTCATTTCATTTTGTATTTTCATTGGAGTAAAGGACTTGATAACAATATAGTTGTAGCAGTTTTCATCCGTAAGTCCGGTTCGAGGAGATCCTTTCCTGGTTGTATCACGTGACCGACATCTTTCCGCATGTGTCAAGATTCTATTGATAAGGTTGTCGGAGGTATTTTGTCGATTTTCTATTCTTAATTTTTCAAGTGGTGTCACTGCTGAATTTTTATCCTTTAACGTGAGATCTGTCTCATTTTTATTGGCAATGGAAAAATTCCCCTGAAGCTTTGGAAAGGTAACACCAGGGTAACTCGAGACTCGTGTTACATGTGGACTGTCAAACAGAATTGGACCTTTTGTCGTAGCAGAATTCGAGCTATTGAAATTGTATTCAGTCACTTTAGTTCCCGGTATCGTATTAGGAAGATTTAAAAATCTGCGCTTTGAAGAAAGCGGTCGTTTACAACTATATTCTGTCCGAATTTGTGTTACACTACGTGGACCTAACCATGAACTGGCATCACTAATTGACGGTCTTTCTCCCATCGTTATCCAGTTTCAGCAGTGATGTTGGAGACATGCCATTACTGTAAAACAAGATAGCAGTCTTAATATTAATATTGTGGAATAAAAACATATCAATTTAGAATTTATTTTGTTTTATTTCATTATTCAGTGACCATGCAAGACTTCCGTAAATGGCGTAGGTTATAAGTGTTATAGAAGCATTCTTTTTTAAGTCCGTTTCTAAATTCAATTTGAAATATATCAATGATGTTAGAAAATATTTTTAAAAAAATGAATAAAAGGAAAGGTCAACAATGACATACCAGTTAATCAAAGCCACCCACACATACAGGTCCCTGGACAAAAAATACCATAAAAGTGCACAAACATAAACACAACAGAGAGTCAGTATAGTATGACTTGGTAGAGACACTGAAAGGTATAGTGGGTATATATATGGGTACCCAAACCTCACTCGTATCTATCCTGCAATCTAGTGAATAAAAAACAATAAAAAGGTGACGGCTTGGTAGAACTGTAAAAATTGGTTAGAACTTACATACTTTATATAACAGGGTCAGAATGTGCTCGTTTTAACTATAAACCTAGCTACTGTTATCATAGCTGCTGGTTGGATATTGACGCTCTACTAAACGAAATAGTCAGAAAAACACTCCATAAAGGGTTTAATGTTATATTGTCATGGAGTTCAATAAAAATCGACAGTATTCGTGATAAGCGAGTATAAATTTAAAGTTTTCAAGTCATTTGGAGAAAGAACAATTTTTATAGAATTACACAATTTCATATTTGTAACCGTTACTGTGTACAATGCAAGACTTTTGCATTTATTCACTGTATTATAATAGAAACTAAGATGGGAAAACCCTGATGTTTAGCTAAAAATGTTGATAGCTATTAGTATATGGTTTCACTCGTAAAGATCTTCCAACTTGCAGCCAAGCCATGCAAATTTATAAGCTGTGATTTGTCCACACCATGCAATGAAGGATAAATTGAAAGTACGCAGTTAAAAACAGAATGGAATAATTTGAACTACATTTTACCATTTGATATTTATTAGGGGTCAAGGGGGTCAAGATCACTTTCTCTAGTATACAGAGATTACATTTATCAACAACAACAAATGCTTAATTGTCAATCACGACAAGTAGAAGTACAATTACAAAATGAGTTATGTAATTAAATGCATTGGCTGATTATATTAACTAAGTATCAAATAATTATATACAACTACATGTATTAGTACCGTCAGTTTTTCTAAATAAATATCAAGTAATAAGTCAAAATTTAACGACAAACCAACACAAGAATCAGAAACTGGAGATATTTAGGAAGTCCTACTTCATTTTATAGCTTCTTCGTGTTGATTTTCATCGTCCAAATTGTGACGGTATAATATATTTTTTGTGTTTTGATCGTGGCATTTTGTTTATCTTTAAAACAGATGGTTGATCCCTTTAGCTGATGACAGCAGTCGTTTATTGCGCTATAATATCCGCCACGAGGTTATACACCCAATACTTCCATACAAGGACTAAACGGGGACTTTCCAAACTGATTACAGAGTGTAAAATATAATTTCAATTTGACATTTTGTCTTTAGAAAAAGATCGCTATCAATTTTCACAAAATATAATTCTAACTTAAAAAAATCTGTAATTACTGCTTTGTTCTTTAGTCAGCCAGCAAATGTAAGCAATTCCATGCAAGTGTAACTAATAAGACAAAGGTATTTAACGCTCGTCTACGGGTGGCTTGAGATTAATAAAGAAATAATTTTTACGACAGTGAAAGTATACTTTTGTATTTAAAATCGGTTCTCTTTTATGAACTTAGTTTACCTATATTAGTACGGAACTTATTATATAACCGATCTTATACAATACCATCCCTTTATTTTTCTTATTTAGTTATTTTTTAATCTTTTTAACAATAATCAATTTATTAGTGCATTTTTAAAGGATAAAAGACTTTTTGCATCAATGACAACATTTGTGTTTGAAAATAGGTTAAATATATTTGACTACAGATGACGTTTTGCTAATATTTTCATAACAAAGGTATGGTAAATTTATATGAATTACCAGTTTAGTTAACATATTTTTCGTTGATTTAGTCTCAAAGAAAGTGGTCAGATACTGGCAATATCTGAGAAATAATACAATGGGGCAATTCTATAAGATTCAAAGACAAGACGAATGTATGAAATAATAAATATGTGTAATATGTCAAAAATAATCTTACGAACAAAGTCTGAACATAACCATATAGAATACATAAAATATACCGTGGCAATAGAGAATCAACTATGAAATGTAAGCAGTTTATAAAAAGCCTGAAAATATTTTGTAACTTTATGCAACAAGTTCTATATAAAATGCCTAAAATATATGTAACCAGTTTATGAAAAAGCCTAAACAAGATTTACAAACAAAAGCTTAAAAAATTGTAACCAATATGTAAGAAGTTTATAAAAGGGTTAGAAAACGATTTGTAACTAATTTACATATACTTTGGAATAACAAATTTGTAACTAAGTCAGTTAGTATAAAAAGCCAGAAAAAGATGTGTAACTAATACATACAAATTTGTTGAAAAGGAATATTTTTTATATTTCGGCATTTTTCATTTGTGTGTGTAGTATCATATTAAATGCTTTACATCACCATTCTGTAACCGGTTACAATACAAGTGTGATAAATTTGACTTGGACTAATTTCTTATCACATTTGGCCATATTGCCCATATATTGTTAGACAAGATGCAGTCAATCGTTAAGGTTAGGATTAAAAAGATAGGAATTGTCTTAAAATTCAAAATAAATAACTTTCAAAACTCAATTGGGGTAAAAATATCTAAAATAAGACAAAGGGTCTGAAAAGGAATTGGAAATGGAAATTAATCGTCAAAATTTAACTATTTCAAACTTTCATTGGATTTGGGGGTGAAAATGACAGATAGATAGTCATGTCCTTCTTTATCTCCTGATACCATCAGAAAACATTCATGTTTTGATAACTTTTTTTTTCAGATGGACAATGTTTTACCATCCAGTACTAGACGTTGTAATCACAGATAAACGAAATTAATTACTATTTTTTTGCTGCATTGACAACCCCACAAAAAGGTATCCGACGAAACATGTTGCTCAAGTCTTTACAACTTTATGAGCAATATATATAGGGTGTCTTCAACCTATGCCTACATTTTGAAAGATCATATTCAAGGAATGCCTACAAACAAAATACAATAGGTGTTTATATAACAATTAAGTCATAATTACAGGGGTTAATTACAGGTAAATACAACTGTTTTAAACCCAAATTTTTATAATATGTATGAATTTGATTTAATATTTATTTTATAAATGTGAGTTACAAATAAAATAAATAAAAGTGTTCGATATAAGAATTTTGAAAGCCTAAATGATGATATAAGGACAAGTAAATGCAAATTGAATATGTGGGGACTGTTATTGGTTAAAAATGTTCAAAAGTGTTGGAAGGTTAAAAATAATAAATAAATATATAATATTTCAATACAGCACGCTGAAAGCTTTTCATTTATGGCATGAAGCTTAAAGTGAATATACCAAGCCTATCTTAAAATTAGTTATATTTCAATCACATATTTTATATATTTAATGAGACACTATAAATGGTGTTCACTTTCTGTGATTATTGAAATTCATACTGAGTTTGCCAAGCCTTAGCTAAATTGTCAAATTGATGATGAGCATACCAAGCCTGAATAGGTATAAAAAAGCATGACCCTCACGTTTCAATCATCATTTTAAGTTACAATCATGGCAAATGCACAGTTAGATGTTCACTTCGTTACTAACAGACTAGGAAACCAGAATTTAGTACATAATGGCTACAAGTTCAGAGTAAATTCATTTAATCTATATGAAGTCTCGAAATGATATGACACACATAAACTGCTACATATCTAACAATGGTGCAATTTCCATATAAAACAAAAAAAAAGTTGAGATACAAAAATACCCAAATATCTGACTTAACCAATTATCTTCTTAATTAGACAATGTTTACACAAGACATTTATGTTTATACAATATTCAACCTATGCCTACAAACTTTTTTTTACCTTTTTATATATTTTTTCAAAATGTAGGCATAGGTTGAATGAACCATATATAGCAATGATCGTTTTCACGTTAAAAGTCCTTGGTATATGTTGATAATTAACACACAGGAATTCCAAATAATTTAACAGAACTAACAATTTGTATTGAATTCGCTGAAAACATTAAGCGATATATGACCATATATTGGTATTTAGCCTTTCAATAATTAAATAAGATTTAAAGTTTGATCTATATTTAGTTTATAATCTTTGTTAAAAGGTTCATTTAATTTAAACCATTACTACAAATAAACCCATTTTACACAATTATAGTAAATTTACATTTTCAATTTGTACTTACGTAGATGTTGTTTGAAGTATTTGAAATTCATAGTAAAAATCACAAAAAATAAAGAATATCTGTCACTTAGCACTACTCTCGTTAAGAGGCTTTGAAATTGGACTCTAATCTGTTACGCTCGACTTTGTTTTGACTACAGGTGTAAAATGTCACCCAATATATTTAAAACAATTTTCTTTTTACCGCTTTATTTAGTTATTCATTTACAGTCTTTACATAATTACAAAGAGTGCTTTAAGATGATGTAAACACAAATAATTACAAGACATTATACAAAATATTTTGTCCTACTGATCTTTGTTCTTTTGGTCTTATTTAAGTAAGGTAATATAAGGACATAATCAGAGAAGCATCTGTAGCATTTGCTTTTAGAAGTATGTGATCTTTATACAATAACATGGCCTTCAATATATTAAACTTTTCTGCTTAATATGCAGGGTGTCAAACCATTTTGGCCCAAAACTGTATAGGAAAATAGGATTTTTCACGTTAGATATAGGACAATTGCTACCAAATTTCACTCTTCTTTTTACTTAAAATAAAAGTTAAGAACATGGTTCATGCATATTTCATCTAACAAATAATCATCAATTATAGTAAATTTACATTTTCAGTTTGTACTTACATAGATATTGTTTGAAGAATTTGAAATTCATAGTAAAAATCACAAAAAATAAAGAATATCTGTCAGGGTAAGTTGAAATACAAAACCAATAATTGTAAAACATTTAATAATGTTATTAAAAAGTTCTGTATTCAAAAACATAATGTAACTAGAAAATGTGTCTATAAGACACGGATGCCCCGCCCTAAAAAACAATACCGGGGTTGCTGAACTGTGTTGTACTATACAAGATGACTGTAGTGGTGAAATATCATTAATATATTACTATAGGTTTCTGAGAAATGAACCTTAACGCAAAACTTAACCGAAGTCACCGAAGCGACCCAAGTGTTGCTGAACTGCGTTATACTATACAAGAGGACTGTAGTGGTGAAATATCATTGATATATTACTATAGGTTTCTGAGAAATTGAGCTAAACGCAAAACTTAACCGAATCGGGACGTACGGACGGACGGACAAGGGTAAATCTATATACCCCAGCCACATTCGTGGTGGGGCATAAAAATAGTACAAATGCTCTGCAGTCAAGTAACCTGTGTTCTGTGAGATTCACTGAAATGCAAAATATTAATTAATAACATAAAAAAAAATCCTACATTAATAAAAACAACAAATAATTTTGCTGCATAAGGTTAGCTTAATACTGTGATCAATAAGTATAAGCACTAAAACCAACTACAGCCTACATACATAATGTGAATCATTCCACTAATATAATGTGATTCATTCCACCATTGATACTTTTTCTTATAATATATTTTTTCCAATTTTTTTTCAAAATATAGGAAAAAGGGTGAAAATACAGGAATTTTCAGTGAAATATAGGAGATATAGGAATTGGCTGGAAATATAGGAGGAATATAGGACCACTTGACACCCTGAATATGTAACATATTCAGTATTTAAGATACAATTTTGAAATTTACTCGCTATTGGAATACAAAAAGTCCAAGCTATTCTGTATCATATGAAATTTCAGATAGTTGGAATAATGTTTAGTTGACTCGTAAATTTTCTGTCATTTTCGCTGTTGTTTTTTAGTGATCGCACAACCCTCCAATAAATCAACAACTTTTAAAATTTCAGAGAAATTTATCTGTTTATCTGAAATTTTACTTCAATCAATCAATCAATCAATTCTTTCATTCCTCCAGAAGGAGATATACAATATAGAACAAAATGCCCAATTGAGTATCAGCGAATGTTCATGAAAATTACAGTTCTGCGATTATATACACAAGGAATTATTAAAGTCAAATTGAAAAAATAATCATAATTGATAGTTCAACAAAAAGGAACCACTTCCCGAAAGAATATCGAATGAATTTTCTATGTCATTTCCGAGTACAATGTTGCATATTTGGTAAGAGTTCATACTTACCAGCTGATTACATCTGTTATGTCTTAGTAGCAGTATCAGTTCTTTTATTAGGATTTGCCGTTGACGGGAAAGCGTTACACAGTCAGTTATTTGATGACACAGTACATCTTCAGTATGTGTTCCACTTAGCGAGCAATTATCAGTCTGAGGCGGAAGAGGCCAGAGTTTTGCTACGTGTCGTGCTACGTTAATTGTACTTCGAGTGTTTCCACAGCGCCAAATATCGACTAAACAGTTCAATGAACCACAGAACGTCATTGTCCCCTTCCAGTCTTGTCTGTTGCTCATATTGACTCACTATAACGTTAACAATGTTTTTACATGTCAGTTTTGATAGTTCATTAGATGTGTAGTAAGCCTGTTTTTGCGGAGAATATCAATAACGTCAGGTATACATTCAATTTGCTTACGGTTTGTATTATGCATGTACTGGAACAGTCTATGTACGAATATTTGCTTTGATAGTAGATTGTGCTCGCTTTGACAAAGTTTTTGTAGGAACATACGTTTACGCTTTTCTACAACCACAGGCAATCTGGGTAAGTCCAATAGCGTTTCGCACATGTCTGAGCGTGTCCTTCGGTGGAAGCCTTGGATATATTTCACTATAAATTGTTGAGAAATTTGGAGATTGCACACATCTTTTTGAGTCAAATTGTTCCACAATTCGCTTCCATAAATTACTGTTGGTACAACTACTTTAGTATACAAACTTGTCACAGTTAATGGATTGAGAATTGAGTCCGTAAATCGACAATAGCAAAGTACGCATTTCGACCTTTTCTACATGACGATTCTATATCACTTGATGCATGTAGCTCAATTGTTCTAGTTATTCGTAGCTTTTTATGGTTGTACATTAAAATTTTTGTCTTTTTGGGATTGAATTCTATTCGCCACTTACAAGCATATTGGTGTGCAATGTTCAACATATTCTGTAAACCATTTAGTGTTAAGCTTATACAGGTGATGTCGTCTGCAAAACATGGATTACACTTTTGAATATTACTTATATTAGCAGCATTTCTTATTGTCAAGTTCATTTAGTAAGTCATTTACAAACACTATATAGAGAATACCGGATAACACTCCGCCTTGGCGCATTCCTTGGTCAGTTATCTGAAATTGTTTTGAATGACATTCACTAATGTAAACTGAGCCACTAATATTTCTGTAACAGTCGGATAAGACTTTCAATAGTGCAATGTCTATACCCATTTTGTGAAGTTTGTATGTGAGACCATCGTGCCACACGGTGTCGAATGAAAATAATATATTGTCTCTTGAAAATTGAAGCAGTGATGCAACTCAGTCCTGCTTGGAAACCTTGTTGTCTGTTTAGGATTCTGATATCTGACATGAATTTGATTAAACGTTCTTTTAATATAGCCTCAAATAGTTTATACAATAACGGGAGAAGCGATATTGGGCGATAATATGATGCCTCTGACTTCTGTTTTCCGCTTCCTTTATGAATTGGGACAAGTAATCCATGTTTCCAACTCATTGGAATTTTGCCATAATGAATGCAGACGTTTTTACTTCATGGAAATCCTACGAATTTGTTTTTAATCTGTAACTGTATATTTTTACTAGCCCAAGTTTTCACACCATAAACAGAGGAAAACGGGGTTTTGTTTCCTCTCGCCGTTTGGACTATTTTTGTGAAGGTGACAACATGGACATTGTGAGCTTTTTAGTCTAGAGGTCATTCGGGAAAATTCTTTTTCAGTCTTCTTTTAATTAATGCAAAACATTCCACAGGTCTGGAATCCAACTTCTGGATATTAATTTTTTTCCCTTATTGGAACAGTCATTAAGAATAAGAATAAGAATGGTTTATTTCAAACCAAGAGCCCACAAGAGGCATGAAGTGAGAGACACTTTACAGTATACAATACAATGTATGATTGAAAATATAGAAAACATTATTTTTACTGTTTACGGCTGAGGGGCTGACAAGAGGCATGAAGTGAGAGACACTTTACAGTATACAATACAATGTATGATTGAAAATATAGAAAACATTATTTTTACTGTTTACGGCTGAGGGGCTGGGTAATTTTGTAAAGCAATAAGCTTAAAATAAAACAAACTCCTCATCAAAATGATTACAGTGTACACACCCCCCCATGTGAAGACTATAAGATTTTTTTAAACCTTTCCCTATGAAATACAACAGCATTTAGGTAAAAGCCTGCATATTGATTATGTAGGAACCTTTTCCACTTAATGCGGACACCACATGTCAGCACCGAATGATGGCCAAGTTGAAATATCATATCAACAATGGCTTTGCTAAGCATAGATTGATACAACCGCAACATGCCAACAGGTAAATAGTTAAAGTGTGGACAAACTATTATTCTTGACCCAATAAAAGTCTTGGATATTATAATATACATTACACAGTAATATTTGATCTACCACAGAAACCAGATGGAGAACAAAAAAAGTTTAAAAAATAAAAATTAAATTACATATCGAGTCACATTGCCTTTTTGGCCCCTGTACCCCCTTATATCTCGAAAACTGTAAAAGATAGGAAAAATCTGTTGACAGACTATTGAAAGCACTCATCAATGTGAATTAAAAGAAAACATTTCTATTGAAATCGGATGAAAAATAAAAATTTTATCAAATGCTAATTTTGATCTCCTTGATCGTTTGTATCTTGGAACGATAGAAAAAAATGTTGACATACTAATTAAAGCATTCGTTAAGATGAATTAAAAGAAAAAATCTCAATAAGAAACGGATGAAAAATATAAAAAAAAATACATATCAAGCCACAGTGCTTTTTTTACCCCTTTGACCCCTTTGACCTCTTATATATCGAAAACGGTAAAAGATTGAAATCTGTTGAAATACTACTGAAAGCATTCATCAAGATGAATTAGAAGAAAAATCCCAATTGAAATTTGATGAAAAATTAAATTTTAGGTGTCCTCCAAAATGGCTAATTTTGGATCCTTTTAATCCCTTTATCTTTGAAACAACTAAAGTTACACAAAAATGTCTGGAGTAACATTTATTGTATTTTTTATGACAAACATTTGAAAAAAAGAATTATCAAAATCGGATAAGAAATAAAAAAAAAATTTTGAAAATTAATGTCCCTTTTTTGGCCCTTTATATCTCTAAAACGGTAAGAGATAGTGAAAAACGAATTTTAGACTTTGTTCCATTTTCAACAAGGGACATTAAAAACAAAAAATTATAAAAAAAAAAAAATCGGATAAAAATTTAAAAGTTACACCAAAAGTATCAAAAACCGCTACTGGCCCCCGAGAATAAACAGGAGGGGTCAGATTTCCCGAAAATCAATCCCAACCTGTATTTCTTATGGGGGACCAGTGTGGTAAAATATTATAATGGTACATTAAAAAAAAATAAAAGTAATTGATTTCTGTCAAAGAGTAAACTAGTTTCAGAGTCCCATATATGGTTTAGAAATGTGCAGTATAATTTTTGACACCAAAAAAGGAAAGGTGATACAATTTTAGACCCCCCCCTTACAACACTTTCAACCCCCTCAGCTGGTAAATAATGACACGTTCCTAAAATATCTCACACACTTTAAAAATATATTTAAGGTAGATCATACCTAATACGGTGAGCATTTTTCTTCTTCTTCTTATACAATAATGAATACTCTATACTTTGCGTGTGCGTAGGTGCTGGTGATTTCTATTTACAATAAAAATATTAAAAACAATGACCAAACGGTGCATGCTGTACAGGTGGTGCAGGATAAAAATATTGCATCATTCATAAATGTGTCTAGAAAGCTTCCATAGTGGTTGCTTCCAGGCTATCACTGTTCTTGGAAAGAATGAAAACTTGTAATAGTCATGTCTTGGGCTGAAAATGGTATATGCCATGAAATTGTAGTCTCTTGATTTCTGTTTAGTGGGATAAGGTAGGAAGGTAGGTTTCTGTTGGAATTGCTACGAGTTCATTGACAATCTTATAAAATAGACATAATCTGATGTTAACTCTTCGTTGGTAAAGCGGTATCCCGTTTAGCCTGTTTATCATTCTAGAGACACTTGATTCGATCCCATATGGCAGCACTATATTCCACTCTTGGTCTTATAAGTGCGTTGACAGCATTGATTTTTGTTTGCTGTAGCATTTTTTTTTATGTTCCTAACGATCATCCCTTGTGCTTGGTTTGCACTGGCTACAATGTTTTTTATTTGTAGGTTCCAGTTTAGGTCATCTTTGAAGGTTATTCCAAACACGCATGTAGTAAGCTTCTATTATTTTGGTTTTCGTTCTTGTTAGGTGCATTACGTTGCATTTGCTGACATTGAATTCCATTTTCCATTTTCGTTCCCATTTTGTAAGCTTTGTCAGGTCGTTTTGCAGGATTTCTTTGTCTTGTTTTTTTCTTGATGGGTCGATAGATGGTACAATCATCAACAAACAGGCGGATAGTAGATTCCATATAAGCAGTGGTGTCATTGATGAATATGAGAAAGAGGACAGGTCCAAGTACACTACCTTGAGGTACGCCAGATGTAACGCCCACTTTGTCTGCAAATACTTATTTTCTAGTACTAATGCCTGTGTTCTGTTGTCTAGGAAGGCCGAGACCCATTTGTGATTTTCCCCTATTATTCCATAGTGTCTTAGCTTGTGAAGCAGGCGTGGATGGCTGACTTTGTTGAAGGCTTTGGCAAAATCTAACAGGATCATGTCTGTTTGCATCTAATTACTGTCCGGATTGTGGCTGTTAATTTGTAGATCATGTATCAGGTCTGTTAGTTGTGTCTCACATGACATCTTGCTTCTAAAGCCATGTTGGAATTCAGATAGTATTTTGTTTATTTCTAAATGTTTCATCAGGTTGGATACTACGATGTGTTCCATTAACTTACAGAGGATGCAGGTCAGTGACACTGGCCAATATAGTTTGCTGGTTCGTGGTGTGGTCCGTTTTTGTATAGTAAGTAAGTAATGTCTTTATTTAAAGAGGGTAACACGGTTAGTATTAAAAAACAGAAGCGTGCTTCTGTTGGTGTTTGTCCATGTTGTCCGGGCTAGTGTCATTGATTTTTGGAACAGGAATGTAACAGTTTTCAACGAGTAAATAGCAAAATTACAGAATTTTATTCTAAAAAGAACCCTTTTCAGGGGAGATAATTGATGGAAATTTTTCTAATGAAATGTAAAGGAAATTTCAGTTTTTTGGAAATAGCAAGAAAAAATGAAAGGTGATCCCAGTTTTATTAAAGAATATGAAAGCATGTCTGATAAGTGTTCTTTTCCACAATTTTATAAAAAAAAAATCTGCCAGTTTTTTTTTATTATACGAGAAATTTGGATTTTCCCTATATAATCTATATAAAATTTAGCAACATTAACACTCAGTATCTCAAAATCAAGAACGATGACCTACATTTTTTAAATTGAAATTTCAAAGTATATCCATCCAACATCACGCCTGGAAAAAAATAGGAAAATCTATATGCTGAAATATTAGTACTGATCTACCTCTAACATAGTGTGGTTGCAAAGGTATGAAAAAAAATCAAAGCTTGACACCTGTTACCTGTCTGGTAGGTTCACCCTTTCTAAGGGTCACTTCCATTATTTACAGTTGAACATTTAAACTTTTTAAATTATCAATACATGTACAGTAACACCATAAACCAAGAAGTTCCTACTTTCACTTGATGGACTGATATAGTTCAATAACATATATACTGAACCGCAAAAGAAACGTCGCTTTTTCAAAATGTTAGCAAAATTCAAAATAAATATTAATTAATGATTTTTATATAATCAGTATTACGATTACATCACCAGGTAAGATTAAATTACCTGTGAATTAAATTTTCGGTTGAATAATTTTCAGTTGATATCGTAGAGCGACCGTACCTAAAACCGCTCGTGGGACACACTTGGCGGTAATTTTTCTTAAATCTTAAATGTTCGTGAAATTCATGCTCCTTTATGGGTATAAAAGGCCGGAGAAAATTAAAGAGTGTTAGTATCAGTGTTGACACAGAAGCTATGCCACGTCTGACTCCACAACAGAGAGAACAGGCCATTGGTCGATTGGATGCTGGGCAATCTGCCAGAGTTATTGCCAACGACTTCAACTGTGCTGTTCGAACAATTGAACGTCTACGGACACGGTACAATGCAACAAACAGCACAAATGACCGTCCACGGAGTGGTAGACCCCAAGTCACTACCCCTAGACAGAATAGAGGCATTGTTCGTCACCATTTGATGAATCGGTTCACCCCAGCTGCCGAAACTGCCAGAAACACTGTTGGAACACATGGACGACCCATAAGTGATGATACGGTTCGTCGGCGATTAGCTGCTAGAAACATGAGATGTCGCCGTCCAGCAAGAGGACCTATTCTTACTTCTCGACACCGTCAAGCTCGTCTCCAGTGGGCCACTCAGCGACAGAATTGGCGAAATCGACAATGGCGTAACATCATCTTCTCTGACGAAAGCCGTTACTGCATTTCAACAGCCGATGGCAGAACCAGAGTGTGGAGAAGACGTGGGGAACGTTACGAAGACAGCTGCATTCTGGAAACAGACGCGTGGGGAGGACCTAGCATCATGGTATGGATGGAATCGGCCTTAACGTTAAACTTGGTCCAGTCATCTTTCAGAACCTTGGCCCAGGCAGAGGAAATGGCGTAACAGCTGCCCGTTACATCGACCAAGTCTTGACACCCCATGTTCAGCCCCATTTCGCACGTCATCAAAACAATTAAGACTTTCCAACAGGACAATGCACGTGCGCATACCGCAAGAGCCACAAGAGACTTCCTACAGCAGAATAACATTAATGTTATGGATTGGCCGGCTTTGAGTCCAGATTTAAACCCTACTGAACATTTATGGGACGAAGTTCAAAGACGGTTGAATAATGAGCAGCCAAGTCCGACAACTGCAGCTGAACTTTCACAAGCGTTTCAGAGAGTATGGGCACGTATTCCGATGGCGTTTATTAATCGGCTCATCAACTCCATGTACCGAAGATGTGCCGCAGTAATTGGTGCCGGTGGAGGACATACACGTTATTAACGGACGTGGGAGCACAGCATTGAAAACGATGTGACGTTACGACAATTGTGACGTTTTTGTGAACATTGTAACCAAAAGACTGTAAATCATTCATTAAATTTTGTGAAAATTAATTTAAAATATATAAATGTCACTTTGAAATAAATGTATGTGAACATGTCATTTTGTGCGACGTTTCTTTTGCGGTTCAGTAGATAAATTTAACTCTTATTCAACAGGAAAATAAATAACTAAGAAAAATAACGTTGATTTTGTGTTGTACCTTGCAAAACTTTGAAAAATTTTGTGTATATTCTACATCTTTATAATCTTTATATTGTTGATGTAATGAAAAATTGATATATATATGCTATTAAATCCACATCACCTCAATTATTTTTTTGAGAAAACCCCCAAAATCTTAAAATAGAACCACGTGGTCTTGTTTCATTTCCTCACTAAACAAACATGGAAGTTGAAGTGGGAGTACCGGACTCCGAGGATGACAAACTTTTAAAACCGTCAGATATCAAAATAACCGGAGAATTCAAACCAGTGAATACGAGAAATGAAATTGTTAACCAAACTTATAGTGATGTCAACAATGCAGATCAAACAACAGACGAAAAATATGATTCAGAAGTAAAACAAAATAGTAGTACATCAAATTACCCGGAAGGGAAACTTTGTGGTTGGCTGACAATTGTGGCACGAGGAATTATCAAAACAAATAGACAACGTTGGTTTGTATACGGTGACAAAACTTGCAAGTTGTACTACTACAGAAGTCAGAATGACATTGTTCCACTGGGAGAGATCGACATATCTAGAGCTACATTTCATTTTGAGCCAGCTAATGTGGAAAAGCCAGGGGCTTTCCAAATAAGGTGTTTCATTGCATTTTTTGTATACATTCATTAATGTAATATGCCAATGCACCAGATTTACATTTTAACAATTTTTTTAGTGATTCTGAAGCCAAATATATGGAATATTTAATTTGATAATCCCTAGATTGTTTCATATTAACAGGACAGCAATAAAAGAAATATCAAAATGAAATTGTCAAACGTTATCCTAAGTATTTTGGCAGGGAAAACCAAACATTAACCCGAAATTATTTTGGAGAAGAAAAATGCTAAAAATTTATTTATAGTCTAAAGAATTCTTTTTTTTTTATAAGTTGATATCATATTGCTGATCGCTTATCATTGATGTATGGGGTTATGCATGACTAAACATTTGTGGTTTTTTGTCGAGTCTGCGACTTTAGTCGCAGAAAGCTCGACATAGGGATAGTGATCCGGCGGCGGCGGCGGCGTTAACTCACTTCTTAAAAGCTTTATATTTTAGAAGGTGGAAGACCTAGATGCTTTATACTTTGTATATAGATGCCTTATGTTACAAAGTTTCCGTCTGTCATATGTACATTGTCCTTGACCTCATTTTCATGGTTCAGTGACTACTTGAAAAAAAAATTCAGATTTTTTGTAATGTTAATTTCTCTCTTATTATGAGTAATAGGATAAGTATATTTGGTATGTGTGTACCTTACAAGGTCCTCATCCCCATTAGACAGTTTTCAGTTGACCTCGACCCAATTTCAAGGATCAGTGAACAAGGTTAAGTTTTGGTGGTCAAGTCCATATCTCAGATACTATAAGCAATAGGTCTAGTATATTTGGTGTATAGAAGGATTGTAAGGTGTACATGTCCAACTGGTAGGTTTCATCTGACCTTGACCTCATTTTCATGGTTCAGTGGTTATAGTTAAGTTTTTGTGTTTTGGCCTGTTTTTCGAATACTGTATGCAATAGGTCTACTATATTTGGTGTATGGAAGGATTGTAAGGTGTACATGTCCAACTGGCAGGTGTCATCTGACCTTGACCTCATTTTCATGGTTCAGTGGTTATAGTTAAGTTTTTGTGTTTTGACCTGTTTTTCGAATACTGTATGCAATAGGTCTACTATATTTGGTGTATGGAAGGATTGTAAGGTGTACATGTCCAACTGGCAGGTGTCATCTCACCTTGACCTCATTTTCATGGTTCAGTGGTTATAGTTAAGTTTTTGTGTTTTGACCTGTTTTTCGAATACTGTATGCAATAGGTCGACTATATTTGGTGTATGGAAGGATTGTAAGGTGTACATGTCCAACTGGCAGGTGTCATCTGACCTTGACCTCATTTTCATGGTTCAGTGGTTATAGATAAATTTTTGTGTTTTGGCCTGTTTTCGAATACTGTATGCAATAGGTCTACTATATATGGTGTATGGAAGGATTGTAAGGTGTACATGTCCAACTGGCAGGTGTCATCTCACCATGACCTCATTTTCATGGTTCAGTGGTTATAGTTAAGTTTTTGTGTTTTGAACTGTTTTTCGAATACTGTATGCAATAAGTCTACTATATTTGGTGTATGGAAGGATTGTAAGGTGTACATGTCCAACTGGCAGGTCTCATCTGACCTTGACCTCATTTTCATGGTTCAGTGGTTATAGATAAGTTTTTGTGTTTTGGCCTGTTTTTTGAATACTGTATGCAATAGGTCTACTATATTGGTGTATGCAAGAATTGTAAGGTGTACATGTCCAACTGGCAGGTGTCATCTGACCTGAACCACATTTTCATGGTTCAGTGTTTATAGTTAAGTTTTTGTGTTTTGGCCTGTTTTTCGAATACTGTATGCAATGTGTCTGATAGCATTTATTTTCATTAGAAATACACGACAGGCGAGACATTTTTGTGTGTCCACTCTTGTGTAATATATAAATTCAGTAGTAAATACCAAACAAATATAGTTTAAGCTATTTATAAAAAAAGAATAGGGTTAAAAGATGGAGCAGATTAATTCTCTATTTGCTTTTTTGGTAGACACATTGAATTGCAGCTGCATTTTTGTTTGGTAATATATTATGGTAATATACATGTACCATGATTTATTTGAAGATATTCTAAATCCTTAAAGGTGAAAGTCAAGAAATAAATTTCTATATTGTAAGGCAAATTCTTAAAAATGTATATGTTTATCCTTTAAACTAAACTACTAGGATGTCCAGTTCACAGAAAATGGACAGAGCTACATGTATGTATGATGGAAATAACAAAAACCAAAATAGAAAAAGAAATTTCATTCTTGTGATTAAGGTTGAATTGAGGATGTTAAGTAAAACGTCAGCTGACAAAAAGTTGAAACTGTCTGTTGCTTATATTTCACAGAAATCTTTCGATAAATCATCTTAAAATTTGAATAGGTCTATAGGCATTGTCAGTAAAAGGACTTGTTGTGACAGATTCAATCCAGCTTTATATATTTTTTGTGCTCTTTGAAAAGGTCTTTTTTTGTAAAAAAAAGTTGTGTACATATTGAAATAATTTTATTTTTAGATCAGATAACAGGGAACATGTGCTTGATGCATCAAATCGCCATGCGATGATGTACTGGTTACAAGAACTGCAGAAAAGAAGAAGAATATTTAATAATAACAAATCAACAAGACTTTCCAGATCTGGCACAGGTGTTAAGGTAAAAAAAAGTCCAGATAACTCTCTTTAATTACATGTACTTATTTAAAAACACAAGCTGAATCTAGATAATTCTGTTAAAGGGTATTTTTTGGATAACCTACCACACTTTCATGGTGTTACAGTAAATGATTGGTATGTCATTGTTGACCTTTCCTGTTATCCATGTTTTTTGTACTTATTTTTTTACCTGCAACTGGATATCTTTTATAGTTCTTGAGTTATCTCCCTTTTAAGTTTTTATTTCTGGGTAAAGACTACTTTTCTTTTCATATATACAGTTGAGTCTTGTTATCTCGAAGTTGATGGGACCGTAGAAATAATTTGACTAATCCATAGATCAACTAGACAAAATCAGCGAAAGTGGTGATGTAAATTGGAAAGGAATAATCAAGAAACTGTCCGACTAAAACAAAGTTGACACTTCTCTGTTATTATGGACTATGCAAGTTGTATACGATATACTTTGTTTTTATATAATGTTTGTTGTATTTTCTGTAACATATTTGAATTGCCGATAAAACACCTGTTATAGAACCATGTACCTCAAGATTTATTTTGATATATATCGAAACAAAAACTCGATATATAGAATTTTGCATTTAAATTTTACTTTGACAAACCCAAAAAATTGACTCAACTATTACTAAAACATAGTAGAATAGAGAATGGAAACGGGGAATGTGTCAAAGAGACAAAAACCCGACCAAAGGGCAGAATACTGTATATCTACAAAAATCCCACAAAGTTTTTAGTCGATTGAGTTTCTGAGAAGAAAAGTTGACCCTATATCATTCCACTTGTACAACTTTATCACCTGGAACAAAATTCTAGTTAAGATCAGTTTTGTAGTGCAGTGAGTGTTTCTACAGTTTTTATACTTCTAAATATAGCCTTTTGTCCCTTTTTGTACAAGATGTTTCATTGAAAATGAAAATGTACCAGAAAGCTTGATTACTCAGACCATAAATATTTGTATTTTTTTTAAATCTTTCTGTTTTATTGATTGACTTTGTGTCTTAAGAGTCTATATCTATTTCATCTTTTCTTCCCTATTAGGTTAAGTTTTTTTTTTATGTTTTATTTCTTTCTCATGAGAAACATTTCAATATTCTGATTTTTTAATACCGGTATCTTGAAAATAAAGTTACATTATGTAAATGTATAATTTTCAGAGACCACAGAGATTAAGTGGACTTGATGTGGTAAAATACCAAAACCAAAATGTCACCATAGGAGAAGATGCATCACCTTCTAAGATACCAGAGATTGTAGTACCAGCATACTCCCCCCTTACTGTTTCTACAGGTGATACCATTAAAAGGTCACATACTGGATCATTTTCATCTCTAAAATCAGAACTAAGGGAAGCATTAGGTGCCATAATCAGTGGACAAAGTATCACAGGTTTATTCAACATTTGAATTCAGACATAGCTTCAACAGGGTTAAAGTTATAGCATACAGCACCTGACACAAATACTTAGTTGCTTTAGTGCAATGCTTCATTTAACACCCCTCACACTTTATATCATACATGGGCCATTAAAAGTATGTTTTTCCAAATCTTCTCTTGTTTTCAGTATAAAGTAAGTATTTTTAAAAAAATCCAAAAAAATTATAAAACATTTGTACTTGAAAAGATAAAGACTACAAATCACAATTTTTTCATGTCCTTTGAATTCCTTCTTAATTGATTTAGTCCAAAAAAAAGTATTATTTTGTAAACAATTGCCCATAACCTGAAGATAAGCATTAAAGTTCAAAATAATGCTATGTTTTCAGGTGTCAAAATCAGTTTTCCGAAAATTGGGTTAAATTCTAATTTCAGTCATGTCTCTTGATTTATGATATTTTTTGTGCTAGCAACATGGCTTTCTTGTTTATAACTGCAAAATCATAGATTCTGTTATAAGTATGCACATACTCTTATATCACTACCAATCCCTTTGATAAACCTGAGTATTGAATATAGCTGGACATATAATGTGATAATGTTAACTTGAGAAAAAATATTTTTAATGGCAAAATAAAGTAAGTTAGAAATGTGAATAAACAATAGATTTTCAAGTGTAATATTATTTTAAAAAATTAAAATGTAATTTTTAACTGGATTCTCCAACTGATTATGTCGTTTTTAGTTGGGGTGGTGCTTGGGGGGGGGGGGGGGGGGGGCTCCAAACTGTGATGTAGGAAGATCTAGTTTGCTCTCAATCAGACAGCTTCTATGTTTAAATATTATTACCGGTACTTAATGTTTCCTTGTATCAATGCAGTGTTTATCATAAGGAAGTTGGCATGATAGGAAACTGAATACTACATGTAATTGAAAAGAGTACTGTAAACTGAAAGTAAACTTTTAGGGAAATAATTTTATTATTTAACAATATTTTACTTGACACTTTAGATTGACAAAAATAAAATAGTTGTAGATATTTCAGTATTACATGGTTAGTTTGTCATGTACGTTAACCCCAATGTCTGGATTTTTTCCTTAATATGTACATGTAATAAGTTTAGCAAACACTTGGTTATGATTTCAGGAAAACTTGGTGTAGGGAAAGTGTCAAAACCTTCTCCTTCACCCTCATCTTCTAGTTCAACCAGTGAAGATTGGACCATTCTGGAGAATTCTGAACAGGGAAAATGTCAAAAGTCTCAAAATCAACCAAACAAAATCATGAATGCATTTAATAAGATAAAACATGTAAAGAAAGGAAGTAATTCTATATCTCCTACCGATTGCCAAATTTGCCATAGATGTAAACAAGTAAGTTATTTCTGCCAAAAATGATAATGTTTTCTACCTAGTACTGTAAAATCACTAATTTTGTGGGGATAAAATTTCGTGGATTCCTTTCTGAAACGATTTCTTGGGATAAAATTTTGTTGATTCCAAATTTAACAAATATTGATAAACTAAGGGATTGTATTTTGTTGGGGATTAATTTTTGTTGATTAATCCGTGAGGAAAATTTCTGCTTTTACAGTACTGGTATTTCCTCTGTTGTCCAGAATTGACCAAATCAATTTTAGTTATGAAAAAAATCTTTTACTATCTTTTGTTTATGTTATAATTATTCACTTTGTTGTAATATTTAGTTTATTCATAGATGGAGTAGTTTTAAAGAAAATCATATTGTCATTTAGTTTATTAACACAATAATATGTTTCAGCTGATTATTTCTTGAAAGCATCCCATTTTTATGTGAAAGGGGTATATAGATTTACCCTTGTCCATCCATCTGTCATCTGTATGTCTGACAGGTTTTGTTAAGTTTTTGTATTTGAATGTAGGGCTATTTCCCAGAAACCCATTGAGATACATCTGATATTATATCACTACAATCCCCTTATAACACTGAACACAGTTCCCTAACATTTAGTTCACTTTGACCTAAACTTAATGGATGAGTGACTCTTACAAAGGTTTGCATTTATATTCATATCCTAGATTCCATGGTGTTATATCAATGATTCTTGATAACTATAATCCTCTTACATTACATAATGGATTTATCCAACTATTGGTTCGTTATGACCAGCATTTAGGTCCGTTTCTTAGAAACCTATTGAAATGTATAAATGATATTACATTACTTGATTCACCTTTAATAGTACATGTACAACAAAAGTTAGCAACATTTAAGTCACCACAACCTACATTTTATGCTTGAGTGACTTTTGTTAAATTTTTAGGTATATGTATAAAGAGCCTATAGTAATACATTAATGATATTTAACAACTACAATCAAGATATATAGTACAAAACAGCTCAGCAAGTTTTGAGTCATAATGACCTACATTTTATGCTTGAGTGACTTTTAAATTTTTGCAATTAGGTGTATTAGTGATATTTTAACTTAGCAATATTTGAGTCACTATAATCTACATTTTGTGCTTGAGTGACTTTGTTTAAACTTTTGGATTGTAATTCATATTTCAAAAACCTGTGATGGTATTTAAGTGATATTTTCGAATACAGTCATCTTTTTTAATTCAACACTGACCAGCAAAATATGAAACAACATGACCTTCATTTCATCCTTATTAAGTGACTATTAAATACAAGTCGAGTCATTATTTTTTAATAGATACCAATTAATGTTAGCAGGACATAATTTGAAAATTTCATATCTCTAAAATATTTCTCAAACTGATTTCCCATCATAAATAATAGATGGGAATTCTATGCACAGGCGGACGGGGCATCCTTGTATTATAGACACAATCTCTGGTTTTAAAAGTGTTTCTAATCCAGTACAATGCATTACATTAAAACTTCCATGGTTCAAACTCCAAGGGACTGTCAAAATCTTTTTTGAGTTAAGAGAATTTCTTGTGTCATACCATATACTGTTGATACAACTGATTATTACCATAAAATTTTTATTAATTAAAATTAAACAGGTTAATAATTAAATAATAATAATAATTATGACATCTTTATTACATCTAACTGTAAACATTTACAGACTATTTTTATCACAACTGTCAGTATTAAGTAACACGCTTGTCCATTTAAGTATTGAGTTTGATTTTTGTCCCCCACAAAGCGACGGAGGCACATGGTTTTAGTATCCGTACATCTGTGTGTCCATCCACAACACCTTGTGGATGCATCTCCTCTGAACCGCTTGGCGGATAAATTCCATATCTTGTAGGATTTATTGTTATGAAATGTTGATGTGCATACTATACTGCCATTTTAATTCAACAAATTTTGTAGGAGTTATAGGACCTTGTAGACGCATCTCCTCTGAAACCGCTTTGCGGATTGGTTCCATACTTGGTAGGATTTATTGTTATAAATTGTAGATGTGCATACTCTACCGCCATTTTGATTCAATTTCATTTCTTATGCAAACTGATTCTGCCGTGGCCTGGGACACATGGCTACTTCTAGCAATCTTATCATCATTGTTAGGTCGAACTTTTTGTTTGACTTTTCAAGGAATCGGTGTTCGAGAAAGCAGGGTATTTTTAACATGAAAATAAAGGAAAAATTGAGGAGGCTTTCAAAATGTTCGAGCCATCTGAGTTAGGCTACTGAGGCCACACCAAATTAATTTTTCGTTCTTTGGATTTTTGGATGGTAAAAATAGGTGCGAGCCAGCGAAATTTTATTTTTATCTTTTTTCTAGAGGACTTTTTTTTAGCGCAGATATAATTTACGCGGGGAACACAATTTTTTAAATAAAATGTTGCCAAAAAATCAGAAAAATTTTCAATTTTTACGAAATTTTAGGAGCGGGCGAAGAATTTTTATTTTTAATTTATTGAAAAATCAAAAATTTTGGGCGAATTTTCAGCATTTTTGCAAAATGAAGCCGCAAAAAATGTTTTTCTTAAAATTTACATAGTCCAAAAATTGGTTCGGCGAAATCCAAAGAACTAAAGATCAAATTGGTATGGCGTGAAGTTTAACTATACTTTGAATTTGGAAGTGAAGATTAAATTTTTTGTACACTGAATCTTGATTTTCAGCTACAGTCACAATTGTCCATAACAAAAGATGAACATCAGGCAGCAGAAGATGAACTTCAGGCTCACAGAGAAATAGTTCGTCTGCTGCAAAAAGAATTAGATAACCTAAGTCGAAATGTTCAGTCAAGGTACATTTACTGTAGGAACTTTCAGTATTATTTTATATTAAATGTGTGTAAGAAAGTTTTTATCATGTGTATTCAGATTTAAATAGCAGGATCTTATCAGTTCAGAACATGCAAAGATGAAAAAAAAATGAAAAATTTCCTGATCTATGAAAAATATACCTGTTTCTTGTATAATTTAATTTAACTTGAACAAATTAGCCAGCATATTACAAATTCATACCAAAACAGTACAAGATGTGCAAAATGTTTAACAGTTTATCCAAATTGAATTACTTGTATATAGATTGTAATGTGTCATTCAGTAATAAACAATAGCTCATACCATAAACAGGACTAAATAGCTTTGAAAATACAGATATGATTGGATTCTACATTGTTTTGTTAATATTGCATCCTGGCTTATGTTTTTTATACTGTTTAGTTCGCCCCAACGAAGTTGAGGGGGACTATTGGAATCACCCCAGCATCCACGTCTGCGACCGTGTGAGGATGCATCTCCCAGAGTAAAACAGCCTCCCACCAAAATTATGTCATTCTGACCTACTTATTGTGCTTCATTTACTTAGGTTAAGTTTTACCTTGGAGTTCAGTTCTTCAATACCAAGTGGCCTACAATCATATTACTTGCTGTAAGGGTGCATCTAGGGGAGCTACACAGCCACACAACAAAATTAGTGGGGGAACGAGGCGAACTTTGTAATCGTAGATTTCTGGTTTATTATAGAGATGAAGCTGTAGATAAAGATAGAGAAAATTTGTTACAGATGATAGGTGAAAGAGACAAACATATAACAGAACTCAACTACTCTATTGTTAATCTTAAGGAAGAAAAGGAATTACTTTCTCAACAAATAAGGTATTTTGTTACAAGTATGTTAATTATTAATAGAAATCCAGGGACCATGCTGGGCTTCGCCAATGTTGCAAAATGCAATTTTTTATTCAATCTGGCAACAGAATTTTATACTTGGTGATATTTCTGGCTACAAAATTTTTCAATCTATTTTGGAAAAAAATCTGACACCTAAGTGAAAACATTTTAAAATGATGACTAAGAAACACCATTTGTTAGTTTTATAATTATCTGTTCACTTCTTTATGGCGAGCGCTATAGGAGCATATGCATTTTCTACATATGGGTCATTTAGAAAAGTCTTTGTTTAATGCAGTGCAAAGTGAATTTATTTGTTAAAGCAAATAAGGCCATATTGTGCTACATACTAAGGCTAGAAAAAGTTTCATTCGCCAGAAACAGAAAGTAAGGGAAATAACTTGCTTTAAATTATAATTTTAGAGTCAGAATTGTGATACCGGAAATGAGTTTCTGGGCAGGACTATTGCTGCGCTCGCATCATTGGCCATTCCAACAGCATATTAAAATAATGAACAAAGTAAAATTTTGTGAAATTATGTATATAGGATACTTGATTTTTAAAATATCTTCTGAACTTTTTATTTATTTCAAAAACCATTACAAGACCAAAGATTTTATTTTAAGTAATGTCATATTTTGGTTTATTTGGCACATATAGTAAATTTGCTAAAATAAACATTTTTTAAAAATAAAACAATTCCAGAAAAAGGTTCCAAAATAACTTCAAATCGCAATTCTGTATTAAATAATTAAAGCTTAACTGCAGTAAGCATGACATTATTTACATCATACAAGACACTGCTGGATAAACTGATTAGTTAATCTTACCCTCATAACAACAAGTTTTATGTTAATTTTTTAAATTAAAAGTGTCAAAATGTAATACCGTACTGGCACAGAATGCCAAATTTAAACACAAAAACTGCCAAATGGTCCCTACACCAAAATATCCCGATTTATGGTAGCGATCTGACTTGTAATATGTCTGGAATTTGTAATTGAGATTTGGAACATTTCTACCTAATCAAATTAAAAAAAAGTGATATTTGGTTAATCTTTAACAAGATAAGAAATAATGTATTCTATTTGAGATAAAATGCTTTTGAATTGAATATAAAGGGTAGAACTCATCATGTAGTTCATCAGAATTGTTAATAGTCATTAGCCTGACAGTGTTAAGGATTTGAATTATAAACCTGATTTTGGTGAGCTGGATTTAAATTAAATTCGACTTATTAACAAACTTCCTGCTGCAGTTGTGGTTATCTTTGTGTGATCCAGCTGGCTGCGGCTTTTAACTAGTTTTGCTAAAAAAGGATGTGAAATTCTAAAATACTTAAAATTTAATATTTAAATCCTATCGATACATGTAAATAGATGGAGAAAATGAAGAATTACAAGAACAAGTGATAGTGTATTAGGACATGTTAAAAACTATTTAACTAGTTTTGCTGAAAAGGGGTGTGAAATCCTAAAACACTATAAATTTAATATTTATATCCGATCAATACAGGTCAACAGACGGAGAAAGTGAAGAATTACAAGAACAAGTGACAATGTATCAGGACATGTTAAAAGCTAAAGATGATACCATAATGCAATTAACCAATGAAATAAGTGCTTTAGAAAAGGAAGTAAACAACAATCAACCTATTAATCCACCTAATACTCAAAACTGTGATAATGTAAATAATGTAGAAAATCCTAGACAGACAGTTAATGGCACGTCAAATACTCAGGAATTAGAAAAATTAAGGGTAAGTTATGCCAGTTTTGTATTAGTCTTCGAATGAATTGAATTATTCCTAGGTGAAAGTGAAAATATTCTTTATAAGAATTTTATATATAGTTGCAGAAAGTGAAAGAAATTTTAAATCTTACATTTCTCATTTTTAGAATAGGCATCTTTTCAACTGATTTTGAGTTTTTGTTGATGTTTTTTTTCAAATATTTGGTGCTTATTATACCTGAATTTAATAACATTACTTATCCTATACATAGTACTTAATATGATGGGTTTTGTATATAATTAACGACCGGAAGTGAACAACCTATATTTGTACACCTCAGGCTAATAACACATCATTCAAGTGCTATGTCCAAATCAGACGGGAATAAGTATTGAACCTGGGATGTTTTGCATGGCAGTCTACTGCTCTACCAACTGAGCTAAAGGAATATTCCACTATTAGAGCTAATGGAGGTGTGTTATGCAGTTCTATATCTTGAAATGCACAGTAGGGCACATGTTAGATTTCACCAAATTGCAAGATCAAGAGCAAATGTCCTATTGATAACCACATACAAACTTCCACTCATTTACTAACTAGCTCTTTTTGACAACTGTGGGGTTTGTGCCAATGTTACAGTAGAGCTTGATTATTTACATGATTTTTACAGGATATGTGCCAAGCATACGAGCTACAGAACAAGTTTTTAACAAAAGAAATACTGGAACTCAACTACCTCAGACAGAATGATCAGGCAAATGAGAACGCTTTATTGGTGTAAGTTATAAGCAGAGAATTATGATATATGTAGTAATTCTGTGTCTCCTGTAAATAATGTCTGTACCATTTTAGTAAAATCAGTAAATGTAAATAATTATTGCCTTTTCCAAGGGTTAGTTGCCTCTAAATCATTAAAAAGCAATTTTCTTACAGGATATGCTTGATCATTTTTTGAAATGTGCAAAACTATTACCTTTTCATCAAAGTACAATGTATCAGTTTTGAAAAAGTATTGGAATGGCATTGGTAAGTGAAATGTGAAGGAAGGTATATATCTCTTAAAATCTTCACATTTGATTTTCTACAGCAAGATAAAGGAGATATGGCTCAGGGTATATTTGATGAATTTCAAAATATCTCCTTTCACTTCATTTCATATTTTTTCTTAATATTTTAAATGACTTTTTGTGGCCACTTTGTCTCAGAGCATGCTCTTAAGTAGAAGTTAATTTAGCTGAACTACTTTTAGTGCCTGTATTCGTTAGAATGTCATGAGTTCCTGTAGTATTTTGTTCACTTAATGTTTATTTTACTGAGAGATTGTGATGTTTATAAATTGGTAGGTACTTTTTGACATTGTCTATAAATATGACTTATCAAAGGGCAAATTGCATTTGCGCACTTTTTGAAAAAAAATCCTAATATCTTTTGCACACCATTTTGACCTTTCTTTGCACATCTCACGCATCGAGGTAATTAATTAAATTTACAGTAATTATAATTGGTAGGTATCTAATTAAAATGAGCTTTTTGACGATTTGAAAAATGGAAACATCAATTGGAAATGTACATCAATGTCTTGCAAAGCAAAGATTTAAACAGATGTAGAAAACAAGGCTATTGTAGAGTGCAGAGGCGAGCATTGTCATAAATCTGATAAACAAAATTTTACATTTTATATTATATGTGAAGATAACATTAGCTAAAGGAAGGTTTTTATCAATCAAATGGGCAAAAAAAATGTTAAAAATAGTGTGCAAATGCAAAACCTCGTTATCAAAAATGTGAAAACATGTTTTTTTATGCTTATTAACTATCATCTACTTATAAAAAGTAATTCTATTTTTAGGAGTAATGCAAAGCTTGAGGCACAGTATTCAAAAACAAGAAGCCTGTATTTATTTTTATTACAAGAGATGGAGAAACCCAGATTAGGTACATGTATACATCAAAATTAGAATAAATATTTTTTCTTAATATATTTTCATACTGGCAGTATAATTTGATCACATTCATCCATGGTTGTAGTTTCTTTGTAACAATTTGAACAAATAGACAAAAAAATTATACAATGTGTAAAGCATTATTAGATGAATCTTTGTAATTTTCTCCAGATGGGACATGTTTTTGCTTTTGAGGGGTCAAATTTTCAAAAATAATATTAAATTTTATAGCTAGAACTATCAGATAAGCAGCAGTGAAATTTAGCCTACCGGTACATTTATGTTACTGCCACAAGCAGTGCTTTTCCTGATAAGTATAAAATTCTTTGATACCAATTTTAATGCACAAGATATGCACATTTTGTTGATTTACGACTGATCAATTTTGCTCAAGGCTTAGAATGTTGAAAACCAAAGCAATAATCCAAAAAGATGAGGAGCAAATTAATTTAAACTAGAGGCTCCATGGAGTGTGTATCACTACCCTGGACTATGTTCATGTTGACTGGCAGCCTGGAACATTGCTGTCAGGCTAACTGGCTCACTGGTTTCAAACAAGATCCTTCAGTGATTTTTCCAATTAGGTCCTATGTTAAACTATATTCGGCTTTGGCGACCATCTTGGATGACGGTAGGGGTCATCTGAAATAATTCTGAAAGAGGACCAACTACGGAGCGTTGCTGCTAACTTTTGTTCCAAATGGCCCAGTGGTTTTAGAAAATAAGATTATAAGTAAATTTCCCATAGCGTACTATTTTTAACTATGTTCAGCTCTGGCAGCCATTTTGGATGGTTGGAGGGATCATTGGATACAATTTTGAAAGAGGACCACCTAAGGACCATTGCTGCCAAGTTTTGGTCAAATTGGCCCAGTGGTTTCAGAGGAGAAGATCTTAAAAGGAAGGTTTAGGATGACGACAACGGACGCCAAGTGATGGCAATAGCTCACATGGCCTTTTAGGCCAGGTGAGCTAAAGAAAGACAGCATTATAAACATGGTCACGTGACCAGAAAAAAATAATTTTATATGATAAAGCGTATAAAACATGTCAAAATTTGTTTCACATGCCGTATCACCCCTCGATCAATATCATCCCTCGGGCCAGAGGCCCTCAGGCTGATATTGAAATCTTGGGGTGATATGGCATGTGATACGGATTTTGCCATGTATTATTCTCTATATATTTCGCAGCTAAAGTGTCTGCAAATAAGTTATTACCACTGTCTGGAAACTTCAGTTCGTGGAATGGATTTTTGGCGTTTTGAAGTCTAAATGATAGAATTATAAATTAATTTTATATAGGTTAATTAACCACAATGAGTCTTCTAAGAAAACATTAAAAAATTACCATTGTTTTTAAATTTTATATTTTTAATCGTAAATATTATTTTGAATGGGGAATTTACAATGGAAAAATAAATGCATTCGAAAACTTGACAATTTTTAAAATTGAAATGACTATCTCAGACCTGTTTTAAAAATTTGAAAATTGTTTTTACATGCACGGGGATGGAAGGAAGAGTTGTCTCCCTTGTACATTGGAAATTTTATAGGTGAACAATTTCATGATTGAACAAAATTTGGAAATTTTTTTACTTACCACTTAAATCCATTCCGCGAACTGAGGTTTCCAGATAGTAAATACATTTGTATTTTATATAAATAATAAAGTTTGTATGTATTTAGAGGAGGGAGAAAGACAAAGTGAAGATGTTGTAAGTCAACTGTTGAAAGAGGCTATGGCTGCAGAAAATGAAGATGAAACAGTAAATATGGAATATCAGCTGACATCGAGGTAATCATATTCATCAGTGTCAGTTTTCTTATTTTGTACATACTTTGTAACAACAAGTATATAAATTTGAAAGAAATATTATTTTACTACCAGCTAAAAAGTCTGATATGAAACCTTATTCTATATGCACATGTTGAAATTCAATACTTTTCAATGTTGGAACTCTGCCCTCCCCTCCATGATGCTATGATATTGTTAGTTTGGAATGCTTAAAATCCTGCATATATTTAGGTCTTTCTTCTGTTTTCTAAAATCTCTTAAAAAAGTACAATAGCAAGAGGGGATGTGCAAATGCTATGCAACAAGTAAGCCAAATATATCATTTAGGTAATGAAAAATAAAAAATTGTGATAGATTACAAAATAAATATGCTTATTCATGAATTTGTGAAACATTTCCATGATTCAATATATGAAAGTGCCACTCACAAATACAGTGTAGTATATTAACACACTCTGAAATGGAAAAGGGTGAATAAATTACAGTTTAAGTTGTTTTAATTGATTTTTGTGTAATCTGGTGGTATTTAATGAAGATGTTTTTATTAAACATATTATATTATGACTGACTTTGAAAGAGGTCGATATCAGGATATATCGACCTCAGAAAATTTAGACTTGATGTATCCGATAGCTACCTATTCCAAGGTCTGTAATTTTTTAATTACATGAATTTAGTTTTTTAATGAACACAATATTTATGAATACACCTACCAGATTTCAGATTTCACCATGTAATAGATTAAACATTGAGGTTAAATTTGTTTGGTAATGGAAAAAAAATCTCTTGAGAGAATAACAAATGTGTACCTTTAGAATCCTCTTTAGTACATGGTTTGGGTTGTATTTTGATTCAGTATGATTATTTGTTGTTTGCTTAATGTCTACTGGCAAATATTTCATACTTCTTCAGGAGGAGAACCAGTTCAACAATTTATCATATACAATTCAAATAGGGGAGGACAGGACACAAAAGGGCCAAATAGTTTAGCCTTCTGTAGCAGCCATAGCCTTCTCTTTTTTTGAAAACTACAGAAGGGGTCTTAAGCATACAGGGAGAGTGCCATTCACCAAACTCGAAAAAATCTTGGGCAATTTTTTATCATTTTTTTGATACTTACAACTTCTTCGTAATAAGACATTCTGACTTTCCATGAGATGTTTAATAATAGTTACTTTGGATTGCTGGTGATTTCTGTAAAGAAATATCATAAAACACATTCTTCCGTTTATAATGACAACCACCAAATGAGAGGGTCTCCGTATCTGCCACCTGGGGATGTGATAGGCAGCTCTGCGGGTTGAGCTCCCATGATCCATCGCAGGTGCCTAGATCAGGTATGACAAATGACATATACTAACACTATTTTTAGTGGACAAGAATATGATAAATATGGATTTGTTAAGAAATATGGAGTAGATGAAGATGAGATCGATCCTCTCACAGTTAAAGCTGAACAGTTAGAGAGACATTCAGAAGAAATAAATACCAGATTGAAGGTTAGTTTATCATGTATTTCCCATCATATAAGATACAAAATGAGATTTATTTGTTTTGATTTATAAGGAATGAATAACTTTGGTTGCTGGATTACCAAAGGGACCAATGATATAGTTTATGTTACCAGGAGAAGTAAAATAATTGAAGTTCTTATTGAAAGGAATTTGTTTATAGGTAATTAAAAACTATTATGAGACATTGGTGTTCATGATATTGGAAATCAAGTGACAGAGAATTCAAGTGAAAGAGGTTACAATCTGTTTTAAAACAGAGTTGACATAAATTTTAACAAATAATTATTAGTGAATATTTTTAACCGTATTTTCCAAAGGGAAAAATGCAGATGTTAGTTTTGTGATGTACTGCGGGCAGCTGGGCGGCTCCAAATTTATGATGAAGGAAAATTCAGATTTCGGACACTTGGACATCTTGTATTTTTCGTTGTTCACCAAATAAATATGTATAATCCAATGGGTGAAAATTAAATACATACTAAATTTGTAAAATGAATGCTTTAGGATGCAGATGAAATTCAGTCATTTAAATTGAAGTGGGAGAATTTTATGGTTGGTCTTGGTGTTAAAACGCTAGTGAGATCTTCAGAATTAAAGTCTCTGATTAGAATGGGAATACCACATGAGTACAGAGAACAAATCTGGAAAGGGTGAGTTTTGACATTATTCCATTAATCTAATACACACGTACTCACATGTTGTAAATCTAAGATATAACAATCTCAAGTGTAGAAATAACATAACCTATTGACAACAAAAGAAGAATCTATATCACATCTGTTTTTCAGTGCAACATTTTCAGCTTATAGCACAATTGATGAGTTGAAAATTGATGAAATATGTATATCTTGTGCTTCAAAATTGGTTTCATAGAAAAAGTTTTAGTAGAAAATATGCTCGCTCAAAAAGATTAAACAAAACAAAGGACATGGTATGATTTTGTGTGATATTTGACCCCTTGAATTCCAAAATAAAAAAGTAATGAAATAATTTCTCTCAGCTATCATTAAGTATTCTTAAAATGTTGAATTTTAAGGAACATGTTTTGTTTTGAACAAGAAATTTCTGTAATAGTGGCAATATGCTGTCAAAGAGGGCTAATTCTGAAAAAATCAATGAAAAACACAAAATTTCACTCTTTTTGAACCTTTGAATTAAAATTTTGATATGAGCAACAGCCTTTCCCAAAAAAATATTTCACTGAAATGTGTCTTTATGTAAGACACACATAATATCAAATAATCTTTTTTGGGCAGGGCTGTTGCTCAGTTGTTTTGACCAAAATCTACTGTGTAAACAATTCTCTTCAAATCCTTGATTTAGCAGACGTTCATGATGTTGCTGTTGCATCATGGGAAGGAATTTTTTCCAATTATTGTCCAATAAAGATAATACAAATTTGAATCTGAAATCTTAATTTTAATTTTTCATGTCATATGAGGCCAAATAAAGGCTGAAATCATACCATCTCCTTTAAAACAAAATGCAAAGCTTTAAATAGACAAATTGCAGGATGAGAGATTTATTCATTCCTTTCCTCTATTAGAAGAGAACAATAGTTGCTTACTGCAATCAACTTCTTAAACGTGATGCATTTTATTGGCCAGTTTAAAGTTTTACTGAAATTATTGATACTTTATTTAAAACAGAGATTTTGTGGCAAGAATTAACCCCCCATATTACTTTTTCATATGAAGTAATACTGCATTATTTTTTTTAGATTCAAATATATTTATTCAGCTGTAATTTCTATGCAGTTTTTTTTTACATTCTGAAAAGAAAAAATGACTTATTTACAAATATCTTTTTTCAGTTGTATTAATTTTTATGTTGGAGAAATCAGAGATAAGCTTGGTCCTCATTATTATAAAGAATTGGCCAACAAAGCAAAAAATGCATCTTTGAGTCCAGAAACTAAACAGGTAATACATCTTGCTATTTGTTTGTACATGTAATTATCTTCAAATCTGCTTTAATGGACACCTCTTTACAGCAAATCACCGTCTATAAAAGGCATAGTGAAAATTTCCCTGTCATTAACAAAGCTTATAAGAATGCAGTAACTTCTATATAGTGTTCTAATATGAATTCATTGGACCAGTTTTAAACTTAGCATCAATATGTTTTTTGTCCTGCAGATAGTGGATTTACTGGCTAGAAAGGCGTTAAATAGGGGATTTTTTAATTTTCTGCAGTCACGTTGGTCAGTATTGAGTTAGGGATGAGATCAAAAGTTCAATGTAGGATAAAAAACTTAATTCACCTAGTTTTATCGCTGACCCCCCCCCCCCCCCCCTCTTAACTTAATTTGGGAAAAATTGATTGACCAATATGGGCATATGCTTTGAGAGTATACTTTTTGTATCATGGGTCCTGTTTTTCCTTAACATCATTGTCGGATAACAAAACTTGCAGCGATTTTTATCCCTCCGCCCCCAAACTATTTGAATTAAGTTTTTCATCCTACAATGAACTTTTGATATTGTCCCTTAATGATAATTTGAGAAAATTCTAAAATCTAAGGTGTTTTATGAAACACAGTTCTGGTGATCTAAACATATATATTTTTCAGAAGAATTACAATGTTTAACTTAATATTAGGTTTTTTATTACAGTTCAAATCATTTAAAATCTAATGTAAGCTTTCCATCTATACCTTCTTTAGATAGAACTTGATCTTCTGAGAACATTACCGAACAATAAACATTATGAAAGTATTGAAAGTGAAGGAATTGAAAAACTGAGAAAGGTTTTGTTAAGTTACAGTTGGCATAACCCCGTTATTGGGTACTGTCAGGTAAGAATATATTCTCTAACATATTTACATACTTATTTTTTATTGAATGTAGAAAAATATTAAATAAGTAGATGTGCAACAAGACCTTGTTATATGGTCAAATTTATGTTTTTCAGAATGTTATTTAACTATTTATAACAGAAGCTATATGTGTATTTGAAAATACATCAGGTATAGTGTTGAGCTTAGGGTTTAGATAAAGTTTTTATATAAATTATGAAATTACAAAAAATTTATCTTGGAGAAGCATCTCATCTTCCTCTTCATGAGTAAGGGATTTTAATTAGGTAGGTACATAATTTCATTTTGATGACAGATGTTAATGGATCAATTTAACACTTGATGGATTTGGATACTGGCCAGGATACAGGCTAGCCTAAAAACTGTTATAAAAAAATTATGTCATAAAGAATAATGTAATTGGAGAGTTTTAGCCAACGTATTGGAACTCATTAAGTCTAATAAACAGAGATGATTTTGCCTGCCAAGAAAATTCCTGCCTATAGGTCAAGACTTTTTTACTTTAAAATGACTATTTAATCATTATAAGTCTATGGAGAAAGTATCAATTAGACCTATATTCTACATAGACTTATAGTCCAGAAAATACAGTACATACTGTACCGGAAGCCATATTGCTATGTATAATAATGAAACTGTTTCAGAAAAATTTGAAATGCAAAAAGCGGAAATCCGCTAAAAAACAGAATAAAATCATCCCTGAATAAAAGAATTATATTACAAATACAGTTCTAAGAATATGCTTGATTCTTTTCAGGGTTTGAATAGACTAGCAGCCATCAGTTTATTATTTCTACCTGAGGAGGAAGCATTTTGGTGCCTTGTTGCCATAGTAGATTTTCTGATGCCAAGGGATTACTACAGCAAAACACTTATGGCAGCTCAAGTGGATCAGGTTTGAAGATCAAATCTATTTAGAAAGTACTGAAAAGTGATAACTATGCTATATTGGTAGCTTCAGAACAAGTAGATTGCACATTAGCATAAATTCCACCATATGAATTAATTTTTTCTGGTCTTACTAGGTAAATTTTGTATAATTACTGAAGATAGGTTAGAATTTTGAATGAAATGTACTTTATAGAGGTTTCAGTTCAAAGAATTTATGTATAGTCTGGTTCATTAGTCAGAATTTTGAAAAAGATGAAAATTTGCAGTTTTATTTTAAATAGGTTTGTTAAATAACTTAAACAAAATAAAGCAAAATGAAAATAAAATTGATTCTTAGTTCAATATTTTGCAGAGAGTATTAAAAGATTTACTACATGAAAAGTTACCAAGAGTATATTCACATTTTGAACAGTTAGATGTGGATATGTCTCTTTTCACATTTAACTGGTTCCTGACAATATTTATTGACAATATTCCAACAACCACATTCCTGAGGATATGGGATTCTTTTTTGTATGAAGGTAGCAAAGTATGTATATAATTAATGGTATTAAGAGGTCATTCTTCCAACACATTAGTGAATTAAAATTATTGAAAGTGGTATGGGAATTGAAAAAAGTAATATTTGAAATTCAGAGTTCTTTTTTTGATTTTCAATCACGGCAAAATGCAGTGTGGCTGAAATATTGTTGATTTACCAGTCTATGAGCTTCAGTCAACCCTAATTTTTTTCATATATATAGTAACAGTTGATTTTTCCATTTACATGTATTATAATTGTTATTGGGAATAATATAAAAATATAACAAAAACATTTTTTATTCAGGTTTTATTTAGATTTGCTGTGGCCTTCTTTAAGAATGTAGAAGAAGATATCCTGAAACAGTCTGATACATTACAACTGAACCATTTCATGAGAATAATGGGAGAAAGAATGAATAATCCTAAACAATTATGCAATGTAAGTCATTAAATTTTACGTTCAATGTAAATTTATATATTAAAGCTAAATTATTTTATAAATGAATATGCATCAGCAAAATTTTTTTCTTTGCTTAATTAAACAAGTTGGACAAAAAATTGCTAAATTTAAGAATATTCCCATTATACTTGCTCATATGGGAGATAACTCTTTATTTTAAAAAATGCAAAATACAGAATATGATAGCATGGAATGACAAGTAAGGAATCACCTTTATAATACTGTTATAATAATATTTGTACTTGTGGTACAAATTTGTAACTCCCGTTGTAAAATTTCAGCTTGCCTTTAATTGGATCAATCCATTTCCAATGAGGATGATCAGTACAAGGAGACAGTTTCATCTTCAGCATGTTAAGGTAAGTTGAGATGCATTCTATCCTTATCATTGTAAAAATGAAAAGATATGAGGTATTTCATTGAAATAACATCACATCAAAATTGGAAACATAGATAAAAAAATATCCAAGGGGCTTGTTGTGTGGCCTACATTAAGAGACAGTACAAAAATCCCTGTGTTAACAGTTCAGTTCAGTGATTATTTATAAGAATTATTGTAAAATTGTATATACACACAGTATATGTAAATTTTATTTGTATAAGCCTTAGAAATAGTTAGAATTATGCAAGGTTTAAACTGGTATGCTTTTAATTTATAAAGATGTATTATCTAATTACTTGTTTTCTCATTGACAAATATCCCATACTCTTTGATTATCCTTTAGACAAGTCAGTAGTGTTATAGGCTACAGAGAAAATATTATAATCTTTATATATAACTACTGTAATTACTTTAATTTTTCAACACTTTTGAAAATTCGATGAAATGCAATTTTTCGATAACCCTTATTTTTCAACACTTTCAAAATTGTCAAAGTTACAATCATTGTTGCCAGTGAGTAATTTTAACTTCTTCCATAAGCTAATTACTTTTAGTCCTTATCGAGTGTATATTTTGTCTTTCAAAACCATTTTAACCACCTATCTTAATAAAATTGATTGAAACAGGATCAATTTTTAAGTAAATTTCATTGAAGTTTTCCTACCTGGAACTTTACTTTTGAAAAGAAATTGAAACAAATTTGGGATGGGATTGCATATTCACGTTTCTCAGAGGAATAAATTTGAAATATTTAAATGAAATGAACATATTTTTAGAAAACAAATCCTATCATTTGACATTTAAAAGTTATAGATATTCTAACAAGACGATGAGACAACAAACATTGAACATGTGTTGTAAAAATCACTAATGAGATTGGAACAATCCAGATCACTTGTTGCATATTTGTCCACAACATGGCTGGTCGTTTGAAGTTTGCTACTGTTGTCTTCTTCAATCAAAACAACTATATTAAGGAACAAAAAAGATAAGTTTGTGTATTCAAAGCAAAATGAAGTAACAATAACCCATTATGACCTATGATATCGTTTTCATATTCTTAAAGTACATTGACCATTCGATCTTATGGAGTTTAAAAAATTCTAATTTTTCAACGATTTTCCAATTTTCTTAAAAAATAAATGTATTTTAGTGTCCAAAAATTGAAGTAATTACAATAAATATCCAAAATTAAAAACTTATTGTTATTGACGCTCAGCCAATCAAATGTAACATCTCATATTCGATAACATATTTTTGTTCTTTTTAGTATGAATTAGCTGAGTTAGACAAAATGAGAGAAAGTATTAGAGGAAGTCAAGAAACTTCTGGGAGACAAAATGACAGCAGTGATGATGAACAGTAATCAATACCAATTGTAATAATGTGAAAAACTGTTGTATCATATACAATATATTTTATATTACATTCAGCCTTTTTTTGATGCAGACCCACTTACTGGTATATACATGTTGATTACCAGTTAGTACTAAAATATTGAACTGAAAATAAGCAGAAATTTTGTTTTTAATGGCGACTAGAGTCGCGTGAAAATACATTTCAGTTTAATAAATTACTTATTGTTTGTCCAGTTAAATGTTTTGATTTTTTTTTAAAATCAATACCAGTTTAAATCATATATGATTCTAATATAGCCTTCCTTTTTACCTTATTTATCATATTTTCAACATTTATCAAATGTGCAATATACATGTACATATTAATTCCCAGTTTTCATTTAGATTACATCATTTTAAATTTAATTTTTCAAAGTTTACATTTAAACTAGTTTGAATATACTGATATTTATAGAAGATCAATGATATTAAAAACCATAATTCATGTCATACATTCATTACAATCTTCTTTTCTAATACAAATGGATAATCTGATATAATAACTCTTCATTTTGGAGGGGCCTCGGTGGCCGAGTGGTCAAGGTAGTTCATCATAACTACTAATGATCACTAGCATGTCAACACTGAGGTTGTAAGTTCGAATCTCACCTAAGGCGGGATGTGTTCGACTCCAATCTTAATTGACGACGATTGCCTATTTTCCTACTGAAGGTTGGTGGTTCTCTCCTGGTAATCCGTATTCCTCCACCAATAAAAACTTATAGGCCAAATCATGATAAGTATAATTAAAGTGACACAACAGTAAAAAATTTTAGTTGTGAAAGCTTTTTATATCAGGTTTGCTTTTGATGAAAGATTTTTTCTTCTTCTCACTAACCCCTTATTGTATAGCAAGAACCTGTTGATACATCATGACACTATCAATATGTAGTAGCTATCATTAAGTAAAACTAGTTTAAATGTACTGATATTTGGTAGAGAACATTTGTAGAAGATCCTTGATAAGTTGTATTGATTGATTGATTATTTTATGCCACATTTGTGGTATTACAGCTTAACATAGGAAAATTTATTGACCACCTAGAAATGATAGAAGTAAACACTTGCAGCAATTATGTGCAATTTTTTTTTACATTTCAAAAATGTTTATGTAGCTTTTTTAAGTCTTGAGGTAATTTTTGTTGAGATTTTTAGTTGCTGTTATTTGTTTCAATTCTTAAAATGGAATACAAACTTATTTTGTAGTTTTTTGCTCACCTAACTCAAAGGGCCATGTGAGCTTTTGTCATCACTTTGCGTCTGTTTTTCCGTCAATTCATCGGTTGACTTTTCACATTTTGGTCTTCTTCTCTGAAACTGCCTGGTCAAATGAACTGAAAATTGGTATGAAGCTTCTATGGAAAGCCTTTTAACTGCCTATTTTTTCCCTATCAGACAACTAACATGGCTACTATGAACTAATTCTATTTCTCATTGGTCAACTTTAAAATATCTTGTGGTCTAAAACCATATAGCCAAATGAACTGAAACTTGGTATGGAAGAAACTTTATAAATTTTACGTATTTGTTTTTTGATTGGATAACTCACATGGCCGTCATGAGAAAATCTGATTTCCCATTGGTCAAATTAAAAATATCTCCTCTAAAACCATACTGCCAAATGAACTAAAACTTTGGTTTGAAACATCTATGGAATGACCTTAATAAAGGTTACATATTTTTTCCCCGATTGAACAACTAACATGGCTGCCATGAACAATTCTTTATTTCTGATGAGTCCAATAAGAAAAATCTTTCCCCTATGAAACTGCAAAGTTGTTTGAACTGGAAGTCAGAGGTCAAACATGGCTATGTGAGCTTTTGCCATCGCTTGGCGTCCATTGTCGTAAACTTTTGTTTAAATGTCTTCTCCCTGGAAATCACTTGGCAAATTGGAACAAAACTTGGCAGCAATCATCCTTAGGTGGTCCTCTTTAAGAATTGTATTTGGTGACCCCACCCGTCATCCAAGATGTTAGTTTAACATAGGACCCTACGGGAAATTTACTTCACAATCTTCAATCTTCTTGTCTGAAACCACTGGGCCAATTGGAACAAAACTTAGCAGCAATGGTCCTTAGGTGTTCCTCTTTCAGAATTGTATCTGATGACCCTCTCCACCATCCAAGATGCCGCCAGAGCTGAACATAGTTTAACATAGGATCCTATGGGGAATTTACTGAAAGATCTTGTCTGAAACCGCTAGGCCAATTGGAACAAAAATTGACAGTAATAGTCCTTAAGAGGCTCTCTTTCAGAATTGTTTCCGATGATCTTGTCTACCATCCGAAATGGCTGGCAGAGCTGAACATAGTTAAACATAGTACCCTATGGGAAATTTACTTCAAGATCTCCTTGTCTAAAACCACAGGGCCATTTGGAACAAAACTATGTGGCAATGGTCCTAAGTTGGTTCTCTTTCAGAGTTATATCCGATGGCCCCACAAGTCATCAAGGATGGCCGCCAAAGCCAAACATAGTTTAACATAGGACCTAATGGGAAAAATCAATGATAGATCTTATTGTTTGAAACCAGTGAGCTAGCTGTCTTGACAGCAATGTTCCAGGCTGCCAGTCAAGGTGGACATAGTCCAGATGAGCGATACAGGCTCCTGGGAGCCTCTAGTTAACAATAACCATTATCTTTCAAAATTATCTGATAACCACTGCAAACCAAGATGCCCACCAAAACTAAACTTATTTTATCATGGGACCCAATGTGTCAAGATAGAAGCAGAGGTAAAATCTATCCAAGGACCTTTATAAAATTTTGATATTTCTCCTCTATGAAGAATTCCTTATTTTTGATAATTTGTCAAATTAAAAAAAAAAATCTCTGAGACTGAATAGCTAAATGAACAATTAAATAAAGTAAAGTAAATATGAAGCATAGTGTATAGGTCTTTATTTAGGTTTTTTATGCCAAAGCCAAAGGTTCAATATGTTTCATATGTTATAAGTTGCATAGTTTTGCTATTGTTTTTGTAAGCTGCATGTTAGAAAACAGTGTTTTATTTATATTACCAGAGAGTATTCCAGTTTGATATTGTATCTGAGGTGTGTAATAAGAAAAGATGGTGCCATATACATACATTTTATTTATTTATTTATTATATCACACATTAATATTAAGATGCTCGAGCCTGGAATGTTTAAAGGAGCATAAAATTGCCAGTCTATTCTAAAAAATTATTTTGGGGAGACAACTTTGCTATACTTTGTGGTAATCCTAACCACAAAATCCATTTATTGTAGAATTTTGGCTGAAATGACATAAACCAGTCCAGCATTATGCCCCTTGCATGTTAACAAGGATTTGAAATAATAAATACACATAAAAATTTCTGAATTTATAGTGTTATTTACAATATTCTTGACTCAAAAGTTAGTACATACCAGTAGAAATAATTATTTCAGACATTTGCATGTCCCATTGGCATACATGTACTGTAAGTTAAGTTTTCAATAGATTTATACCAGAAGTATTAACGAATAATTAGAATTGTTAAGTTTGGAAATTATTATTTGTTGATATTAATAGAATGATTTTATCTAATTAAATATTTCCATATGAATGTATTAGTGTGGTTGTATAAATGCCAGAATTTAAAATCATCCTTTGACTGCTGGTAATAGATCATTATACAAATTATCATCATTTAACTCAAAGCATTGTAGAGGAAAGAAAATGGACACTGTTTTAACATGCACCTATGGCCCATAATGTTAAACTATTTATGACTTTGATTTTCAAAGCAGATTTCAACCTTTTTATACACTTTCTAGTGATGGAGAACAATCATAAAAATTATCATCTAAGGCTGGACACAATGACCAATCACTATAGAGTGGCCACATCTTCTTGTTGGGCCGTAAAAAGAACTTTAATATTGAAGCTCCCATTACTCCCATAATTATCATATATTTCCCTGTTTAGTTTTCTCCCAATTTTTGTCTTTACAACATTACCATAAGATTCACTGTGTTGCAACCAAACTGTTTTTTATAGATATATGGATGGATGCATTGTTGTTTAACGTCCAGTGGCATCCAGGACGAGAACATGTATGATAATGAATATGATCCCTGCTTTGTACTAGACCGACAAGTTGAGCCTGATTTTTAATGTGCTAGCTCACAAGGTAACTGTCCGCAGGAAGACACATCATCCCACTCGTACACATTATGCTAACACCAAGCCGACCCGCAGATCTTTGCTCCTACTCCTAGATGCCGCTGCTTGGCGGAGAAGCAGCAAATACCAATTTTCATGTCTTTGGTTTGACCCAGCCGGGGATCGAACCGGCAATCTTCCGCACTCGAGGCGAGCATGCTACCACGAGACCACCAAGGCGGTCTTATAGATATAAGATGGGGTTTTGCTTAGCATAAAGAGACAGATATTTGATTATGGTCAAGAACAAAATCATTAATTAATCAGGTAGGTAGGTCAAGGAAAATGGTCAACCGAGAGCAAAGTCTTTTAAGTCCGCTATGGGAACAAAGAAGACCTGTTTGGTGTGTTCAGTAATTCAGCCATCCATCAAGTCACCTAAGAACCCATTTGAAAGGTCCATGGCACCCGCCAACACAGTGGATGTTGGGTATGTGACCTTTCTCATTGTGATGCTATATTACTCCAGGTTCATTTCACAGACTTCTTGGATATTTTCTGACAGTAAAACCAGACCATACTTTAACTTGAAACCACCTTTCCAGAAAAAGAATACTTGTTTTCAAACTTTTCATCAAATCTGTATGAAGAATTTATTTTTTGATGTTTTTTTCATTCAGTACAATCAACAGAATTATTTTAAAAATAAAATAACATATCTAGGTTTTTTTGTTTGTTTTTATTTATAAATCATAAGGCAGCATAAAATTTATTACATTGAGTGTGGTGAAATACTGGGATTTCTGAGTGAAATCAAATCTGATAATTCACCCAGTAGAAGTGACGTAACAATAGCCAACAACGTTGCTATAAAATGGTCGACGCATATCATATAAAAACATAATCCCTTGTATTTTCTCATTCAAATTTTTGAATACATGGAATATGTCAATGTAATAAACAGAATAACTAACCTCGAAATTGAATACCAAAGATCTACAACTCCTGAATGAAAAACACTTATAATTCACACAAGGTAATTGTTTCATGTTTTTTTTTCATCCATCTGAACTTGGTTGTCTACATATCAATTAAATGAGTGTTAAATTAAATCATTAAGAAGTTCAAAAAAGGGATTTAACTTGAACAGATTTTTTAGAATGTAAATAAAGTTTCAATTGGATATCATTAATTCATGTTTATTTGATCAAAACTACTGATTGAACTAGTCATATAAGATTTGGAGAAACAACTTGTAATATTTTACAATATAGAGAAAATATCTTTATTCAAAAGCAAATACTAATACTTGGAATTGATTTTGGCACATTCTATCACAGATGGTCTCTATCAACCTAGAGAATGTTCAAACTTTCTAAATGTCAAATTTGTACTGCTAATGACAAAGAGAAACAATAATATCTTCTACAGCTATCTGAAATACCAAGATCTGCATAAAGCATTCTTTTGATTGTACATGTAATTTATATAGGGTGTCAGGTATTATCCATCATAAAGCCTCCAGGCTATATCATGTTTAATGGGATAATTTGTCAACAAATTAGCCACATGTCTATGCTATTTAAAGATGTAAAAGTTTTCATGCACGGGTGGTATATAAGCTAATGCATCCACCACCCCGCACTTGTTTGTAACAAAGGCCACACGGAGTAAGAAGGGCAGATTTTTTATCCATTTTATCTATTACAAGTTCATATTCCGTTGCCGATGTCTTGGTCAAATAATTACAGTGACATTAGTACATGTATGTCAGAAAGTGACGGCGTGAAATCCAGTATCAATACTGCTGAAGTTGTTAAACTGTTTGATTCAGAGAATGAATTAGATGAAAGTTTTTCTGGTTTTGAAAATTTTCCTAAAATGAAAAGTTTCTAAAAAAACAAGCTCTGTCTGTTGATAATACTAAGAGTAGAGCTAAGGAATCATGACGAGGTCAGGATTGAGATGTAGAAAAAGGCCCAGGTAAATTTCCCAGTATGAATTTAAAAGGGAAAGCTCCTATGAAAAGCAAAAAGAGTCTAAATCTAAGAAAAGACAGGTTTATAGTTCACTTGATCCTAATTTAATTGTTCAGTTAGTATCAGAATACTTTAAGCATACAAATGATGAAGTTCCAAGTACTAGCAAGTCCGGAACATGTGAACTGGAAATTGATGAAAATCAACATCACAAAGGCTCTGAAGATTTTGATCTCTCTGTTGGTATGCCTGAGAGGCAGTTAAATATTGATGTTGTATTTAACTATCCAAATCAAATGTCTGAACAATTTATTGTTGATAATTCAGAAGCACAAGGCTTTGAGATGCTGAAAATCTTCGAAGAACAAACAAAGTTTTTGGAGGCAGTCTCAGATGACTGCAAAATTTGTGGCCTCAGCATGCACACAGAAGGCAGACGTTTCGTCTTTCGTCAAGGAAATCCAAGTTCTGGTAGATTGTAAAAGGCTAGTGCCGACCTTGATAAATCTAGAAATCTGGAGTTGTTGAAAAAGTATTGGACATGGCCATTGTACCTATGATTAAACTTACTGAAATGCTAGACTTGCAGAATAGATTTATCCAAAGCAAAACAGTATATTGCTCAAGCCTTAGCACCCTCATTTTTCAAGCTAAATATCAAAAGAAGATACTTCATTAGACCAAACGTAAACAAAAGGTTCCAACAATTGTGTTCATCAGCTTGTCCTAAAGGGGAACAGCTTTTCCTCATGATGTTGGGAAAAGAATGAAAGAAATTAGTGAAGCCTCCCATATCCAACAATTTAGATTCAAGAGGAAGACCCGGTTCCTGGGGCCCTAAGTCCCAGTGGTACCACCGAAGAGAATGAGGCTACAAGAGACGACCGGGGCAAATACCAAATGTAAATGCTGTTTCATTTAAAGCAGGTACTTTGCAAACAAAAAAGAAAGAATCGGAAAAGTTTTAATACCTCTGATAAATGGATTTTAAAAACAATTCAGAATTATTGTATTGAATTTTGGAAAGAGCCTTTTCAGTTTACTTATCCTAAAGTTATGATGAAGAATCAACATTACATATTAATATTTCAGAAATTAAAGCAGTAAATTTTGCATTAAGGAGTTTATGTAACAATTTGATTTTGTGTGTCTTTTTCAATAATGAATATTGGTTTTGAATGAATTGTTTATTGCAGCCTAAATGATTTGTTCGTTCTTTAAAGATTCACATTAAAAATGATAAAGCCTGGAGTTTTTACGATAGATAAAGGACCCTCATCCAAACATCAAGGATGTGATGGATGTTGATCATTATCTGAATAAGCCTTAATGCTTTGAGGGTTTAATTTCCCTCCCATATCCTACCCATAATTTGTACTCACAAATCATATACCTTTGTTACATTGTTTCTTTAAAAAAACATGGGGAGGTGGATGCATTGGCTTTTATCCTGCAACAGGGGTTGCTCTGGCTCCTAAAAAGTAGGAGCCAGAAAAATCGGTAGGTGCCATTTTCAGGAGCCAGTTTAGAGGCCAGATAACATACTTTCCTATTTGTAGATACCACTTCGGATCGCGTCGCGGAAATGTACACGTACAACTGCCTTGCATGTTTATTTGTGAATGATGTATTGTATTTTTATTATAATATATTAAATGCAATAATTTGTTCTATCTTTTCTTGTTTTTATTAAATAAAAATAAAGAAATATTTATAGTTCATTATTTTTTAAAATGTCATAATGTCTGTCCATTATCTACATCTACCAAATAGTGCCCATCTTCAACTTATTGAAGAGACAAAGATTGATAAATTTACAATTTGAAAATATAATCAAAAAGAGTTCTTAACAAAAAATATGTACAGAATAAAAACCAAACACAGAATGTATGAATAATATTTATATTTAGATGCTGCTTATAATCTTCATGTACATGTAATTGGAGTGAAAAGTCTTTGAGTAAATCATATAAATCATACATGTATATCATGAATGAATCTGCATAATACGTGTTGGCAGCTTGTTGGGAAAGATTCAATTGCCCCAAATCCGTTATTTTTCTGCACATCGACATCGTTACTCGTTCACACAGAGATCTCTTCATTCAATAATTGCTCCTGTATTAGTTGGAAAAGTATATTTTGGAATCCTTTTGGTTTGTATTGGAATAACCAATTTTATTTTTCAAAGCTTCATTCATTATTGGCTAGTCCTGGTTTCGTATTAGACACTAGACAGTCAGATGTCTTGTTTACGTTTTGCATTTTCCCGGTCGCAATTTTGACCTTTGACATTGAAGTTTTCCATGACATAAGCTAATTAGTGTCAGCTTGGGATCGTTAAAATCTTAACACTTATATAGCTTAAGGGCAATTAACACCTGTTTAATCACTGTTTAATGGCACTGGGGACTAATTACAGGTGTAATCAATCAAGGGAATGATGTATTCTTTTAATCATAAGCGGCAATTAGGTCGTTCACGAGTTCCGCGAAATTTCACCATGTTAAAAAATATAGCATCTCGGCGACTTTGATAGGATGATAATTTTACACAGGGAAATGTAGGCGCCAAAAAAATCGCCAGCAGCCGTTTTCAGGCGCCAGTTGAGAAAAAAAATCGCAATTTGCGACATTGGCGACCGACAGCGCGATCCCTGCTGCAATCAAGCCATTTCTGGTCTAATAAAGGGGATAGAATAAACTTTAATCGTATTAGGTCAATGACCTAATAAAGTCTACTGGTACTCGTTTACATGAAGAGCGCGAGGAGTGTAATGAATGTACCAGATGACGTCGTGGCGTTTCCCACGTTTTCACAGCAGGTGGATTTCAACTTCAATCATTATTTTAAGGCATTTAACACATCCAAAGGATATTGCAGGATAAAGACAATACAAAGTCATTGTCAGAAAATATAAAATTTATTTGGGCTCGCCTCTAAACATGGGCAAAATGCTCGCTAAAGCTTGCCCTTTCTCATGTTTCTTAAGCTCGCCCAAATAAATTTTATATTTTCCGACAATGACCATGTATTGTATATATATATATATACCACCCAACAATCACCCTTACCTGAAAACTTTATATCTTTAAATAGCAAAGACATGTGGTAACTTGTCACATTAAACCCTCAAAGCCTTATGGCTTATTCAGATAATGACCCACATCCATCACATCCTTGGTGTTTCGATCAGGGTCCATTGTTCACCGAAAATATCAGAAAAATTGGAATCTTAATTCAATTATAACTTATCAAATGTTACTGAATATAGTGCACAAAATAACAACATGCACTCAAATTAAAACTCTTATATATCTTTTACACACAAAAGTGTGAATTATAGATTCTGACATTCTAGAAAGGTATGTTCCAAGCAAAGGTTTTTTTGAACCTGCAATTTTTGTTAAAATCTCCTATATTGTCCTTCACACTGGACAGTCTTGTTCTCATATATTGTCCTACACACAGGTCAGTCTTGTTCTCATATATTGTCCTACACACTGGTCAGTCTTGTTCACATATATTGTCCTACACACTTATCAGTCACATGTTTATACACAAGTATCCACTTTGATCACAGTGATAACACTTTCACACCATTCTATACACACAATATCCAATTTGATCATAGCGATAACAGTTTAACACCATACTATACAAACAAGTATCCAATTTACTCAGAGTGATAACAGGTAACTTTCCACTTAATCAATACTCTAACTTTATTTTCTATGGGGTTTAACAGCTCCTTCATTGGCTAATCTGTCAGCAGCCTCATTTCCATGTTCTCCTCTATGACCTCTAACATGAACCTACAGAGCAAATAAATATTTCTAGAAGTATTATACATGAACAATATGTTTATGGATTTGTTACATCTGTGGGTTGCAGTTGGTGATAAACATTCTATCACCCAATAAATATGAACCCATTGTCAATTATTGTCTGTTGCTATTTACTGTTTGTATTTTGAAGTTATTCAAAGCTTTTTGTTAAATTTCTTCATGTTTTACATGGTGGCCATCAAGAGCTTTGTATAAAGTGACAGCAAACATACCGGTAACCAAAACATTAATTTCTGTTTCAGTGGTATACATTATCAGGAAAGAAAAATCTGGATAAAATCTATCTGATGGCAAAAATTACCATAAAAGGTTTGTTTTTGCATGTGGTTTTTACTATGAACAACTCCCCTGCGGTACAAGATTATACTTTAGTACAAGCATTTGTCAAAAATAAAATACTGAGTTACTCTGATTTCCCAACTGACATTAATTTTGGCTGCGACCCAAAAACCTTTTACCCAGTACTGACATAAAAAAGTAAATTTATAAAAAATTTAATTTTGAATACTGTAAATTCGAAAATTATTGCGATGTGTTTAATTTTGCGAAAAATGCGACAGGTTGTAATCGCAATAATTCAAACTCGCATTTTGGGATTTGTTATACCAATGAAGAGGGATTTTTCTCAATATCACAAAAACTAAAATCGCATTTTGGTCTAAAATGACAAAATTGCAATAATAAATGCAAGCAATAATTTCTGAATTTAGAGTAATAGATATTATTTCATTTGCTTGGTCATAATTAAAAAAAAATTCTTGTTGCATTGCAATTATATCATTTATATAAGTATGATTCAAATTACACTGACTTTATGTTGGGAGGACTTGTCACGACTTAGTTCTATCTTAAGGGTGCACATTATCATCCTGATGCATAATTCATAAATCTTGTAACATGAAAGGTGTTTTAGTGACCAAGATATAAAAAAGCCAGTCCTGCAGCAACATCACTGTCATGTAAAACAAATTAGATGTTTGGACAGAATACAACATATTCCCAAACTATGACCCTATTTTTTATACCAATTCAATAATTAAATTAATTCATTTTGGCCTCACCCATTGTACATTTATTCCTTGTAAATTTTTCTCCAGCTCTTCAAAGTCCACTCTATTTACAACAGGCTGTCCAGTGCTAAGTTTCCAACCATTTCTTTTCCAATTATGTATCCAATTCGTTATTCCTGAAATTAAACATGATCAATCTCTCCAATGGTAAGTCTGCTATTTCTCTCAGATACATGTACTGTATTTTCTGGACTATAAGTCTATGTGGCCTATAGGTTTAATTGATACTTTCTCCATAGACTTATAATGGTAAAATTGTCATTTTAAAGTAAAAAAGTCTCGACCAGTAACCTATAGGCAGGAAAATACGTACCCTTTGGTTATATGATCCTATGTATCATTCCATGGAAAGATAATTGGCTATGCAATTTAATCTTTTGCAAATTTTCTAGACATGTATGAGCTAAGGACCATTCCATAACAATTTCAATTAGTTGATAGTTTATTACTGTAATTCTCTCATTGAAATGAAATCCCATACTTGCAGATTGTTGCTTCATTTGTTTTTAATGAATTGATCATCAATATTTACAAACATTGCCTATTTTTCCAAAAACAACAATAACAAACTTCAAGCATGTTTTGACATGAGGGCAACATGTGGTCGTAATCAAGACTGGGAATGCCACAAACTGAATATTTATTGGATTCGTTTCATTCATTGATGTCAGTTGCACTTATTACTTTAAAGAAAAGGAATCATAAAATAAAAATTGTTTAATTTTGTAAATGTTAAATTTCAATTCATTATACAACGACAATGTAAAATTCATAGGGTAATATCAGACTTGATTTACTTGTTACCAACTTAACCAACTATCAGGTAGAAAAAAAATTGCTTAAAATTTCGTTACTTAAGAAATAATTCATGGCAGCCATAGGTTTATTGGTAACATTATTTGAACAAAATTTTATACTGAGCGTAAAATCTATTATAAATACATATGGCCCCCGTGAATTATTTCAATTCTAATATGACAAAAATGCAATGACTTTCATGTGACGGCAATTTTGATTTTTGAACTTCTAAAAAAAAAAATTCGGAAATGGTAGAAAAGTAAACACAATTAAAGAACCTTTGTGAGCACGCTCACATACCCCACGTCTTCATATTGTCACTGGAGAAACAAAATCTCACTTCACAAGTAAAATGAACACAATCAAATGCTTACCTTCACATATTTATCCTAATTTGAATGGCAGCATATTGGGAAATTTAAATTCCAAGCGAGAGTAGTCAACAGTAATAGTATAGTGAGGCAAATAAGTTCAAAGGGGTGTAACTCCTAGAAAAAAAATTGAATCGTAATTTCCTGTCGACATGCACATCTACGTAGTATGTCCTTATTATCTGAAAAGGTTTCATAAAATTCTGTTGTGTGGTTTGAGAGGAGTTGCGATGACAAACTGTTGCAGTAGTACATTAAAGTAAATTAGTTCAAAGGGGCGTAACTCCTAGAAAAAAAATTGAATCGTAATTTCCTGTCGATATGCACATCTACGTAGTATGTCCTTATTATCTGAAAAGGTTTCATGAAATTCTGTTGTGTGGTTTGAGAGGAGTTGCGATGACAAACTGTTGCAGTAGTACATTAAAGTAAATAAGTTCAAAGGGGCGTAACTCCTAGAAAAAAAATTGAATCGTAATTTCCTGTCGATATGCACATCTACGTAGTATGTCCTTATTATCTGAAAAGGTTTCATGAAATTCTGTTGTGTGGTTTGAGAGGAGTTGCGATGACAAACTGTTGCAGTAGTACATTAAAGTAAATTAGTTCAAAGGGGCGTAACTCCTAGAAAAAAAATTGAATCGTAATTTCCTGTCGATATGCACATCTACGTAGTATGTCCTTATTATCTGAAAAGGTTTCATGAATTTCTGTTGTGTGGTTTGAGAGGAGTTGCGATGACAAACTGTTGCAGTAGTACATTAAAGTAAATAAGTTCAAAGGGGCGTAACTCCTAGAAAAAAAATTGAATCGAAATTTCCTGTCGATATGCACATCTACGTAGTATGTCCTTATTATCTAAAAAGGTTTCATGAAATTCTGTTGTGTGGTTTGAGAGGAGTTGCGATGACAAACTGTTGCAGTAGTACATTAAAGTAAATTAGTTCAAAGGGGCGTAACTCCTAGAAAAAAAATTGAATCGTAATTTCCTGTCGATATGCACATCTACGTAGTATGTCCTTATTATCTGAAAAGGTTTCATGAATTTCTGTTGTGTGGTTTGAGAGGAGTTGCGATGACAAACTGTTGCAGTAGTACATTAAAGTAAATAAGTTCAAAGGGGTGTAACTCCTAGAAAAAAAATTGAATCGCAATTTCCTGTCGATATGCACATCTACGTAGTATGCCCTTATTATCTGAAAAGGTTTCATGAAATTCTGTTGTGTGGTTTGAGAGGAGTTGCGATGACAAACTGTTGTAGTAGTACATTAAAGTATATAAGTTCAAAGGGGTGTAACTCCTAGAAAAAAAATTGAAACGCAATTTCCTGTCGATATGCACAACTACATAGTATGTCCTTATTATCTAATAAATATGAAAGCAATCCGTCAAGCGGTTACAGAGGAGTTGCAGTGACAAGAACAGGACTGACGGACGGACTGACGGACGGACGGACGGACTGACGGACAGACGGACGGACGGGTCAAAAACATTATACCCTCCGCAACTTCGTTGCGTGGGGTATAATAAATTTGATAACATCTGATTTTATCAAAGGGAAAGCAGCACACCATATTAAAATATGCATTTATTTTCATGTTTTGGATGAATAAACTTAACTATTCAGTGGAACTGAAGACTTGATGATGACTTGAAATAGTTCATTTCTAGAATAATATTCTTAATTCCAACTTCATGAAAATTGCAATAAAAAATTAGACTTTTCCATGAAATTCAAAAAGTGATGAAAAATTAGAGAAATAACGGCAGTTTTTTGTAAATAAAGATGTCAAAAAAATTTACCACAACACACTATGACAAAAGAAGTGGGTGATGGGTTCATGTTGTTAGTTTGTCTGGTAAAATTAACTGTAAATAAGCTGATCAAATACTGGACATCTTTTCTTACCACTATATTACACATTAGGTAAACCATTGGACCAGATAAACATTGCTGGAACTTGATAAACTCTTATCAACTATGATGCACTAACAAGAATGTTCATACATTTAACTTATTACAGAATTTAAGCATTTCTGAAGAAACAAGCATTTTGATAGTATTGCTAAGCAATACAATGTCCCCTACCGGCTTGAGCTATGAGAAAACAAACAAAATCCTTAAGCATGTGAATCGGACGAAGACATATGGACAGAGTGACTTCTAAAAATCCCGAAATTATGTTTGCAAGGGATACACAATAATTACCTGATCAGTTTGCTCTGTAGCTCATCATTATATGCTCACATACCAATAAGATCACTTGGTAAAAGGGTTTGCAAAAAAAATAATTTCTATTTCAAAGGGCAATAACTCTCACAATAATACTCCGATCAGTGCTATTTTTTTTAACTTCTTTAAGATTCAATGCCAAAAGTGAGGTTCAAACTGCAAAAAATCATCCAAACGGACTGAAATTTGAAGTTGATCTGTAACTTGTCATGGTCAAACTATAACCCAAATATCAAATCAATATCTACAAGCATGGCAAAAAAAAATGTGGAAAACTGATTATTTGCGTGAATTTTCTAAGTCCAAGAACCATAACTCTGCAAAAAATTATCAGACATGAACAAAATTCAAACTTGATCTGTAACTCATGGTGAAGTACCTAGACGGTTGCTATTCGCAAAAAGAACGCATCCGGTGTTGCTATCCGAAATTTTTACGGTTGCTATACATATAAAATATCGCAAGACAGAATGGAGCGGTGAAGAAATAGCGACAAATGCAGCTAATTTGTGAATATATTTCATAAAACTGGTTTTACGTAATACTATAAATATTCACAATGCTTACTCTTTAACCTTAACAAAGAAAATAGCTCTTGTAACCGAAATCTAGATGAATAAATTAGATCACCCATGCCAAAACTCCCTTAATTGCACACTAATTTATTCATTTTAAATGAAAAACTAGTTGTTTTGAATGAAGTAAACATTACAGAAAGGGCATTTATGGCTTTCGTAAGAACTTTTATAAATATTAAGTGATAATGAGAGTGTTTGATTTAGCACAGGGTAAAAATACTGGGTTCTTTATAGTCTGTCAAGGTTACGGATACTATACCAAAACGTTAAATTACAGCACCGGTCGTAAACTGAAAATAAGGCACCAGTAACTAGCATGCTTTTGTATTACTATTTTCAGCAAAAAAGAGAAAGGCAAAGACATAATTGTGGCTTAATCATCCCCAAAAAGAAAAAAATTGAATTACTGACAACGGCATAATTAAATGAAACTCAAAGTATACCATATCTCTACTCAAGCCCTGGAAATAATTTAGATATGGATATTGAGTACATGCAAAAAAATTATAAGCATTGCAGAATAAATCGTCAATGTACATATCCAAGGATTGTCTTTAATTTCTGGAAAGGCTAGTTTGCATAGTCAACTCTTACTAAATCTTGAAGCGGTTTACATTGAGCGTATACTGTACAAAATCAGTTATCGCCAATAACTTGTTCAGAAATTTAAAACTATCTTGAAAATTTAATTTTAAACCAGTAATAACTGTAACAGTGAACTGTTATGAAGTCTACCAAACAAAATAAATGATATATCAAATGCATTACATTGTATTCAATAAATTATTTGTTTTTCAGGGACTGAAATGGGGAAATTTTTCCTATACAGTTTATGCATATTTGATGGAGAAGTTACTTGAAAATCGTGATATGGGTATTTTTTGTGACCCGAGTTTTACAGTCATACAATGTCACACTTGATCAACTTTTGCTTTTCGACATGCTGCATTGACAGAGATATATCCCAATATTTCTGAACCGTTTACAAGAACTGATTTTTTTGTATAGTGTCATAAAATGCATTCGGTTTCATAAAATAAAAATAAGAAAAAAGACTTCGTACTTGCCGTGACAAGTCCTCCCAACATCAAGTCATTGTAATTTGAATCATATTTATATAAAATGTATCGGACATAATATGCAATACTGTAAATTTGGAAATTATTGCGATTCCTTACTGACTTTTTCTCTAAGAATATGTACATTTTATTCACCAACAATCTCCCTGTACTACAAACGAAAGCTTTACTTCCCTTTTTCAAGAAAAATAATGCAAACTCCATATGATGAAAATATGTATTTTGTCGCAAAATCTATAGTAATCATGATTATCTTACCGTAATTTGACAACTAGCAGACGATCAATTTGTTAACTTTTACGTTCCAGGTTCAATATCCAGAATATTTTTTTATTGTTTGAAAAGGATATTTCATATAACAACTGAGACTGAACTGAAATCGTTAGATAAATATATCAGAAATTCCGTGAAGACGATTTGAGACAGGACCAAGGTTTGTTTAATATATAAAACTGACTTAATTTGAACCACTGACTATGTTTCCTCATATTCTTTTTCAAATAGCAACCATAAAAATTTCAGAGCAACACTGGAAACGTTTTTTTTTGCGAATAGCGACCGTCCAGGTACTACACCATGTAACTATATACCAAATATCAATTTAGTATCTTCAAGCACAACTGAAAAAGTGAGGAAAACTGATTTTCCAGACTGACAGATGGACAGAGGCAGACAGAGCTCAAACCTAAAGTCCCCTTCGTCTTTGCCGGTAGGGGACTAATAACTGATCTTGACCTTATACATATGTACTTACCATTTATGCAGAACTGACTGTCAGTCTTTAAAACAAGATTGGAAATTCCTTTGGACTTGGCTTGTTGTATAGCTTTCACAGCAGCCTATAATGATTGTTAGAACTTATATTCATAATACACAGAGAAACATTCTCAGTTTAGAATTGGCTGTCTTATCTCAGAAGAATAGTATTTAGATATTCATATTTAATTGTAAATAAGCTGATAAAATCCTCGTTATTTTTTTTCACTCTACAGCATTGAAACAAATGAAATCAAACAGAACCTGATGATTCTTTATCCCCTTTATGTAAAAGAAACAACATGGAAACCAATGTTCACTAGACCAGTAATTTTAAGACTTGTTGTAACATCATCTTAATTTATTTGCTTTTTTACAGTTCAATGATTTATATAAATCAAAGTGCCTATTACTAAAAATTATCATGTAGAAATTTTACAACCATTAATGTGTGTTAAAGTTACTTATATGAAAATTAAACAATATGAAGTATGCATCAAAAAGACAAAATTTCATTATTTTTAACACTTTAACAGGTATGTAACATCTAGGGGTCGTTATGTGACCTTCAATGACAAGCAAATGCCCATACTATAACACAAGATATGGTACTATGAATATTAGTTACCATATATACATACATGAATTTCAGCTCTATTATTTGTCTGTCTTCCAGGTAATCTTTCACACACATTACTATATTAAAAGACATATTAAATCATGTTAATTTTATCCCAGAAACATGTTAAGCCTGGCTAATGTAACTAAAATCAGGAAATGAATTTCATATATTTTTATATCACATCCTCAATTTCTGCATTTAAAAATATTACAATCAGACCATATAAACTGCAGTTATATCGCTATCCAGTAGAATAACTGACATGATTACACCTATTCAGGATGACTAAGTTATTGATTATCTTGTGGTGTTAGATATAACTCATTTGATCTCTCAATATTTATTTCTACAAACATTCACACTGAATAATGAGTGTACAAATATTTGTGAATTTACAGTATCTCTTTGTATTATCTGGAGTGGCAGTTTAAAGCTATGTATTTTTTTTCTCTTTCCACCATATCCATTATTCCTCTCATTCCTATACTGACTTTTCAACTACAAAACTTATATCAATCTTCTACAGAACACATTTTTCTGATCTTTTTCACAAAGTAAAAATTTGATGGAGTCTGAATATCCTGGAATTGAATATTTTTATATTTTTTTTACTTTTCATACTACATACTCAGGATGACTGTCACCCCAGTAAACACCAATTCCAGCAGTTGCACCAGTTCTTCCATTTCCAAAACAGGCACCATCTGTATATACTGTTACAGCATCTGAATGATCAACAAAAGTTGCACCTATAGAAAATTAGAACAATGCTTAAAAGAATGAAATATAAACTAATACAATGTATTGGCCTTAGTGCTTTGATCATTTTTTAATTTGAACCTGTGACTAATTCATTTTTTATGATTGTTTTAGCCTTAGAGATTTCCAATCTTAGGAACTACTGAATTATATAATTTGATGAAATGTGAAAATATGGTGCATCAAAATGGATATCACTTTTTGTGTTTTCCATAATCTTTTATTTCAGTTAAAAACACTTTCAAAAATTTCCTCATAAAAATATTTATTGAAATTTGATCCCTTAAGGCTGACACCTATATTTTATAATATTTTTTGTTTTTGTTTACATTTTATGTACAGACTCAGTCTTGCTCTGGGTTTCAAAGAGTCAACACCTATTTATTTTTATTTTTTACACACTCGTGATCAAGACCATATTGGTCGAAACGTTGAGTATTTTTTACTTTTTAGTTTGTTTTTGTTTTTTACGATTTTATATTTGGTTTTGTTCGACTTGTGTATTTGATACATTTTAGTCGTCTTACGCCCCTTTTGACAGCTCACCATTTCCATTTATTTTTCTTGTTATCTATTATCGCATCAGCTGTTTCGCAACATACTTAGTTTTTTGACACCTATTTGCATTGACATTGTTTTGTGTTCATCTTTACAATTTAATGAATAAAATAAGCCTTATGTTATTCATGAAACCGCAGACTTACTGAAAAGTTAAATTTGCTAAAAGAGTTAATTAATATTTTTATTATTTAATTAATATTAAGATTTCAGTACATTGTTAAATATTATTGGAGGTATATAGATAGTTTAAATATTACCAATAAAAAGAATAATGGTAACACATTTTTTGATAATAACTTTATTAGGTATGTATTTAGACTCACCCTTCAGGCTTATCCAATAACAAACCTTATGAAGTACTTATCAAAAGACAAATTACCATTATTCTATATAAACATACCCTTTGATCTGCTAGAACTGTCAGTTTTTAATCTCTTGGATTGTCCAGGTCCTCCATTTTGTTGTGTACTATAAGACCTTTTTGAACCATGTGCATGGCTTCTTTCATAAGAGTTGATTTGATCTGATAATTGATGAACCATTGCTGATAAATGTTCCACTTGTTGTTTCAGAGACGAGGGGGAGTAGGATGTCGAAGCAGTGCTGTGATTAGTTGCAGAATTGTTGTGTGTAGAGTAAGTTGCTCCTAAGGCAAAATTTGTGAAACGTGAGACAAACAAGAAATAAGCTGTTAAAATGACAGCAAATCAGATTTTCCTTCATCAATGTTTGGAGCACCCCACCCACCTATCCAACATTACTGTTTGGAGCAGCCCACCCACCTGTCCAACATCACTGTTTGGAGCAGCCCATCCACCTGCCCATCACTGTTTGGAGCAGCCCACCCACCTGTCCATCATACGTGGACAAACTAATAACAATATATTTCCCTTGAAAAATCTGGTTAAAACTTGTTACTGGTCCAAATATTAAATTTCTTGTTAAACCAAACCTGACAAACATGAATTTCTGGTTTGTCAGACTGGTTTTAGCAAAGTGTTTAATATCTAAAGGTAATAAAAAGAATCACCTATAATGAATTTTTAAACTGAGCCAGATAGGTATAGCTCTGAGACAAAAATATATGTAAAAGAATACTTCCTCAACTTGAGACAAGATGAGTAAACTACATGTATAATACATTTATATATTTAATCTAATACTTTCATGTCAATTGTTGTTTTTTTAAATGTTTCGAAATACTGAATACAGAACATTATTTAATACATTTTGTACATTGGAAGTCCTAATCTTGTGACAACTTTTATAAAGTGATGAAAAAGCAAAACAACCTATGAACCCTGGTATGTACATGTATAACTATTAGTGCATATCATGCCATTCCATCTCTGTGAAGGTGTTTTATATATAAAAAAAAAAAATAAAAACTGACACATTTATAACATATTCTGCTAAACAGAACAATGTTTTTTTACAGTTACTGTTTATATAGCTACTACTTATTGTCACACCACTATATTCTGTGCCCCTACTGTATGATGTTGTATTATTATTACAGTATGTACTGTCTCCACCATTTACAAATTCTTCTGCTTCTTGTTGAGTATTAAACTTTTTATAACGAGCTTTGGGAAACTTGTCCACCTGGGACTTACAGGAATCCCTGAAATAGCCAAAAATAAGTATAAATTTAGTAGCATGTGAGAACCAAAACAGAAACATTATTTGTGAAACTGATGACAAGATTTCCACTGCACAGTCTACTATGATATAACAATGTTGTTTTCTTATTAAGATGCCAACGGTTTTGAACAACCATTTAAAGACAATAGTGTAATGCAGAGATGATTCTCCAAGCCAAGGGAAAAAAAAACGGAAATGCTTTACAGGAAGCCCTATTGCTATGTGTTATAAAGAAACTATAATGGTCATTGATTGCAAAAAGCGTTTAATAAAATCAGCTAAAAACAGAATAAAATCATCCCTGATAACGTTATAGGAGATTGCGCACAATAAAAATCTTGTCTGTCATGTTTTTGTTTGTTTTGTATCCTATCCTGTTTAAAGAAGTGTTAATACATTAATAGTTTAGTCGCCTGAATTTAAATCACAGACTGGGTCTTGATCTATTTTATAAGTCATCAAATTTCTTATTATTCAAAATATGATATGTACATGTATAGATTCTAGGGTCTGATATGGGTTGAGATGGGTTGTGATATGAAAAAAGCCATATCATATTCTTTTTTTTTACATATTATATATTGCGGCAAAATAGAATTAATTCTTAGGTTTAATTTGCTACGGATGCGTCTTCGTCTGCCATTTTGGCTTGTTTCTCGTGATGTCATTCTTCGATCACATTATTTCTTAGGGGGTGTGGTACAGGATTTTAGTAGGGGTATGATACTGGATCTAGCCATGATGATATGGATATCATCACGGATAGCTGATATGGTTGACTTTGTGCTTCAATCAATATCATATTTACAGAAAACCCATATTTAGTACTCAATATATTAGAAATATTCATAATTTGTTTTGCTCATCACCAAACTTTGTTTCATTTTGTATCCAAGGAATTTCAATGTGAATCAACAGTGTTTGTGTAATGGTTTTTCTGAAAAATCTTTGAAAATGCTAATTAAAATCCCATCTGTGAACGTCTTTCTTGATAAAATGAAACAACTCTTTGAAGAAATAATTTAGAATATCAAACTTAATTTCCCCATCATTCTGCATAACAATTTGAATTAATCTGTCTATTGTTTTCACAAAAGAATAATTATATCTATGTTGTTAACAAATATTTATGGGCCTTTCTTAGGTTTGCAGACATAGGCCAGTTAAGGCAGTCCATAGTATTGTAGCCAGTTATAAACTGGAGTTAGAGATTAAAATTAGGGTCATTATAGACAATAGGTCTATAAAGATTTACACCTACATAGACCAAGTCGCTATCAGCGGACTTCGCTTGCGAGGTGCCCTTTATGGCCAGGGGTCAGAGGTAAATGGTGCAAAATCCTGCATTCTAGGCATTTCCTAGGACACTTTTAAGTACTGATGATCAACTTATTTTTTACTGAAACATTTACTATTTCAAGAATTCTTTACTTTAGTGCGGTATATGGAACTAACTTTTACAGTATCAATTTTAAAACGTAATCATCCAGTTTCCATTTAAATTGTGGTTTTCCAGGTTTTGCCCCAGTAAAATATTTCAGAATGCCAGCCATGGCTACTTCACGTTCAATATTCACAAACTTTGTTTGTATGTATGCTTATTAGCTCACCTGACCAGAAGGTCATGTGAGCTATTGTCATCGCTTGGCGTGTGCCGTCCGTGTCCATCGTCCACAATTCACATTTTAATCTTCTCCTCAGAAACCACTGGGCCAATTGGGACCAAACTTTGGTGGAATGGTCCTTGGGTTGTCCCCTTCCAACATTGTGTCTGGTGTCCCTGACCTTTGACCAAGATGGCGGCCAAGCTAAAAATAGACTAGAGGCTCTCAAGAGCCTGTTTCTCTCACCTGAATTTAACTCGTCCAACTTCCGCAGGACTGAAAATTTTAGTGTAGCAGTTATCCGGTGTCCTACCGATAATTTCAAAGACTGTTCAAGATAATAAATGTTTAATTGTAGATTAGTCAATTCCATAATTCACAGTGTTTCATGTTAAAACCACTGTCTTGACTTGAAAGTTGCATCTCCTTATTTGTCTTATTTTCACCACTGTTAACTGTCTTTGGCATAAAATAAACTTTAAAAAACATGATTTCAAATCAACACTGCCAACAGCAAAAAAAAAATACTTAAAAAATTGTAATGCAGTAAAATATACTTAAAATAAACTTAAAAATCACATAAAGTACCAGTCATGATATATTCCTGGATTTCTACCACAACGAACAGCGTAAAAGGGCATTTTAAAAATTTCTTTCAACTGTTTCCACATAAACTTTTCTGAAAATTTAGCGCTACCATATGTTATGAATTTCCGCTTCCGGTATATTCTCTCTTCCGTCGCCGCCATTGAGAAAGGTTGTGCATGTCTATTTGTTTTGAATAAACTTGGTCTATTTGACAGCTATAGCTATTTATTAAATTAAAATGCAAAATTCATATAACTAAAATATATTTAAGCGATAAATCATTTTATTCCGACTGGATGGAAAGCATAGGGATAGATATTACCTGATTCTTAAAGCACATAGTATTAAATTTACGTTCAAATGGTTGTTTACAGCATACATAAGAGATGTTATCTGTATATCCCGTGTTATGATACCTTTGTCAGTTGGCTACAGTTATATATTTTATATGTACATTGGAAAATTGTCAGTTCATGCCTGCTCTCGTACATTACTACAAATTAAAGAAAAGTAAAAACTTTACAGCTTATTGCATTTACTAATATAGACTTAGTCTTAGAAGTTAGGTATTGGTTTAGGGGGGGGGGGGGGTCTTGAGAGTGTGTGTTTACCATTTGAGGATCAATTGAACATGGCAATACTGGTGCAAAAATAATTACCGCTATTGTTGCTTTTAGAATTAAGTATTGTGAAGTACATGTAATGTGGTGTCGATTAGGTATGCAAACAAAGTTTATAAGATCATTAATTAAATAGTTTGATATTAATGATTTTTAAAAGATTTGGTTTTATTTCTTTTTCAATAAGTACTGGCATTACTGGAATACAAACATATATGTATATTGAGATATGTCATATTAACAGCAGACAAGGATCCAGAATTTGACGTTAAAAGGGGGGGCTGAAGTTTTGGTAATGATTGATGTAGCGAAAAATGTTTGGAAGATTTTATGCTAAAAGTTCATATGAATTGTCAGAAACGTGGCTTTTTTATGGGGGCAGGGTGCACCCCTGTCTGAATCTGCACCTGAACACAATTATTGATAAAAAGGAATGTGGTAATACAGATGGGGAAAGTCTACAGAAGAAGCCTTCACGAGCAATACCCAGTTTGATCACAATTTAAGCCTTTTCTACCAACATTGAACAATGCAGAAGTTCCCATTTTATCATTTTGTATGATGTAGTTTCTAAGTTTCATTAATATCAAACACTTTATTTAATTAATGAGCTTACAAAGTTTTACACACCTAATTGACACCACATCTCTCAATTCCAAAAACAATACTGGTGATTATTTTTGTACTAGTATTGCTAAAAATATAGTCCGAGATTGCGCTTACTGCCTTTTTAGCTTACCTGTGAGCTTATGCCATCTTTTTGCGTCCGTCTTCATCGTAAATTATTTCAAGAACCACTGGGCAAAATACCTTCAAACTTTAATTGAATGTTCCTTAGGGTATCTAGTTTATAAAGTATATCTGAACTTTTGATCTATCAACAAACATGGCTGCTGTTGCTAAAAGTAGAACATAGGGGTCAAATGCAGTTTTTGGCTTATATCTCAAAAACTAAAGCAGAGAAAACGTGAAAGGAGATAAAGTGATGAATAGGTCAAGATCTATGTGCTATGAAATTTTCAGGCCGACTGGAGAACCCATTGTTGGGTTACTGTCAGAAATAGTTTATTTTTAGGAAATTTTACAGTTTTTGGTTATTATCTTTAAAATTGTAGTTGATAGAAAGAAAGTGCAAATGAAAAAATGTTCAGCGAAGTAAGATCTACAAATAAGTCAGCATGATGAAATTATCAATTGACCCCTTAAGGAGTTATTGCACTTGAAACACAATTTTTTACATTTTTTTGTGGCTCTTATTTTACAAAAATCTTCTCCTCTGAAACTACTTGGCCAAATACTGCAAACTTCAACTGAATGTTCCTTAGGGTATCTTGTTTATAATTATATCCAAAGTTTTGTTCCATCAACCATGAGTCCTGGGACTTGATTTTCAGAATGGCGAGTCCCAGGTCTCGTAGCAACTTTTTAAACGTACATTCCTGTATGATTTTGACCATGGTAGGCCTATTGTACTATTGTTAAAATTAAATTAAAATAATATGCTGCCTCAAAATACTGACATGATTTCAAAAAAAAAAAAAATGAACATATGGAGTGGTGCTCCAAACTTGGAAGAAAATTTCTGTTACAGATATGAGCAAAAATCTTAACAATTTTTGATACAACTTATTTATTGCCATTTTATTTTTTAATATTTATAATCTTAACTATTTTTTTTTCTCAAACATACTCTTAAAATCCTCCTATTCACCTTGTTAAAACACCTTAAAAATCAATATTGACGAAATTTCCATTTCTGCATAGATAAGTCAAAGTCCGCTAAATTTATTTTTAAACAAGGTCTACATATTGTTACCTGTCGGTAAAAAACACTGGACAATGAAAAATCACAAGAACTCTGATTGCCGCCATTTTCTAGCTTACTTTTTTGTCGTTTCTTTCCCCATCTCCTTTGATCGCCAAGAAATCAGGAAAAGGCGGCTAAGATTTTATGAAAATTACGATCTTTGGACGCAGCTGATTAGATCAGGGACCTCTGAAACCACTGGGCCAACATTGTTCAAAGTGAAAGTGAAATGATGAAAATGGTGGGTTGAAGGGAATAAAGCTTTCTTTGTGGTACAGGAAGATTGTTGGTGAATAAAATGTACATGTTCTTAGATGTAGATTTTTAGTGTTTTTTCCATGCAGGACATATAGTTAAATGATTTCCACAACGAAAAACAAAGCTGGTGACCCTATATTTATTTAGTATCATTAAAATGAAAAAGTTCACAGCAATAACATATCATTTTTATAGAAAATTCTAGGGATTAGTTTTTGCGAAATGACGAAATTATTAATTTCAGCAGTTTTTGAAGAAATTGACAGTAAAAGATCTTTATTTTAAGGATTTTAAATAAATCTCATTGAAGAAATATAAAAGCTAAATATGAAATTATTTCCATATTTAGATGCAGTTTGGAATATTCTAGCTGCGTGTAAAATTTCCAGAAAATCCATGATTTAGTGGATTTAGGTACCTCCTACCTTAATAATTCTTAGAATGAATTCCCTTAATGGATAATATATGTCAATCTTGGGCTAGGGGCATTCCTGTGAATCACATATCTCCTGGTTTTTTGGACAAAGCTTGGAAAGTGACATGGAGTCTGCTGATATTTCTAGATGCGAAATATTTTAATGATATATACATGTATTTTTTATGTGACAGCTTACACCATATCTGCCATTAGTTCTTATTGAAATATTCTTATTTTTCAGATGTACTCGGCGAGCGCTAAAATAGTGAAACCTCAAGGTGAAAAGCCTGATGAGTTTGAACAGTCAATCTCGCAGGTAAGATTTATGTTATATCAAATCTTTTGAACAGTCAATCTCACAGGTAAGATTTATGCTATATCAAATCCTAGTTAACACTTACATTTGGTATGAATAATTATGTCGAATTATAAATGCATTTATGGCTTTCCAGACTAAATTAATATTGTAAACTTTGTATTTTTTAGGCTTTGTTAGAGCTGGAAATGAACAGTGACTTGAAGCAGCAATTACGTGAATTGTATATCACAGGTGCAAAGGTAAAAATATCAGGGATGATTCATTTTATACAAGAATTACCCTTTTTGCAAGCAGGATGTGTCCATTTCATTTCTTTTTTAGCTTACCTGGCCCAAAGGGCCATGTGAGCTGTTGTCATCACTTGGCGTCCATCATCATCGTAAACTTTCCTTTAAAGATCTCCTCTGAAACCACTGGGCCAATTGGAACAAAACTTGGCAACAATGGTCTTTAGGTGGTTCTCTTTCAGAATTATATCCCACGACACCGCCCGTTGTCCAACATGGCCGCCAGAGCCAAACTTAGTTTAACATAGGACCTATGGGAAATTTACTTGAAGATCTTGTCTGAAACCACTTGGACAATTGGAACAAAAGTTGGCAGCAATTGTCCTTAGTTGGTCCTCTTTCAGAATTATATCCAGTTACCCTGTCCACCATCCAAGATGGCTGTCAGAGTGGAACATAGGACCTGATGGGAAAGTTCAGTGAAAGATCTTGTTTGAAAACAGTGAGCCAATTGGAACTTGACAGCAATGTTCCAGGCTGCCAGTCAAGATGGACATAGTCCAGGTGAACGATTCAGGCTCCTGGGAGCCTCTAGTTTATCTATGTGGCAAAATCATCCCTCACATCCACATAGTTTTCAGACAGCAAAAAAAAAAAAAAAAAACAAAAAATTATTATGAGTCTGCAAGTCTTGCATAATTTATCACACCAGGCTTTATATTTCCTGCTCTTGGAGCGAACACCAAGAGTAATATTGAGATATTTGATACCCTGATAAACATGAAACAATGGCAGATCTTTTACACAAAAACATGTGAAAAAAAACCAAAATTTGAGGATTTTAAAGTTAGGAAAATGAATTTTAGAAATTTTTTGGCAAAAGTGGATGCCATGAAAGTATGTATTATTTCGTATCAAACGTGCCGAATTTGTCCAAAATTGATTGGAAAGTTTTTTCATGACAAAAGTGCATATTTAGAGCGATTTTAACAATATTTGTAGAATTTCAACATATCCAGCCACAGAAACACCTGTTTGCTGACGAATCTTCCAATTTCATTCAAAAACTAAAGATCGTGAAGAGAACATATTTTATTATTTATATTCAAATAAACAATAAATAGCCCAGAATTAATGATCTAAAACATTAACAAAGAAGTGGCCATTCAAGTCTGCCATCTTGTCAGGGAAGCCATCGTGCAAGGATTACTTCCTTTGGGGACTCCATCAGAAAGAGTTAATCTGATCAATTCCACTTAATTGCAAAAGGGTCAGAAGGGACATAGTTATTTTAGAGTAGAGAAATGAATAGAAAACAATAAATCATTTACTCAGAGGAATCACTTTTTTTCTGGTAGTCTTGCATCCATCAGTATATATTGTTAGAAAAGGTTAAAATTTAATGATGATATTTGAATGATATTCATTTATAATGATTTTTGAAGGAAATAGATGTACAGGGAAAGAAAGCTATAATCATCTTTGTACCAGTTCCACAGTTACGCAGTTACCAGAAAATACAGACAAGACTGGTTAGAGAATTGGAAAAGAAATTTAGTGGCAAACATGTAGTCTTCATTGCACAGGTAATTGTAAATTTAATTTTTCCTTAGAACTAGTGGTGTCCCGATGATCGATTTTAATCGAAAATCAGTTGATTGTAGTTCTATTTCAAGCGCTCGATTACAAAAGTGACATTTCCGATTAATCGCAAAATATTTACTTTCACTTCCGGTTTTTATTTTTTGGGTATTTATTTTCGAATCTCAAGGAAATGTACAAAAGTGAAGTAATTAAAGCGGTTTGACCCATTTTTAGGCATTTAATATCAAAAGGTAATGAATTAGACTAAATAAACACCGCGATCTTTTATTTCTCCCCAATTTCGATTTATGTCAGTTTCGTATCATGAGCCGGTTTCCGATATTTTGTTAGCGTTTCCAGGTAAGATCTATGAGTTCGTCACCAGTCTAATTACGCAAGCCGGCAAGGTCATTGAACTGACATGGATGATGGAAAGTTGTATCCATACCCTGGAAAGAAAACCAGGTCTAGGGTATGGACGTACTTTGGATTTAAAAAAATAAAAGAGGGACAGGCTACCAAAGATAACTTGGACATGTCAAAATCCATCTGCAAACTTTGTGTCCCAAATTCCCAATGGTCATGACTTGGTACGGGCATATTTCAACTGAATGGTTTTCTGTGCGAGTTTACATGTATCTTCCTGTTTTATGCTGATTTCTGTTTTTCCATCCTTGGACTTACAAAACTGTATGAGAATCAAAAGTGATTTAAGTATATAGTAATAATAATTATCAAGTGTGGAAAGTCCAGAGCATAAACAATTTAAAGAGCATATTGTTACCTACAACTTGGTATAAACTTGTTAGAAAAATGTGGTTTAAACAAGGTTTTATGAATATAAATGCATTAAACCTTTAAATTGCAGTATCCAACCATAAAATCTCCAGTAAATGAACTCACAAATTAGTGTATTCTTTATTAATCAATACATACATAGTACACAACATTTATTTTTAGAAATGTGACATGGTACATGAAATATATACACATGATTCCTTGGAAATGTAAATAACAATATTAACCGATTATTAATCGATCATTGATCGGTTGTGTAGAAGCGATAATCGATTATGAAATTTCTTCCAATTCCCAACACTACTTAGAACTGTTAATTTTCCCAATTTAGCATATAAATTTTTGTTCTGGGGAGGGGACACGGCATGAAGAAAAATCTTGATGGATAAGAAAGTTGAGGTAATTATCAATTGCAATGTAAACCCTGTAATGAACACCTATAATCCGTTAGGTATGGGTATAAAATGTAATAAACTTGTCAAACACAAGAAGAAAACATATTTTAAAGGAAAAGAGATCTCCTAGTAAGGGTTTAATTCATAGTAATTTAGAAGGCATTAAAAGTATTATCAGGGCACATTCAGAAGAGTATCTAGAGGGCAGCATGGTGCAGAACCATGCTAAAATTGTCAAGAGAAACACTCTAGAAGATTTTCTTTTTATTTTTCTATCACTAGACCAAGAGTATATCATAGAAGTAGATATAAGCCTGTTTATATACACCAAACCTTTGCAATGTAATGTACAATTCTGATCTTGTAATTGTCATGGGAAGAGAAGGAATCAGTTACTAGTTCTTTAATTGAAGGTTAATGTATTATATCATTTATTTGGTTGTTCAAGGCGGAATGTAGTATCACCTACTTTTATCTGTCCATGTAAACTCATGTATTAATTTAAGTATTTGCTGATTGATATTCTTCAAATTTTTTTGTCTTACAAGTCTGAAACGATAATTTGAAAGGTTGTTTTTAACTAAGGCCCTTAACATTCATTGAAATGAACAGAATCCACTGAAAGATCTCAATTATAGAACAGTTTAGATACAAACGAATCATCACGAGCACTGTCAACACGGAGGTTGTGTCAGATCAGCCTGAGAAGTCAGAAATAACTGAGTTTCATTATTCCAGCTTGGTTATTATTTCTTTTTATTTAGTCTTTTTCCTCCAACAAAAAGTTGCTGCCATATTATAAGCAGAATGTGGCTGAAATTATAAAATGAAAAACATTGACAAACAATCAAAACCTACCGTTAACAAATCTCTGTATAAGAAGAATGTTTTATATTTTTTTAGAGAAGAATTTTGCCAAAACCAACCAGAAAAACTAGAAGGAAGAACAAACAGAAAAGACCAATCTCGTATGTTAACCATGCTCAGTGAAATTGTTTATTTACATTCAGTAATTATTCTTTCTCTTAGTACTTGAGATACTTAGGAACATTGGTCTGGTACTGTACAGATTTCAGTTTTATATAGCTTACTGTTACTGCAAGAACTGAGGTTTAAACTCTAAAGAGGACAGAAGGAAGAAATAGTTTTTGTTCAACAAAATAGAAAGTCAATTATATATCGATTAGGAGTACTTCAGCAAATATTTTCGGTATTTGCATACATAAATGATATATAAAAATTGTTTTTTATAAATTTATAGGCGAACTCTGACATCTGTGCATGATGCTATACTAGATGACTTAACTTTCCCTGCAGAAATAGTTGGTAAAAGAATTAGAATCAAGTTAGATGGATCTCGACTTATTAAAGTTCATTTGGACAAAACACAGCAAACCAATATTGAGCACAAGGTATTTTTATTGCCTGTCAAGTTTTTTGGAATAAGTGCAAAAAAATATATATTATTTGGATAAAACAGAAACCAAAAGAAAAAAAACATGAATTAAATATTTAAAAAAAAATATTGGCTTAATAAGTGTACAAATAGGATATAAATTATCATTTTGATAAAAAAAAAAAAAACAACAAAAAATTAAAATACAGAAAATATTATATTGATGTGCTTCATTAAGACGACATACAATCGGTTGATAATCCAAACATCTAGGAGTTGTTGTTTGGATTTCTTTGATTAGCAAAAGGACTGCTAATATGCACATCAGTTCGGTCATAAGAATTTTGTGATAGTTTAAACTGAAAATTTTGTATCAATGAAAAGTATAATGTGAGCATTGTATTTGTTATAACGATAATGTATTTCCGTCCAAAAGCACAAATATTTATTTTCATTGTTAAAGCTTTTATCGTTGATACAATAAAATGAAGTATAAATGTTTTATATTAAAGAATTATTTGGCATTCTTTAAAGGATCATATAATATGGTAATTACACATTTTCATTTATGGAAAAGGTGTACCATCATACCTGCTTTAAAGGGCACCACTATATAGCAAATCACTTTTTATAAAGGGCACCATAAAAATGTCCTGTTCATATAGTTTGTGCACACACCTCTGTATTAAGGGTACTATTTTCTAGTTTCCAAGGTACATACAGAGGCTTGATATTTTAAACATATGTTTTATCAGAATTCATTTACCAGGTTAAGTCATTAATGAAAGATTTTCAATTTGTATTGCAGCTGGACACATTTGGTGCTGTTTACAAGAAGTTGACTGGAAAAGACGTTACTTTTGAATTTCCAGAATATGTTCTTTAAAGGACATTAAATAAAAAAAATGTGATAAGATTGTTGTTGTCATACATACATAATTATGGTATTTAGATTGGTTTCATTAGAAATATTGCTACCTATTATATGGTTTATACTGTGCTAATAAAATCACACTTTTTCAATGAAAGGAAAGTAAACCGTAAACTATGTGTAATTTCAGAGGTATTGTCTTGGTTCCTGAAGAACATTTAGATTCTTCTATGCTTTGATTCTTATATTCTTCTATGCTTATAAGTTTTGATATAAAGGAATATGGCTACAGTGTTGTATGCTAATATGAATGTGGAAGGGGCATAAAGATTTAATGTTGTATGTATGTACATCTGTCTTGATTGGTTTAAGTTTTTGTGTCTTATGTCCATTTTTCAGAATCCATTGAGACACATCTGTAATATACTGCTACACAGTTCAACAATATGTTGGTCCCTTTGACCTACATTTAACATATGTTTGATTCTGTATTTTTAATTTAATATAGGAATACATGGTATTAAAGAAAATTTATCACTTCCATGTTTCTCCAACAATTTGGTCTTGCATGTTTGAGTGACATGTTTTTTGTCTTGTGGTTGAAGGTGAGACATTGGTATTTTTTTTGATGGAGTTAACAAGGGATATCTTAGCAGCTGTTTAATCTAGGTTAACCAATTTGGTATAGTCATTATGAGCTCAACATATTGGTGTCATTGTCACCTGACCTAGACCTCATTTTCACACCCCAGTGATAGTTAATATTTTTTGGATAGTCTGTTTCTCAGTAACAACATGGTAAGACTATTTTGTTGCGAGGGGTGCATGTCTGTCCCACGTTTGCTTATCCTTGACCTCATTTTATGGAACAATTGGTTACATTCAAGATAAGGACTGTTTCTCAACATCTACACTTGGTAATCAAACTTGGCTTTTATAGTATGAATTTATACACCAGAGTGGCAGGATAGATTAGTGGGGGAGGTTTAGGTACCCATGAAATTGGTTAACCCAACTACTGTTTAGTGTCTGTACCCAAATCAGACTATACTGACTCTTTTTTAGCTCACCTTGCCTAAAAGGCCATGTGAGCTTTTGCCATCACTTTGCTGCGTTGTCCGTCATCCCTAAACATTTTCATCTTATTCTCTGAAACCACCAGTCCAAATGTAACCAAACTCGGCAGGAATGTTAATCGGATGGTTCTGTACAAAATCTGTTTTTTGTGCTGATTGGATATTCAACAATCATACAAGGGGCAGATAATTATACCCCCAGCAAACAAAGTTTGGGGTGGGGGTTGTATATAGGAATCAGCTTGTCCGTCTGTCTGTCTGTCCAGAATTTTTTTGTACCCAGTTTCCAAAACATGCCTTATCAGAGGTTAATGAAACTTTGCATACTGTTAGATCCTAGTACGTAGATGTGTGCATGCAAAGTATGTCCTGGTCCAATACTTTTTTCCATAATTTTATACCCTTTTGGACTTAGAAATTCTGTCTAGCCCCCAATTTTTTTTGTACATGCAGTTCCTCAAACGTGCCTTATCAGAAGTTAAACTTGCATACTGTTAGATCCTCGTACGTAGATGTGCGCATGGGAAGTATGTGCTGGTCCAATACTTTTTCCCATAATTTTATACCCTATTGTTCCCTCAGTTATACCCAGTTGGACTTAGAAATTGTGAGACAATTTACCATGATATGGATGCCCTAGTCCATTAAAATAACAGCAGCGGGGGGTATAGTTAGTGAGGTCCCCTCACAGTTCTAGCTCATTCTGATTGGACTATCTTTCAAGCTCTTGTTAGAAACTACTGAGCCAGCTGAATTGATTTGTTGCTTGAATTATCCTTGGATGAACCTCTACAAAATATGTTTTTGTGCCGATCAGAAATTCAGGGTTGCCGGACCAAGTTTAACATTGGACCCTATGGGGAAATTTGTATAAAGGTCTTCTTGTCAGAAACTACCAAGCCAATTGAAATGTTTTTATGTATGAACAAGCATTGGATGAACCTCTACATAATATATGTTTTTTGTGCCAATCAGAAATTCAAGTTGGCTGCCACAGCAAGACTTAGTTTAACATTGGAGCCTGTGGGGAATTTTGTATGAAGGTCTTCTTGTCAGAAACTACCAAGCCAATTGAAATGTTTTTGATGTGTGAATGATCATTTGATCGACCACTAAAAAGGGTATGTTTTTTGTGCCGGTTGGATATTCAACATGGCTACCAGGGGCAGATAATTCATTCTGATCAGACTTATCTTTAAAGCTCTTGTCAAAATCAATGGCCAATTGAATTAATTTGTTGTATGAATGATCCTTGGATGAAACTCTACAAAAGATATGTTCTTTGTGTCGATTGGAAAATTCGAGATGGCCGCCACAGCCGGACTAAGTTTAACATTGAACACTTTGGGGAAATTTATATAAAGGTCTTCTTATCAGAAACTACCAAGCCAATTGAAATGTTTTTATGTATGAACAAGCACTGGATAAATCTCTACAAAACCTGTGGTTTTTTTTGCTGATCTGAAATTCAAGATGGCCACCACAGCTGGAGCCTATGGGGAATTTTGTAAAAAGGTCTTTTCAGAAACTACCAAGGCAATTGGAATGTTTTGTGAATGATCATTTGATAGACCACTACAAAATTGAGGTTTTATGTGTCAATCGAAAATTTAGTATTGCTGCCACAGCCAGACTTGGTTTAACATTAAACCCTATAGGAAATTTGTATAAAGGTCCTCTTGTCAGAAACTACCAAGCCAATTGAAATATTTTTACGTATGAACAAGCATTGGATAAACCTTTACAATAGTTCTGTGTGAAATTGAAGATGGTCGCTACAGCTGGATTAGTTTTACATTGGACACTATGCGGAAATTTGTAGAAAGATCTTCTTGTCAGAAAATACTAAGCCAATTGAAATGTTTGTGTTGCATGAAGAGCCTTGGATAAATGTCTGCTACAAAAGTTATGTTTTCGTGCCAATCGGAATCCAAACTAGCTGCCACAGCTGAGGTTATTTTAACATTGGGCATTGGAAGAATTTACATATCTTTTCTAGAAGTGCTGGGCACAGAAGAAAAATTCCTTACAGATCTTATGTAGAAGCGCTTTGTCAGTTGTGGTCACCTAAAAATCCAGGTGAGCGATTCAGGCTCCATGGAGTCTCGGGTCTGATTTAAGTTTTATGTGGAAGGCTATTTTATGTGTAAAACTTTAGTAAAGATGCACATACATGTAGATGAGTAGGTCAACATTCAGGCAAAAGTAGGTCATATTTAACTAATTAACACTTTATTGTATTTGGTTGTTTAAGAGCCAGTGCCCATCTTAACAACTAATTATAGAATGAATCTTTTAACGTAATGATAATATTGTCTATCCATAAAATAATTAAAATAAATTAACTTGACATACCTTTTATGATTATTATTTTCAGAACAACTTTTGAATTTTAACACCAATTGTAAAACCACATTTTTAAAAATTTACAAAAATTTTGTGAGGTATTGTTTAATTGACACATCCCATATTCTTTCAAAACTCATATTTATTCTGTTTCGTAGCAAACTTCTTAAAAATAAAATGACAAAATACTGATAAAATCATATCTTCATTTTATTCATGACTATAAGTTAACAATGAAATACGTGAAATTACTATAACACAAATGTAACAGTTTAAACAATATGGACAGAATAACAATGACAAACATAACTATTACAATACAGAAATGGTAGATGATGATGTTAATGAATTAATTGAGAAATACATAATCATTCTGTGGCTTATTTAGTCAATAAATATATTACCATGTGTCCCGAAAATCTGGAAAGTCAATGGGAATATTTGAAATTTAAAAAAAAAATTGAAATTGACTTTTTTTGCACCTTTTGTTCACTTCAGTTAATATGATGCATTTTCCAATGCTTTACTGGTTCAAATTATATACTGAGAATAGACACCTGTTTTCTATGTTCTACTCAATGATGTCACCACTAACAAATTTGAAGCTGATGGACAAGTGAAAGTTTTGGTTTGCAACTTTTAGGACATGTCTGATAGTTTTTAGAAATATACAGAGTTTTAGTAAATATCAAATGTAAGTGGGACACAGATGAAGCTTTGTCAAGATATTGAACTTGGACTGGTTCACTGCCTTATTTAGATATTTTACATAGTACTGCAGCTGTTGGTTTTGATTACAAAAGATATCTCAACCCTAGAATATTTGTTTATTTATGATTTGTCGTCAAGGCCGCAAGAAATCTTAAAGTTCATTTCTCTGTGACATCAAATGTTGCTATGCAAGATGATGCCATTGTGTAGCAAAATTGTTGACCGATCAAAACGTAGGAATTTTCTTTCACAATCACATGTTGACCAATCAAATGGCCAATTTTTTATATCACTAGTTCATATCACACAGTACATGATGTGATATAAAATTTCCCTATCTGTCTGAGAGTTAGATAATACTGGTCGATCATAAGAGAAGGACAGATAACTGGCTCATAAACATTTAATATGACTCATCTAATATACCAATAAAACAGAAAGTAAAAATGGAAATCCTTCAAATTAAATAACCTGGAGTTTTATATATAGGGAAGATATGTTTAGAGACCACAAATGAAAGACAAAAAAGCTATGAAGGATGTGGTGAAATGGAAGCATATGTATTATTTGCCAATAAGGGAGCAACCATTGGATTTTTAGGGAGGCTAGAATGATATTTGAAATAAAAATTCGTAAGGGTTCCGCGGAACCCAGTGTCTCGCCTACTTTTGATGTTGTCTATATTTTCAGTGTGATAGGTGAATATGCACATAATAGTAAAATTCCTGGATAGTTTAAGAAAGTTATTAAAATTTTAAAAACTTTAACCACAGAGTGAATGTAATGTTTCCTGGCAGAAAAACTAAGTCCATTTATAAGTAAAATACGGAAAAATTTTTTTTTTTTTTACTAAATTTACTTCTGGATACTATATTATGATCATAAACAAGCTTCTGTCCAAGTTTGGTACAAATCCAGGATAGTTTAAGAAAGTTATTAAAATTTTGAAAACTTTAACCACAGAATGAATGTAATGTTTCCTGGCAGAAAAACTAAGTCCATTTATAAGTAATATACAGAAAAACTGGAATTTTTATTTTACAAAATTTACTTCTGGATACTATCTTATGATCATAAACAAGCTTCTGTCCAAGTTTGGTACAAATCCAGGATATTTTAAGAAAGTTATTAAAATTTTAAAAACTTTAACCACAGAGTGAATGTAATGTTTCCTGGCAGAAAAACTAAGTCCATTTATAAGTAAAATACGGAAAAACTGGAATTTTTTTTTTACAAAATTTCCTTCTGGATACTATCTTATGATCATAAACAAGCCTCTGTCCAAGTTTGGTAGAAATCCAGGATAGTTTAAGAAAGTTATTAAAATTTCAAAAACTTTAACCACAGGGTGAATATTTGTGGACGCCGCCGCCGCCGCCAACGACGACGGAATGTAGGATCGCTATGTCTCGCTTTTTCGACAAAAGTCGAAGGCTCGACAAAAAGGCAGGACCAGGATTTTTGCAAAATAAAATTTTTAGGTATGAAATAAATGCACGTCCTGTGTGAATCAGGAAATTTTATTGTTTAAATAAAAATAAAAATTTAGGCTGCAAAATCAGCTGAAAAAAAAATTACAGGACCAAAATTTTGGCAAAAAATAGGCAGCATCAAACATTCCCTCCCCCCTCCATAAAAATCAAATGGTTACACCCTAACAAATGTATTGAGATTTTCTGGGATCTGGAAAGGTACTGTCTTTTTTATAAACTTGTTCCATTTCCCACTGAAAAATATCTGTCTTCTGAATATGAACCCTAAACCAAAACACACATCTGACTATGCAGTTCCCTAGAGCCATTTAAAATTATCTAACTGGTAGAAAAAGCTGAGGTTGATTTGACGGAATGGTAAAGGCAAAGAAGTTGTGTATGAAAACATTCAATTTATCAGATTACTTACTGAGAATGAGTTAAATATTAATATAAATAATACACATTTTTACTACAAAGAAAAAAAAATACATGTTTTAAAGCTTAATCTGAATTGCTTTCAGGATATCTGAAGATTAAGTGAGCATCTTTGTTCAAGCTATTTTGGTAAATTACAGAGAACAATTTAAATTTGAAAACAAATAAAATACATTTACCCCACCAGATGTTTACACAGAACACACATATCAAATGAATATTTTTACTACAATAATACAAAACCTATATAAGTATTACCTATGATAATGAATTGATAACTTTCCATATAAACTGAAATAGAACTGAGGTCGAGTTAATACTTGTTAAACTTTATTTACTGTGGATTCATTTATTGTCGTGGATAGAGAAAAAATGGCATTTCGTGGGATACGTAAATTCGTGGATTGCAGGCTTAGAAAAAAATTAAAAAGGTGGTTGAAATACTTAAATTAATTCGTAGCTTGGCACACCAGATATCATGAATATACTGCGACATAATTTCCCAATCATTCTTTGATATTGTACAGTAAAGTACTGATTTTAAGCACTTATAAAACAAAAGTCTAACAAACAGATTCTTCAAATTTGTAATGGAACAAAGCTTGTCATGAATTTAACAAGATTAACAAAATCCGTAATTATTTACTTGATATAGATATTGACGAAATTGCAATCACTTGTCACCAAATACCTCGGGGCATATATATACATATTTTTAATCCGATTACAATCAATAATGTCTGCTTTATCTTTTTACAAGATGTTTTTACTGTACTTTATGAGAAAGTCTATTGTTTAGGCATACTTAGGATTAATATTTTCCTTGAATGATTGATTAAAAAAACCGGAAGTGAATTCCGCGTCAATTTACACAGTCAAAATATTTTTAAAGAAAATTATTTGAACGTTTATATATTACCAAAGTCAAAATTACACGAAACACCGTATCCTCTGTGGATACAGCTGACTCATCATATGTCAGCATCCAAGTACATGCTGTAAAAAAGCAATGTTCAATGTTGTCTCGGAAAGGGACATCAAAACTCTGTGGTATCAAACTTCAGTGCATTCAAGCTAAAGTAAAAATATTATTTTTTGTTGGATATTTAAATTTGTGGTTTACTGGGACCCATGAAAACCACGAAAATTGATATTCAACGAATAATAATGAATCCACAGTAACAGACACTCTGAAAGATTTTCTTATGTAATAAATTCTCCCTTACTGGCCATTTTATTCTTTGTAAAAAAGGTACATGTTAATGTAAACTGGAAATGTAAAATTCATCTCTGAATAAGTATTGACTGTCTTTTCTTCAAGTTGGTTTTTGTTGAAAACTTCTGCTTTTTACAATTGTTTTCACTATAAAATCAGAACAATATTAGTGACAAGTATATAATAAATTTGTAATTGTAATCAAGCAATTTCTTTTTTTTTCCCCAAAAGCCTTCTTTCTGCACTCTCCCACTTTCTCACTTTGACACTGGATTATAGCCAAAAAGGTAACTGGGAAAGCAAATTTCCAATTACTTTACACACAATAATACCTCAGCTACAAAAAAATAACTCAGTACCTCAGCTCTAAAAATTATTCCTTGTTAAACAGGACAGGATGAAAAGAAATTATTCATATATGAACATGAAGTCTGTTTTTTACCTTTGAGAACAAAGTAAAGTATTATTTACTTATTTTTTTTTTGTTGTTGAAAATACTGAAAAATACAGTTGAGAGTTTATTAAACTTTAATGATCATAAAAATTTCTCAACCAAAATTTGGTGATGGAATAAATTTTCCCTAATAAATGTCCAGCTAATCAGCCAACTGTTATCTTTTTTTCTCTCTCTTTTTCTGAGCTTGTGCTCTATTTTCCCTACCAAGTGCAAGTATATCTTTGGATGTCTGTATTACATTTTTGTTTGATTCAGGATTACTAATCATCTGACGTAATATATCAGCACCTCCCTCCTCTTCTAACATAGGACAGTATCTGTCACCTGAAATACATTCAACAGTTTTTTTAAAAGAAAATCAACTGGGTTAGTGTCAGGGAGTAGTTTTTCCACCCAAGCCAATTTACACTAAAGACACGTATAAATAAAGCATCTGTATTCTAGTATAACAAAAATGATCACAACAATTACTTTTTTTATAAAAAAACTTCCCAACCAGTAACTAGAGGCTCTTAAGAGCCTGTATCGCTCAACTGGATTTAACAGACTAAAAATTTAAGTGATGCGGTCATTTGGGCTGGTTTTTCTATAGGGTTCTAAGTTCAGCTGTGACAGTCATCTTGGTTGACAGTCCAGGTGGACACATTTCTACAAGAAAACCATCTAAGGACCATTTCTGCTAAGTCTTGTTCCTAAATGGTTTCAGACAAGAAAATTTTAAATTAATTTTCCTATAGGGTCCTATAATAATGAAGTTTGGCTATGACGACCATCTTAGTTGTCAATCCAGGTGATCAGACACATTTCTGAAAGAGGACCATCTAAGGACCAATGCTGCAAGTTTAGTTCCAATTGGCTCAGTAGTTTGAGACGAGAAGATTTTTGAATAATTTCCTATGGGGTCCAATGTTCAACTATGTTCGGCTGTGGCAGCCATATTGGTTCACAGTCCCCGAAATCGGACACATTTCTGAAAGAGGACCTCCTAAGGACCATTGCTGCCAAATATGGCTCCAATATGTCAAGTGGTTTCAGACAAGAATATTTTTCAATGAATTTTCCCATAGCGCCCTATGTTAAACTAAGTTCGGCTATGGCGGCCATCTTGGTAGACAGTCCAGGTCATCAGACAAAATTCTGAAAGAGGACCATCGAAGGACCATTGTTACCAAGTCTAGTTCTAATTGGCTTAGTGGTTTCAGACAAGCAGATTTTTTAGTGAATTTCCCTGACGGTCCCATGTTAAACTAAGTTGGACTAAGTTCGGCTGTAGCGGCCATCTCGGTTAACATTCTGGGTCATCGGACATAATTCTGAAAGAAAACCTCCTAAGGACCATTACTGCCAACTTTGGTTCCAATTGGCCTTGTAGTTTCATAGAAGAAGATTTTTGAAATTCATCCCCCATTTTTTCTATTTTTAGTAACAGAAGCCATGTAGATTGGAAGTCAGGGATGCCGGACATACTTTTGGAAGGGGGCCACCCAATGATCATTCCACTTAAGTTTGGTCTCAATTGGCTCAGTGGTTTCAGAGGAGAAGATCTTTCAAGGAAAGTTTATGCTGGATGCCATCTTTAAAGGGCAAAAACTCCTATAAGGGGTCAAACAGTGATTTTCGTCATGTTGACTTATTTGTAGATCTTACTTTGTTGAACATTTTTGCTGTTTAAATTGTCTTTTTCTATAATAATATTCAAGATAATAAACTAAAACTGCAAAATTTCCTTAAAATTAACAATTCAGGGGCAATAACCCAATAAAGGGTGGACGGATTCGTCTGAAAATTTCATGGCAGGTAGATCTGATGAACATTTTTACCCCTGTCAGTTTTGCTCTAAATGCTTTAGTTTTTGAGATATAAGACAATAAGTTTACCCCTATGTTCTATTTTTAGCCATGTCGGTCATGTTGGTTGGCAGGTGGGGTCATCGGACATAACTTTTAAACTAGATACCCTGATGATGCTTGTGGCCAAGTTTGGTTCCATTTGGCCCTGTAGTTTCAGAGAAGAAGATTTTTGTAAAAGTTAACGGACGACGACGGACACCATGTGATGAGAATAGCTCACTTGACCCTTTGGGTCAGGTGAGCTAAAATCAACTTAACTTTTGATAATTTGTTCTCAAGATAAATGTACATATTCTTCATTCCAATGTATTATAACAAATTTCAATAAACAAGCACTGAACACTTAATCCTGTCTAGACCCTGGGGTGAAATTGTGAGTATCTTTGTCTGAAAAAAATGGATTTTTCTCATTTATTCACCTAAAAGTTCATAGACACATGTGTTTTCATGATAATAAAACTGTTTAAAAAACAGGATATAGATAAAACTAAAACTGAGTGACCTCACTGGGTGATACACCCTGTTTGCAATACCAGGAGTTGCGCTTACAAGCTTTAAACATGTTAAATGCTATTGGATTTTCTCCTGTTGCAAGCATCAGGAGATAATTATCTGAATGCGAGACAAGTCGGACCAAAGACAATTCGGATCAAGATAACTCGGACCAGTTTTTAAGATAACTCGGACCAGTCAAAAGATAACTCGGACCAATTTAAAAGATAACTCGGACCAGTGTGAAAAATTAATAAATTTATTCGGATCAACTGATTCAAAAGACAACTCGGACCATTTTTGAAAAAAAAAATAAAGAAATGTATATAGTGTACTGTATCTTTTAAGTATTTATTAAAGAAAGACGAAAAATAAATCAAATCAAATAAAATGCGTAAAATTATAATTATTTTTAATTTCAAATATTTTCGTATCAAAGGTTTAATTGATTTACTGATCGAAAATTTAATTGCATTATATCAATCAGCAACTATACAAGCTTGTTAACCTTGATTAGTTTTAATTGCTATTGATGACAAATGGATGCAAGCCAATTAAAGGACATCAAAGGGTTTCACTTCAAAGAAAGATAAGGAGAATCTATTTATAAGATAAGAAATTCTTTATATATATATATATATATATATTTTTTTTGGTTCTGTATCTATTGCTGTTCACTAGTACTCCGGTACTTGGCCTTGTCCCTCACATTCTTTAGTGCTTCTGTACTATTATTATTTATTATCCCAATAATATTTTGTATTTTGTGTATTATATTGGTCTGATACCGGACCAATATGGCTGCCCCTCTACATAAAGGTGGTGGCTTCGACATCGAAGACACAGAGAGGCTCATCGAAACGCTGTACGATGAGCTATACAGTACAAATGGAACTAGTGTTGAAACAGGGTCAGAACTTTCGTATGAAGACAATACGCACCAACAACGACGTAGAGGGGTACCACAACCGTCTTAACAAGAAAGCCAGAAAGCCAGAAAGCCAGAAAGGGGAACCTGCAGTTCTACGTTCTACTCGGCCTTCTCTACAAAGATTCCAGCAAGCTCCAACAACAGTCAAAACCAGGTCATTATCACTTTTTCAAACTGGTCCGAGTTGTCTTATCACTGGTCCGAGTTGTCTTCAGAACTGGTGCGAGTTGTCTTAAAACTGGTCCGAGTTATCTTGGTCCGAGTTGTCTTTGGTCCGAGTTGTCCTGATACCAATTATCTTGCTTCATGCACATATACATATGATGCCTTACCTTCATATATAGTTTCATAAAAATCCATTGAATGGTTTAGGAGTTGCACATACAAGGTCCATGGACAGACAGACAAGGTGATTCCTATATACCCCCCCAAACTTTGTTTGCAGGGGATATAAATATAAATTTGTGATTTTGCCTTACAGAAGGAAACTACAAAACTCGTAATCCAGTGAAATATAATGAATTAACAAATCACCAAGATATAATCAACACCAACAAAATGTCATGTTATTGACTAACATCTACAATACATGAACCTAATGCCTACCATTCTTTGTACAAACATGCTGTATTGCCCATACAGCCCATAACTGTACAGTAGGTGCTGTTTTACATGTCAACAAGGGGAAAAATGGCTTGAAAGACCTGAAAATAAATACAATAGTAAGATATATAGCACAAATTTTTTATTGAGAATTTTTCAGATGTAAATTTTGTTGGATAAGCCCCATTTTTTTTTTCAAAATGGTCATATAGCTTTAAAAAGAGTTTAACTGTGTATATTTTTTTATTTCAAAATCATTTGCAGAAAAAGGTTACATCTGTATTAAAAGGAAATTGTAGTACACAAATAAATGTTTAGTTTATTTAACCACAAACAGGATGCAAATGACCAATGACAACTGAGTAAGTGTATACAGCAATGTAATCAGGAAGAAAAACCCCAAGATATCAAAAATTTGTTTTCAGCCTATGGCTTCCAAGACTTTAAGCTTTTATTACTTATAAAATGATGGCATTATGGTTAATTTTGTGATTAAATATAAAATTGATACTGTTATCAACCATCAAGTTCAAGTTCTGGCATTACCCTCTAAAAAGGGTTTTTGGAATGAAATTTCATTTTAGCATTTATGTACTACATAATCTTGATATCAAAAGATAACACAACAATGGCAATACAGTGTATAATACATCTTATAAGAGAACAGAACATTAAATTACCTGTAAGCAACCATTTCTCCTTTTGGCTGCCCCCATTTCAAGACAACTTCTCCCTAGAAATTAAATTAAAGGTTTCACATAAATGCCACAAAAATTTTTCCAGAATAAAAAAATGGGTCAAAGAATCAAATGGCCAGGTTACATCACTTAACAATGACTAAGGAGAGGAAATTTGTAAATGTTATTGTAATTGATGAAATGAAAACTATAAGAATATGTAATGTTTCACTATCAGGAAATTCGGCAAAAATGTTCCAAATGTATCCATTATATATACAAACACTCTACCAAATCTGAAGGCTCTGGATTGAAAACTGTAGGAGGAGTTGATTACACAAAATAGGTACTCTACTTTCCCTGCCCGACAAACATATCAAACATGTAGATAATCAGATATTTTGCCACCAGACTCTATTTAAATGCGCTGCCGCCAACATACATTATACACTTCTGTATATGTATCATAAATTCATGGGAAGCAGAAATGCATACATTTATATTTTATATTTTATTAAAATTTGATTCCTTAATCCAATATCCGATTTCATGGAGTCTACTGTATATGTATTTATCATATATTTAGTAGTAAATACAGTAGTTTTGAATATTTGATAAATAGCCTGCTGTTTAATCCGTATCGCTCAACTTTGATGCGCATCCTTTATCACATCCCTTTATCGCATGTCTACCCTTTATCACGTCCCTTGATCACATAGCTTTTTTTTTTAATTTTACTTTTTTGTATTTTTTTTTTTTTTTGTTGTTTTTTTTTGGGGGGGGGGAATTTTTTCTTGGGGGGGGTAAATTTAAAAAAAAAACAAATGTTGTTCAAATTTTTTCACGATTATTTGACTTTTTTTCAACCCCCCCCCCCCCCAATTTTTAAAATTTTTTATTTCACAAAATATTTTCCCAAATCAATTTCATTTGTAGCAGTAGACTTTAATTTGGAAAATTTGAAGTCCTCTGTTTAAATATATGATAAAGTGTATAATACATGTTAAAATCTGTATCACATGTTGTATCAACCTCGACCAATATCAGCCCTCGGGCTAAGGCCCTCTGGCTGATATTGGTTTCTCGGGTTGATACAGCATGTGATACAGATTTTACCATGTATTATTCTCTATATATTATATACCAATTCTTGTAGAAGTTCCTCCCTTTCAGGACTCCCAACCAGCCATGCCTGGGGTCCATCACTAGCTAGATGTGCTATTATCCCTGCAGCAAAGTAACCCACATCTATTTGTTCTGCATGCATTAACCGTTGTCCCAACATCATAAAGTCATCTCTCATCAGTGCCTCTCTAAGACTCTTCACTTCTGCTATATTATTCTACAATAAATTATAAAATAATGGTGACCATGTAATTTCTAAATTTCAGAATGTAAGACAGATCACCTAAAATTTCAGAGTTCTTATAAAGCTCAGCGGGGTTATCAACTATAAATGTGAGAAGAAAATGTAAAATACAGTTGACTCTCATTATCTCGAAAACACTTAAGTTGAATTTCCGGATGAGTCGAATTTCCGGTCAACCCATGCAGTAAATCCAGTCTTCACTCCTGGTCCGTAATGGCCAAAATACTATCTTAACGAAAAATATGAAACATGGGTTTTCTATAAGTCTTGGTTGACAGTCCAGGTCAATGGACATATTTCTGAAAGAGGACCATCTAAGGACCATTGCTACCAAGTCTAGCTCTAATTGCTTAGTGGTTTCAGACAAGAAGATTTTTGAGTGAATTTTCCATCGGGTCCTATGTTAAACTAAGTTCGGTTGTGGCGGCCATCTTGGTTCACAGTCCATGAAATCAGACAAATTTCTGAAAGAGGACCTCCTAAGGACCATTGCTGCCTAGTCTGGTTCCAATTGGTCAAGTGGTTTCAGACAAGAAGATTTTTCAATGAATTTTCCCATAGGGACCTATGTTATCGGTAAACTAATTTCGGCTGTGGTGGCCATCTTGGTTAACAATCTGGGTCATCGGACATATTTCTGAAAGAGAACCTTCTAAGGACCATTACTGCCAACTTTGGTTCCAATTAGTCTTGTAGTTTCATAGAAGATTTTTTAAATTCATTCGCCCTTTTGACTATTTTTAGTAACAGCAGCCATGTCGGTTGGAAGTCAGGGATGCTGGACATAATTTTGGAAGGGGGCCACCCAAGGACCATTCCACCAAATTTGGTCTCAATAGGCACAGTGGTTTCAGAGGAACCACTTCTACACTGAATGCCATATTTAAAGGGCAAAAACTCCTATAAGGGGTCAATCAATGATTTTGGTCATGTTGACTTATTTGTAGATCTTACTTTGTTGAACATTTTTTCTATTAACAGTTTGTCTTTATCTATAATAATATTCAAGATAATATCCTAAAACTGCAAAATTTCCTTAAAATTAACAATTAAGGGGAAATGACCCAACAAAGGGTTGACCGATTCGTCTGAAAATTTCATGGCAGGTAGACCTTGACCTGATGAACATTTTTACCCCATCATTTTTGGTCTAAATGCTTTAGTTTTTGAGATATAAAACAAAAACTGTAGTTTACCCCAATATTCTATTTTTAGCCATGTCAGCCATGTTGGTTGGAAAGCGCGGTCATCGGACACATTTTTAAAACTAGATACCCTAATGATGCTTTTGGCCAAGATTGGTTCCATTTGGCCCAGTAGTTTCAGAGGAGAAGATTTTTGTAAAAGTTAACGGACGACGACGGACGATGGACACCAAGTGATGAGAATAGCTCAGGTGAGCTAAAAATAGGAGAATTTTTCCCAGTGTCTTTCTGCAGACTGTAAACTGAACTAGCATATCCAAAGTTGGACTAGTAAAAATCAAGCTTCATATTCTGATATGCATGTAACTTTATACAATGTATCAATTTATAACAAGCCATTAGTGTTTTCTTATTTGATCATTTTAACTTTGAAATAACATACCAATAATCCGAGTATTTTTGTTTCTACTTGTATTCTAGTTTCTGCTTCCATTTCACTTACAATCTGTGAGAATATAATATGGCATGTCTTTAACATTTCATTTAAAGTCTATGATATTTGATCTCAAATTTGAATGTAATTCTTTTTTTTTTCAAATCAAATATTTCTCTAGTTCTTTCTAAAGCTTTCTAATAAAGATCAGTTAGTCATTAATTTGTTTCTCTTTTCTCAACTTATGTTAAAACCTTGCTTCTGAAGTTCGCATTATTTTAAAATTGACATGTATTTCTTGTATTCATTCTTTCAATCTATCAAAACACCCATAGGGTGACATTTATTGCAATCATTGGAATGTTACATAAATTTTTACAAACATATAAATAAAAATAATACACTTAAACAAGACTAACAGCTTCAACATAGAAAATTCACAGTAATGATAACAAACCTGGAGTGTTTCCATAAATAGATCTAATCCACCTTCCTTCAAAAATACATGGCATGTTGGTGGTGACTCATCTAAAAGTACATAGATTTTATCAAAATATAATGTGAACGATATAAAACTTGGTATGTTTTTTTTTATTATTAGAGTTTATGACATCAAGTAAAATCTAATTGCCCTTTAACACTGCTACTTTATAGAATTAAAATGAATAAAATCAATTAGCTTAGAGTGATTTGTAACAATATTAAGAAAGCTAAAATTTACATACTATTATCAATATACATGTATGTACATGTTCTATTTGATAATGGTTGAAGCATAGCAGTATTATTCCAGAATTCCATTTCAACTTTAAAATTTAACTTTATTTTCCTTTATCAAATGTATGCGAGACAATTTTTTATTTTACACAATAAATTTTAATATAAGAGAATTTGGCCTAAGGCTTAGCAGAACAGTGACAATTAGCTAGAGAATGCACTTGCTTTTCACTTCAAAATATATTATTGATAAATATATATAAATGGTTTGGACAACAGGCTAGGCCTATACAAGTTCTCTCCATGAAACAAGATGGATAAACAATATAATATATTATAAACATCTACAAAACAATCCAGCAATTAAATTTTATAAGAAATTAATTAGTATAGATAAGTTATAGAAAATTCATTTCAAATAGGTAAAAAAATTAATACTATTGGACTGAAATGACAACATCAAATCATAAGTATAAATTTTAATGAACATTTGGGAAGTCTATCCTTTATAAACAATTTTACAATTCTGAAAGAAAGAGAAAAGAAAATAAATCAAACAATTGATCAAGTTGGAGATTACAAAGCAAGTAAGATATTGAATACTAGTAAATAAAAAGTTTAAAATAAAAGTAATTTGCAGAAAAGGAAATGGGAAGAAAGGAATGGGGTTTAAAAAGAGGAAAGAGAAAATGAATGCCTTAATTATGCAATTGCTTATAATAAAAAGAAGTAAATTCAGAGTTAAATGGAGTGTCTAGTTGCACCTTAGTATATATTGTTGTACAGGTGCAGTAATTTCAATGTTTTCATCTAAAGACAAATTTGGTGACCCTTTAAGCAATATAACAACATCAATAATATCAATATTATTTCTAATGTTATCGAATAATTCATGATTTTCAACCAGTTTACCTCAATATGAAGTTTAACATGCAAACTTACAAAAAATACAAGGCAGGCCGAAGGATTTCATTTTTTTTAATGTTCAGTATAATGTCAATACATATTTAGGGGTTTCCCTAGGTCATTTTAGCATGGTGCTGCACCATGCCTCCATCTTTGAGCACCATGCTGCCCTCTGAAGCCTTTTTAGAAAGAGCCTTGAGAATACTATAATTGACCTCTAAAATTCAGAAACCCTTTCAGGGACCCCATTTCTATCAAATTAAGTTGTTTTATTGTCTTTAAACAGATTCATAGCAGTTTTTTTAACCTAATTTAGGAATAAAAGGTGTTAATTATTCTTAAGTGTTTGATTGCAGGGCTAACATAGTGATTTATTTTTTAATCAATTAAGAAATTTTCCCCATGCTGTGAAATAGGATGATACTTTGCCTTCACATATTTCTGGGGAAAACTCTACTGGATTGCACATCACTTGTGCTGATGCATGCCAAGATTTTTGTAGTATTCAAGTCAGTCAATTTAAATTAGCAATAAATTCTTTTGTACATCAGATATTGTACATGTGTTTCTCATAGATCATCCTCTTTTTTAAAGGACAAACTTCCAAAAACTGAAAATGTTTCAAAATTATTGACAAGAAATGAAATTATGATTTGGGGGGGGGGATTTTCAAGAAGCAGGTGAAGATGATAACCTATCAATTAATTTAACACTGTCCTTAAGTGCAAATGTATACCTGTTAGATTCCACAGTGCACTTAGTGTAAACTTGAGAGTTATATCAATAACTTTGTTTTCTACTTTCTGTTTTACAAGGTCCAGCATCTTTTTCATATATCTAGATTTGGCACCTAGCATGGAAGTCTGCTCAGTTGAAATCTGTAAGGAAAAATAGGACACTAAGAATTCAGCTTTTTAAATTGACATCAAAGTTTGTGGATTAGGAAGGAAAGGCATATTCATGGATCCTTAATTTAGACTTAAGCTTATGGGAGAAGATACTACTCCCTACAAGACAGGGCAAGGAGGAGACTCATTCCAAGACGTGAATATATCTTGGCTGAACAGGAAATACATAACAATCATTTAACAATACAGAAAGACAGATTCTAATTTCAAATTTGTCAGTTAAAGCTTTCTTGACTCAGTATCTCCTTGAACTTTCTTGTTTCTTCATTTTTGTGGGACTCAATCTCATCTATTTCTTTTTAAACTTTGGTTTGGTGGGGGGATGAAATGAAGCCCATAATCAATTGACCAAAAGCATGATCACATTGGGTATGTTAATCCCCTCGGGTAATCATTATTTCAGATTTTATTAGGTAATTAGGTCAACAATTACAGGTTACATGACCGAAAATAAGTTGGAACACTCACAATCGATGTGATAATGTTCATTCCTCCTGTTGACATATCCTGATATTAATTTCCTATTAAAATATTATTATGAAGGCATTGTCAAAGTCAATTTTGTATGTAAATATTTTTTTATCACATGGCTACATCTGAATCTGAAGGGGGCCTCGGTGGGCGTGTGGTCTAGGTACATGTAGTTCGTCATGACTACTAATGATCACTAGCCTGTCAACGCTGAGGTTGTGAGTTCGAATCTCACCTGTGGCGGGGTGTGTTCGACTCCGATCTTAATTGACAAGGACTGCCAATTTTCCTACCGAAGGTCGTGGTTCTCTTCGGGTACTCCGGCTTCCTCCACCAATAAAAATTGGCCGCCGCGAAATAGCCAAATGTGCTGAAAACGACGATAAACCCCAACTAAACAAACAAACTGAATCTGAAGTAATTATCAAAACTGAGGCAACAAAGAACTAATAAAACAACTTGTTGCAAACAAACGAGTAAGACGAGAGTTGTCCTTTGCCATAATTTTTCTGTGAGTTCTCTTCACTCTGAAAATGTTAAGCCCACTGCTTAAGGGAATTTTAAAATTTTGTGGCGAGTTAAATCTCCATTTCAACATCTGGATTAGTCCCTTTATACATGACCATTTAAGGCTTAATTAATTCATATTTCCTTGGATTCTTAAATTCGTGGATTGATCTATCCACAAAAATTAGTGTATCACAAATAATAGTTTCACGGTATTTTGTTAACTGCATTATTTTAATTACAGTTTTCAATGTATATTCACAAACCAACCCTGTGGTAAATTTTATTTTTTATACTGCAAAAATAAAAGGTTTTAAATATTTTTTGGTCTTATCTTATACTAGTAGCATTAAATCGTCTCCTGGTACCTTTTCCATGCACTGGACATATTTTCAAGCTGTCTTTATTCATCAATACTAATTCTTTCATATTAAAACAAATTCATTGAATGAAGACTTTTTTGTCTAGTTATTGTTTATGCAAAATAAATCAATGTACATTTGAATGAATATACTCTACATTTTTGAAGAATTCAGTCTGACATGTTTAAATTTGTTTTTTAAAGAACTTTATACAACACAGTAACTGACAGTATTCAATGTAATAGATATTAGATAAAGCTGACAGACTGACTTACCTTAGCTACCAATATTGATCAGATACTTATGGTTTCGGACATCTTTTCATCACTCTGGTAGATTTACTTACTTGTACCTTTGTTGAAAATACTGAGCTTAAACTATAGAAACATTTCATCAAACTGATAGATTTACTTACCTTAGCCGCCAATATTGAGCAGATAGCTACAGATATCTTTCATCAAACTGATAGATTTACTTACATGTACCTTAGCTGTCAATATTGAGCAGATAGCTACAGACATCTTTCATCAAACTGATAGGTTTACTTACCTTAGCTGCCAATATTGAGCAGCTACAGACATCTTTCATCAAACTGATAGATTTACTTACCTTAGCTGCTAATATTGAGCAAATAACTGCAGACATCTTTCATCAATCAAACTGATAGATTTACTTAACTTAGCTGCCAATATTGAGCAGATAGCTACAGACATTTTCATCAAACTGATAGATTTACTTATCTTATTGAGCAGATAGCTATAGACATCTTTCATCAAACTGATAGATTTACTTACCTTTGCTGCCAATATTGAACAGATCGCTATAGATATTTTTCATCAAACTAATAGATTTACTTACCTTAGCTGCCAATATTGAACAGATAGCAACATGCATCCTTTACATCAAGGTTAGAATGATAATTTATTCTTATTTTAGCTGGCAATATTAAGCATATAGCTACAAATATGGTAGATTTACTTACCTTAGCTGCCAATATTGAACAGATAGCAACAGACATTCTGTTCATTGATGTTTCATCAAACTGACATAAACACTCCATTACAAGTCTGGCACATTTATATCTATCAAAAGTCTGAAATGATATAACCACTGTATTACAGTTCTACTACAACTTGAATGCTAAAACTTAAATCAAACCAATGACACTATGACATTACTTTCAAACTGTAGTAAAAGTCTCTTACATTATACACATTTACCATAATTATTCAAACTATTGTTGACATATATTTCTCCATAATTTTCAGTGAATTCAAAACATACTCATGTTCAAAGAACTGGTAGTGTCTAACACTTCATTCACAACCCATATTACATAATATTACTCTTGGTACACAATTGATTTATTCACTATGGTGGTTGTAAACTTTGTGATCTGGTAAACATTTGTTTCTTTGAAGATACTAAATTTTGTGGGGTGGGTTAAATTTGGAATTTGATATGGATTTTTTGACAAATGTCTTAGATGTGTTATTTCAGTATACTAACAAAAAATGGGTCAAAGTCACAAATAGCCGGGTTGCAAAGAATGGGTTTTGTTCGTTTTTATGGATATCCGAATTCTGATCCACGGCCTGTGTCAACTCAAACTTTCACGATGATCGTAGAGTTTAAGATAAGATCAGACTAGTATCAATTTTACTGTGTGAACTACCAACAAACTTTTAAATTTCTTTTAAGAACAAAAATTCTTCCAATGATTCGAAATATATTATGGAGGAAATTATAAACACAGATCAACAATATTATGGAGGAAATTATAAACACAGGTCAACAATACTATGGAGGAAATTATAAAAACAGGTGAACATCTTTAATATATATGCATGTTTTGATGGAAAAATGACTATGTTCCCAAGTCTGAAAAATGGAAAAAAATTATTCAAACAATTCCATAATAGCAGGTGCACAACTTCAATGTGTACAGTCTTCCTGTGAAGTTTGATAAATCTGTGTTGAAACTGTAGGAGGAGTTGATGATAAAAAATTGGTACCGTATTTTCACATTTTGATGAAAAAATTACTAAGTTTCCAAGTCTGGAAAAATTGGAAAAAAATATTTAAACAATTCCATAATAGCAGGTGCACAACTTCAATATGTGTACAATCTTCCTGTGAAGTTTGATAAATCTGGATTGAAAACTGTAGGAGGAGTTGATTACACAAAATGGGTGCAACCCGGCCAAATATGGATTAAAAATAGAATATAGTGAATTAGGATGTTTGCAGGTCTGTTCATCAATGTTTAATTCTCTGACTACCAGCAAAATTCCTTAGAATATCCAAAAACTTACAACATCCTGTAGGATTCTGTCACTACATAAGGTTAACAAGGCATTCTTCTGTAACTGTAAAGGTAAATATTGTATATACTCAAACAACTATCGTTCTCAAATATTTTTATCTGTTTTGTTGAATATTTTTTTTATGTGAAATTGATCAGCATAAACGCTCTTGCGTTTTTAGTTATTTTTATTAAACATAGACAAAAAAAAAATTTTAGAACCGCATTCATCATTTCTGTCAGATATTTTTGTTACTTCAACACATTAAATTGCTGCTTTAAGGGGGTAGGCCTGGGGTAAGGGAGATAACTCCTATTGATGTTTTTTTTCTTGATGTCAAACAATAGGAATGACGTGGCATTACTATGACGTACCAAATTTCCTCGCATTAGACGAAGTGAAGAGGTTCGGTAAGGGGCATCTCCGTAACGAATCTTAAACTTTTTCGAAATATGTGCAAAATCGATAATTACGTAGGATTTGATATATTGATGAATTATTGTTTAACATCCAGTGGCAATTATGAAATGCATATTACGATGATGAAAAAGATGCTCGAAATGAAGAAAATGCTGAGTCAATATTTGCAATAATTTCATAAATCCTTACTAGAATTTTCTACTCGTCCCATAAATTCGTAACATATAATCTAGAATTATCCCCCCCCTGAGAAGTGTGTGTTTGTAGTGTGTGCTTATCTCGTCCTCATATCAGTGCGTGGTTGCTTGTATCACATTATCCTGTTAGTCTTATACTGTTACAGTAACAGTCCATCACACATAAAATGTCACACTCCTGACATTTTCAGGATTATTTTAAATAGCATTTAATTGATGAATGGAATGTTTTAGAGATATTTTCTGCCTTAAATCATATACTAGTAACCATAATTTGTTGTATAACATATATAAACTACATATAATAAATGATAATGCACCTTCAAATAGTATTATGGGAAAAATCTTTATTTTTTTCAATGTCTTAATATCAAAATTGATCGATTATTTTGTGAAAATTTGTGGTTTAAATTTCATTATTTTTTGTCATATAACACACATATATATGATATTTGTTTTGACAGTTTTTTGTAAGAATTAAACGACAGAATTGTTTTACAGCAGTGTTTGAATATTTAATGAGGCAACTGAAAATTCCTAACATGTCTGGTACTTTTTACCTTTGAATTTGCATATAAAGAATGAATTTTACCATCATATTTCATTTTTGATTACGACTATATCCCTGTTCTTCAGTTCAACAATTATAACTATTTTTTATCAAACATATGTCCTATGAGAGGTAGTAATATTCATTAACTTGTGTCATCTCATGGAATGAAGGGTAGCCCTAAAATATCCATTTTCAATGAACCCTGTGAAGGAAACACGTGGTTGAATTTCAACAAAATTTTCTCAGGTGGTGTATTGAGACATATAAAATGCATAACCAAAATATGAAAAAAATTAAACGAGTGGAAAATTTTGGCCTAACCCAGGCCTACCCCCTTAAGTTTCACCATTGTTCTCACACTCTATCCAGACAATAATAAGACTTCCTTGTTGTATGAGCTTTTTTTATGAAGGAAAACATAACTTGATGTTCTTAGGCACAATAACAGATTTTGTAAATTACAAAATCATATTCTGAAATTATTAGTGTAAATTTTTGTTCAGACAATATTGTTCAGTATCTAATAAAATATAACTAACAAAATTCAAAATGTGATTTTAAAATTATTGTGATCCTGTCACGATTTACATAATACACATTGACAATTTATTTTGGGTATTTAAGTTGAAAATATATCATTATCACAATGGAATGTGATAAAACGATTTTTACGATAATTATTGAATTTTATCCTTCATATTCTGTCAATTTTACTTTGACAACACAGTTCCATGAACTGCAACATTTATATCCATTAAATGTATCTCATTATTTTTACATAAAACAACATATAGATAAAAATTGAAGTTATAATCAATTACAATTACCTGTTGATGGTTTGGAAAATTTTCCATGGCAGCCAGTGTAGAATTGACTACATGTTTTAGACAGGCTGGATGGACTTTCTGTCCTACCTCTCCTTTCGACAGATTATACAGACATGCTGTAGCTGCCATCTGTACACCCAACTGTTTGGGATGTCCATTCATCGCTGGAAGTACTAACTGTAATACAATTAATATATAGGCATGGGGAAGGCACACAAGTACATCAGGAAAATGTCAACATTTTAAGGAATACATACATGTTTATACATGTTTGTATATATGTATGTACCAAAACCTAGAAATCTGGCATATTCTCGACATTGACACACCTTATTAAGTACATCTGTACTAGAAAGGTACACTGTTACAATTAATTGCTGCAAATACTAGCTGTAAAGAATACAAGTGAAGAAATATATGTATATCTAATATGCTCTACTTGAGATGAATTTAGGAAGAGGAAGAAAATCCTTTGAACAAAACACTGCTATATACATGTATCTATGACCCATTAGTGGTTTTAGTTTTACTATTTTGGTCATATATATATGTTGATACATGTACTTGAATCTGTTTTTTAACATTTTAAATCAAAATTCCAGCTTTCAGTAAAACATAAACAGAAGAATGTTTTCTGCCATTTTAAATACACATACTCTTATAATGTCTTCTCTAGGTTCCAACATAACCTGGGTCAATCTGAACAATGTATACAATGACTTCTGTACATATACTGCCCTCAGGACATATCTTCTTAAAGCCTCTAATATCTGTTTCTCATTAGCTTCCCCTGTTACCTATAAAAAGTTTAAAAAAATTATTACTACAAAGTCAACATGACAAATATGAAGTATAGTATAAGGTGTCATTGTAAAAAAAATGTTTTAGGACTGGCATATATCTATTTTATTTTTACTTCATACGAAGATATTCAGGAGGGTTTGGAGGTTCAGAAAACCACCACTTTTGTGGGTACAAATTTGTTTACATATTTGTTATATCAGTATCAGTAAAAACGTTGAAGTAATGCATGAAAGACGGTAAAAAAGTAAAATGGGAGTTTTTCTACTTACAATTATATCTTTGTTTTTTTCATCTCCCAGCATCTCATATTCACAGTATGGTGTTAGAGCCACACCTAAAAATCTCATATTGTGTATTTCCATGAATTCCCTACATAAGATAAAGCTTAGATGTAAAAATCTGATAATAGGATTATCTATCATGTGTGTAAGAAGCTACATTTCGCATTTACATTCATACATCTGTCAATTATAACCTTACAAGACATGTAATGATGTGGCAGAAACACCAATGATACATCTCTTACAACAATTCAACTGCATGCAGGAAGAGACTGATTATATCATCTATAGGCCATCATATGGTATTCAACATCAGGCAATAAATAAAAATAATAATAATAAGAAATGCAGCACAAACTTCATTTGTGAGACTTAATACCCACACGACAGTACATGTAAATGGTCCCACAAAATTTGCTTTCAAATAATAAATATTTCATCCTTTATTACTTTGCTAAGTATAAATTTAAAAATATTGTTATTTGTATACCCTTAATAAGTTCATGATTTTGGAAAAACAGTGTACCTATTTGTATTGTCCTACAATTAATTTATGCAATTTAAATCCATTAAACTGAAAGACTAAATTCTTTTTCAATGATTTAACTTACTTGATCATCGTTTCATTGGCCCCTTCCTTCCCTGAAATGTCTAAAGATGTCAGACATGGTAAACAACTGGGGTCTGATAATAAAGCCTTAATTTTAAATCGTCCATTTTGCAAGGTCAAAAATGGCTGAACTGATGGATCCTCTGATATATCTAGGTGAACAAGATGCTTCATCTCAAACAGTATTGGTATAACTTCATCTTCGTTGAGTGGGCGTATATTGTAGATAGAAAGTGACTTAAGTCGATCTTTACATTTTTTAACTGATGAAATATCTGTGACTCGTGTACTGGAAATGTCTAAATGTTCCAGGCAAGGGAGGTCTGTAGTAATAATCTCTAGACCATGATTATTGAATTCTGTGTGACTCACATTAAGGCTTTGTAAATTTTGTAGTTTTGTAAGTGATATCACTACGATAAAGTTTGTACTGTTCATAAATGTACTATGGGTGACATTGAGTGATTTCAAATGTGACAAAGTCCATTCTCCCAGACAACCTATGACATCATTAACTGTGACCGTACGCAAACCTTTAATTTCTAGATCTGATATTCTATGTGCACGTAGTGTTCTCAACCCCTTTGTACTCAACTGTGCATCACGAATGGACACTCTTTTCAAGCAGGTTGAATTTGGATTGAATAAACTAAGGGTATCATCTGTTAATTTCCCTTTATCACATAGTTTGGTCAGAAGTTGCTCTGACAAATCTCCGTGGAAGTAGACATCAGGATCTTTAAATGTCATTTTAGGAAGAGAAGAATCCACAGGATTAACATCACATAATGCCTCCAGGTTGTCACATATAAAATCTACACAACAGCCCTGGAGGCTGACTGGGGTATCATACATCTTGCTCTCTTATAGTATGGTCAGTTCAAAAGCATGCTCTTACTCTGGAATAGAAAATTTCAATATTCTATCAGACAGTCTAATATGTTATATTTATTAAGTTGAAAAATATATGAGTACCAGTATTTTCAGATCAGATTCATACCCTTTATTTATTTCTGCTTATTCCATATGTAAAATTATCAAAAAAAAATAAAAATTGAAGTAGCACAAATGATCATGATGATGATAAGCTTGATTTTGTAAATGATATAATTGGAGTTTACATTAAAACTAGAAGTTATATTAATTTGCAATACCTGCCAAAAAGCAGTAGATATTAAAAAAAAAATCCAAATAAATACTGTATATCAGGAATTTTTTGCATAAGTCTTTTTTTTGTGGTCCCATTGAGAAAAGCAGAAATTAAATTTTTCGCTGTGTTAAATTGGGCCCATTTGGTCAAAAAAGCTAAAAAAAGATAGGCTCCAAAATTGTGTTGAAAAAAAGTTGGGCTAAAAATTGAGAGAACAAAAAAAAAAAAAAAAAATACAGGTCTTACTAATACTATTACATGGAACCAAACAATAGTTTTGAGACAAATGTTGGATTGGCTTGTCTACTGAAAAAAATATAAAAAATTCAGACTTATGGATGTTATGAAAAAAATCCCAGGATTCAACGTTTTAGTAATTGAAGAAAGCTGGAATAATGGCTTCTGAAAGACTGCAGCTAAAAAACCTACTTTACTGTTATGACTTCAACTTGACTATGATTTTACTGAAATGTTAAACATTCCAAACAAGGATCAGATATCTTCTCGGTCAACTTTGTTCAAACTTTAGGAAACAAAATTTGTTGACAGATGAAAACTCATGAATATATGTTAACTTTGTGCTTCTTGAGTGTTTTAATTTAGATTCCCCCCCCCTCCCCACATTTTCAGCCCAGTGATCTAGAGTAAGCTTTAACCACTTCAGTGCCTAGGCAAAATTTTTAAAAATATCGGTTCAATGCCAAGTAATGTTTTTCAAATGCCCACAAAAGAAGATTGTGGCGTTACAATGGTGAAGACGTCATAAATTAGACACGCAGAGGCCAGCGACATCGGGAAATGGCGGGAAATGGAAAAATTCGTGAAAAGATACATAAAATCATCTGCAGATCTAACTAAAATGATTTCTTAAAAAGATCGTTAGCTAGACTATAAATATGTTGCTGTCTGAATCATGTGAGTTTTGAAAATAATAAAATACCGATATTATAGTTGATTTATCTTAATTTGTATATGGCCATTTGGGTATATCTGTATATGTATGCCCAAAAATAATGTCATAAAACAATGATATGCAACAGAATTAACAATTCTACAAAAGAACAAAATTCGGTAGCAGTTTCGGGTGAGTTGCAATCACAAAATTGAATGCACGAACGGCCGGCGCGGTGGTTGGGGAGACAATTTGGATTTCAAAAAAAAATGCAATTTCAGAGCTACCATATACGGGGAGGGTGACTGAATAAAAAAAATGGGGTGTTCATTTGAAGCACAATCGTGGATCACAATGGAAACATATTTTTTTTTCCTTTATTTGGAAGTTCTTAATCGTGTATAATAATTTGAGAAAACCTCAAATACCTAAAATTCTTTTCAAAATTGCAAATTTTGCGCAAAATTGCATGCAATATTGCAATGACGTCATGATTACTTCATTAACACGATTTGCGCATTTGGGAAAATGAGTGACTTTTCCGATGCTGAGAGTGACTTTGAGCTTAGTGAAGATAACTCGGACCTGGAGGTAGAAAACGAAAGTAGTGATGATGATAATAATGCTCATGAACCAGCTCAAAACATTCAAGTCAGACATCCATGGATTCGAGTTTTCCCACCAGAACCTGCTGATAACAGGAACAGAAGATTTGCACAGAATGTTGGAGTCAGAGACATGCCACCGGCGGATAGTAGACCCATTGATTATTTCTTTCTTCTTTTCACTCTAGATTTTCTTCAGCGAATAGTTACGGAAACCAACAGGTATTTAATAACCCTTAGACAGGTTTCATATTTACTGTCGCTGGCTATCATTCATTTAGTATAATTATTTTCTTTTTAATTACTGTAGATTTATATGAAATAAATAGCAGAAAATCACAAATGACGAATAATTACAGAGACGTGCAAAAAGTATTCACCACCGTAATATTTTTGCAGTGCATTTCATATTAAAACGGGACTTTTTCAAAAAATTATTGTGAAGTCAATTGTATGTCCCGTGACTATAGTTCGCCCGCGATCGTGTGATTGATTGGTGTTTTAAGCCAACCAGAATATTTTAGCCATCACACAACAGCCGCTGAACTAAAATCAATATAGGTTTCCCGGACGTAACAATAAAATATAATAACATTGCGTTTTCTAGCGCGAATAATCCAATCCCTCTCCACATCCGATTCTCTCCTTCTTTTCGTTAAATAGAACAATCGAAGAGCAACGAAATTTTACGACTGATATTATTTGGCCTATGTGTTTCCCGGAAATAGACACCGGATATTGGTACTAAGATTGGTACTTCTAAGAAATAATAGTATTGAATTGTTACTGTACAGTAAACTTGATACTACCCGGACATTAAATTACTAAGTTGCAGTACAGTTAACAGTTCCATACTATTCTCCCTTATAGTACCAGTATCCGGCGCCTGTCCCATGCGGTGTTAAAAAATTATACTACACATGAACGAAATTCGTGATCAGCTTTATTTTTCGAAACGGTGTGTTCTCAGATGTTCAGCAAAACAAAATAAAGCATTCTTTTTATGAAAAGATAGTTCGTCACACCGGTTATCAATGATGAATATGGTATCATTGGAAGAGTTTTATCAAAACAAAATAACATGTACATTGCACAGTACTGCAGCAACCATTTGATTTTCGGGTGGGGGTAGCTATTGAGCATTTTGGGGGGAATTATTTCCAGTTTTTGTTTTAGGAGAAACAATATAATTTGTTTTTGACCATAACGAAAAAAAAATAGTTTGTTCACCCTCAGCTTTCCCTACATGTAATGCTAAAATTGAAAGAAAAAAAAAATGTTTTTGTCTTGTCAAAAAAAAATATTGTTTTCCGTAGAAGGCGAAAAAAACAGTTTGCAGTGAAAAGAAATATATAGCCTCCCACCGAAATTCAAATGGTCGCTGTCTATGATGAAAAAAAAAAAAACCACAAAGTATACACAATAAAGAAGGTACAAACTTAATTGCCAAACACGATGTTAGACAACACTTCCTGGGTGGAAAAATCATACAAACTAAAAGGTTTATTATAGGACGATTTTTATACATTTACGCAATCTAATTAAAATTAGATCTACAAGATATTCCTACCTTACACTCACTGCATGGGAGTAGCTGTAAGGAACAACTTGTGGATTAGATTTGCAGTGAGAGTAAGGAAGAATTTGGTAGATATAATTTCAAGTAGATTGAGTTTGTACAATGCATTGAATTCCGATAAAGAGACAATATAACCTCCAAATTTAAGACAATACTTCTGCTGCGCCAGACGGCAGTAACTGACCAGCGAGATACTCTTATCAAAATATACATATATCAAAACAAAGTTCAGTAATATTGAAAAGCATGCCTTTAATGATGTAATTTACACATTTTTTTCCCAACTGTTGACAAAAAAAAATAACAAAATGTGCTAGTCTGTACGTGACAAATATTTTGTCAAAACTGTTGTTTTTTTGCGATTTAATGCCCTTTTCATCGTAAACTACATCTTTCATATTTAGGATAGGATATTATCATGTATATTTAAAGGCGCGTGATGGATATAATCGCCGAAAAGCAACATAAATGTGCTTAAAGACGCATCAAACGTTACAATAATCTTTCCGATTCAAATCCTGCCATTTTTTACTTTTGGCGGGCACTTATAATAGCGTAACGTCATAGACACCAATTCATGACGTTCTATAAAAAAACATTGGCCCAAAATTGACCCAATGGCACTGAGCGTAGTGTAAAAATATTGGCCATTGGCACAAAGATGGTTAAGGTACTCAAATTTTGAAAAATCCATTCCACGGATTTGTTTTTTTTTTTTGACAGTAGTAAAGGATTAGTTCTTGCCATTGTAATTGTTGTGCCAGCTTCGTCTATCTTATTTAACATTTGACCATTTATTCCTATACTTTTAAGTACACAGGGTGGAACAAGGAGAAATGGTGTCTGATAATAAACATCTCTTCAAAAGAAAATATTCATGATATCTAATAAAAGAAATTTAGTATTTTAACTATTTATAAAATGCTTCCATGTACAAAACTGCTGGAAGCGACTACACAGCAAATCTTTTTACGCCAGTAAGTCTTCTCGGCAAGTTGCTGTTGAGTGACAGCCTGTTGAATATTTCCAGCTCAACCTACGCAATTTTTTCCAGTGACACTTTTGGATAGCTTTTCCTTGGTCAGGAATAACCAAAAGAACAAATTTGGCAGAAAGCGACGAGAAATTATCCACAAATTCTCCTATCTAAAAGGAAATGACTTTAATTAATCCAAGCAAGAAAAATTGTCTTCCTACCAATAGCCGGAAATAGTTATGGGAAATAACTGGGCTAAACTAGTGCGTAACCGAAAGTAAAAGTAAGAAAAACAAACACATGACTTTTGCTGTCAACCACAAAGCAAAGAAACAGTGACCAGTTCAGTTTTAACATTAAATTAAAAAAGAAGCATAAGATATAGATAATGTTATGAAAAAAGGTTGTTTAATATTTTTGGTCCAGTTAATGAAAGAAAAAATTATTCCACCCCGTTTTTTCTCCAAATTATATCAACGATAAAATTATTTAGGAATCTAGTTGAAATTTACGACTAAATCATTATCAGATCAACAGTGATGTAGTCAGTGGCCCTACGAGGAAATTTTCCTATATATTAAATATGAAACCACAATTTCAGGGAAAAAAACTAATGGTTGCCTGAGGCAACTAAAATTTGAGTTGGGCGATTGAATCATATGTAACCAGTCGTCCATGTGGCGACTGGAAATTTCAGTGTGCTGTTAGGATGATTTCAAGTTATCTGAGATGTCCTAAAACAAATCGCAATCTAATTCAATTGCACGTTTCATCTTCAGAAAAATATACCGAAACATTTTGCACAACATTTGATCAGACTTTAAAATAAACCAAGAACGATGCTAAATGGGACAGGAGAGAAAATCATTAACAGTTACTATTAAGGAATTTAGATGTTCCATAATCGAATCAGTTCTTCGTCTTTCGGGTTCTTGTGGCACTGGGTTTTAAAGAGACAATTAGACAAACGATGGCTGATGTAATGTTTCTTTTTAATTAGCTTTTTTTTTTAAAACAAACTTGTTCAAGATTTGATTTTTAAAGTACACTGAAAATTATAGAACTTTATACTGGGCTCCTCAATCTTGGAGTGGTCACCTAGATTTTGAAAACTAGGAGCCCAGTTGGCGACTAAGGTAAAAAAGTTAGTACATATTTATCCCTGCAATTTATTAAAATTTTTGTCTTGAATAATTTTTTATGTGGTTATTATGAAATTTATATTGGAGGGCAGAGAAATATCTATAATTTATATTGATAATGTAAAAATATTATAAGACTTTATTGTTTGTGCAGCAGACAAGCAATGTCATTAATAACACCATCACTTAACAATCAAAGATCAGAATACACATTATTTTGGGATTATTTATCTAACTTTTCACATCACTTACTTTCTTACTTGAGTGGAAACTTGAATGTAAGAATCATGCAATTTACAAAATATATTTTTAATCCCCTAAAATAAGTCTACACATTTTTAATTTTCTGGTTCAATTGCTTGATGGGTATTTTAATGAAATGAATAATTCATTCTATTGTTTATCCTCTTTGGTCTTGGCAGATAATTCATATCTAATGTCCAATAGTTTCTGTAAATTATTGAGTTATCTCCCTTTTTGGCATGCATTTAGTTTATTCTACATGAATTATATGTCCTATGTCTGTATATGAAGAGTCACATGTAAATTTTTGTTCACTATTGTATTCTTATAAACACATTAAAAATAAAAATATGTAGACTTTCCAGTCATGTATCACCCTCTGTATGATATTAGATGGACTTGTACTTAATGAATGAATTTTAGCTCAATCCTTTTTATATCTTAATAAATAGTTTATATCTAGTAGTTTATTATGCTTGAAAAAGGAATTTAAGTGGATGTCAATACAATTTTTCTTTTTCAGATAGCTACTTTGGACTTAATTTTAGATGGATAATTAATTAGACAGCAGAAAATGCAAGCTACTGATTGTGAGTCATTAATCCTTCCATATCTTTCTGCATGATTGCTTTGTTCAATCTATTAGGAGGTAATCATTATTCTTATTCTAATCAAACATTTTCAGAAATTATAAATGGAAAAATACCCTTTTTTAGCAAATTTAAAATCAGATCTCTCTACATAAAGGGTAATTCTAAAGTGTGATCTCATAGATGTTTAAGTAATGATTAATAAATATATATATAATTTTAATATATATTTTTTCTTTCTAGGTTCATATCGTTTTGTACTACTGTTTTTTACTTGTCTGTTGACAGTAGGGATGTACTTTTCCTTTGATTTGCCAGGAGTCTTACAGCACAGATTAGAGGGAGTATGTCAAACGTCTTTCTCAGCATAGGCAATATCTCTCATTATTTCATAGACACGTTTTAAAAAGCAATTTAAATTATTTGGAAACATTTTTTTAAAGAAAATACAATATCAAGTCCCATTATACAAAATTAGAGGTGAAAGGAAAGATAATCATCACTGTAGCAATGGCTGTTCTGTTCATATTAAATTATTTAAATTATTTTCTTGGAATATTTATAAATCATAAACAATTTTACAAATAGGTACATTTATGAATTGCTCATAATTCAAGAAAAATAAAAATTTTAGAAAAATGATATTGCAGATAATCAACTTTGTATTAAAGCTCAGAACTTTCTTTGCAGAACCTACTACTTTAAACATCTGATTATATGGTATTTTCATTTTCATTGCAATTGTTAAGTTATTCATTTCAGCATATTACATGATCTTTCTTACTTCATAAACTTTCATTTGTTTTTTTTTTCAGATAAAAATTTTCTACATTTTTAGCTCACCTGGTGGAAGGCCATGTGAGCTTTTGTCATCACTTGGCATCCATCTTCCGTCTGTCTGTTAACTTTTCACTTTTAATCTTCTCCTCTGAAACCACTGGGCCAAATGGAATTAAACTTGGCAGGAAGCATCTATGTAAGGTCCTTTATAAAATTTGCTCATTTCGTCTTGATTTGACAACAAACATGGCCACCATGGGCAATTGTTGTTTCTGATTGGCTGAGTTTTCAAAAATCTTCTCCTCAGAAATTGCTTGGCCAAATGGAACAAAACTTGACAGGAAGCATATATAGGGGGTGGGGGTTCTTTATAAAGTTTCATCATTTCGTTCTGACCAGACTGCAGATATGTCTGCAATGGGAAGTTCTTGTTTCTGATTGGCTGATATAAAAAAATTTTCTCCTCTGATATTGAACCGCCTCAGTGGTCTCGTGGTAGCGTGCTCGCCTGGAGTGCAGAAGGTCACGGGTTCGATCCCTGGACGGGTCAAACCAAAGACATTAAAATTGGTATTTGCTGCTTCTGCGCCAAGCACGCTGCATCTAGGAGTAAGAGCAAAGATCTACTGGTCGGCTCGGAGTCAGTATAATGTGTCCGAGTGGGGTGATATGTCTTCCTGCAGACAGTTACCTCGTGAGCTAGCACATTAAAAATCCTGCTCACCGTACAAAGCAGGGATCATATTCATTATCATATCAATCTGTTCTTGTCCTGATATGCACCTGGCTGCCACTGGACGTTAAACAACAATTCATCCATCATCCTCTGTAATCGCTTGGCCAAATGGAACATAACAGGAAGAGGATCGGGCAACAAACATAGCCATCATGGGCAATGAGGAACCAGAGTGAGTTATCTTTTCCTAACCAATGTAGGTAAGGGAGATAATTAAATTATCTCCCTTTTGTCCTCAGGCTAAAAGGGAGACAAATTTATTATCTCCCTTACCTACATTGGTTAGGAAAAGATAACTCACTCTGGTTCCTCATTCTTGTTTCTCCTTGGTTGATTAAAAATTTTTTTTTCTGTAGAACAGCTTGGCCAAATGAAGTGAAACCTGACAGGAAGCATCTGTGGGAGGTTCTGTACAAAGTATCCTCATTTTGTCCTGATCGGACTACAAATATGGCCACCATGGGTAGATCTTGTTTCTGATGGGCTGATATAAAAAAATCTTCTTCTCTGAAAAAAAAAGGGGCCAAATGGAACGAAACTTGACAAGAAGCATAAGATGGGAGGTCCTTTATAAAATATCCTCATTTCATCCAGATTGTACTACAAATATGGACGCCATGGACATTACTTTTATTTAATTGGCTGATATAAAACAATCTCCTCTGAACTAGCTTGGCCAAATGAAACAAACTTGACAGGAAACATCTATTGGAGGTTTTGTACAAATTTCCCACATTGTCCCGATCGTGCAACAAATATGGCCGTCATGGGCAATTCTTTTTTCTCATTGGTTGATTAAAATTTTTTTTTCTGGAACTACTTGGCCAAAACTGTCAGACAGGAAGCATCTATGGAAAGTCTTTTATGAAATTTTTTTTTTTCATCCTGATTGAACGATAAGCATGGCTGCCATGGACAATTCTTGTTTCTGATAGGCAGAAATAAAGAAATCGTCTTCTCTGAAACTGCTTGCTAAATGAAACAAAACTTGACAAGAAGAATCTGTGGTAGGTTTTTGACAAATTTTTCTCATTTTGTCCAGATCATGCGACAAACATAGCCACCATGGGCAATTCTTGTTTCTGCCAGGTGAGCGATACAGGCTCAGCCCTCTGAGCCTCTAGTTATTATGAATTATAAATATATTTTACTTATACTACCTGTGAAACAAAAAGGCAAAATAACCCCAGTAATTATCTATAGTAATTATCTATAGAAATGCAAATGAATGTCAATTTACATATACATCAGATGTCTCTTAATCTAAACATTACTAGAACAAAAACAACAAAATGGATAACAAGAAAGAATGCTTTTAAAATCCTTTTGACTTGTACCTTAACACTGTGTCTCATTTTTATGGCCTACTTTGCCCAAGTAGTCAAACCGTGTGTGTTTTACTGCCTCTCCATTAACTGGATTTATGGCCATGCAAACCCTTTCAATTTCAGTATTTCCTGTGTATTGTTTGTATTTTTAGATATCTAATTGTACAGACAACACAACTAGATATAATGAATCCTGTGTAAAGTGTGATGATTGTTTAGGAATGTCATCGAAACAATTTAATTTACTGTATGCTATCTATGCTTGGACGTAAGTATTTTGATTAAACTAGGATTCTTTAAATTCTTATTGGTTCCTCCTAGCATTCTTCCATGTTGGATAAGTCAAGAATAAATTAATTAAATCACTATAGAGCATGGCTGAAATCATAATAAAATAAATATTTATAAGCCTACTTCAAGTTAATTGATAAGAGTTTCATCCACTCAAAAATCAGGCCAGCTGAATTTTTTTTATTTTTCCAGATTGCAATTATCGATAATTGTGTCCATTTCTGGTAAATTCATTGAAAGAATGGGATTTTAATGATACTGAAACATATACAATAACTTAATGGGTGGCAGAATGGACCACTAGTCTATCCCTGACCTGTAGACTTTATGGGTGGCAGAATGGACCACAAGTCTATCCCTGACCTATAGACTTTATGGGTGGCAGAATGGACCACAAGTCTATCCCTGACCTGTAGACAGCAAGATTTTCCACATACATTGGCTCTGCAAGACATTGAAAAATATAAAAAATGAAAAAGTAAAATCCTCCCACTCATCTCATATTTTGTGGAAGGAATGGATGATAATCTAACAATTAACTTAAATTGACCCAATGTGTATTAAATTCATTTTTCCTGAAATGTCTCGTTAGAAGTACTCATGGCCAAAAAGTGTGAAGGTAAAATAACAATTCAAAATATAGAGGTGATACAAGTCCACATAAACTAAAATATGTAAAATTCAAGACAATCTAACAACATAGTGCCTGTGGTAGTACTCCTTAATTTCCAAAATAAAGTTTTTGTAGGTAGTGATTCCATACAATAATACTGAAAAAACTATTGAATTGATGATACCCTCATTTTATAGTAGAAAACATGAAATAATGTTTTGAAGGTCAAATTTTATAAATTAGAATTTATAAGATTTTACAGAATTATTTGGATTAAAAGATAAATGTAAAAGGCAAAACAAATTATCTCAAATTTTGGATAAAAATGTGCAAATCCTGCTACAAAAAGATGATAAATGTAAGGTCAGTAGAAAATCTACCAAGAGGTGATGTGTACTATCTACAATGGAATTCTTCAAAAGAAATCAGTTAAATTTCTTGTGATACCAATATCTTTAAAAGAATTCTGGTGGGATATGTATATAAAGGTTCTTATGTTAGCACTTTTTTTGCTTTATGTTGCAATCATTTGTAGATTTACTCCAGGCATTTTTGTGTAACTTTTGTCATTGCAGAGATAAGGACACCTAACAGAATGTGACTTAATTGCATGTTTTGTCACACTGTGTTACCATATCAAACATAAATCAACCAATTCATTTTTTAGAAATCAACTTTTTTTTTTAGAAATGCAGTAGTTGTAATGGGTTCTGGAGTACTGATTGATCGCCTTGGAAACAGAGGTAAAATTTGGATTTTATATGCAGATACTTGGTATAGATTTAAGACTGCTTTGTGTCCATGTTTTAATTTCTCAGTGACAGATATTTATTTGATATTTTATATGTTAGTAATTTACTTCAGAAATTTGATTTGGAAAAAGTTATAAGAATTTGTAGCCAAAACATTTGAAAAAAGTAGGCTGAAATGGATACAGGTAAAATTTTTTTCAATTTGTTAATATTTGACTAAATGCCTCGTTATTTCCTTGTTTTATAAACAAGATACATTGTATACTAGATGTCCTTTGTTAGATAATTATAATACTGTTTGTATTTTAGTTGGTCTCCTGTTGTTTTCTTTCCTTTGTCTACTTGGAACATCATCTTTTGCCATTGGTGCTATGTTAAAGGATACAGCAGCTATGTTTCCGCTGATGTTAGCAGGAAGACTTATTTTTGGATCAGGAGGAGGCTCTCTAACAAGTTTGTTAACACATTTACAATCTATGATCTGATATTTAGTAGCAGAATGAAAAGAATAAAAGCAAGATATTCAGGTTTTTGTGGAGCAAGGGATAACTTTTTTTTAAATATGAGGTCCACTCATGAAATAAACCAAACCATTCAAAAGTTTTCATTTTAATGCACAAAAATAAACACGGCATCAGATGGTATTCTTAAATAATATATGGTGTTTTTGTGCACTGAAAGTATTATAACAGCATTGATTTTTACTGGTTTTAGTACATTTGTATTGGAAATCTTACAACAGATGTTATATCCCCAAAATGAAAGAAGATGTCCATGGATAAATTTAATTGAGACAACAAACAATAAACAGATTCCCAAAATGATTATATATTAGATTCACCAGTTGATGAGAAATATTCACTTTGTATTTAGTTTATTCATTTGTGTCACTGAATCACAGTATTATTGAATGGCTTTCAGTGTATAATATTTTATCCTCACATATTTTCTTTCTAGAAGTTCTTATTTAAAAAAGTTATTTTACATTTTTCAATTCCAGTTGTCCAGAGCACAGTGACAGCTTATTGGTTTAAGAACAAAGAATTAGCATTCTCATTTGCCTGTAAAACAGCTATGTCTAGAGTTGCCAGTGTACTTAACTTCTTCTTTACCGAAAGTTTTGCCAGTCAGTATGGCCTGGTAATGGCATTATGGAATGGTAAGTATAATAAATGTGCCTACTTGTAAAACTTTAGCTACAATTTAAAACTTGAAAATAAATAAAATTGAAGAAAAGAATTTTCAAATCTTCATTTTAATCATATTTCTTGGTACCTGATTCATTACAACTTTTTTGCACATCCATAACTCATTAAGGGAGTTGAACAGCAGGTTGTATTATCGGCAGATATTTTGCAAGATAATAAACTTTCTTTTCATCATTATCATTGTGTTTACCTCCACAATTTTACAGACAAATCATTTACAGAACAATAGAACAAAATTAAAAAAATATTGAAAGATTGGACTAGCTTTCTTTTACAGGTGCTATCCTTTGTGGGGTTGGTTTCCTGTCTGCAATTGTTGTTAGTATAATGGATATTTATGGAGTCAAACAATTAGGAGACCACCAGGCACTTAGATCAGCTTCTAAACAATTTGTAAGTTCTTGTTTTATGTTACATGTATTTATATAAATTTCTTTAATCATAGATTAGAATTTCGATGTTGAAAACATGGACACTGGCAATGATACATGTATATACTGGTATATGAAAATGAAAGATCTTCATCATTTAGCCAAAGGTCTTGCCCCAAAACAAAAATTTAATGACCACCGAATACATACAAAATTGTTTAGATTAATTTGTGTAAAGTTTGAAAGTTGAAATTTTCAATATGCAATAATAAACTTTATAAAAAAAAATTATATCAAATTTTCTCATCATAAACAATATTTACTACATTTCAACCAAAGTAAAAATCAGTCCTTTAGGAAGTCTTTTTTAGTTGTTGTTTCTGCACTTTAACAAATTATGTAAATTGCTACATTAATTTCAAGATTTTTTTCTTACTTCCAGAAAATATCAGACATGAAACATTTTACATTGACTTTTTGGTTGTTGGTTGTGACAGTAATGTTCTACTACATATCTCTGTTACCATTTATGGCTGATGCCAGGTCAGATTAGTGCTAACATGCACAGCTTTATACTACATATAATCAGAATTTATAGACTTCTATTCACCATATGGTCCATTTTCTGTTGACCTAAATATCTAGTGCCAGTACATATACAGAAACCTTCACTTCTAAGCAAATATTTTACACTGGTCCCTTTTGTCAACTTGAAAATCTAGTACCAGTATACACAGAAACCTTCACATCTCAGCAATCATTTTACATTGGCCCCTTTTGTAAACTTGGAATCTACTACTGATGTATACAGAAACCTTCACATCTAAGGAGACATTCTACACTGGTCCCTTTTGTCAACTTGAAAATCTAGTAACAGTATACACAGAAACCTTCACATCTCAGCAATCATTTTACATTGGCCCCTTTTGTAAACTTGGAATCTACTATGGTGTATACAGAAACCTTCACATCTAAGCAATCATTTTACACCTGTCGCTTTTGTCAACTTGAAAATCTAGTACCAGTAAAAACAGAAACTTTAAAAAAATAGGCAGATAAGCAGTGATTTTATACAGCTAGTTATATAGTAATTAGTTATACAGTTTCTTAATCTGTCATTGAATACACATTTTCATTATATCAAAGACAGACATATTCTTAATAAAAGAGAATAAAATTATTGTGATTAGTTATATGAAAAGAATCTGTCAAAACATTTTAGAGATATTGAACTTTTATTTGAAAACATTTGGTAGTTTTATAATGTTTATAATAAGCTCACAATACCTGTATCCATCCATATGTCATTTTACATGATTGTCACAAGCATTAAAGGTAACCTTTTTTGAATTTTTATTAATTTTTAAATTTCAGTTCTATTATTGAAATTTTAAATTGAATTGGCAATATTATCCACACATAATTATACTATAATAACAGCTGTTCATGCATTTTTTCCAATTAGATTTTATTTCTTTAGAAATTTTAGACCAAACAAGACAGCTGAAATGAAAAAGGAATCATAATTTGTGTTGTAACTGAAAAATAGATATCAAATAACTGCATTTGGTCAAATATACAATATGTGGTTGTCATTAACTTGTCAGTTTGTTGAAAAATTGTATTGCTGTCTTACATATATATTGTTGTAGAATAATTCTGTATGCAATATAAAGTCTGGGGGTTTCTGTATAAGCTCTAAGGGTTTCTGTGATATTGCAGTTCTTGATCTTTTACAGACGTGTAATAAAATTACATGCCACTTGCAATATATTGTTTTAAATCTTAGTACACCAATCTAGCCATTATGATGTATAGTTTGATTCAACAATTGAACCAAAAGAAATAAAAAAAAACTTATTCAACAGCACATATAACTTGCGATATAAATGGTGCTTCCTATGATATCATGGCATTTAGAAAAAATAGCTGTATAGGTTTGTACAATGGGAAAGAACATAAATATGACCTCTGGTGATAATTTCTATATAAAAACAAATCATTCTACAATCTTGTGACAGATTTCAGAGCTATTTCACGTCAACTGTAATGGGTTCTTACTTTATGACAATATCATCAAATTATTCTTTGCAGTGAGGATGCCTAACTTATGGTTTTTTTGTCTCCCCTGCGAAGAATTATCCTGTAAGTAAGATATAGGTATTACTTTCTGGCTGCGGCATAAATTTTTTTAAAACTTTAATAATGTAATACCTACAATTAAGATTTATGGTCCACAAGGTAGCTTATCGTATAAGGTTTGCCACAGTATACTTGCCCTGACCTCATTTTCATGGTTCACTGACTTCATAAACATGAATTTAAAATCTGCGTCCAAGTTTCCTGGTTAAATCCATTTCTCAGAAACTGTAATACCTAGGCCAACCATATTTGGTCTATAGATAGTTCTTTATGGGTACATGCTAGTCTGACACCTGCGTTTTGACCTTGACATCAATTTCAGGCTTGAGTGACCAATGTCACATTTTTGTGGTTATGTCCATTACTCAGAAACTAGAATAACTAGACCCACCATATTTGGTCAATAGACAGTTCTTGGTGGGTACATTTCAGTCTGACACCTGGCTTTGGACCTTCACCTCAATTTTATTTTTGAGTGACTTTGTCACTTTTTTATAGTTAAGTCCATTTCTCAGCAACTAGAATACCTAGACCCACCATATTTAATCAATAGATAGTTCTTGGTGGGTACATGTCAGTCTGACACCTAGTTTGGGACCTTGACCTCAATTTCATGCTTGAGTGACTTTGTCACTTTTTCGTGGTTAAGTCCTTTTTTCGGCAAATGTAATACCTTGACCCATCCGTGTTTGGTCTATAGATAGTTCTTAGTGGGTACATTGTACATGCAAGTCTGACACCTGTCTCTGGACTTTGACCTCAATTGCATGCTTGAATGATCTTGTCACATTTTCAAGATTAGGTCCATTTCTCAGCAACTATAATACCTACATATTGATCCACCATATTTGGTCAATAGATAGTTCTTAATGGATACATGTCAGTATGATGCCTGCCTTTTGACCTTGACCTCAATTTATTTTAACACATCGGGTATCAGATAATCATTATTCTGTGTCCATGTGCATACTCAGGCGAGACATGTAGTGCATCCACTCTTGTTGGTCTATAGATGGTTTTTGGTGAGACCTTTCAGCTGACCTTGGAGACAATTTTAGGCTTGAATGACATGCATGAGATTTTTCAGGCAAATGTTGCCTGACCATTACTATTTCTTTTAATGTATTTTCCTTTGACTTGAAATGTCAGGTATCAGATGTCCATGTACATATTCAGGCCAGACATTTAGTGTGTCCACTCTTGTTATTACCTCTAACTATTATTATTTCATTTTTTTTCTTACAATTTATATCCAAGACGAGCACTTCATTTCATAAATATAAGGTGTCTTTAGATGAGCCTAATTTATTATAAATAGGATGACGAAAATTCCATGTAAAATCAATGTTAAAAAATTAGTTGACAGATGATATCTTCTTTCAAAACTATCATTTGTTATCGTGGAATCTGGAACATGGCTACCTTTGTTGGGAATTATTGAAAAATACATTTACCTACAAGTATCAAAGTCTAAATAAATATATAAACAGATCAGCCCTGTGTTGATTTAAAGCATGGCACAACAGGGGAACTAACTCCCATGATATCATAGAACCTGCAATATCACAGGAAAGCAGTATAATTTAATTGATGGCTTATTTTTACAGTTTATTTGTCAATCAGAAGTATGGATACAGTCATAGAATCTCAGCTTTAATTGTTGGTGTTGTATATGATATATCCATCATACTCGTACCCATTTTGGGATTGGTTATAGTAAGTATGGATACAGTCCTTTTGGGAGTGGTTATAGTAAATATGGATACACTCCTTAACTCCTATATAAATGATGGCATTGTATAAGATATAAGCAGCATACTGGTGTCCATTTTGGGAGTGGTTATAGTAAGTATGGATATAGTCCCAGAATCTTGCCTTCTAAGTGTTGGTGTTATATACATGTATGTTATATGCATAATACTTGTGCAAATTATTGGAGTAATAATATAAAACACAGATAAAGTCCTAGAAGTGCCATACAAATGATATATCAATCTTATTGGCACGCATTTTAAGAGTGGTCATAGTAAGTATGGATACAGTCCCAGAATTTTGCCTTTTCACTGTTGGTTCTATATATGTTATATCCATAATACTTGTACCCATTATTGGAGTGATAATATTACACAGATACACACCTTTGACATATAAACTTTTAAATTCGTCTTTTTGGTTCATAGTGAAAAACCAAATTTTTTTTATGCCCCGTCCGTGAAAGTGGAAAGGGTCATATAGATTTACCCACTTACGTCTGTCCGTCCAACATTTAATGCATGAGTGACTTCAATAAAATTTTCCCTTGAATTTCATATCCTATGAATCCATGGTGTTATATCAATGATACTACATCACTTTAATCTAAAAGTAAATGTAACCAGGATATATTATGAAACTTTCATATATTTAAAATAATTCTCAAAAAGATTTCCAGTCATAAATGATAGATGGGAATTTTATGTTCAAGTGGATGGGGTATCTGTGTCTTACAGACAAAATGATCTCTAGTTTAGATATACAATCTATAAATATTTTGTATGAATTGTACAATGTATTTTCAGCTAAAGTATAACTAAGGCCAAACCAAATTGAATTTTTTTATGGGAAAAAGGAAGGGCAAGCAAGCAAAATTTTAATTTCAAATTTTTTACTTGAGGACTAGTTTTTGTTCAGATGAATATCAAATCTATGTGCAGCACAATTATTTTTTAATCTAAAATATTGCAAAAAATGCAAAAAAATCCTATTTCTTACCAGATTTTAGGATCGGATTTACAATTTATAATTTTAATATTTTGAAAAATCAAGAATTTGGGGTGAATTTTCAGCATTTTGGCAAAATGAAGCAGGAAAATTTATTTCATAAAATTTACAAAGTCCAAATATTTGCGTGGCAAAATCCAAAGAACTTAAAATTTATTTGGTGTGGCCTAATTACTTAAACATGTAAAATTCATAAGAGATATTGAATCTTATTAGTAAGTGATTAAGAGAAATACAGAAGTACAACATTTTAATATCAGTTGATATATGTACTTTAAAATCATGCCATATATTTATGATCTCAAGCCAAGCTGTAATTTTCCTTTATCACAGGACCGTATTGGAAAACGAGGGATAATGATAATGATATGTTCCTGTATGATGATACCTGTGTATATTATACTGGCATTTACTTATATACATCCATTGGTAGCAACAGTATGGTTGGGGATTACATATTCTGTAGCTAGTGTAAGCTTATTTATAATTACCGGTATTTACAGTAAAAAAGTATCTCTGAAATTGTGCTATCAGCTGTTGTGGTATCAACATATATTTGTTCCTTATAATATTTGTTCATTTAGGAAATAATATTATAATAACTGAAGTATTTGAGAATAAATATTATAAAATAAATTATCAACATGTACAATTATTTACCAAAAATACCTCAACAGAAAATCCATTATAGCATGTAATATTATACCTAAGTCACACATCAGCAATCCCACTGTCATTATTTTGAACGTAGTGTGTTTGATTTATTAAAAGTAAACTTTGAGGCAGAGGAGTACAATATAATATTTATAGCCCACGCAATGAAGTTGCTTAGGGTATAATGTTTTTGACCCCTCTGTCCGTTCGTCAATCCTTTTCTTGTGAGCGCAACTCCTTTGAGCAACATAATGGAATTTCATTAATATTTGTAGTTAATAAGGACATACTATGTAGATGTGCATACTACAGGAGATTTCCATTCAATATTTTTTCTAGGAGTTATGCCTCTTCGAACTTAGATTTTATCCAAAATATACTAGTTAAACAGATTGTGAGCGCAACTTCTCTGAAACCACACAACAGAATGTCATGAAACTTTATAGTTAATAAGGACATACTAAGTAGATGTGCACATCGACAAGAGATTTCGATTAAGTTTTTATGCCCCCGCTGCCAGGCAAAGGGGGCATTAAGTATTACCCTTAACTGTCCATCGATCCATCCGTCCGTCCGATTTTGGTTTCCCCACTCTAACTTTACTTTACTTTACCTCTTCCAAATTTTTATGAAACTCATACACAATACTAAGAACCACAACACGCAGACAGAATTTGAATTTGGGCAGTGAGTCAGTTACTATTCTAGAGTTATGCCCCTTTATAACTTGGAAAATTGCAAGTTGTTTTTTTTCCGCACTCTAACTTAATTTTGCCTCATCCAAATTTTCTGAAACTCATACACAATGCTAAAACCACAACACGCAGACTGAGTTCAAATTTGGGCAGTGAGTCATTTACCGTTCTATAGTTATGCCCCTTTATAACTTGGAAAATTGCAAATACCTTAGACAAGAACAATAGAACTCTTTAAAAACTACAGTGACATCAAATGTTCTCAAAAAGTATTTTCAAGTATTATAAGCCAGCTTGAGCGGGAGCATTCATGTCCTTAGACACATCCTTCTTTTATTTTTCTAGGAGTTATGCCTCTTTGAACTTAGATTTTTCCCAAAATATACTAGTGAAACAGTTTGTGAGCACAACTCATCTGAACCCACACAACAGAATTTGATGAAACTTTGTAGTTAATAAGGACATACTATGTAGATGTGCATGTCAACAGAAGATTTTGATTTGTTTTTTTTTCTAGGAGTTATGCCCCTTTGAACTTAGATTTTGCCCAAATATACTAGTGAAACAGTTTGTGAAAGCATCTCCTCTGAGACCACACAACAGAATTTAATCAAACTTTGTAGTTAACAAGGACATACCATATAGATGTGAATATGGACAGGAGATTTTGATTCATTTTTTTTTTTCTAGGAGTTATGCCCCTTTGAGATTTTGCTCAAAATATACTAGTTTGGGAAACAGTTTGGGAGCGCAACTCCTCTGAAACCACACATCAGAATTTCAAGAAACTTTGTAGTTAATAAGGACATACTTGTAGATGTGCATATGGACAGGTGATTTTGATTCAATGATTTTTGTAGGATTTATGACCCTTTGAACTTAGATATTGCCCAAAATATACTAGTGAAACGGTTTGTAAGAGCAACTCCTCTGAGACCACACAAAAGAATTGAATGAAACTTTGTAGTTAATAAGGACATACTATATAGATGTGCATATCAACATTTTGATTCAATTTTTTTCTAGGAGTGATGTCATTTTGAATTTTGGCCTAAATATACTATTGCAAGTCCTCTGAAACTGCACAACTTTTTAGATAATAAGGACATACCAGGTAAATGCGCATATCGACAGGAATTTAAGATTCAATGTTTTTTCTCGGAGTTATGTCCCTTTGAACTTAGAATTGTGGCCTAAATATACTACATGTGAATAATAAATTTATTACAGGCAGTTATATGGCCTTCTGTACCAGTAGTTGTCAGCCAATCAATGTTAGGGACTGCCATGGGTGTTAATAATTCAATACAGATGCTTGGAGTAGGTGTTGCTAACCTAGTAGTAGGAGAAATACTGGGTAAAAATAATAGGTTTGTATCAGTGAACATGTTCATATGTCTCATTAGTAGTCTTCATGGTTAATGGTCTGGAAATTCAAAACAATGAACCAAAACCTTGTATAGCAGATTCATTAAATGCAAAAATCACTCAACTATGCCTTGTCTAAATATTCCAAAAATATACCGTCAGAACTTTATACCAGTAATTACAGTTTATGTGAGCTTTCATGTAACATGTAAAAGTCATATTAAAAGTGGGTTGTTTCTGTCGGAATTTTACCCAATCACTTTTGTAGAATTTGCTTATAGGATTATAAAATGGTCATAAGTTGAAAACTGTATTTAGTGATTTTTGGTCATTGAAAGAAAAAATAAAATTATAATTGTTCTGAGTTTAGTAAAAAAAAAGTTAGATTATGTGGATAAAAAGAATTTAGCAAAACAAACTCTGATAGTAAATTTCTGGCATACAGTGTGCATATCTGGAATAAAACTCATCAGGTATCGTGTTTGGAATGCTGAAAAAATCATATAGTGAGCAACAGTAACAGGGTGGTCAAAATCAAGGTAAGGTCAAGTTTGCCTCAATGGAGTTGAAACTGTGAACAGAATTTAAAAATCCATCATATGAAAATTTGTATGGTTCCCTCTGAGAATCATAGGCAAGTTATTTTATCATATATTTATGCTTCATTACTGATACTGTCAATATTATGAGGAATATCACTTATGAGTTAATTTTTTTTAGCCTTTCAGAAGAAGAAAGATTAGCAAGATGGAAATACATGATGATATTTCTTCTGGCAAATGCTTCATCATGTTTTGTTGCAGCGGTGTTTGTCAATATCAGTGATGCAAATAGAGTAAGGGGTTTATATTATGTAATGTATCAGTTAACTAGAACTACTAGACCAGTATCACTGGCATAACATTTGGTGATAAAATAGTTTTTTCTTTGGAATGAAATGTCAATATACCTTTTCTTGAAAAAGAAACTTAAATATAATTCATAATTTGTTCCAGTAGTATTCTATTATAACAGGTAAACAAACAGAGATCGTTTAATCATTCACAATTGTCTGACGTTCAAATTTCACAATGAAAATTGGCTAATTTCCAGTGGAGAAGACTAGTAAATTATTGCAACTGATAGATATATATAAACACAATAAAAGTCTATATAGCTTATACTTAAAGCAATTATGTACTTCTCTTTTTCAGGATGGTGTTTTGAACCAAGGCAGGAAAAGTGTTCAAATTAAGGCAATGGAATCTGAGAAAATTATACAAAATGAAACAGTAGACTGTTCATCTGAAAATGTTGACAGTATTGATGAAGAAACTAGGCCTTTATTATCAGGAAAAGATCAGAAAATAAATAAGTCAATTTGAAGAATTTAACATGAATCTTTACAGATTTTGTTTTGTTTCTGTGATTATTTTGAGATTATTCCTTAATAAACATTCACTGCCTGGCTACCATATCTCCTGAGGTACCCAATCTTACTATCAAAGGTTCTTCTGTCAACTTCAAACTGCTGGTTACAATTTTATGTATTGTTTGAAATCAACACATATTTGATATTATTTAGAATTATCTTGGGAATTTCCAAAAGCTTTGTGTAGAATGAAAGTGGTGAAATAGGGTACTCTGCCAGTAAGACTGTGTTCTACTCCTGGATTTTATACACTGATGCTTCCAGTATTTGGCCTTCAGTACATTTTTTATACATATTAATTTGCAAGACAACGAAAGCGTACTTAATTTTCAATGTGCAGATGTTAAATTATATTCACTATATAGGCATTCATTGATTTATATCATTGTGAACCATTGCTGATAAAATTTTAATTAACCATATCCTTTATTTAAGGGTATAGTCAGAGAAACAGTTCTGATCAGTATAGTAAAGGTTCTTATGATATTTACCTTGATTAGTCATAACATTATTGAAAAATTGTGTTTAGTATCATGTCGACTGGCACACTATTATGACTGTCACTGAAAAATTGCATGCAGCTCAAGACAAAACACCTACCAGACAAAAACTAATATGTTTAGGCTTAACTTTTCAGCCTTTTTAGCTCACCTGGGCCAAAGGACATTTGAGCTTTTGCCATCACTTGGCGTCTGTCGCCCGTCGTAAACTTTTTCAAAGATCTTCTCCTCTGAAACCACTGAATGATCCATAGGATATCTAGAATAAAGTTTGTTTCTTTTTCTTGTCCGTCAAGAAACATGGCCACCATGGCTAAAAATAGACAATAGGGGGTAAACAGCAGTTTTTGGCATATATCTCAAAAACTAAAGCATTTAGAACAAAACTGACGGGGAAAAAATGTTCATCAGGTCAAGATCTACCTGCTATGAAATTTTCAGACAAATCAGTCAACCCTTTGTTGGGTTATTGCCCCTGAATTGTTAATTTTAAGGAAATTTTGAAGTTTTAGGTTGTTATCTTGAATATTATTATAGATAAAGACAAACTGTAAACAGCAAAAATGTTCAGCAAAGTAAGATCTACAAATAAGTCAATATGGCCAAAATCATCAATTGACCCCTTATAGGAGTTTTTGCCCTTTAAAGACAATTTTTGACATTTTTTTCATTGTCTTTGTAAACTTAAAAATCTTCTCCTCTGAAACTACAGAATCAATTTCAGCAAACTTACCCTTCATTGAATTGCGTCAAAATACTTTTGAAAAACCCCTGAACAGTGGTAATTTCTGCCAATAAATTAATTAGGCACACCTCCAGACAGATGAAGGTATAGAAAATATCTGTGTCATAATATACGAACAACACTTCCTTTAGAGTGTCCTTTGTATAATACATTGAGACATGATTTTATTCAAAAGGTTGAAAGTCACTGTTCTAACTTTTCATTAAAAAAAGATAACAGAAAATGTTTAATAAAATATACATGAACAGGGTTGATACTATGACCACTGCTGCATTTATGTTACGATGCATATGATATATTGATTGTTAACTTTAATATGCTCTGATATGACTGTACTGAATAGTATAGATTATTTGAACATTTTATTATTGCTTTTTTCTTTTTTTAATACATTGTATTATTATGTCCAATCACATTAATCATTGTATTTGATTTTTTGCCCTTTATGGGCCCATGATTTGGTAATAAAATATTCTAATTCTAATTCTATCTTATCCTCATCTGAACAATGTTGTTTGACTGAACTTCTTATGTTCCATTAACGCCATACACATACGGCTGTATCCCAAAACTAACACCTGCTACACATTTATTAATTTTTAAGAAAAAATCAGTTAGAATTACCAGTGTTGTATCTTACATTAAAGATAACTGATATTTATTTCAAAATATATAAAGCATTTAAATTGTTTTATTTATCTGTAAATGAAATATATCACTATTGGAAATTAGAAACCAAAATGTACAGACTATTTCTGTAGGAGGGTGGGGGTTATGGTTTTTTGTGAAAAAAATATTCTGATTCCAAAGGGAAGGAAAAAAAATAATCTGTTGCAGCAAGGGCCAAAAAAAAAACAATTTATTTATCTGTAAATGAAATATATCACTATTGGAAATTAGAAACCAAAATGTACAGACTATTTCTGTAGGAGGGTGGGGGTTATGGTTTTTTGTGAAAAAAATATTCTGATTCCAAAGGGAAGGAAAAAAAAAATAATCTGTTGCAGCAAGGGCCAAAAAAAAAAAATTGTTTTACAAAACTATGGAAAATTTTTTTCTGGTTTAGATATATTTAAAAAAAAATTAATTGAATCCGAGAGTTGATTTAAAAAATATCTCAAGCATTAATAGAAGAAAAGCTTTAAACAATTATTTAATGTTTGTTTGTTTAGTTTGGGTTTTAAGCCGTTTTCAGCACATTTGGCTATTTGACCGCGGCCAGTTTTTATTTGTGGAGAAAACTGGAGAGAACCACCGACCTTCGGTGGGAAAATTGACAATCCTTGTCAATTAAGGTCGGAGTCTAACACACCCTGCCACAAGTGAGATTTGGACTCACAACCCCAGTGTTGACAGCGGCTAGTGATCATTAGTATTCATGATGAACTACCTAGACCACTCTGCCACCCAGGCCCTCCATCATTTAATACAAACCTGATATAATAAAATTAATTAAATATCAGAACAAGTATATGCAAATGTTTTATTATAAAAACAAATTCATACCAGTTTTATTTACTGCTAGTGATATCATAGGAATAAATACACCTAAATTTACTTTCTGGGCATTGCTAAAAAAATATGATTCGACTTGGTAATAAAAAAGATAATTTGGTTTGATTGTAGTCGAAAAAAAAATTGTGTCCATACCTTGAAAAAAACATTTTCAAACCAATAAAAAAAAAAACATTATCCCCCCTGCCCTTGAAGTTAAATGGTTGTTCCATAAAGAAAAAATTAAATCTAATTTCTCTCAGGTTTAGTTATCTTGAAATAGTGGTCTTAGGGTCATATTTTATGGAGATTGTCTTCAAAGTGACTCGAGATATCTTAAAAACTGGTCTTCAAAAAGTTGAAAGTGGTGCGAGTTTTTTACCGGTGGTCCGATAGCTTTTGGTCCGAGTTGTCAATGGTACGATTTGTCCTATAATCTCCCGCCATAAATGCATCGGGTAACTTCCAATTCCGAATGCTTATCAGATTGGTTTACAAATAAACGAACTTTATTTTGGGCCATATATTTTTGTTGCATTTCATGTAGCTAACGTATTTTAACAAAGAAATAAATATGGTTATGACTATGATATACGATAGATTGCATTGATCATGTGACAGTGCTTCGAAGATAACTCTAAACTGACAAAAGTAAGAAAAATAGAGGCCTGAGCCTCGGCTCGGATAAGCCAAGGTAACAGATAAAAGCAATCCAGAAATGGAAGCCACAGATAGTAAGTACATTTTGAATGTTTATAGAATATTATTAGATATGCCTGTCATACTGTATTTTCAGGTTATGGTGGTTCAGCACATTTACATGTACGTCCTACTACAACAACAGTTCTTTCAAGTGACATAATTATTATTGCTGTATGAAAATTGACAAGAATTTATATAAAAATATAATCTCTCATTTGTCTTATTAAATGTTACCAGTATTATTTTGTCAAGACAATGCGATATAAAGAATACTTATATTCGAATAAATAAAAACATGTATTTTTTCAGAATTTTTAGAAATGTTTTGTAACTTTTATTACTGTTCCTTTTATTGAAAAAAAGGATTTCTGGTTTTCTTTCAGGGTCCTTTCGATTTTTACTGCTTTTTTTCAACTGTATGTTGACATTTGGATCATATTTTTGTTTTGATATGCCTAGTGTTCTGCAAGAACAGTTTACTGGGGTAAGTCTGTCTATACAAATTATACCCAGGTAAGTTTAATGGGGTGTGTCTGCACAAATTATACCCTGGTAAGTTTACTGGGATAAGTCTGACTGTACAAACTAATCCCAGGTAAGTTTATTAATATTAGGGTAATCCTGTCTGTAAAAATTATACCCAGGTAAGTTTACTGTGATACATGTAAGTTTGTCTCAACAATTATATCATGCTAAGTATTCTTAGAGTTTATCAACATAAATATGCCCAAAAAATTCTATTAAAAGATTTATTTATTTTATGATGTAGAATACTAAATACACAGAGAAAACACACCATTGTATAACAGACTAAAGATATCCATAATTACATATACTTTTATATTTTCAAATGTCTGATGTCAAGACATTTAAAAAATCCTGTGGAAATGGATTTAAAAAAAATATTAGATCTTATTAAGATGTTGGTATTCAGTCATATTTCTGAAAACTGGATTGAAGAGAAATGAAATACTAGATTCCATACGAGACACATTGGTGGCCTTGGGCTGTTTTCTGCTTAATTTGGTTGGGTTGTTGTCTCCTTGACACATTCCTAATTTCCATTCTCTATTCTATGTGTATATTATTTTAGATATCAAACTGTACAGAAAATTCAACAAAATACAACGAATCCTGTGTGAAATGTGATGGATGCCTTGGAATGTCTAATGATAATTATAATCTGCTCTACGCTATTTATGCATGGACGTAAGTAATTTTGATTCTCAGTCCTTCTTTTCTTGATTGGTCATTCACTGTGCAGTAGATTTGAACAGTACAACTGTAAAGGCATTTTCAAGATGAAAGAAGGCTAAGCTTACAAAATACCAAATGTCACCATTTCCCAAGTGGTAACATCCTGCAGTTATTCAAAAGACATAATCAGTGGGATAAATATTTCTTGGAAGATATAGACAACATTATATGTCTTCCAAGACTTCTTAATAGAATATCAATAATAGTGCTCTGGACCTACAGCTCTTGAAGGTTAATTTTTGATACATTTTTGTAATTTTTAACGAACTTTGAGCATGTGTTCATAATCATATTGAATACTTCATATCACTACATATGTAGGTTAAATGTTCTTGCCGAACAAGGTAGAAAAAGATGCGAATACAGTTGAAAAGTAGTTCTAGAAAATCAAGAACAAATTGTTCAATTCAAATGTTATCAACCATGTTCATTGTGAATTTGAGCTTGTGTGTGCATATTTTTTTGGGTATTTTATTGTTTTGCAGTGAATATTTGAAATCCCATGATTTCTAAAATTTATTCACTCTCTCATTGTCCAAGAAATACAAGATAGCACTTTAATAATATAGACATATACAGAATAGAGAATGGAAATGTGGAATGTGTCAAAGAGACAACAACCTGACCAAAGAGCAGAAAATAGCTCAAGGCTACCAATGGGTCTTCAATGCAGCGAGAAAATCCCATACCTGGAGGCGGGCTTCAGCTGGCCCTTAAACAATAATGTATACTTGTTCAGCAAAATGGACAGCACACTAAACTCGGAAACACAAAAATAAACCACAATTCAAAAAATACACAAGACTAACAAGGCTAGAGGTTCCTGACATGGGACAGGCGCAAAAATGCGGTGGGGTTAAACATGTTTTGTGAGATCTCAACCATCTCCTAATACCTCTAGCAAATGTGGAATAAACAAACAAACACACAGCTATACTCACAGTAAAACTCAGTTCAAAAGATGTCTGAGTTCGATGTTAAAAAAGGTAACAGAAGAAACTCAGCAAAATGACAATGATCAATATATATTAACAAAGGACTACTAATAGTTATTGACATGCCAGCTCCAGACCTCAATTTAACTGATCGAAAGATTATTTCTATATCATATAGAAATCAGCCACAATCCCTCCTGTTAAGGGTTTTGTATCATGCCATCATAAATTATACGAGAAGAACATAACCCGTATCATGCCAACAACTGGTTTTAGAATAAATATGTTTATTTCCGATGCAAAGACCCTATAAGAGAATCAATATTAATTCCAAAAATGCCATCTTTAATGATTTGTCAACAGTATCGTAACTATATGTTTGTTGTAAATCACAATAAGGGCATTAAATACTAACATATATTTTATAATTCATTTGTGAATTATTTTACATAGTTTTTGATATTTTTGTTTTAGAAATGCTGTAGTTGTGATTGCTGCAGGTTTTTTAATTGACAAGCTTGGAAATAGAAGTAGGTACATGTATTAAATAAAATGGCATAAGATATTTTTATTTTGTTAGCTGATGTAAATAAAAATACTTGAAATTTCAATATGTAATAATTTGATTATGGTTTATACTTGAAATACTATTTATGTTGGAAGTTTGAAATATTTACTTAATAGAGCAAGATGTAGATATGGTCCCGGTGGTTTCCATAGGCATTTTTAGCATACTGCTGCACCATGCTTTCCTCTCTTATGAATTAAACCCTTTCTAGGACCTCATTTCTTTGAAATTTAGGTATCATAGTGTTTTGAAAAGGTAATGGCATTTACTTGTTCAAGTTGATGATAGAAAGGTGTTAATTATTTATTTACAGGGTGTATATGGTAATTGATAATTATAGCAAATATATTATCGATTAGGACTACTTCATGCTGTGAAATTTGGAAAAATAACCACACCTTCACAAATTTCTTTTGAAAACACAACATGATATTGTATATTTATGTTTCAGTTGGATTATTTCTGTTTTCATTTCTCTGTGTACTTGGATCATCAACATTTGCAGCTGGTGCGTTTTTCAAAGGAACATCGGCAATGCTACCTGTAATGTTAATAGGGCGTCTTTTGTTTGGTTCAGGAAATGGATCATTAACAAGTTAGTATGGGATTTTGATACTTTTTATTTGCTGATATATCAGTTCTGGAAAACTCAGAATTCATTACCATTACCAAATTCATTAATTGTTACTGTTTTCATTAACCCTTAAGTTGCAAAATTTGTTATCTTTTTAGATATTTTGGTTTTGGCATTTTAAAATGCAGTTTGGCATCCTGACATCTCTTCCACACGAATAATAATTCATATCAGAAATTTTTGTCTGGTAAGTATTAAATCTACCTTGGAAGTAAAAAATTAGTTATCCAAAATGTGTACTGACTTCAATGGAGAAATTATTTCCTCGCTGTGGACTTCACTGTTCAAGAATATATTTATTCTTTTACAAGATAACTAGAATTACAAACTTAATTGATTTTTACCATCATCAGAATTTTCTTTCCTTCACTGTTAACAAATTTGTTAACATTCAGAGAATTATACATTTTAAATTGATATATGCCTAGACAAAGTTATTGAATTCTTTAACCAGATACCAAATTTGGTAATTTTAATGAATTCAGAGTTTTACTGAACTGATCAAAGATATTTAGTGTACTAAAGGAACAATCTGTTTGTTTTCTTGTTAGCCAAAATTCTGACACTGAAAATTTTGATCTCACAAAACAGGTAGATTTTTAAAAGATGTGATTATCACTGATTGACCTATGGTTAGCTTAGTTGTTTATTCATGAATAGAAGCAGCAAACAGAATTTACAAAGCTGTATTGAAAAAAAATATTTTCAGATCTCCTTTTATTGAAGAAAAATATTCTAAATTAGTCAAATGTGTTAATTTTGAGAGTAAAAGCAGATGTGGAATTAATTTATATGAGAAAGTAAGTTTTGTAAAACAGGAAGTGAATAGTGCATTTATTGCTGTTCTCCATCTTGACAATTGCTTAAATAGGTATTTGTTATTTTCAGTTGTGCAGAATAGGATAACAGCATACTGGTTTAGAAACAAAGAACTGGCCATGGCATTTGGAATTACTCTGGCTTTTTCACGCCTTGGAAGTGTTCTGAATTTTTTCCTGACAGAAATATTTGAAGATACTTATGGAATTAAATGGACATTATGGGGAGGTATATTTTTATATGAGTAGATCTCCTTATTCATTTCTCCAAAAGAAACCATTCTTTTCAGTTCTACTTTGTGGAAAAAAATCTGTCTGTCATGGGAAAAAATTAGAAAGTACTATCGCTGAGCCTGAATTTTAAAAATAATTTTTGTTTTTAATATGAACTTTATTGCCATCAATAGGTAAGCATACTAAAACTTAGGGTTATACCTATCACAAAAATAATTCTGTTTAAAAGTTAATGTACTGTACAATCTAGTTTCATATCATTTGTTGAATATTTTATTTTATGGTTTTATTATACCCAAGAAGTTTCAATGGGATTGATGTGAAGGTCATTGAAGTAAGATCTTCAATGTATTAAGTTATTAAAATTTGAACAATAAATATTTTTTTAGGTGCGATGTTATGTGGATTAGGATTTATTTCATCATTCATTGTCAGTTTTATGGATATTTATGGTGTTAAACAACTTGGAGATGAACAGAATCTAAAAATGGAGTCAAAGAAATTGGTAATATACATAGAATCTAACATCAGTGAAAGTGCAAGATCAAGAACTCACAGACACTGGGTTTAAGATTTCAAATGTTTTCTGGTGAGACTTGTAAAGTCAGAACTAGTTGGAACTTTTAAATGAGGGTCTGAGATTTCTCAGTCTGGCACTTTCACATTCTGTTTGAATCTTTTTCCTGCCTATTTGGCTTTCAAAACAAGTAAATAAGTTCAAAAGTGGAAATTAACAAGCACAATGAATTTCTGTGAAGTGAGTTTTATGTATTTTATTTCAAATTGGGTTATAATATTATTTTCAATGCAAACAATTAAGCTTATATTAATTGTTTTTTCTTTGTGAAAATGGCAAAGAAAGGACAAATCCACTTGGAAAGGAAAGTAGATATTTTTGTCTTAAAAAGATTGTGTAGCTTGTCTCACATCCTTCCCCTATACAGAGACTGTTGTGTACAAGGAGTAAGAAACATTTTTGGAGCTTTTACAGTTATTAGACTTTGCTTGCCTATAGTATCATAGCTTTGTTTTAAAAATGTAGATATTTGAAATTATTATGATGGTGTCTTAATGATTTTATGTCCATAACCTTTCCTTGTAAACACACAAAAGAAAACAATACAAAATTCTATAAACATTTCAATGTTACATACACCTTATATAAGAATCTAGGATTTTGATTGGTTGATAGCCGGTGTATTTTTCGCATATTCTTTATTTTTTTGCCGTTGGTAACAAATTAGTCTTATTTTTATGCCTAGCTGGGTATTTGCATTGGATTTCACTTTTTGCCATGGTATTTGCTAAAACGTATTTGTCTTTTTTACCCTCACGGTCCTCTTCGTGCCAAAAGAGTTTGGAACTTTTGTAATTTGTCAGTGCACTAAAGGAACAACCAGAGAAGTTCAAATTACTCTTGAAATTGTTTTTCAAAGGGAAATAATCCGGACTTCGAAAGTAGAACAGTAAGTGACCTTAACATTCTGTTTAAAGAATTCTCTGTCAATGTTCAAGGCTTCTGTTTTTACTTGTTAAAAGATATGGGGTGCAATTAAACAGATATATCATGTTTGGGAGTGGTATTTTTTAAAAATAACAGTCTTGAGACTTAAATTTCCCTCACCTTACGGCTCTGGAAATTTTTTTCGCAAATTCCACTCCCAAACATGATATATCTGTTTAAAATCCACCTTTTCCTACATAAATTACAAATCTTTGAGTATCTTCTGATTTCTGACTTTATTGACTATAAGAATATATTTTCTTTTACCATTTCAGAAAGTAACAGACATAAAATATTTTTCTTTGTCATATTGGTTGTTGGCTTTGACTATAATGTTCTTCTATAATGGTGTATTTCCATTTGTAGCAGATGCCAGGTTTGTTTCAATTTGATTTTAAATTGTATTGTAGAATTAAAAGCTTGAATCAATGCAGAATTAGGAGGTTACTCTGTTGTCTCCTAAATTCTCTTCCTGTCATAAAAACTAAATACATGTATTACAATATAGTCAGTTATGCCAAAAGTGGTGTAAAACTCAAACAAACAATAAAGAATTTTAATTACCTAAAATGTTTAGAGAATATCGGGAATTAGTTTAGGAGATACATTTTTTTTTTCATATACTGACCATCAATATGATAGAATTTGCATATATGTAACAAGCAAAATTAAACTCCCATAAATTCAAAGCAAAGGGTAATAACTCATTTTCAAGTGCAGTCCTAACCTACCCAGGCTGATATTCTATATCACTATAATAACAATATACCATGTCCCTAGGCTGATACAGCCTTATCAGTACTATAAATATGGAAATTATTGCGATGTTTTTATTATTGTGAAAATTGCAATCGGTTTGGGATCGCAATGTTAAAAACTCACATTTTTAATGCATAATTGTCATGTGAGAATTATTCTAGATATGTAACCCTTTGTTTAAATTTACACAGGTAAGTTTCTGGTTATTGATTTCCGACATCCGGACACAGGTTATAGGTTAATTGGTAGATACTTAGTTGTATAGTTATTGATTGGACAGTTATTATATATAAATGACATTTTGAATTCTAATATTTTTAAAACCATCAATTAAAATGATTTCATTAATAAAACTTCCATCTTCAATTTTTACCCAATATCCGATCGAAATAATAAAACCTTTTAATTTTCACACGGGCAGCGATCACAATAGTTAAACTTCACAATTTGCCTGGAGTAGAAGAATCGCACTAGTAAGTGCATGCGAAAATTTCTGAATGTACAGTATATGATAAATATTGGATTGGATATCGTCCCTCAGTCAACCTACTTGTATATTGGATCTCAAACTAAAGTTCTTGTTCCAGTTTGGCAATCTGTGTGTGACTAGGCCATGTATTAATCTATCAGTAACAAATGTTTATTTTAGATGTGAGAAAATGCTAAAGATATTAAATTTCAAAATTTTTACTGTATAGATTTCATGGAAATAGAAACAGTTGTTTGATTGATTTATAGGATATTGGCAACAAAATAAATAATCATCCAAATTCCATTTTTATTGCAATAAATATGTTGCCATCATAAATTTAGATATACCCTAATTGCAGTCTTATGTAACCGGATACCAACCAAAAAGAATACCCCATATATAACCTCAATCCAACCTGATGCATGCACGCCTTACACCTTCATCACTTTTTCCGGTTTTCTGCAGATTGCAGCAGGTGTGCTTTTTGGAGGAAGAATATTTGAGATTTTGGAAAGTTTATACTTAATTATACAATTGCAATTATATTTAATTGCCAATACAGGTAATATCATTGCATATTAGTGAAAGTTCTACAATTTTACAGGTAATATTCACTGCAAAATGGACAGTGAAAGTCAAGATAATATGGGTCTATCCCCTTGACGTTCAGCTACTTGTTCAGATGAATTTTGGGAGCTTTGTCCACACAGGAACTTTCTCCTGCAGTAAAATCTACTGCCTCCCAACTTAGGCTGTCACATCCTAGAATGACGCATACTTTTGCTAGACCGGTTGAGTTAGGTCCTTCTAGTTCATCCTCTTTATTTTCAGAATCTTTACCTTCTGGAATAAGGAGTGATGCCTTTGCTTGGTCCAGGTGGCCTGTCAATTACACTTATCCACCTATGCCTATGCCAGGTTTTCCTATCTTTTATCCATTCTCTGCTCAATCAGTGTGGTCAGGTCAGGGATTTCGCAGTAGGCCGAACCCTTCAGAATCTTCCTGTAGTGAAGATATGAAGGCACTGTCTCCATTTCAAAGTTGCAAGCAGTGGTTAATGCTAAATTCCTAGAATTTGGTAACCGCCTTACCTCTTTGGAAACTGGACATTCTAAATCTTCACAGTTGTCTGTTGTAGTTGAAGATGACAGTGTTTCCTTGGCACCTAGGAGCCAGGAAGCAAGATTTTTATTGCAGGACTCTCCTGTTTCTGCTCCTTGTAGTCCAGAAAACAGTTCAGTCTTGGAGGTGGATTCCCCTGGTACTAGCGAAGCTGATCCTTCTCTTTCCAGTACCAATCGGGAATCACTCAGAAGTCAAGTTTACACCATACGGCGGGAGTTGTCTGACATCCCTATGTTCTCTCCACCTCGACCTGCTCGTGTCCACTCGGACTTTATGTCTTGCTCTGGTATTTTCAAGTCTGACCCAAAGGGTTATAATTCTTTCCCAGAGTGTAGTCATTTTAAAACCGCCTTGTCGTTTATAAATTCTTCTCTGGGGAAAAACAAATCATCAGTGTCTGGTAATAAGTTCTCTGGCTTTGGACCAACTAATCCTCCTGCTAAGATACAGTCTAAAGGCTATGATATTCATGTATCTTCTTTAGATAAATCCATTCCGGTCTGTGAAAAGGCGTTTTCTTTGGCTTTAGGTTCTAAACCTATGGATGGTCTAAGGTGTCTAAGGCAATTTGGACAAAATCCAAGAACAATCTTAGAATTCTTTCTAATGTTTTAGAGACAGCGGAACATTTCTTGGCTGGAGCTGGCTCTCTTTTGAAAGAGAAAGGGGAAGAATTTGCTGAACTCAAGTATCTTCTGTTTGAGGTCGACAAGAGCCTTGGTGTCTCTCATTTTCTCTTGTTAGATACTTTGTCAAAATTTACTATGTCAAAGAGGCAAGAGTTGCTTGACAAGTCTTCTGTGTCAGATTCTTTGAAGGAATCCTTACTGTTTTCGTCTGTATCTAAAGACAAACCGTTTAATTTTTCTTTAGAGAAACTTCAAGAGGAATTAAATAAGCTTCCACTTACTTTAAAGGTGATGTTCTGGTTTCTGATGGAAAGAGGAAAGTGTCCACCCATTCCTCTCAGTCTGTTTCTAGGTCGTCGTTTTCTCATCCTCAAAGGAAGAGAAGTTCTGAATCTAAGTCTTCGCTGCCTCCTTCCTCTTCTTCTTTTAAAAAAGCTAAAGTTTTCAAGAGCAAGAAGCATTCGAAATGATGGGTTTCCCCCTCCGTCAGTACCTCCACTGGAAGAAGAATCTTTTCAAACACTGTTTCCTCATCTTCCAGTAGTAGGCATAATGTCCCATTTTCTGGCTCAATGGTCTTTGATTACGACAGACAAATGGGTCCTTTCAGTGCTACGGAGGGGATTAGAACTTTAGTTTTTGAATAAGCCAAATTTTTCCGCTGTTCCTTTGGATCTTTCGAGAACTTTGGATTCTCAAAAGAATCTTCTGTTTCAAGAAGAGGTTTTGACTCTTCTCAACAAACAAGTATTAGAAGAGATCGTTCCTCCTTTCCATCACAGTTTCTATCCCGGCTTTTTCTTGTTCCAAAGAAAAACAGGAAAATGAGACCAGTGTTGGACCTTACCTGCCTGAATTGCTATCTACTGGTTCCCCATTTCAAAATGGAAACCAAAAGGTCGATCAGGTCTTCTCTCCATTCAGGGATGTGGACAACATCTCTAGACATCTCAGATGCGTACTTCCCTATTGCTATTTTGAGTTTCCCCAATTTCTGAAAGTAGTATGGTCGAACAAGGTATACATACGCCTTCAAGGCAGTGCCTTTCGGCATATCTACTGTTCCTCTAGTGTTCACCAGAATTTTTCAGACTGTCATAGTTTATCTTCATACCCAGTCTATATTCATCCATTCTTATCTGGACGATTCTCTGATCAAGAATCTTTCATTTTCTGTTCTGGAGGATCGCACCCGTTTTGTAATTCAGCTTCTCCTGAATTTTGGTTTTCTAATATCATAAGAGAAATCAGAAATAATTCCCAGGTATCGATTCTGTGCCAGGCAGAGGTGGTACCTGCCCATCAGTTTCTTCAGCTGTTGGGTTTTCTCAACTCCCTAGCAGATGTTGTACATCTAGGCAGACTTCATATCCGTCCAATTCAATGGTACCTGAAGAATTTTTGGCACCCAGTATCTCAGTTGTGGGGAGCTCCAATACCTATTCAACCTCGGTTGCTTCCTCATCTTCATTGGTGGTTACAGAGAGAAAATCTCAAAGGTTCTCTTCTTGATCCTCCTGTCTCAAAGATGACCCTCTTTACAGATGCATCTTTAATGGGATTGGGAGCCTTCCTAGAAGGCAGGTCTGTTTCGGGTCTTTGGTTGGGGCCTAAGTTTCAGGAACATATCAATATTCTGGAAATGAGGGCAGTTTTACTAGCTCTGAAGTACTTCCAAGAAATAATTTAGGGTCAGTCTCTGTTGGTGGCCACAGACAATACTACAGTAGTGGCTTATCTTCAGAATCAGGGGGGGGGGGGGGGGGGAACTCACTCCATTTCCCTGTATCTTCTGTGCAGGGACATTTTGTTACTGTGCGACAACCTCAAGACTGTTCTGTCAATGAGGCATGTCCGCAGGAAGCAGAATCTAGCGAAGGATGCTCTTTCCCATTCTCTGGTTCCACTAAACACAGAATGGGAATTGCATCCTGCAGTTTTCAAGGAGATCATACTTCGGTGGGACAGACCTTATATAGATCTGTTTACGACCAGTCTGAATAAAAAAATACAGACCTATGTTTCTCCCGTTCCAGATCAGAAAGCTTGGGCAGTGGATGGTATGACTCTGTCTTGGAAGGGAATGTTCAGTTACATGTTCCCTCCTTTTCGTCTTCTTCCCAAGATCTTGCACAAAATTCCCAAGGATGCTTGCAAGACCATTCTTATTGATCCAGCTTGGCCCAGACAATCATGGTTCCCAGATCTTCTTCAACTCTGTTGTGCGAACCAGTTGCCTCTTCCTGAGAGAGTAGATCTTCTTTCTCAATGCAAAGGAAGAAAGTTTAATCAGGGCCTTCAGATTCTTCATCTTCACTCTTGGTTGTAATCAGGAATTCCCTCAGAAAGGGAGGCTTTTGTGAGAAGGCAGCCAAGTGTATCTCCGGATCAGTTTGGCAGTCCACAGGAGATGTTTATGACTCCAAGTGGACCATTTTCTGTTCTTGTTGTTGTTCTAGACAAATTGATCCTCTTGCTGTTTCTGTCCAACAATTAACGAATTTCTTACTTTATCTTTTTGAAAATAAAGGTTTCTCTCCTTCTACGATCAAAGGTTATAGATCTGCCATTGCCAGAACTATATCCTTATCAGGATGTCCAGATTTCGACCATAATGAGTTTTTGTCTCTTTTGATTAAAAACTTTAGTCTCGACAAAGGCATCTGGTTCCTCAGTGGGATTTGGGTTTGGTTCTAAAGATTCTACAGTTTCCTCCTTTTGAACCTTTATCCTTATCTTCTTTTAAACATTTGACTTATAAATTTCTCTTAGCTTTGGCTACTGGTCGTAGAAGGAGTGAAATGCATGCTTTATCCATTACTGAATCTTTTATGCCTTTTTCTGCAGACAAGTCTTCAGTTACTTTACTTACTGATCCAGCCTATTTAGCAAAGAATCAGTTGGCAGAAAAGGGTTCAGGTGTTATTGTGAATCCTGCTTTACCTCCTTCTGTAGGTAATCAGAGTCCTGTTCAGACTTTGCTGCAGTATTTATCATCTTAGGCTAGTCTTAGACCCTCAGGTTCTGCTAGACTTTTTATTCCTGTTAAAAAAGGAATTCGTGATATTTCGGCCAAAACCATTTCTACCTGGATTTGTCAGACAATCATGTTAGCTTACAAGATGCCTCACCCGAACCTTTGTATAGACATCAAGTTAAAGCACATGAGGTTATTGCATTAGCTTCTTCTTGGAACATTTTCAATTCCTCCTCTTTATCGGAAATCTCATCAGAAGGTTTTAGGAGGTCCAATAGTACCTTCTCCAACCATTATTTACGTTTGAAGCCCCATCATTGTGATAACCTCTTTTCATTAGGGCCTTTGGTTTCTGCTCAAACAGTTATTTTTTCTCATTCCTGTAATTAAGGGGGATTAAGCTCTGCGTTAAATTCTGTACATCTAAATTTATGATGGTAACGTATTTATTGCAATAAAAACTAAATTTTTAGAATTAAACTTTTATTTTGTAAAATAAATACTTACCATCATAAATCAAAGGTCCCACCCACCTCCCCTTCATCCCCCTTTAATATTGCCTCTGCAATAGGTCAAAAGTGATGAAGGTGTAAGGCGTGCATGCGTCAGGTTGGATTGAAGTTATATATGGGGTATTCATGTTGGTTGGTTTCCAGTTGCACAATTTATGATGGTAAGTATTTATTAAATTTATGATGGTAAGTATTTATTTTACAAAATCAAATTTTAATTTTAAAAATTTAGTTTTTGTGAAAGAAAGTATTTTCTTTCTTGGTAATAGTGTATGATAGTAAAATATTATGAATACTTTATTGAACTTTTATTTAGTGTATGATAGTAAAATATTAATACGGTATTGAACATTATTTAGAGTTAGAAATAAAGGGAGGTATGGGACAACTCTAAACTAAAGCTGAATTGTATAAAAAGAAGTTTTCAACAACTGGGCCTGGACTGTATGTCCACTCTATAAAAAAAAACAAACTAGTATGACTAATCATACTAAGAATAATTGTGGTCTGATTTGAAATTTTTCAGTGACTTTATACATCAGAAATATCAACACAAATACCATTTCTCAAAATGGACTTCTTCCATATTGGCTGGTGCTGTATATGATGTGTCTATGATTGTATCACCATTTTTAGGAGGATTAATTGTAAGTCCACAATATTCAGTTAAAAATATTTATCTAGAACTCCAGTATAAACCCAAAATAAAGTAAAACCTGTTTTAATAGTACAAATGCAAGTGTCGGGATAAAGTAAAGTGGCCCCATATGACAAATGACCATTTAATCAAGATTCACTTTGAACTGCAAAATTGGATTTTAGTTTATGTCTGGCATGATCAAGATATTTTCTTCACCAACACAACTAGAGGCTCCCAGGAGCCTGTATCGTTCACCTGGATTCAATATGCCAATCAACGGTCATAAAAGCACCAAAGAAAGAAAACTCTGTATTATTGGACATTATTCTGAAAGAGGACAATCTAATAACCATGGCTGCTAAATCTGGTTTCAATTGGCTAAGCGCTTTCAAGCAAGAAGATTTTTTAAATGAATTTTTGCATGTTAAACTAAGATTGTATGTGGCGGCCATTGTTGTTGACGTTCCAGGTCATCTGACATAATTCTGAAAAAGGACCACCAAAAGACCATTTCTGCCAAGTTTGTTTCCAATTACTCAATGGTTTCAGACAAGAAGATTATTTATTAATTTTCCAAAGGCGTTCTATGTTAAACTAAGTTTGGCTGTGGAGACAATCTTGGTTGACTTTCTGGGTCATCGGACACAAGAAAATTATTTAATGAATTTTGCCATAGTTTCCTACATTTGTCCTTTGTTAAACTAAGTTCGGCTGTTGCATTCCGGATCATCAGACACAATTCTGAAAAAAGGAACACCTAAGGACCATCTCTGCCATGTTCGGTTCCAATTGGCTTAATGGTTTCAGACAAGATTTTTTAATGAATTTTCCCATAGGGTTCTATTTTAAACTAAGTTCTGCTGTGGTGGCCATCTTGGTTGACATTCTGGGTCATGGAACAAATTCTGACAGAAAACCATAAGGACCATGTATTCAAGTTTAATTAACACTTTAAAACTCTTGAAGAGAGATTAAATCACTACTGAAGTCAGGTGGCCGTTAAGTAGGTTTGACTGTACAAAATGTATATATTAGACTGATATGTGGTTTAAAGTTTAAAATCAAATAATTCAAAATCGATTATAGATTGTTAGATAAAGCTGACATCTTGAAATGCAGTTTTGCTGAAAAAAAACATTAAGGTTAAGTTTTTTATGCCATATGTTTGCTTTGATTTGTAAATAGAGAATTGTTATTTAACAAAGTTCAGAGAAAGCTGTTTATTGGAAAATAAATTTATAGCAAATATTTGACAGTTTATATTATATAATAATATATTTTTTATCCTGCAATCAAGTTATTTCTGGTTTAATAACAGGTAGAATAAACTTTAGTCCTGTAGGTCAATGACCTAATAAAGCCTACTGGTACTTGTTTACATGAAGAGCGTGAGGAGCATAGTAAATGTACCAGATGACATCATGGTGTTTCACGCATTTTCATGGCAGCTGGATGTCAACTTTAAACGTAATTTTAACGCATTTTACGCATGTAAAGGGGATTGCAGGATAAAGACAATACAAAAGTCGTTGTCGGAAAATATAAAATTTATTTGGGCTCACTATAAAACATTTGGAAAAGGCTCACTAAAACCTGCCTTTTCTCGTGTTTCGAAAGCTCGCCCAAATAAATTATATATTTTCCGACAATGACTATGTATTGTATATATATTTTATAATAAAAAACTAAAACTAAACTTCTCTTTGACACATTCCCTGTTTCCATTTTCTATTCTATTATATGTTTTAAATATATGCATGGTCCATTCTTTTAGTCATTCCCTAAATTTTTGACCTTTAGAACTCAGACACATAAATTGTTGAAATTTACACACACAGTGCATCGAAATTGGTGATGAAATATGTTTTATTTTCAAGTTTCTATTATTTTATTAGAGAGAACATTATGCATATCTAATTTATTAATAAAGGGGAAACCCATGTTTGGCTTTAAAGAAAATATGTTAAAAAAAAAACTCATTTACCCTTTTGGAAAAATATAGTGACTTTGGTATGTTCAAAGAATTTAGCCAGAAGTTCTGTTGCATCCCTAATTATATTTTCAGGATATTATTGGCAGAAGAGGAATACTTGCTTTCTCATGTGCCTTACTTACTATACCAGTATTTGGGTTATTAGCCTTTACGTATGTGTACCCACTGGTTGCTACTCTTTGGTTAGGAGTTACATACTCATTTGCTGCGGTAAGTAACAATACCGGTAATATCACTATATGATATGCTACTTACATGATTTAATTAAGAAATAAAAGTGTAGAAATTGATTTTGACAAAAAGCCATTCTTTTCGACTTTGTAAAATTAACTGAATATTATTCATTGATAAACTAAATCAATCAACGCTACCCAACAGACAGAACCTTGGACAATGAATAACATGAAAGAGCACAAAACAGAGTTATGATAGTTTGATTTGGGGTGGTGTAGAGTATATTTTACTTGGTCATTTCATTGTATATAGCATGCACAGGCAAGTAATATACATCATTTTAGGTTTTTAAAAAGTTATAGTAAAAAAATTTAAAAAGTTAAATGTGTACACCAGATTTTACCTCATTCATGTTGTTTGATTTGAATGTCATTGTAGGCAAGTATGTGGCCATCCATCCCACTTGTAGTTAGTCAGGCAACTGTTGGTACTGCTATGGGTTTGACTACATCTATACAGATGATTGGAATTGGAATATCTAATCTTGTTGTTGGTAAAATATTGGGCAAAAATCAAAAGTAAGTAGATTTATAATATCTATATCATCAGAAGAAAACTTGTAAAATTCTTCAGAAAAAACACACTATGGACATGATGATCAATATAAATGCTTTTCATTTTGTTTGCCATAAATGGGCATACAAAACTTGTACAGTTGGCCCATGGTACAATGACCTTCAGTACAAAGGAATATTTAGTTTCTGACAGAATCTCTTGGGAACAAATGTGAATAGATCTAAATTCAACACAATATTTGGTATCCGACTCCGACAGTGAATTAAAAGAAAATTACAGAAAACATTATATGGTGCTTAATATACCGGTAAAACATTACAATAACACATCAATAATTTGTCGATCATCTGATGAACTCTGTAATAGATTAAACTGTGCACCACTTATTGTGGACCTGTTTCTGTATTGTTACGAATCACAATTTAAGTCCAAAATCAGCAAAGACTCAACGAAACATCTGATACAAAAATTTAATAACACTTCTAGATAATTGGATGATATTTTGGCTGTCAATAATGACAACTTCAGTATGTACTCTAAAGAGATTTATCCTGTTGAACTTACTCTGAATAAAGCTAATACTAACAATGAAAACTGCCATTTCCTGGATCTTGATATATATATCTCTAACGGGAAGCTTAATACTAAAATTTACAATAAGAGAGATGATTTTTCATCTCTTATTGTAAATTATCCATTTTTAGATGGTGACGTTCCCTTGGCACCATCATATGGTGTTTATATATCTCAACTTCTTAGATTGGCTCGTGTATGTAACAACGTACTTGAATTTAAGGAAAGAAATCTCTGTATTATTGAAAAATTATGACAATAGGGATTTCGATATCACAAACTTGTCAAAACTTTTACTAAATTTTATCATCGGTACACTCATAGGGTCTTTGCATCGGAAATACATGTAAACACATTTATTCTAAAACCAGGTGTTGGCATGATATTGGTTATGTTCTTCTCATATAATATATGACAGCATGATACTAAACCCCTAACAGGAGGGATTGTGGCTGAATTTCTATATGATATCGACACAATCTTTCAATTGAGGTCTTGAGCTGGCATGTCAATAACTGCTAGTAGTCCTTTGTTAATATATACTGATCATTGTCATTTTGCTCAGTTTCTTTTGTTACCTTTTTAACATCAGACTCAGACATCTTTTGAACTGAGTTTTACTGTGTGTTTCGCTGTGTGTATGTTTATTCCACATTAGCTAAGAGGTATAGGGGGATGGTTGAGATCTCACAAAACATGTTTAACCCCGCCACATTTTTGCACCTGTCCCAAGTCAGGAAACCTCTACCCTTTGTTAGTCTTGTGTGTTTTTATAATTTTGGTTTATTTGTATGTTTTCGGAGTTTAGTGTGCTGTCCATTTTGCTGAACTAGTATGCATTATTGTTTAGGGGCCAGCTGAAGCCCACCTCCGGGTGCTGGATTTTTTGCTATGTTGAAGACCCATTGGTAGCCTTTAGCTGTTTTCTGCTCTTTGATCGGGTTGTGGTCTCTTTGACACATTCCCCGTTTCCATTCTTTATTCTACATATTTTTTTATAGTTGAACATACAAGCACTAAACATGTCAATTTATCCTTATTTTCTAACAAGACTGCTTGGGTGGATTAACATTTTTAATAAATGTGTTTACAATGATTTCACTAAATTATCTGCTCCATTTGTAACTGTGTTTTTTGACAGTTCTAATTGTTTACCTTCATGGCCTGTTTTTTTTTTCATTTTATTTATTGAACATGGTATTAAGTTACAAATTAAAAATTAAATATTTTATTATTCTATAATACTTTTTGAACAAATGTAACTTTACAAATGATTAATGCACACAGAATTGTCATCATACTTTGTGTAATAAATAAGCAACATATACATGTACTTGTTTTAAGTAAATCTGCTGTTGAAAAAAAATCTCGAAATGATAAGTTTCATTATAATAGCAAATTCAGTTTAATTTCAGTGTTGGTCTGAAACCAACATGGTCATTGTAAAGAGGGTTGACTGTATCAATATAGTTTTTGGGCTGAAGTGGCTGAGTGGTCTAGGTAGTTTATGACTACTAATGACCACTAGCCTGTGAACAATGGGCAGTGAATTGTCATCTAGCTGGTGGTGAGACAATGATTGACATTTTCCTTCCATTGGTAGTTCTCTCATGGTACTCTGACAATAAAAACTGGCTGCCACTATATATCCAATTGTGCTGAAAGTGGCATTAAATGACACCAATAGAATTTTTGTCCTCCTGTTTAAGCTACTATTCACAGTGTCCTGATACTTTTGGGAACTTTTGGCAACAAGCCTCTAAACTTCTCTTTGACACATTCCCTGTGATGAAGGCTAATCCAGTTAAGTACATAATTAATATCTGTTTTACATATATATTTAATTACCTCCTCTCAGACAATATGGATTTTGGGGAACCCTTGTTTCATCCCTTCAGTAGTTATTCCTTTGACATACATGATTTGTTGGCACATATGTTAGAAATTTGCATTGGATAAATTTTATAATATTAAAAGTATTCATTTCCCTCCTGCAAAGGGAACCATCTGGATTTTTCTCTCCTGTTTAATAGGGTAATTTGTCTTGTAATCAGTATCTTGATAATTTCTGGTTTCGTTTTAATTTAACAGGAGCTGATTTAGGTTAATCCGGACAAGCTCTTCATACACACATAGTCTGGTATATTTATTTTGAGTTTATGATATCATTAACTCACTATGTCTACTTCAGCAAGAAACCATAACATTGCTATGTAATGGGTAAAAGAATATAATATAATCTTATTTTACAGTTTAACAGAAGAAGAATCGTTATTAAGATGGAAGTATGTGATGATTTTCTTACTAGCTAATACATTAGCTTGTGTAACAACAACAGCATTCCTGAACATTAACGATAAAAGAAGGGTAGGTTTTTTAATGTTTTATTTTCTAGACTTTCTACATAATACTTAAACCCTCAGAGATATTTTTCAAATGTTGTCGCATCATTGTGCAGCAGACTATTATGAAGTACAGAATTTTTTTGTATATAAACTCATGAAGATTGATGATAATATCAATGTCCCTCTGATATAGCTCATTGCAGAACAATTTCTGAAGAGCAATGGAATATCAAGCTTTAATCTGTATTGAAACAATGAATTGTGATTCGTGGATATCAACCTTTAGTACTTTGTTGAATACATCTATCATGTAACCTTTGCCAAAACAAGTTATACATGGTCAGTTAAACTTTGAACTTGGATCGCTCAAACACTACCGATGGCTTGAACCGTTTTGAAATTCCCCTCATTTTTCATATTAAAAAAAAATTATAATAACCTAGTTTTTCAAACACTGATTTTTCCAAAAGTTGAACAAAATGTTTGGTCCCGACAATGATACAATTGTGTATTTTATTATGGTAAACTTGAACTCAAGAATTAAATGGACAATCATGTTCCCCCTGATATGTACAGGTATGCATCTAACAATCAAAGTTATGATAAAAATAGATGAGGCTGAAAGGTAAATATTTACTGTTTCATGTAATAAAGATGCCATGATTGTAATTAAGAAATATTTTATGATAGTGAACTGCAATACCAAGTTGTATACTGTATAGCTCTAACAATTTTTCCTACTTGAACAAACTTTGTTAAACCGATTTGAACAGTCCCTTGGAGTTCTACTGTGTAGTAAATGTTGAGTTTTTACATTGTAAAGAAATTTATTGTAACATTCTATCTTTCAATAGGGTGGAGTTCTGAACCTGAGTAGGAAACAGAAGCAGAAGATTATAGATGAAATAAATAATGAATTACCATCAGAGGCAGATGAAACAAAGCCACTTTTATCAGATAAACACAACATTAACTAGATTATAACAGCTTCCATTGCTAAAGTCTAAATTCACATACAATTTCAGGGCTCACCACACTTGAAAATAACAGGGAGACTCAGAGTCTCCCTCAGGGTAGCAACAGGGAGACTTCAGGGCATGACAGGGAGACTTCCAAGTCTACCAGAGAGACTGTTTTTTCCCCCAATTTGTCGCCTGTCGAGTAAATACCTGTTATTTTGTGTCTTATAGTGTATACTATACATTCCTTTATTGTGTTTTATCCTGTATTGTTTGAGATTTTATCTACATTTACTCCATATCCTTCCAATTTAGTCATAATCTGAGATTTTGTCTCATGTGCATTTAATCAATATCCTTTGAGAATTTTTCATGATGAGTCCTGGGACTCATCATTTTTCAGAATGGTGAGTCCCAGCTGATTTTGATGAGTCCCAGTCCCAGGACTCATCACCACCTTTTTAGCATACATTGCTGCATGATTTTGACCATGGTAGGCCTATTGTACTATTGTTAAAGTTTAATGAAAATCATGTGCTGCCTTAAAATACTGACGAATATAATTTGAAATTAAAAAAAATAAAAAAAATGAAATTATGCAGTGGTGCTCCAAACTTGGAAGAAAATTTCTGTTACAGATATGAGCAAAAATATTTGTACCTTTTGACACAACTTATTTATTATTGCCATTTTATTTTTTAATATTTATTTATCTATACTCTTTACTATTAATTTTTCTCAAACATACTCTTAAAATTCTCCCATTCACTTTGCTTGAACACCTTAATAATCAATACATGTATTGACAAAATTTCCATTTGTTCATAGATATGTGAAAATCCGCTAAATTTATTTTTAAATAAGGTCTACTTATTGTTACCGGTCGGTAAAAAACACCGTGTCCAATGAAAAATCACGAGAATTCCGATTGCCGCCATTTTCTAGCTTACTTTTTTGTCGTTTCTTTCCCCTTCCTCCAAGAAAACCAAAAATGGCGGCTCGAGATTTTTAATGAAAATTACAGTCTTCAGACGCAGCTGATTACGTATGTTGTTCGGAGGCGCCTTACTTAAAAACACAGGGCGACTCATTTGTCGCTCTGGAGCCGATGACAGGGCGACATTGGCGAGCATTAGGTGACTTAATCGCCCTAATCGCCCAGTTTGGTGAGCCCTGCAATTTGTATTGCAGATTCTGATTCTAGTCAAATCTTGAACTATATATTATCAAGTATCATATATGCAAGTAACAATATACTTTTGTATCCTTAGGTATATCACATCAGTTTTATTTTCTGTAACTGTATGCAACAAAAAGATGTTCCAAGTGATAACCAAAATTCAACATCTTGTTGAGCGATTGTCCACTGTATGTTTGATCAGACAAAATATATTTTAAGCTACCATGACATTTTTCCCAGATTCAACTAGGTAGGGAAATATAATTTTTTTTATAGTAATTAGTGGATAATTTGAATTTTCAAAAGTGTCGAAAATTTAGGGTGTCGAATAATTAGAGTTATTACAGTAATCAAGCAAAATTTCTGCAGTTCAAATGCTTTTTGACATATTTTCTTGTCAATAATTTCTATTCTTGACAAAATGATGAGGAAGTATCAGAAATGCTTAGGTTATTTTGTTATAAAAATTACAAATCAATTACATTTACAAGAATACATGTATATTTGAACCTTCTTATATTGAAATTGTGTAGCCTGTAAATTTTGAGGGAGGTAGTAGTTTTATACCCGAGTGCAATGAATTTTCATTAACTGATATTAAAAATTACAAATTTCATCAATTTATCAATAACGTAATTCTTAATAATGATTTCATGGCTGTGAGGTTCAAAACATAAAATAATTTAAATTTTGTTTAGTTTCATTATTATTCGCGTATTTTTAAATGCCTGTTTTAATGTTCTCATATATTTAAATGCTGAATTATATGATACAGTTTGTGTACAGAGTGTGGCACTTTTCTAATAAAAATTTACAATTATGAATCTGGTTCTAAAAATATTTATCATTGCATGTTATACTCTAAGTTGTCAAATCTGAACCAAACCAAACACCTTCTTGAGGTATTTGACCATAATTGACCATATTCAAATGTCCTGGATGAACCTTCGAAAATAAAGGCAATGACTACATACCCAACTTACCATCAAAGATGCCACTGACAAACTATAAATTATGTTTTAACTTGGGGAATGATTTACATGTATTTATGGAGGCTTCAAACTTTTGGTTAAAATTATTTTCAATAGGAAAGAAATATAATTTATGGTCTTTATCTACTGTGGGTCTGGCTACGTTAAAAGTAAAATAGATATTTTATTGCAGTAGGGTATTTGCTATCAATTAAAATTGTGAATTTTGACGATGAAGCTATAAAGGAGTACCGCTACATTTGTACCAACATGGTTTTTGCTTCACCCTTTTGGTCTTGAATCTCTTTTCAACCTTTCGGGTTATTATTTAAAAGAAGTTTTTGTAAATTGGCACAAATAACAAGTCATAATTCAACTTATACATTAGAATTTGTATTATAGAATATTTCAATCTGTGTTAACCAAAAATCCAAATAAGTGAATATTGTTTTGCCAGAGTACTAAGGTGAAAGTTAATAGAAAGTTATACTTTCAATATTGGCCGGGTTACAGTAATACACGGTGAAATCCGGGTTACAATGCTGAATGTCGGGCAGGTGGGGTAAGTAGGCTACCTATTTTGTGTAATCAACTCCTCCTACAGTTTTCAATTCAGAGCCTTCAAACCTGGTAGAGTTTGTATATATAATGGACATGTGCACCTCCTATTACGGATACATTTGGAACATTTTTGCAGAATTGCCGGATTGTGAAACAGTCAATTTTTAGCAACATTCACAAATTTTCCTTCCACTATAAGATGAAACAAATTTATAGTTGATGTGAAGGATAACTTGTAGTTGTAGCATAGCCACTTCTTGTATAATAATTCCACCTTACATATTTTCATTTATCTACTATAAAAATGTTTTAGTCACAAAATTCTCAGCAAGTATACTTGTTGGCTACCATATCTCGCCAGTTACCCAATCTCTCAGCAAGTATACTTGTTGGCTACCATATCTCGCCAGTTACCCAATCTCACCATCCAAGGATTTTTCTGTCAACTTGACACTGGCAGTTAAAATTTTATTCATTGTTTAAAATCAAAAAATAGAAATGGCTATTGGTGAGATTTGGTTATTGGAGAGAAATGCTACTCAGCCGGTAGGACATACATGTAACTGATTTTGTAACTTTTGGCACAGGTATTTCCTAACTAATACAGCTTTACATTTTGCAACTCTCTTAATACTTGTAATCTCTAAGCTTACAACTCATTCATTCCTTCTTGTTATGACTGGGCCTGTCTACTTAGAATATTTGAGACAGTTAGATTAATACACATTTATGTGCTCTATCAACAAATGGGACTATCTGTTTGAGCAAACACTACATGGAAAAAACAGATTAATTCTGTCAAGAATTACAATTGTAAAAAGCAACATCAGGCAATTGTGTTCATTATTTCTAAAATCAAAATAAAAACTAGCTTGATGATTGTTTATTTCACAGTATACAATTAACATCTAAAAATCATGATTACATTCAGATGACTTTTTTACTGCCATAAAAATAAAATAATTGTAAAATGCTAAATCAGTAAATAATAAATAAAGGGCTTCGATATGACCACAACATGTCAACAGGTAAACAATTAAAGTAAGTGTGGGCTCGCTTTGCTTGACCAATAGAAGTTTGATCTTATAATATACATTACACAGAAATATTGGACCTACCACAAAAACAAGATGAAAAACCAACCATGTTGATTTTTTTACCCCTTTAACTCCCTATATCTCGAAAACTGTAAAGATAGTAAAAATCTGTTGACTGAAAGATGAATTAAAAGAAAACTAAACTCTGATGAAAAATAAACATTTTATGTTTCCGCCAAAATTTTTAACTTTGACCCCTTGTATCTCGGAAACAATAAAAAAAAAGTTGTGGACATACAACAGGCAGCAGTCATCAAGATGAATTAAAAGAAAAAATCCCTACTAAAGTTGGATGAAAATAACGTTTTAGGTGTCCTGCAAAATGGCTAATTTTGGCCCCTTTAATCCCATTTATCTCTGCAATCACAAAAGTAACTTCTATTGTATTTCTTATGAAGAAGCATTTAAAAAAAAATCAAAATCAGGTAAGAAATAAAATAGTTGCGAAAATTAAGGTGTGCCCTTTTTTTGGCCCCTTGTATCTCTAAAACAGTAAGAGATAGTGAAAAAAGGATCATAAAAGAAGTTTCTGGTCTTCATCAAAGAACATTAAAAACCAAAATAATAAAACTTTAAATACAGGGTACTTACACCAAAATTATAATAAATCGTTAATGACCCCCACAAAAAAATGGGAGGACAAGCTTTCCCAAATTGAATCCCAACCTGTATTTCATATGGGGAACATTGTGGTAAAATATTATAAGGATAAGTTCAACAGAACAAAAGTAAATGACCAGAAACCTGGCTGTCTGCAGAAGCAGCCAATGACATGCGTGTACCATAATACGACAGAATGTGGCTGACTTTGGGTAAGTGATATTACATATTTTCCTTATCTAAAGGAATCAGCCACAAATACTGCACTTCATGTTCTTATTATTATCATTCCATTGCCATACATAGAACTATTTAGGGAATGTAAATTAAGTTTGCCTGTGCATATCAATAATAATGTGCACAAGGAACAGCTCTGCAAGCAACTGATCAAATTGCATTTAAAAATAACATTTCGGCTGAGATTCTGACATTTTGATCTTGTTTTATATCTGTAAGGACTTAATTACCCAATGAATGAAAATTTTTCATATTTCAATACATTCATCATAAAAAAAGTTCAAAATAATCATTCTTCGCCAAATACCGGTATGTTAAATTTTATACTGTTGTGATTTTCTAATGCAAATGTCATATCAATTGACATGTATCTGGTATACATATGCTATCTTACATGAACAAATGACAGAGATACTGAATGGATTAAAGGGTAAAAAACCCAATGTAAAAGTGACAAATGAAAAATACAACGAGAAGTATAAAAGTCCAAAGGGTTCAGCTAATTAGCCTTGATGAGATTTGTTGACTTTTATCATTTATTTAAAACAAGTACCAAAAGTTATCTGAGTGACAGCAGTTTTTCCTCTATTATTGTTCTGAGCCATCTGTACTATGTAGTTTCTATAAAATACTTGCTATCTTAGGTATTAACAGGAAATGAGCTGTCAAACTGACAGAAGACCAGATTTTCCAATGGAAATGTGGTTAACAAAATCATATCAAATCAACATCACAATACACATATAAAAAATAACATGATTTTATAAACACTGTTGGAGATATTGTCACTCCACAGAATTCTTTTACAGGAAATATCTGAGAGAAATAATGAAAAACTTTCAACAAAAAAAATTAACTTTTCACAATAAAACAAGTTTTTAGTATAACAACCCCACCATGTTATTGTTGTTTTCTAACAATGGTAATAACTGTAAAAAAAAAATATGTAAATGAGAGACATGAAATAAAATTTGATTTAAAACTGATGTCCTCTCAAATAATAAAAGCATATCTGAAGGGTTGTTGGAAAATGTTGAAAAACCATAACTAATAGTACCAGTTGAAAACTTAGTCTGGAAATGGCATTCCAAACAACTCTTAACACAAGCTTTTGTTGTACTCGGTATTATATCAAAAGTATTTTTTGGGAAATTTTCTTATCTGCAGGACAGTGAAAAAAAACTCAGAACCTAACAAATATCACTGTATCCAATCTACACTGGTTATGGCTGTTTGAATTTATCCAAACTTTCTGTGCCAAAATGAAAAACAATGACTTTTGAAGACATTTGATTTATCCAACAGCAATGCATTCTAAACATATTTTTACAATTTTGTAGCTAGATGTGGGAAAATTGAATAATTCCAAACTACAATACTTAAGACAGTCTGGACTTACAACAGTAATTATCACAGAAAAGAAATGAAGATAAATATTACCCCCTGTACATTGTATTTGTTCCCAATTACCAAAATTTAGTTTGAGGGTGTCTATCAGATGGAATGTTTAAATCACTAAGTGTGTATATGAAAAAATTCACATATTAACACTCCTGACAACTAAGCTTACTATAAAACTCCTATTTATTAGGTATCTTTACTTGATCAAAACTACCTTGCATCTCCTCTTCAATCTAAAGATAGCACAGGATTGTATACTTGTTAGAGTTCATATAGCTCCAAATTTATTACAAACAGCCGGGACAAAACTAATTCATAGATTCTCATCATTGTCCAACCCATGCACACATCTATATGCAAATTTTTTAATTTCCATCTGTGGGTCATGCAAGAGATGAAGTATTCATTTTCCCTATAGAAAAAGAGTGACAAACAGTAAAAAATTTCTGAAAATCTATCTGCCAACTTCAATCTTTTATAAAAGATCAAATGAAAATCTGAGAAATGTTTTTGTTGGTCTTCAAAATATTTTGTGCAATACTATTCAGTGTATGATTATCAAATAATACTGTTAAATACTGATATAACAGTAAATGATTAAAGGTCGCAAGCAGGAAATCATTATGTTCTCACTTTTCTGTTGATTTTGTCATATACTTCAGGAAAAGCTTGTTTACAGAAAGGTAATTCATCTCTCATCTTGTTGTATAATGTATGATCAAACATGGAGTAGAATTCATCCCTTGTCATATAAGTATCAGCATACAACATCTGAAATCTTTAAAAAAAAAAAAAGAGAGATAAAATTCAACAAGTGTATACTTTTACAACGAATTGAGAAATTTCTAAGTACAGAAGTCATAAGACTTCAGAATCCGGCACAGTCCTGCAGACCGATTTCTTTGCGTCAAATTTGATATGAAAACCCAAAACTTTATCATATTGACAAACATTTTATTAAAAATCATATATTGAATGAATATGCTTGCCTTTATCAGTAATATATAATAATATATCTTGAAATTGAACAAATAATTTATAAATATAAACAGAACCAGGGTCTATATTGTGACGCGTGATCTGAGTTGTAGTACAGAGTCGAGTTGTCTTTCTTATCCTAGATTACGAATGACTCACCGGCCACTTTAGTTTACAGAAACATTTTAAGGGGATAGTTCTATAATAAAAATAAATTGCACTTAAATATCATTGACTGCATGTAAAATTACTGAGCATTCCATGTAATATTGAAATGACAATATAAGATTTCCAATTTTATTGAAGTTATATTTAATTTTCTATTTTTATGATAAAAATCAATTAAAATCATAGTTGTATACTAATATAGAGGTTTTTGCTAGAATAACAATGAACTTATAAATCTGGTGAAAAATGTATTTTTACTGATACCTATAGATTAATTTTCTTGGGCTTAAGGCCTTTTATTTTTAATTAATTGGTTTACAGATTCTTTTTTTTCAAAAATAGGGTTGGTCGGTCAGGAAAAAAAAGAAGAAGAAAGAGGGAAAATCATGTACTTTTGAACAATCTTGGTTATATTGTCAAATATGCAAAGGTTGCAAAAAATCAGTGAATTCCCTCTTTTGAAACCCAAATGTCAGAATATCTAACTTGAAAGGTGTTGTTCAGTAGACCGTTCCCTTTTTAAGGGATCCGACTCGTCAACTACGACAACTTACAATGAGTGGATTCGATATCTTACGGAATCAAGATATTCATACAAAACGAACTTAAAAGCCGCATTGATTCTATTAAGAAATTCGTTTCATAAACTTATTTCGGAAAATGGCATCAACTAACGTCTATAAATAGATATTTTTTTTTGGATCATGTTTACAAGTATTTTATTGTTGGATAATCTATTTTTAGACGAATTGGAATATAATCTTTTATGAAATTTTGATGCAAAAAGGATTTTAATTTATTTTTATTTTTGGGATAGTTGATTTCAGAGGGACGGCGGTAATAAAAAACCTAAACTTTCAATTTTATTTTTTTTCTTCAAATCGGCAAAATCGGGTTGGCGGATCCGTAAACCAACTTATTAAAAATAAATGGCCTAATGTATGTGTCACAGAATTATTGAGTAACAAATTGAACGATTACATTTTTGTCAGCCAAATTTTACTGTTGTCAATATAAAAAGAGTAACCTACATCTTCAAGACCAACTTAAAACCAAACGAACAGAGAGACAGTACTAAAATTCAAATCCTGCCGATAGACCTATACCTTAATGAAGCTATCCAGCTAATTCTGTTTCCTCTGAGGAGTCTGAGTTCATTTGCAATAAACCAAACTAAATATGTGATAAAGGTCATTTATTCAATAATTCTTTTTAAAATCAAGAATGACAATAAAATACAATAAACAGTATAACTTTGAATAAATGACAATATTTAGCAAAGGTGGGGAATTAAACAAGAGGCCCAAGAGCCTGAATCGCTCACCTGTTATCTTTTGTGTACCAGTAGATCTTGAATCAATGATTATTTTTGCTATTTAATGTATACCATCACAATTTTCTCCTTAATATTGACCTGTACAGCTAAAATATAGAATCCTGAACCCAAATAGATATGGTTGCTAGGGACTTTTTAATGGCATTGACTCTTGACCTTCAATTTTGACTTGAACAGGTAAATTGTAGGGTCCTGAACCGAAATATATATGGTTGCTAGAGACTTTTTCATCGGTTGCTATGGACTTTTTCAATGGCATTGACTCTTGACCTTTCTTTTCACCAATCGTGGCAGGCCATAAAAATACATGGACTTTGTGTTAATAAAGTAAATTTTTTATGCTATTACTAAAAATGGTCTTAACAGTAAGTAATTTATTTACTATCAAAGAATTGAAGATTACATATTTAAATACAAAGTAAAACAGACTAAATTTACTAAGTTAAAGCTAATTTTTGTCTACTTAATTCAAAGTTGAATTCACTAAGGAAAGTACTATTGTACTTTATTTTAGTTTCTGATCACACCAGATTGATGTAAGAAACCAAAATTTGAGACAAGAAAGTTTGCTCTTACCCATTTACTTTGTTCACATAAGCTTCCAAGTTCCTAGTTGTTCTTTTAGCTTCATAATTTTTAGCCTTTGGTGCTCCATAAGCTCCAATATCAACATACATTTCATCATGAGTACCCTGAGGGTGCACCATTCCTGGCAAATTGTACAACTTAAAAGGACATAGCCATAAAGGATACATCTACAAACAAAAGACAACTAAGAATGTTTTAAGTCTGTAACTAGATCAAGAAGGTACTGCACACAAAATACCAGATGCACGTATGATTGTATGATGATTTACTGATGCTGATTTTTGGTTTGTTAAAACTTTGCCTTATGATTCACCAATTTCTATCAAATGGACAGTATGACATTTAAAACTCTCAGGTATTAACATTATATTTTTTATTAAGTGCTGCTTCTAAAGAACATACTCCATTATACAGTATAAAGAAGCAAACAAAACTGAAGATTCAATACCCTAAATCTTAACTATTAATACATTTTTACACAATCTATAGAATTAAACATATTTTATTTATTGTTGAAACTTTTTCAAGATGAAGAACAAAGATAAAGCACTATTCAGTTGGTCTTTGTATAATATTACAGTACAGGTTAGAATATTTTCTCTTAATCTCTCATTTATTTTTCCAATTTATAAATATTTTTCATCTTACATCAATTTCATCATGAAAGACTTTTAAAGCATCACTGAGGCAATTAATTGGTACCAGCATGTCTTGTATAATCTGATATTTTTCATATAATTTCTTTGTTGCCTCCCCTTGTGTCAGTTTCAATAGTGATATCTTGGGAGGAACTGTCCATCCAAACAGGTAACGAAACACTGGGTTGTTTCCAAATGGTATTATATCCTATAAAATTATATTCTTATTAACAAAAACGAAAAAGCCAAGTATCAAATCAAGTCACTCAATCCATGAAGTCTAAATTTAGTATGCTTTCTGATTTTGTCAGTGAGAACAGAATTTGAACAGCATTTTTTATGGAGTAAACTGCTTCTTTACAAAATAAATGCAAATAAAAAGGTTATAGCTGTTAAAACTCACCTTACAACTGAGAATTGATAGCTTCAAAAAAGTTCTATGTGACCTCAATTGGGTATAGTTATAGGTTAATCATCTGATTAGTAGCTGATTACAAAAAATTATGCTTATAAAAATATTTCAAGGACAATTTGAATATTGTGGGTAATTTTACATAAAAAGTTAAATTTCATCAAGTTTCTTCAACCTTAAGAGAATTCAACTGACCTGTAGTTCCCAGAAAATACTTCTGCTGTGCCTGTGATAATAATGTCGAAGTGGAATATACTCTGTTGTACGACCAGATTTAAAACAATTTTCTACATGTTTGAAAAACCAAGGTTTCCAAAAACATCCTATTGGGTTTATCTACAAAATAAAATTAATGTATATATTTATTTAATCAATAATTTGTATGTTCTTTTATGCATAAACACAATATATAATATGCTCTCTCTTTATTGTAAAAAGAAAAGAATGCAATGCATTTGCTATTAAAGAAAATTTCTAAATAAAAATAGAAGTATCATAAACCATGATTTGTTTGTTTAGTTGGGGTTTTACGCCATTTTCGGAGAGAACCACCGACCTTCGGTAGGAAAATTGGCAATCCTTGTCAATTTAAATAGCAGTCAAACACAACCCGCCACAGGTGAGATTTGAACTCACAACCTCAGTGTTGACAGGCTAGTGATCATTAGTAGTCATGACAAACTACCTAGACCACTCGGCCACTGAGGCCCCCATAAACCATGATAATTATCAACTGAAAGTTTCCCTTTTTCCTTGAATTTCTATTGAAAGAATGCAGTTTTTTTCCAGATATGGTTAAACTTTGGTCACTGGAAGATAAAAAAAGATTTTTTATTTGATTGAAAAAAGAAAAGAAAAATTACAATTTCATAATAAGGCTCAACCAACCAATCTTTGTTCTTATTTATTGTGGCTATATGCTTGGCACAAAGCCAACAAATGTCAATTTTTAAATTGCAAAGTGACAAAAACAAATCTTGAGCCATTTCCCCTACATGGCAAACATTCCACCTCTAAGTCAGTTTTCATAAGTAACCTGCAAAATGATTCAAATCTAAATTATATTCACTGGTTTAAGGAAGCTCCTAAAGGTTCACTTAATATAAACTAACATTTCCTTGTTCTGCTTCATCAGTCATATTTCCTACCATTATCACAGCTGAGTTTTCAGAATATACTAAACCTTCTACAAACATGTTTTCTTTTCCTTTATTAGATTCCTCTGTAAATATGTTAACAAATTCTGACTTTGTATGGACAGGTATGTATTCCATTTTCACAAATTTATTGGCTGGTATTATCTTGATAGTAGCAGATACTAGAAATCCAAGTGTTCCATATGACCAGGGTACTGCATAAAATAAGTCTGGATTCTCTTCCTAAATCATAACAGACCAATTTTATCATTAAAATTATCATAAATGTTTAATATCTTACCAGTAATTTATTTATAATAAAAATAAAGCTCTGTCACTAAAACTTGAGTCACTGAAAACATCATGGGTGTCCTGAATTAGTTTCAAAGTCTATTTACTTAACATTATATTGTTTAGGGATTGATTTTTATGGGGATGGGGAAAAGGAAAGAATTTGAATACAACTAAATAAAAGGTTTCCAATTGAGGTAGAAAAATGTATGATTTTAGTTTTGGGTTTTTTTTTCTCACTTTCTTCAGTAATTTATATTTATAGTTAAGTAAATTTTAAAGTTGCATGGTTTATTGAGAGAAAAAAATTTGACTGACATTTTTCAATGATAACATTCATAATTTTACCTTTGAACAAGTAACAACACTGCCATCTGCTAGAACAAGCTCATATTCAATGCAACAGTGTTGAAACAAACCAAAATTGTGGGAAGAAGTCTCTATACCAACTCCCATTATTAAACCACCTGAAAATAATTTATTGTATGAGACTGTTAGAAAAAAATAGTACATTGTATACTTCTCTGATAAATTGCTTCACAAATTTTACATGTTAAACATATTGTCAGTCTAGAACTTTCAATCAATTTAATTTATTCTACTTTCTTCAAATTTTCTATTTTAAAAATCATACCATATATTCCAACATTGATTTGTTGTCACAAAGATATAGCTGTGGAAAGTGCCAACTTCAAACCCATTCAACTCGTGATCATCATTATCAGTAGTTTCAGAAATTCATCTTACCAACAGTTAAATCATCTAGTTCTGGTAAAACTGGAAGAGTCCATCCATGAGGATTAAGGAAGGCCGTAATCTGACCCATAGTTGCAAGTGGTTCAACCCTAAGAGTTTGTTTATCATCATCAATTTCTAAAATGTCAATCAAATTCACTTCAATGTTTTGCATTTGCTTCTTGTAGAGTCCTTGTCTAAAACTAACAGTGGCCCAACCAGGACGTGCTGTACACATTTTGGTTTTGCCACCATTTTGTTTCCACTGCTTGACCTAAAACATGACATGACATATTTCATGTACTGATATTAAAAGTAAATATATAATGTTTCCAATTAAGAATCAATTAAATGCATTAGTAATTCTGTAATATCACAACATGTAGTCCCAGGACTTGTCTTTTTTAACCAAGCACATGGTAGCAATGACTGGTTGGCTGGGAGCAGTATAATATATCTGGATGGGGTGATATGTCTTCCTGTGGACTGTTACCTCATGAGCTAGGATGTTAAAATCCAGCTCAACCTGTTGATCTAGTACATAGCAAGGTTCATATTCATATCACATCAACATATTCTCATCCTGATATGCATGTAATAAAATTAATTGCCACTGGACGTTAAACAATAATCCATCCATTAATGGTAAAGTATGATATGATATTTTCGGAAAACAAATTTTTTCCATTACAATGAATAGAATATTTTTATTGTTCCAATCATGGGCCCTCGTACGGGCAATATATAGCAACATATTCAACATTGATTCATTAGCATAAATTACAATGAAAATAGAATAAAAGCTATGCTATGCTGGACAGGATCAGGGTTATCAACCTCGTCTGATATTTAGACAATCAATTATAGATTTCCCCAGAAATTTGAGTACTGATATATCTTCATTTGTAAAAAGCCATATAAACTTTGCCTCCTTTGGAAGATCTTTAAATTTTGTACAAAGCTCACCTATTTTATTAAACATGATTTCTCTGTTGTTATTATTTAATGGGCAATTAATTATAAAATGAAATTCATCTTCTGTTTGATTTGAAGAATATTTTTCACATATACTTTGCAAACGTTCTATATAGGGTTTCTTATATCGATCTCTTTCTATTTTCAGTTCATGGGCACTTATTCTTATTTGACATAAAGCCCTTCTCAATTGAACGTTGTTAATAGATAAATATGTTTCTCGAGAAAAACATTTTTTTATTTTAAAGTAGGTATTAAGTTTTCCCACTTGTTCTTCTGACTTTTTGTTCCAGTACTTTAAAAAACTATGACATAATTTACCTCTTACTGACTTTATTAACTCATTCATCTTTATTTGTGAATGTTGAATATTAAGTGTTTGTAGGATAAGTTTAATGGATGACAACCAACATTCTGTGTTGTCTGAAACCATACTTTGATTAGCAATGTATGCATCAAATAGTATACCACTTTCCATTTGATCTATTCTTAACCAGTATTTTAACATTGACAAAACAACAGAGAAATACAATGGGTATCTGCCAAGTTCAGACAGTACAGCTAAATTTGTGGATCTTTTATTTACACCCAAAATTTATTTTAGGTATTTAAAATGAGATTTGTCTAAAAAATCATTTATATAAATCTGTTGAAACAAGTACTCATTTTCTTTTTTGCATGCTGCAGAATTTGTTTTAAACATTCCTGTAATTTCACTACCATAGATCAGAATTGGTTTAATTGTATGATCATATAAATGAAGAAGAGTGGAGATACTTGGATTGGATCCGATGAAGATAAGGCTCTTTTCAATTGGAATACTGCCTTCATAGATTTCTTATACATATCTTCTTTACCTTGTTTAAAAATTCCACTTGATGTAAATTTCATTCCGAGATATTTATATTGATTTAAACACTCTATAATATCATTATTGAAAGTAAAATTGTCATGAAGGTGTTTACCAGGTTTATTAAAAATTAAAACCTGAGTTTTTGATAAATTGACCTCCAAGCACCACTCTTCACAATATTTGTATAGTCTATCAAGGTTCTTTTGTAAACCAGCCTTAGTATTGGAAAAAATAAGAATGTCTTCAGCATACATAAGACAATCAATTACTTGGCCATTTAGGTTAACAGCATCTGGACACTCTTTGAAAATATTTGGCAAGTCATTAATAAATATCTTAAACAGGTTTGGGCTTAAAATAAGATTCCCTTGCACACTTCAAGTAAAGCTTTTGTACAATTTTTATAACTAGACTACTGGGATGTTTTACCGATTTATTTTTAAAACAAATTCTTGCTTTGCCTGATATGATAAATACTATTTAGGTCCATATATCATACATTCAATAGTACATTTAAAAGTATATGAGTTTGTTTGAGATGTAAGAAATAATATCCAGCAAACTAAATGCCTGAAATTTTCATCTGGACATGATTCTAACCAGATATCCTGGCTTTGAACTCTAATGCGTTATAACCACTACACCATGGTGCCCTTTAGGATGTGTCTGATCCTTGTTTGAAAGGTGTGAAATTTAAGCAAACCAACGACTTTTCATAAAAATATCAATTTCAAAGGTACGCGAGGCCAAATAGTAATGTAACAAATAAATAATAATTATTAAAATCGACAACAATCAAATTTCTATCGTTTAACAAAATTTTACCTGCTTCTGCACATGTTTTACTTTGCTATTATGCTTTTTTGGAGCAGAATTAAGTTTAAATATGATCCAGTTCCTTAAATACATGAGAAGATCATACATTACTGACGTTGGTAACAGAAACAGACACACAAACACCCATCTGTAATTCTTAATAATGTATTCAAAGCCTCTGTATTTGGCCCACGTGCATATTGATATAACTGCTGATATTGTGACAAGCAATATATATTTTGGCTCAAGTTCTTCAATCATATTTACACCTTTTCTATGGTTGTCAATAACTCAGGGCAAAGGGCAGGTAAAGTGAAAGTAGAACTTCCGAATGAAGAGCCTCGATTTAAAATACCGGGATTTTTTTCCCGCCATCGTTTGTTGTTGGAAAGCCAGCTAATAAAGTTATATATTTTCAACAATGTGGATTCAAGTCCGAAGCTTCGATGGAAAGAAGAGTTTACAAGTAGACAACCTATCGAAACTTACTAAAATAGAAGATCTCAGATTGCGCCTGGTGGAGACATTTGAAGCACCGCCGGAAAGGCAACGACTCTTCTATCGAGGAAAACAGGTCAAACTTTTATCATTTGACTGCTTTACTTTTATACTTCATGCACTTGAAAGGTATTCTTTGATACTGCATGCAGATATGTATGGTACAGTAGTAGAACAGTGTTAGAAATGAGCGCTTGCCCGACAAAGCTGAAATCCCGTCGGGCAAGTAAATCACTGCTTGTATATTCCCGGCGGGCAAGTGAAAAATTAGCCTTAAATCGGTATCTCAGTACTTTCGCCATGATTCATTCATGATAACAGGGACTTTCGTCTAAGGACAGGACGGGGAAAGGACCGTAAAAAGTTTAGTTTGTAAGCTTTTACATTTCATAATATCTGTAACATACCTGAAAGAGATTGATCAAATCCGAGACAACCAAAAGCAATTTGTAATCTAAATCAAGCATTTTTTCTTAAAACAGAAACTAATTCCAAACATAAATAGACCAGAACAGCTGTAAAGTATTTGGATGTTGAGACGGGTGTTGAGATCGTGTCAGTTATGGACAAAATACGATGTCTGGCATAAATTTATGTAAATTGACTAACTTAAAGACCATTATGAAATTAAATTAAATTGCAACATCAGGTTTCTGTAACACGAGACTTCCTCCCGTTACTCCTGAACCAAAGACTTCAACCTGACTATGCCTACATCTTTTAGGGCACTTACATTTATTTATAAGAAAGCCTCAGCCTGCTTCTTGACGACTTGAGTTTTAAAGTTTTTTAATGGGCTACAGTACATTTTAATAAATACCCGTTTCATTTTTGGATTTTTTTCTTTATTTTGAACTTTGTCTTGGTAAATCTATTTTTTATTTATTCAAGAAATTAATTGGGAAAAATATCTGTGAATGTATAATTGCCTTTTTTTAACAATTGTTATGGTCGACCCTATCAATTGTTAAAAAAAGGCCATTATACATTCAAAGATATTTTTTTTCAAGAATGTATTTTAAGTGGAAAACAGTTGACTCTCTCTTTTAACAATTAAAACAATTAAAAATTAACCTTAGTATTGTAAGAAGTATTTATATAAATCTTGTAATAAGTATTTGTATAAATCTTTAGAATCTTGGTAGGCAAGTACAAGGGTGACCAGGGATGAGAAGCATATAGAATGAATTTTTGTAAATTTCTGCAAGTATACACATTTTATCTAGGCTATCACTTTCACCCGTTGACATCTTTGAACTTGTGAATGTGGTACAGAAATTACCACCATCAATCCTGGTAGAACTTTTGACACATTTTTTGACATTGGAGTTAATTGTTGAATATTAGTTTTGTAAATCTGAATAAGAAGTGTTAATATTTACAGGGTATTGTGAAAATAGATTTCATGTCACTGAGCAAGTTGTTTAATTTTCTTTAGTTGGAAGATGGCCATACATTATTTGACTACAGTGTTGGATTAAATGATTTGGTTCAGTTAATGGTTAGAGCACCAGACATAAAACCGCAAACAAAAGAAGATAAAAAGACTAATGGATATATTAGCAGTGATGAAGAAAGTTCAAAGTCAGATAAAGAAAATCAGCACGTATGTAAAGTACTTCAGACATTAAGAACTGGAGATGAAGGAGAATTATTCTAATTATTAACTGGTTTAGATTATTCCTGACATGTTGATTAGTTTCTTGTAAGCTGTGTATGGTTTGCTTGATCTTAGCTATTCCTTAGTCAGTTTAATATTACTTCCTGCAAAACAAAGTATATACAAGAGTATATCACCCTGTCTTTCTGGGCATGAATTTTGTAAAATGGAATTCAATGAAACTTCATATTAAAAAAGTTCATAATGAAGATGGGCTAGAGGCAAAATGACTGCTGTTGGACATCTTGACAGGGGGATAATTGATGAGCAATGTAAAGTTTGTAGGTATTGGGAATGAATCATTTTATGAGCCTGATTACAGTATGTTTATTTAGTATAGATTGTTTTACATTAATTGAAATGAAGAGAATGCTTGATGAAATCACCCACAAAGAGCATATTTTGTAAAGAAAGAATGTCACATTTTTCTGATATACATGTATGAATTAAAAGTCATAGGAAGATTTTGCAATTGAATCTCTTGTCATACACCATATCTGTTCTTTTGATGGTTGAGTTTAAACTTTTTTAAAACCTCGTTTGAAATTTGAAAATTGAGCTTTTTCTCATTTCAGCCAGATCCTGTTGATAAAATAGCAGATGATGAAAACAAAGAAACAGAGGCTAGCACATACAAGGTATAAGAAAATCATTATCTCTCTTAGCCAAATTTCAAAGAGGAGACAGTTATATTTTCCTGTCTTTGAAAAGAACTTGTAAAGAAACTGTTCTCATAATTTATATTTCCATAGGACCTTTATTTCTGATCATATCTTGTTTGGAAGAAACTTATTGTAGAAATCTTGACCCTTAGAAATATAAATCTGAGAATAATTGCTTTGTGTGTGCTCCCAGCCAAATTAAGAAAGTAGTATTATTTTCTCATGGGTTTTGATCAAACTGAAAAGAAAGATTTATATCAGCTGTATCTCAAGATAAGGAGTGCTGCTAGAAATTGAAACCCATGGAAAAAATATTTAAATAATAGCAGGGCTTTATCCAGGGTTATTGGGAAGGGTTGTTTTTGGCCTATTTTGGGAAAAATTTTGGTCAATTGGGAACAAAAATTAGAGGTGTAAGTTAACATTTTTGGGGATTCTGCATGATTTTAAAATAATTTCCATTGGGAATGGGTCCTTTTACCAGACCCAGCTGAATGGTAGAAAACTCCATGAATAGCCTTGTTAGCATTTTCACCTCTTCAATGGATTTTAGTGTACCCCCACTCCAAAGGGGAGGGGGATATACTGTTTTACCCTTGTGGGTTTGTCAATCTGTGTGTGCATCTGTCCATCTGTCCGTAACTATAATTTTTGTCACACGTCTTTGCAAGTACTCATCAAAGCCACTTGATATTTTGTCACACGCCTTCTATAGGTATGCCATATTGTGGGATACAATTTTGGACCAAGGAGACATCAACTTCCTGTATGATGACTTCGTTTATTTTTCGAGGGGTATCACTAGTGAGCAATGGGTCACAGTACACCTTACAATTCTTGTCAAATTTTAATAAATTTATATGAAGTGCTAGTATTAATAGTATCTTCAGAAACATTAAAGTAAGAGTTCTCATAGATATTATTGTAGAAGTTATGGCCCTTGAAATATAAATTATGCAAGTAGTTGCCTGGTATGTGTTCCTGGTCTAACAATAACAATAATTATGCAAATTTATAATTTGTATTACATGATTACATTAAAAATTCCAACTATATCTTCGGCAGTATGTTTTACCTCTTAATGCCTTTATTGCATGTACATGTATTTGGATATGATTTCAATGACAATATACATATCAAACCTTTTCACAGATAGGTGATATAATAGATGCCAGGGATTCATCTGTTGGTGCTTGGTTTGAAGCTAAGATTATTAAAGTGATGGGAGAAGAAAAATCTGTAATCAAAGATGAAATTTCAAAGATAAAGGATGAGAATTCAAATGACAGTGGTGTGGATTCCATGGAAACAGACAATCATGATAAAACAAAAGAAATTAAAGAACATCATAATATTGACAACATTCCATCAGATGGATTTGTTTATCATGTTGTGTTTGAAGGGTAATATTAAATACAGAGTGAATGCCAATATAAAATACATTATAAATTGTCGAAGCCTTGGGTCTGCAGAAAATTTCATCATTGGTAGACATGGAGAGATTTTTGTAGTAGCATCTGTAGCATAAATGTTTAAATTCAGTAAATTAAATCAAATTCAATCCAATCAGTTTGAATAATTTATTTATAGAAATCAATATGGTTGGTAAAAACTAATAATGATTTACTAGGACAAGTTACCAGTTTAAAAGTGAGGTCAAATACATGTACATATTCCTGAAGATTGGGATAAGCCCACTTTGTTAAGGAACTGACACCTTCGGGTAATATTCTCTCTAACAAATCAAGTAGGTTTATTTTAAATTTACACACAAAGGTAGGAGATCATTTCTATTGTTTGTGACAAAGGGAACTTATATACCAACCAGAGAGTGGGTTACTCTACCATAGTAGTTATTTGCATGTCTTCTTTAATAATTTAATAAATAGAATGAAAGAATTATTCAGCATTGCCATGATTTGAGCTATAATTTCTAAAAAGTAAAATAGAATAATTAAAATTTATATTGTTTTAAATTAAGAAAACTTGTAGTGCTTTGGTATTTTAAAATGCTATTTGGTCTGATCAATCTGTAAACAGTGATGTGACAAATGTTCAAAATCTAATGGCAGTTCCAAACAAATGATCTTATTAAATATTATTTTATCATCAGGTTCAGGTCTGGAATTAATCACATATTACATAAGTATTCCCTATAATAAATGTCCTGAGGCTAAAAGGGAGACAAATTTATTATCTCCCTTACCTACATTGGTTAGGAAAAAATAACTCACTCTGGTTTCTCATTAAAACAATTATAAGTAGATGATTACTATTAAATATCTCGGTTGTCAGTTCAAGTTCCATTGTAGGGCCAAGGAAAAAAAATATATACTGGTCATTATCTGGTTTTATACAGTTTACTGGAAGTCCACCATTTTCACACCGAAAATTAACCAATTCACAACAAAGCAGTACCAGTTTCAATTCTAGCATGATTTTTTTACACAAAAGGAGTTAGCAGTTATACAAGCTGAAGGTTAATAAAACATGTTTGCTAATATCTGAAATAAAAAATTTAGGGTCAGTGACAACAAAAAAGGGACAGTTGGGTAACCGGAAACACAATTTTTATAGCCTAGTGATTTTTAGCTCACCTGGCTATTGCCAGGGTGAGCTTTTGCCATCACTTGGCGTCCGTCCGTCCGTCGTTAGCTTTTCATTCAAACATCTTCTCCTCAGAAACCATTTGGCCATTTCCAACCAAACTTTGCATGAGTGTTGTATGGAAGGTCCTCAACAAAGTTTCCTCATTTAGTTCTGATTGGTCAAGAAACATGGCCACCAGAGGCAATTCTTGTTTCTGATCGGCTGATTTTCAAAAATCTTCTCCTCTGAAACGGCTGGGCAGATTGGATCGAGGCTTCATAGGAATCAGTGTTTTCCCTAGAAATTTTTTGAAGCATAGGGGGATTGACTGAAATGATGGTCGTCATGAAATCTGAAGGATGGGGGTAAAATAAATTTATATAGTATTATAAGGAATTTAAAAATTTCAAGCATGAAATTTTGAAGGGAATCCCAAATTCTATTTAGGAGTTATTGGTTTGTGTAATTTGAGGTCGGGTTCTGTTACATTTATTTAAGGTTCACCCTTATTCCTGGTCAATTTTATCAACTTCCTGCCAGGACTACCACCATCAGGGAACATATTTTAACATTAAACCTTATGAAAAATAAATCTTCAACAAATTTTCCCTGAACAATGGAACCAATTGCAACAAACTTGGTCAAATAGTTGATTAATTGTCCAATGAAAACCAGACTCCAGGTGAGCGATACAGGCTCTGGTGAGCCTCTTGTTTAACCATTCTAACATTTCATTGATACAATGTATTGGCTGAATTGTTGAATTATTTCTAGTCAATTTATTCAATGTTCAACAGCTTGTCTTATTTTTTGATTAATGTACATGTCAGTGAATTAATGTATGAAGTTTTGTAGGTATGATGAAAGTGACCCTGAAAAACTAGCGTGTAAAGACATTCGTCCAAGGGCAAAAACAGTCATTCCATTTAAAGACATTAAAATAGGTCAAAAGGTGATGGCCAATTATAATGTTGATGATCCTGAACAGAGAGGATTTTGGTATGATTGTATCATAACAAAAAAACAGGACACAAGGACAATTAAAGATTTGTTTGTTACTGTATTTATTGGGTAAGAGTATACATTTTTGAAACAAAATACAGTAAAACCTGTCTCTCTTTATAAAGCAAAATTAAGGCCATTTTTAAAACATTCTTAGTTTCTGGTAACTTGAACTAACCTATCTTTTCAGTATCAATGAAAATAGAAAAAAGTAAGTGGAAATTCTAGATTGGCAGTTATTTGGAATAGAAGGAGACATGGTGATTTAAGCAAAGGGAACAAAGCTGCTGTTCCTATATTTAAATTGATAATCCAAACATTGTTCTTTCCAGGCCAGATTTGATGCCATTAGACGATTGTAAATTATTGTTTACCAATGAAGTATTTGATGTAGAAATGCCTGGTACTCAGTTGAATGAAAATGATCCAGAGGCAACTGAGTCAGCTTCCCCTGTTAAACGTAAGCTATTACTTGAGAACTGTAAAATTGAAAAATTGTGTTAGAATATTTTTATCTAAATAAATGTATTATTAGTTTGCCTTAACAAAGTTGAGGGGGACTAATGGAGTACCCCCGTCAGCCGCGTCAGCCTGGGCGTCCACAGACAGCTCTCAGTTACTAGTTGACCTAGGGTCATGTATTTTTGTGTTCAATTGCACGTTGAAGAGACTGACCATGTGACATAAGATGAAGGTCACATGACCCATATTACATGGTTGAGTGGCTTTTAAGTTTTAAAACAGTTTTAACATACAAAGTGACCTTTAATCATATTACTTTGTGTGTGGGTGCATCTCGGGGAGTAACAGTGTCCCACCAAAATTAGGTCACTGTGACCTACTTATTCACCTCGTTGACTTAGGTTAAGTTTTACGTCCAAATTCAGTTCTCTGATACCAAGGGACCTACAGTCATATTACTTGGTGTCATGGTGCATTTCAGGGAGTAACACAGCCTCCCAACAAAATTAGGTCACTCTGACCTACTTATCACACTTCATTTACTTATGTTAAGTTTTTCATCCGAGTTCAGTTCTCTGATACCAAGCGGCCTATAGTCAAATTACTTGGTGTTGGAGTGCATCTCGGGAGTAACACAGCCTCCCACCAAAAATTAGGTCACTGACCTACTTATTACACTTCATTGACTTAGGTTAACTTTTACGTCCGAGTTTAGTTCTCTGATACCAAGCTACCTACAATCATATTGTTTGGTATGAGGATTCATCCCAAAATTAGGTCACTCTGACATACTTATTCACTTTTTTGACTTAGGTTAAGTTTTAAGTTATGAGAATGAGTTATGACAATACATGTTGTAACCCCAAATTTCTCCCCATTTTAAAAATGTAAAATGACAGGATGACAGTTATGATAGATCTTCAATTTTGAGTATTTGCCTGTAATTACCAGTAATTGATGAATTCCAGGTTTTTTTTTTACTTTCAGGTAAAAACAAGCCAGACTGTGATCATTGTTTAGACAATCCTAGAAAGAAATGTAAACATTGTGCATGTTGTGTATGTGGTGGTAAACATGACCCAGATAAACAGATATTGTGTGATGAATGTGATCAGGCCTACCATTTAGAATGTCTAAAGCCACCACTGACTAGTATACCAGAAGATGATGAATGGTAGTTATCAAGTTTTACAAATGTATATACATGTAAGACAATGTGTTTGTGTAAACACAAAACAATTGCTCAATTGTGCTAAGCATTGCATCATATGTATGATACATAAAATAATAAGAAAAGTCAAATTATGGTCCAAATTCAAAAATATATTTCTCTAAATCTTTGGCTGTTTTCAGAGTATCTGATTGGTTGGAGAAAAAATAATCCATGTGTGGTTTGTTGTTATTGATTGCTGATTGGTCCTTGAAATTCCCATTCAATTTTCTTGGTGCTTTTCAGAGAACCTATAGCAAAGCATAAACAAAGTATCACTAACATCTGCAATATCCTGTATAATAAAAAATTGTCTCTTAACGAGAACTCCCAGCTAGGACAAAAGTTTATTGATAGACAGGGATGATCAAGAGATCCAAAATTTTGGTTTTTAAATGTGACATAGATATGTTGCATGATATGAAAGATGTGAGAGGGGTCATAATTGGATTCATGGCATAATATGTGTTATTTGTAATATTATGGCTAATATAAAACTGTTGAAAGAATTACAGAAGTAGAATCTTACACAACAAGCAGTTTATTATACATGTATTTCTACTTGAAAACTTTATGGCCTTTATTACCAGATTTTCAGGAAGGATGTGAATATTGTATCTGATGATTCCACTAAATACCAAGATAACTCCAGCAGTTGAAATATAGAAGCGCAGACTAAATTTATGTAAGCCAGGCAATAGATTTTTTTTTCAATTTTGAATTATTTAGTTTCAAGGACTTCTTATAATTGCTTTACAGGTATTGTCCAGATTGTAAAACAGATACAGATGCCATTGTGAAAGCTGGAGAAAAATTGAAGGAAAGTAAAAAGAAATCTAAAATGGCTTCTAAACAGAACAAGAACACTACAAGAGACTGGGGAAAGGTAAGGCAAATAATGTTTATTATGCCCTGCCCATGAATGTGGGTGGGGCATATGCAGTTACCCTTTTCCGTCCTTACGTCCGAACCAAGTGGTTAAGTTTTTGGCTTAGGTTCATTTCTTTGGATCTAAGCATAGTGTATCAATGAAACTTCATCAGTGGATGTGTCTTTGGTAGTAATGAGCAGCCATACAATAATTGGGTCATTATGACCTACATTTTATGCTTGAGTGACCCGGGTTAAGTTTTGCATTTATGGCATACCTAATTGATTCTTTAGATTTCGCCGCTCTGATTTTTGGACTCTGTAAATTTTAAAAAAAACGTTTTTTGCTGCTTCATTATGCAAAAATGCTGAAAATTTGCCCAAAAATTTTTCAATTTTCAATAAATTAAAAATTTAAAAAAAATCTTCGCCCGCTCCTCAAATTTCGAAAAAATTGGGAATTTTTCTGATTTTTTTGGCAACATTTTACTGAAATGTTTTGCACGTAAATTATATCTATTATATAAGACCTCAATGAAAAAAATAAAAATTTCGCCCGCTTGCACCTATTTTTGCAATCCAAAAATCAAAGAACGAAAAATTGATTTGGTGTGGCCTTAGGTTCATTTCTTTGGAACTAAGCATAGTGTATTAGTGTATCCATGAAACTTCATCAGTGGATGTTCCTTGTGTATTACTGAGCAGTCATAGAATAATTGGGTCATTATGACCTACATTTTACTCTTGAGCGACTCTGTTTAAGTTTGTGTTAAGGTTCATTTCTTTGGAACTAAGCATAGTGTATCAACTAAACTTCATCAGTGAATGTGCCTTGATTTTAGGGCGGGCCATCTGTGTATTACAGACACAATTTCTAGTTTTTTCATGCCACTTGATCTTCTTGATACAGAATATTAACTTTATTATTTATTTGCAAATTGTTTTTTTTTTTAAATATAAAGAACATTCAAGTTATATTGTTACTTTATATTTTGTATAAACTGGAAAATAATGAGGTATATGATAAGCAAAGTCAACAAAAAAAAAATTACAGGTAATAATTGAGAGGAATACACATCAAGCAAAAGGACGAATTGGCCAGCCAAAATTTAAATTCTAAGTAAAATGTTTACACATTTGTTATGTATTACCAGGGTATGGCCTGCGTTGGACGACAGAAAGTATGTTCAGTTGTACCACCAAATCATTTTGGTCCTGTTCCTGGTATAGAAGTCGGAACATTATGGAAGTTTAGAGTACAGGTATATTTTAATTTATCTGGTCAAAGATATAAAAGTCCAAATAATACAATGTACATGTATATAGATAACATATATTTTCATGAAAATAGCAAAATACTGTAATATTTATATATAATTTAATATTAAGGGAGCAAAAATGAAAAGCTGACTTTCGGAAAATAGAACAAGAAGCAATACCTTGCTTTCAGGCATAGATATATATATGCACTGTTTTTAGCTCACCTGACCCAAAGGGTCAAGTGAGCTTTTCTCATCACTTGGCGTCCGTCGTCCGTCGTCGTCCGTTAACTTTTACAAAAATCTTCTCCTCTAAAACTACTGGGCCAAATTGAACCAAACTTGGCCACAAGCATCATTAGGGTATCTAGTTTAAAAAATATGTCCGATGACCCCGCCTGCCAACCAACATGGCCGACATGGCTAAAAATAGAACATAGGGGTAAACTGCAGTTTTTGTCTTATATCTCAAAAACTAAAGCAATTAGAGCAAAACTGACATGGGGTAAAAATGTTCATCAGGTCAAGATCTACCTGTCATGAAATTTTCAGACGAATCGGTCAACCCTTTGTTGGGTTATTGCCCCTGAATTGTTAATTTTCAGGAAATTTTGCAGTTTTAGGTTATCTAGCATATTATTATAGATAAAGATAAATTGTAAACAGCAAAAATGTTTAACAAAGTAAGATCTACAAATAAGTCGACATCACCAAAATCATTGATTGACCCCTTATAGGAGTTTTTGCCCTTTAAAGACGGCATCCAGCGTAAACTTTCCTTTAAAGATCTTTTCCTCTCAAACCAAAGGGCCAACTGAGACCAAACTTTGGTGGAATGGTCCTTGGGGGCCCCCTTCCAAAATTATGTCCGGCATCCCCGACTTCCAACCAAGATGGCTGCTGTTACTAAAAATAGAAAAAAAGGGGGGGGGGGTGACTTTAAAAAATCTTCTTATATGTAACTATAATTCCAGTTGGAACCAAAGTTGGCAGTAATAGTTCTTAGGAGGTTCTCTTTCAGAAATATGTCCAATGACCCAGACTGTTAACCAAGATGGCCGCCACAGCAGAACTTAGTTTAACATAGGACCCTATGGGAAATTCACTCAAAAATCTTTTCGTCTGAAACCACTAAGCCAACTAGAATTAGACTTGGTAGCAATGGTCCTTAGATGGTTCTCTTTCAGAATTTTGTGCGATGACCCAAACTGTCAACCAAAATGGCCGCCACAACCGAACTTAGTTTAACATAGGGCCCTATAGGAAAATTCATTGAAATATCTTCTTGTCTGAAACCACTTGACATATTGGAGCCTGACTTGGTGGCATTGGTCCTTAGGAGGTCCTTTTTCAGAAATGTGTCTGATTTCATAGACTGTGAACCAAGATGACCGCCACAGCAGAACTTAGTTTAACATAGGACCCTATGGGAAAATTCATTGAAAAATCTTCTTTTCTTAAACCACTTGACCAATTGGAACCAGACTTGGCAGCAATGGTCCTTAGATGGTCCTCTTACAGAGGTGTGTCCGATGACCCTGACTGTCAACCAAGATGGCCGCCACAACCGAACTTAGTTTAACATAGGGCCTTATAGGAAAATTCATTTAAAAATCTTCTTGTCTGAAACCACTTGACATATTGGAGCAGGATTTGGTGGCATTGGTCCTTAGGAGGTCCTCTTTCAGAAATGTGTCTGATTTCGTGGACTGTGAACCAAGATGGGCGCCACAGCAGAACTTAGTTTAACATAGGACCTTATGGGAAATTCACTCAAAAATCTTCTCGTCTTAAACCACTAAGCCAATTAGAATTAGACTTGGTAGCAATGGTCCTTAGATGGTCCTCTTTCAGAATTTTGTGCGATGACCCAGACTGTCAATCAAGATGGCCGCCACAACCGAACTTAGTTTAACATATGGCCCTACGGAAAAATTCATTGAAAAATCTTCTTGTCTGAAACCTCTTGACATATTGGAGCCAGACTTGGCAGCATTGGTCCTTAGGAGGTCCTCTTTCAGAAATGTGTCCGATTTCGTGGACTGTGAACCAAGATGGCCGCCACAGCAGAACTTGGATTAACATAGGACCCTATGGGAAATTCACTGAAAAATCTTCTCGTCTGAAACCACTTGACATATTGGAGCCAGACTTGGCAGCATTGGTCCTTAGGAGGTCCTCTTTCAGAAATATGTCCGATCACCCGGATTGTCAACCAAGATGGCTGCCACACCGAACTTTGTTAAATATTGGACCGTATAGGAAATTTCATTTAAAAATCTTCTTGTCTGAAACCGCTTAGCCAGTTGGAACAAGACTTAGCTGAAATGGTCCTTAGATGGTTCTCTTTTAGAAATGTATCCATTGACCTGGACTAAACCAAGATGACTGCCACAGCTGAAATTAGTTTAACATAGAATCCTAAATTTTTAGGTCTGCTCAAAGTGAAAAGTTAAATCCAGGTGAGCGATACAGGCTCTTGAGAGCCTCTAGTTTTTTATGCCATCACTTGACATCCGTCGCCGTCCGTCCTCGTCCTCGTCCTCGTAAACTATTTCAAGAATCTTCTCCTCTGAAACTACTTAGCAAAATACCTTCAAACTTTAACTTCAAACATTAACTGAATGTCCCTTAGGGTATCTAGTTTATAAATTGTATCTGAAGTTTTGATCTAGCAACAAACATGGCCACTGTTGCTAAAATTAGGGGTCAAATGCAGTTTTTGGCTTATATCTCAAAAACCAAAGCATTTAGAGCAAAACTGACGGGGTAAAAATGTTCAACAGGTCAAGATCTACCTGGCATGAAATGTTTAGATGAATCGGTCAACCCTTTGTTGGGTTATTGCCCCTGAATTGTTAATTTTAAGGAAATTTTGCAGTTTAAGATTGTTATCTTGAATATAATAATAGATAAAGACAAACTGTAAACAACAGAATTGTTCAGCAAAGTAAGATCTACAAATAAGTCAACATGACCAAAATCGTCAATTGACCCCTTATAGGAGTCTTTGCCCTTGAAAGATTATTTACATGTAAATAGAAATAATGGTCTGACATTGTCACAGATGTTTAGGGTGTTACTTGAAATAAATTAAATGGGAGCAGTACAAGTAAAATTGAGTGTCAAAGGTCAAGGTCATTGAAAAATTCCATAGCAACCGATGAAAAAGTCCCTAGCAACAGATGAAAAGGTCCCTAGCAACTATATATATTTGGATTGAGGACCTTATAATTTACCTGTACAAGTCAAAAAGAAAGGTCAAGAGTCAATGCCATTGAAAAAGTCCAAAGATCCGATGAAAAGTCCCTAGCAACCATATATATTTCGGTTCAGGACCTTACAATTTACCTGTTCAAGTCAAAAATGAAGGTCAAGAGTCAATGCCATTCAAAAAGTCCATAGCAACCGATTAAAAAGTACCTAGCAACCATATCTATTTGGGTTCAGCATTCTATATTTTAGCTGTACAGTTCAATATTAAGGAGAAAATTATGACAGTATACATTAAAAAGCAAAAATAATCATTGATGCAAGATCTACTGGTACATAAAAGATAACTGGTGAGCGATTCAGGCTCTTGGGAGTCTCTTGTCATTATTTAATGTTGCATGTAAATGTGTCTTGTTTTTAAAACAGCAACAAGTAGAAAAAATTCTTGTATCTTAGAAGATACTTTTTTGGCCATTGATTGTAAAGAATACTGTATTAAACAGATACTTCTGCAGTGTATTGCAGGGGAGATAGAGGGAGACATGGGTTTCTCCAAACAATGATTAAGGAAAATCATATTTGGTGTTGCACTAACAGCTTTCTGTTTTATAATTCCAGTAATAACTAAAAAGAAATAAAAATGTAAGAACAAAATCCTTTGTATGAAAATTGAACATATTTTAGGTCAGTGAAGCAGGTGTACATAGACCTCATGTTGCAGGAATACATGGGAGAGAAGATGAAGGGTCTTATTCCATTGTATTGTCAGGAGGATATGAAGATGACAAGGTAAAAATTATTCGGACATTGACTTGTCAAATTGTGGGGCAGGCAATTTGTCTTTTACCTTTTTTAGTTCCTTTTTCAATGAATAGAAAAATTTACTAGCTTTTTTAGTCCTTTTTCAATAAACTGAAAGATTTACTTGTAATTTGTGGAACTTTCTTTTATTGTTTGTGAAAAGTGAGGTTTTCCTTTATATTTTATAGTGTGTGTCATGAAGAATTGTTCTGAAATGTAAAGTGCAAGTAATGTTAGTAAATTATTAATTTAATAAAACTTTCGACATGTTTCTTAATAATAAAGGAAATTATCATTGAAAATATTAAAATGATTCATTGCATAGGATGATGGTGAAGAGTTCACATACACAGGGAGTGGAGGAAGAGATCTGTCAGGGAACAAGAGGACAGCAGAACAGTCATGTGATCAGACATTAACAAGAATGAACAGGTAGAATTAAAGTTCAATTTGTATTTTGGAGATGCATCTTAGTTTTAAAAAATCTTAAATTTCCAAGTGTCTATTACATTGATGTCTGTTATATTACAAGAAACAAAGGTATTTGAAAGGCCATGTCCTATCAACATTTACATGTATGTATAGAATATGTGTACATGGTCTCGGAATATGAATTTTGTTCAGACAAGGCTTAGAAACAGGTAGAAATGCGAGGCTTGCTGAGCTTTTCTCGCCTGTTTCGTGCCGAGTTGGAATAAAATTTATATAAAGAGAGAATGTACACATAATATGTTTATCCCGCAAATAAAATCTGTCAAAATATCTGGAAAAAGTGGTGTTCTGCATTAAGCAAGCAATATCAAAAGACTGCAAAACCGCCACATTTCACGACGTCACAAGTAATATTTCAAGATTTCTATAGCGTCATCACTTTTAAATATACAGTCAATGCATTTTGTTTGCTTATATAGCAGAATTGCAGAATAAATTGTATTTTAATGGTGGTGTAAGGTACACAAGTTAATGGATTTCTCAGAATTATACCATTTGGTGTATATAGTTTTTGGAAAATATATGTCAGTCATATTTTTGCCTTGAATGGCATTAAAAATTACCTATCATTTAACACTTAATTCAATCGATATCTGAATAAATATGAAACAGTGACAACTTTGATATAAGATCATTTGTCTAATTTGAATTAAGGAACTAATTTTATACAAAATTTTGTTTCAGTTAATGTCATTATAATATCAGTTGCTCCAACAAGGAAAACATAATATAAAGAAGCTTGGCCTGATTGTTTTGTATTTATGGTGTGTTGTGAATCAGGGTTTTTATACCCCCCGCAAACAAAGTTTGGGGGGGTATATAGGAATCACCTTGTCCGTCCGTCTGTCTGTCCGTATGTCCGTCTGTCCATATATCTTGTAAGCGCAACTCCTCGTAGACCGCTCAATGGATTTCAACGAAACTTTACAGAAAGGAAGTACATCATCCAAAGATGTGCATGAAGAAAAATCTGCTTTCCGATATCATACAAGGGAGATAATTGGACTTCTATTTTTATGAAACTTTACCCTGGGCAAGGCAAAGCGGGGGGTATCCTTTGTGAGCTTTGCTCACAGTACATCTAGTGTTGTTTCTGAATTGTTAAGGAAGGTATAATTTTGCATTATACACTGGCTAAAATCATCGATCTTTTTCTTACAGAGCACTTGCAAAAAATGTAAATGCTGCTATTGATGCAAAGAATGGTGCATGTGCAGAGGACTGGAAGGGAGGTAAACCAGTAAGAGTGGTGAGGAATTGTAAAGGAAGAAAACATTCTAAGTATGCACCAGAAGAGGGTAACAGATATGATGGTATCTATAAGGTAAAAGGCAAATTTTAAAATTAGTATGCCATGTTGTGGGTAACACCTACTCTGAAGGGTCTCTGTTACCATGGTTAGCACAGGTCATGGAAAATCTTTGAATTTCACTTTGATCTTTGAAAGTCATTCAGAAGTCATGGAACTTAAGGCTTTGTCATTGAAATGTGTTTAAATTTCATTGTTTTCCTACCAGTCTATGTGAACTTTAAAACTAAAATCTTAATTGGCGCGTTATTTTTAAAGTGAATTATTCTTCACTATTATTGATAATGCCGATGTTTTGTTTAGGTTATTCCAGATTTGCGGATCTCTACTTCGGTTTGTTATTAGTGCATTAGTCATCAGTAGGCTTTAAACTGTCTCTGTTAAAGATCAACATTAATAAGATCTTTCAATGAGGTATGGAAAAGCAATGAAAAGGTCTTGAAATGTCATGGAATTTGCATTTTAAGAGTCTGTATGAACCATTGTTAAGAATCTCAATCAGGTTCAAAATTTTGGAAATTTGATTTGCAATGCTTATCAGTCAGATGGAATAAAAACAGCTGTTAAAGGGAAAGTAGCACCCTTAAGATCAGAGAGATTAATATACAGGGATGATTTTATTATGTTTTTTACCGGATTTCCACCTTTTGCAAATCAGATTTTTCTTTAATGGGTCCTTTATTATACATAGCAATATGGCTCCGGTACAGAATTTCCGTTTTCCTTGGCTGGGAAAATCATCTAGGAATATAAGATAATATGACAAGAAGCTGAAACTAGTCCATTGTAAATAAATAATATAATACTGAACTACATACTGTATCAAAATACATTTTAAGTTATAACATGGGTGAAAATTGATGTTTTGGGACTTAAATACATTGTACATAAAGTTGTTAAATTGCAAATTAAATATTCGATAGGTTTGTAATGTAACAGTTAATAATTCTGAAAAATCAAAGTAATATGTATAAAAAAATATATATATTTTTAGCTCACCTGACCCAAAGGGTCAAGTGAGCTTTTCTCATCACTTGGCGTTTGGCGTCCGTCGTCCGTCGTCCGTCGTCCGGCGTCGTCGTTAACATTTTACATTTTGAACTTCTTCTAGAGAACCACTGAATGGAATGAAACCAAACATGGCATGAATGTTCCTTATGAGGTGCTGACCAAGTGTTGTTACTTTGTAGCCGATCCATCATCCAAGATGGCCGCCAGCGGGGAACTTAGTTTAACATAGGACCCTATGGGAAATGCATACAAATGACTTCTTTTAGAGAACCACTGAATGGAATGAAACTAAATCTGGCATGAATGTTCCTTATGAGGTGCTGACCAAGTGTTGTTACTTTGTAGCCGATCCATCATCCAAGATGGCCGCCAGAGGGGGACTTAGTTTAACATGGGACCCTATGGGAAATGCATACAAATGACTTCTTTTAGAGAACCGTTGAATGGAATGAAACCAAACATGGCATGAATGTTCCTTATGAGGTGCTGACCAAGTGTTGTTACTTTGTAGCCGATCCATAATCCAAGATGGCCGCCAGCGGGGGACTTAGTTTAACATAGAACCCTATGGGAAATGCATACAAATGACTTCTTTTAGAGAACCACTGAATGGAATGAAACTAAATCTGGCATGAATGTTCCTTATGAGGTGCTGACCAAGAGTTGTTACTTTGTAGCCGATCCATCATCCAAGATGGCCGCCAGCGGGGAACTTACTTTAACATAGGACCCTATGGGAAATGCATACAAATGACTTCTTTTAGAGAACCACTGAATGGAATGAAACTAAATCTGGCATGAATGTTCCTTATGAGGTGCTGACCAAGTGTTGTTACTTTGTAGCTGATCCATCATCCAAGATGGCCGCCAGAGGGGGACTTAGTTTAACATAGGACCCTATGGGAAATGCATACAAATGACTTCTTTTAGAGAACCGTTGAATGGAATGAAACCAAACATGGCATGAATGTTCCTTATGAGGTGCTGAACAAGTGTTGTTACTTTGTAGCCGATCCATAATCCAAGATGGCCACCAGCGGGGGACTTAGTTTAACATAGAACCCTATGGGAAATGCATACAAATGACTTCTTTTAGAGAACCACTGAATGGAATGAAACTAAATCTGGCATGAATGTTCCTTATGAGGTTCTGACCAAGTGTTGTTACTTTGTAGCCGATCCATCATCCAAGATGGCCGCCAGCGGGGAACTAAGTTTAACATTGGACCCTATGGGAAATGCATACAAATGACTTCTTTTAGAGAACAACTGAATGGAATGAAACTAAATCTGGCATGAATGAACCCTTATAAGGTGCTGACCAAGTGTTGTTACTTTGTAGCCGATCCATCATCCAAGATGGCCACCAGAGGGGGACTTAGTTCAACATAGGACCCTATGGGAAATGCATACAAATGACTTCTTTTAGAGAACCGTTGAATGGAATGAAACCAAACATGGCATGAATGTTCCTTATGAGGTGCTGACCAAGTGTTGTTACTTTGTAGCCGATCCATAATCCAAGATGGCCGCCAGCGGGGAACTTAGTTTAACATAGAACCCTATGGGAAATGCATACAAATGACTTCTTTTAGTGACCCACTTAATGGAATGAAACCAAACATGGCATGAATATTCCTTATGAAGTGCTGACCAAGTGTTGTTACTTTGTAGCTGATCCATCATCCAAGATGGCCGCCAGCGGGGAACTTAGTTTAACATAGGATCCTATGGGAAATACATACAAATGACTTCTTTTAGAGAACCACTGAATGGAATGAAAGTAAATCTGGCATGAATGTTCCTTATGAGGTGCTGACCAAGTGTTGTTACTTTGTAGCCGATCCATCATCCAAGATGGCCGCCAGAGGGGGACTTAGTTTAACATAGGACCCTATGGGAAATGCATACAAATGACTTCTTTTAGAGAACCGTTGAATAGAATGAAACCAAACATGGCATGAATGTTCCTTATGAGGTGCTGACCAAGTGTTGTTACTTTGTAGCCGATCCATAATCCAAGATGGCCGCCAGCGGGAGACTAAGTTTAACATTGGACCCTATGGGAAATGCATACAAATGACTTCTTGTAGAGAACCACTGAATGGAATGTAACAAAACATAGCATGAATGTTCCTTATGAGGTGCTGACCAAGTGTTGTTACTTTGTAGCCGATCCATAATCCAAGATGGCCGCCAGCAGGGGACTTAGTTTAACATAGAACCCTATGGGAAATGCATACAAATGACTTCTTCTAGTGACCCACTTAATGGAATGAAACCAAACATGGCATGAATATTCCTTATGAAGTGCTGACCAAGTGTTGTTACTTTGTAGCTGATCCATCATCCAAGATGGCAGCCAGCGGGGAACTTAGTTTAACATAGGACCCTATGGGAAATGCATACAAATGACTTCTTTTAGAGAACCACTGAATGGAATGAAACTAAATCTGGCATGAATGTTCCTTATGAGGTGCTGACCAAGCGTTGTTACTTTGTAGCCGATCCATCATCCAAGATTGCCGCCAGCAGGGGACTAAGTTTAACATGGGACCCTATGGGAAATGCATACAAATGATTTCTTTTAGAGAACCACTGAATGGAATGTAACAAAACATAGCATGAATGTTCCTTATTAGGTGCTGACCAAGTGTTGTTACTTTGTTGCCGATCCATCATCCAAGATATTTAGAAGTCTATCAGAAAATTGTAAAAAAAATTCTGAATGGTCACAACTTGACCACATATTCAAAAATAATAATGATAAGATGTCTTCAGTAGCTATTGTAATCACATTAGATACAGGTGAGCGACACAGGCTCTTGAGAGCCTCTAGTTATTATACCTTCCGCAAACAAAGTTTGGGGGGGTATATAGAAATCACCTTGTCCGTCTGTCTGTCTGTCCGTCTGTCCATATACAGTGGAACCTCTGTAAACCGAACAGCTATGAGACCGGAGAAATCGGCCGGTTTTCAGAGGGTCCGGTTTTAGGAGGTTACGGAAAAGACGTATCTGATCCGGAGAGTGAGACCGGAAGTGTATTACAATGTATTTATATATATATATATAACTATGTTGTAAAATTGTGCCATGTGCTTACATATGTACATGTACCACTCGCATATTATTTTAATACAATTAATTGTTTTTAATTTCAATCCGACGTTTTTATTGATGCCTGATTATTGTTTGATTAACGACTTTCACACCTTTATTTAAAATGGTTATTTAGTTTAATGATGTCAATCATCGATCGATTAAGGATGACATTTATTACGGTTCACTGATTTTCCAGGTAATACATTGTTTCGGCCGGTTTCTGGAGGTTAATTTCACAAGAATATATATGTTTTGTACCGGAAAGTACAGCCGGTGTTCGGAATTTAGAGGGTCCGGTTTTCAGAGGATTTTTTTACTTGAATATATAGGCCAAAATTCCGAACCGAAAGTAAAAGTTCGGTTTTTAGAGGAATCCGGTTTTCAGAGGGGCCGGTTTTCGGGGGTTCCACTGTATCTTGTAAGCACAACTCCTCCTAGACCGCTTAATGGATTTCAGCGAAACTTTACAGAAAGGAATTACATCATCCAAAGATGTGCATGAAGAAAAATCTTTGCTTTCCGATATCACACAAGGGAGATAATTGGACTTCTATTTTTTTTGGCTTATACATTATATATGAACCTCGTAAGCGCAACTCCTCCTAGACCGGTCAATGGATTTCAACGAAACTTAACAGAACAGAAAGGAAGTACATCGTCCAAAGATGTGCATGAAGAAAAATCTTTGCTTTCCCATATCACACAAGGGAGATAATTGGACCTCTATATTTTTTTGGCTTACCTTATATATGAACCTCATAAGCGCAACTCCTCCTAGACCACTCAATGGATTTCAGTGAAACTTTACAGAAAGGAAGTACATCATCCAAAGATGTGCATGAAGAAAAATCTTTGCTTTCCGATATCACACCAGGGAGATAATTGGACTTCTATTTTTTTTTGGCTTATACATTATATATGAACCTCGTAAGCACAACTCCCCCTAGACCACTCAATGGATTTCCATGAAACTTTATAGAAAGGAAGTACATCATCCAAAGATGTGCATGAAGAAAAATCTTTGCTTTTCGATATCACACAAGGGAGATAATTGGACTTCTATTTTTTTAGCAAAGCGGGGGGTATCCTTTGTGAGCTTTGCTCACAGTACATCTAGTTTATTTTTACATCTAAATACAGTCATGAATTTGTTATCTTTCGATTGAAAAAAATCTATGTATCTTTTTAGATTGTCAAATATTGGCCAGAAAAGGGAAAGTCAGGTTTCTTAGTTTGGCGCTATCTACTTAGAAGGGATGACCCTAATCCTGCACCATGGACCAAAGCAGGCAAGAAAAAGATTGAAGAACTTGGTCTAACAATGCAGGTTAGTATCTACACTTAATTATCTGTTCTCAGTCATCGCCGCCAACTTAAAAAGTTGCTGACGGAACAAGCTTTATTTCCAGACAAGTCGCCACTGTTCAGTATTTTTCTGTATAAATAAGATTTGAATATGGCACCAAAAGTACTTTTCAAGCATCTTCCAACCCAGACTCAATTTTCGAGCGTTGATCAAGTCAAAAAGTAAAGAAACAGCTGATAAATGATCATAGCAGTAAGTTTGACTTGAAAATTTTCACCATGGACAATACTGCCTGTTCAGTCTACAGTCTACAGCTCTGCAGAAGAGTATTTGCAGGAGAAATAGAGGAAATTTGGGGCATTGAAAGCCATATATAATTAATATGTCATAGAAGTGAATGGATTCAAACTAGATTAGTATGTCACCAAAATAAACACCTAAACTGAAAATCCCTTGCTTCTTTTGAAAAGGAAATAAACTAAAAAAATAAATTCCCTACATACCTTTGCCATTATTGAAAAATCAATTCTCTGAGAACCAGAGAATTTATTTTAGGTGGCCTAATGTTCTGCTTTTTCTAATTAAAAAATTGTTGCCTCCGTTTACCAGTCGTAATATTACATGAATACAAATAATAGCACTTAACTAAATTGCAGTGCTTGAATTGGATACCACGCAAAACTCCAAGCATTAATAGGAATAGCAAACGATGATTTTCTTTATACAGAGGGAAAATTTACTGCCAAAGTATTAAATATAGTGTATCAAGTGTAAAAAAAAAATTTCAAATGCATGTAAATAATATTTAATATTAAAAAATTATTTTGTCTGCTTTTCCTTTGATTATGTATGTGAATTTTTATTGTTACCTGGATATTATAATTCACATTTTATCTTGATTTTTATAGTATCCTGATGGTTATTTAGAAGCACAAGCAAAGAAGGAAGAAGAAGCCGGAGAAACTACAAAAAAAGGCAAAAGGAAACGAGAAGACAATGGTTTGTATCATGTGAATTAAAAACCTGGTGATAAGATTGATTTGTCATTTACATGTAGTAAAAATTTAATATCTTTTGTCTGGATGTCATAATTTATCATTTAACATTCAACTGTCATATGATCTACACGTATATGTAATATGAGGATATTATACTGAATTAAGTCAAACAGTTGATTTGAACATGTAAAGTTAAAAACTTAAAACTCACAAATTTTTTATAGAAATTGTTGTTGATCAAACATTTCAGAAATAAATACCCCATATTTTTTCATTAAAAGGAAAAAATATTATTTTGGCCATGTATAATGGGCTTTCTGCTCTAAACTGTGATGATAGAAAATCTGGTTTTCTGTTATTCCAACAACTTGTTCTCATAATTGAATAATATAAGCAGTAAATTTGTCAGTAACTGTTTCTTAAATGTAGAAGGATGTTAAGTAATATAGCCAGAATGTGTATGAAAGTATAAGGTTACGTTGTAACCTTTAATGAGATAGTATTTCATAGAATTGCTTATCTTATGGTAAAATTTTGTTATTAATTCTCATTTACATGTAGATTCCTCTCCAAATGGTACTCCAGAAAAGAAGAAAAAGATTGTAGGATATAAAATAGATTCTGATCAGCAGAAATTGATTAAAGGAGATGTTGATAATAAAAATTTGTGGGAAGACGCAAAACAGTTTACAAAAGAAGGAGCACAGGTAGAGTGTTTTGTTCTTTGGACAATTGTTGGTATATACATGTAAATGTATGTGGTACACAAAAAATTGAGGTTTAATTTTTATTTGTTAAATGATAAAACAGAAAGAAGACCTTGTTGAAAATCAAGTCTTATTTTCTACTACAGTCAGTCCACAAGTTTTAACTACCTAAGAATCAGTTTTCCTGTTGCCTGTTGGATATAGCATACTCCCTGCATTTAGGTTATAAAGAACAGATACATGTATATGAAAATTTGTTAGTGTACACATCGTCTATGCATAAAACTGGTAGTTTAAATCTATACATGTATTTTTGCTTGAATATAGATTTCTTTTTTGTGAGTCATTGAAATGCGTTTTTTTTCCTATTTCACTATCTTATATTTTGTTTTAGGTCCAGTCTCATTCGACTGTGAACATTGTACATGACAGGATCAAAGGATTATCTATAATGTGCACCTGCCTTATTTGTATTTTCATGCAAATTTTTAATGCTTAGAAATACATAATAAGAAGCAAGCTGTTAAACAGTAAAGATATAACTCTCATTTAAGAACAGATAGATTTGCTGATAATTTATCAAATATAAGTTAAAGATCACTTATCAGTAAAAAGAATTTAATGTTAATTTTTATTTCAGAAATTTCTTCAGAAGGTGGAAGAGTTATTTACATGTATATGCTGCCAAGAAATAGTATTTAAACCAGTTACAACAGAATGTAAACATAACATATGCAAAGTAAGAAAACTTTAATGTTATATTAGCTCCTAACAAGAGATATAACAAGAAAAGAGCACAATATTTTGGATGTATTATGCATATACATGTATTACCATAAACTTAAGGAATATATTGATTTGTTAAAATATTCAGAGTTAACTTGATGAAGAGGACAGGATTATTTCATAAAACGATTATATAAAGTTCAGATCAAGTTCTGTAATTATTTCCCTGAGAAATTCAGTAGGAAGAAATGGAGATAAAGGGGAGAAACGGATGAAAAAGAAGTTGGTTGTGTAAATACATTTTTTTTAGCTCACCTGGCCATAGGCCATGTGAGCTATTGCCATCACTTGGCGTCCGTCGTCGTCGTCGTCTGTCGTCGTCGTCGTCTGTCGTCGTCGTCGTCGTCTGTAAACTTTTTCAAACGTTAACTCGTCCTAAACTACTGGACCGACTTCAACCTAACTTTGCAGAATTGTTCTTTAGGGCATCTGGAAAATTTCTATCGTTTAAAATTTTTGAAATGTCGAAAAACATGGCTGTCGTTACTATAAATAGAACATAGGGGTAAATTGCTGTTTTTTGCTAATCACTCAAAAACCGTTACAGATATCGAAAATCTGACATGAGGTAAAATTGATCAGCATGACAAGATCTACCTACCCTGAAATTTTGAAGGAAATTCCAAAACCCATTTAGGAGTTATTGCCCTTTTTTCACATTTTTGGCTTTTTTTTATGTTATTATTTCAAAAATCTTCTTCTCTGAAACTACTATTCAAAATTATATGAAACTTGGTAAGATTGTTGCTTAGGGTACCCTGCATAGAACTGATGTGGGGATTTTTGATTCGTCGAAAAACATGGCCGGTGTTACTAAAAATAGAACATAGGGGTAAATTGCTGTTTTTTGCTAATAACTCAAAAACCGTTACAGATATCGAAAATCTGACATGGGGTAAATTTGATCAGCATGACAAGATCTACCTACCCTGAAATTTTGAAGGAAATTCCAAAACCCATTTAGGAGTTATTGTCCTTTTTTCGTCAAATTTTCATAATTTAACATTTTTCGTCATTTATCTCCAAAACTATTTGAGATAGAAGTGAAATGTAAATTTGAAAAATGTTTGCCATGTTGAGATCTACATACCCTGAAATTTTAAAGGAAATCCCAAAACCCATTTAGGAGTTATTGCCCTTTTTTGTCAAATTTTTAAAATTTTAACATTTTTGCATTTATCTCCAAAACTATTTGAGATAGAAGTGAAATGTAAATTGAAAAATGTTTGCCATGTTGAGATCTACCTACCCTGAAATTTTGAAGGGAATCCCAAATTCTATTTAGGAGTTATTGGTTTGTGTAATTTGAGGTCGGGTTCTGTTACATTTATTTAAGGTTCACCCTTATTCCTGGTCAATTTTGTCAACATCTGCCAGGACTACCACCATCAGGGAACATATTTTAACATTAAACCTTATGAAAAATAAATCTTCAATAAATTTTCCCTGAACAATTGAACCAATTGCAACAAACTTGGTCAAATAGTTTATTAATTGTCCAATGAAAACCAGACTCCAGGTGAGCGATACAGGCTCTGGTGAGCCTCTTGTTTCAAAACTGCACGACAAGCTGTTTATGTTCAACCAAATCCATTGTTTCAAATAAAATTATATACGTATAATGAGCATACAACCACTGTCAAAACTTCATAACTTTAGACAGGCAATTGCAGGGAACACTTTGTTAGTATGAATCTAATGATGTGGTGATAGCTGGCATGCTTGGAAATCTAAGTCGTGCCCCAGATGTAAAGTGGCAAATCATCTAGCTAGTGAAAATGTCTGTTATTAGCCTGTCAAAGCTGTGGTTGCAAATTCAAACCCCACTCATGACAAGGTTTGGTTGACTTCAGACTTGAATATCAGAAATTGTTAGTTTTCCTTCAGAAGATCAGTGGGTCTCTTAGTGTTTCCAATCCAATTACTCTGAATGTGAGATCTTAAAAAGTAGCAAGTAAATTAAGTTTAACACCTACACACTGCAGTGATGTGAAACAAGACAAACTCTCCTTTATACATGTACCGTTTCATTTTTTATTTCAGTCATGTTTAACAAGATCTTTTAAAGCAGAAGTTTATAACTGCCCTATGTGTCGAGCTGATCTTGGAAAAAACGGTAATCTTCCAGTAAACAAGACATTATCGCAGATACTTCTTAAATTCTACCCTGGATATGAGAATGGCAGATCATGAACTATACAAATTCTATGTTTCTTTGTGTTTAAAGTCTCAGGAAGGATTTTTATATCGCTCATGAAACAAAACAACCATTGTAAAATAGGTACATTAGTGCTATTTTAAGTCTTGTTTAGTTTGATTTTTAAAAATACAATCTGTAATTCAAGAAATTTTTGTTTTTCCATTGTTTGAGGTATTTTTAGAATTTTTGGTTCAGGAATTGAACATTGAATAAGAAAACGTACAAAGATGTATTTAAACAATGAACGAAAAAAAGAATTATAAAGAGTGATTATAGATTATACTGTATTTTGGAATCAAATGGTCTACTAATTTAACAGCAAGGTGAATTTTACTGTAATTCTTTTATACGAAAAGACTTTATTTGGTTAATGATCAGTGGTTCTAGTCTATCTTAAAATATTTAGTATTTTATATATAAATTAAATTTTAATACATTGCTAGACTAGATTAAAGAAAATCATGTGCCAAAAGGGACAGATTTCAAAAAAGAAAAATTAGCATTGTAAGGTGATGCAGTGGTATTTTATGATGAAATTTTAATACATTGTGGTTGATATTGACAGTATTTTATTATCATATACAGGGGCCTCAGTTGTCGAGTGGTCTAGGTAGTTCATCATGACTACTAATGATCACTAGCCTGTCAACACTGGGGTTGTGAGTTCGAATCTAACCTGTGGCGGGGTGTGTTAGACTGATCTAAATTGACAAGGTTTGCCAATTTTCCTTCCGAAGGTCGTGGTTCTTTTCGGGTATTCCGGCTTCCTCCATCAATAAAAAAAGGCCGCCGCAAAGTAGCCAAATGTGCTGAAAACAAACAAACATTATCATATACTAGAAAATATTATATAATTTCTTAAAGTTAATCAAGATATCTTTTTTAGTGATGAGATGAGATCAGTGGAATAAATTTTTGGATTCCCATATTTTATGACATATATTGAATTACATAGTTAACTTTTATTTTGTGTGAACTTGTATGGTATCATTGCTCTCTGGCATCATGTTTGTGGCACTGTAGTGTGTAATTGTATAGTGCTATTGCTCATGTTTGTGGTAGAGAATATGAGAAATATGTATGTTATCTTTTTCATTTTTAATGAGAACAATGGTTGGTATGAATGCAGATATGTTGTTAATGCTAATTTTGTAGGAGTGAATAGAACAATAATTTTGTGGTCTAAAAATCAAGTTTCAAGCCGATTATATGGCTAGCAGATTTAATACAAAAATAGAATAATTGCAATTTGTTTTCTGATAATGACTTTATCTTGTTTGTTATATTGTACAAGCCTGTAAGGGCAAGTCAAATAACAAACCTGATAAAGTCAATATCTGAAAACAATTTGCCATTTCTCTTTTTACAGGTAATTTTTTAAAAGTTGAAGTCTTGAAATTTTAGGAAAAATAAAAGGTAACAATCATAATGTCATAATAAAATTTGCTGTTTCATGAATGACATTTACAAGTATTTCATTAGCTCGCCTCAACAAAGTTGAGGGGGACTAAATGGAGTACCCCCGGTGTCAATGTCCGCATACGCGTATGTGTCCACAGCCAGTTTTCGGTTATAGTTGACATAGGGACATATATTTTTGGGTGCAGGTGAAGAGACTGACCATGTGACATAAGATGAAGGTCATATTATTTGGTGTTAGGGTGCATCTCGGAGAGTAGCACATCCTCCTCCCAAAATTAGGTTAATCTGACCTACTTGTCGCACTTCATTGACTTAGGTTAAGTTTTACGTCCGAGTTAAGTTCTCCTATGCCAAGCGACCTACAGTCATATTACTTGGTGTGAGAATGCATTTCAGGGAGTAACACAGCCTCCCACCAAAATTAGGTCACTTTGACTTACTTATTGCGCTTCATTGACTTAGGTTAAGTTTATGTCTGAGTTCAGTTCTCCTATACCAAGGGACCTACAATCATATTACTTGGTGTGAGGATGCATCTCGGGGAGAAAGACAGCTTTCCACCAAAGTTGGGTCACTCTGACCGATTTATTGGGCTTCATTGACTAAGGTTAAGTTTTATGTCTGAGTTCAGTTCCCCGATACCAAGGGACCTACAGTCATATTACTTGGTATCAAGGTGCATCTCGGGGAGTAACACAACCTCCCACCAAAATTATGTCACTCTGAACTACCTATAGCGCTTCATTGCCTTATGTTAAGTTTTACGTCTGAGTTATCTGATACCAAGCGACCTACAATCATATTAATTGGTGACAGGGTGCATCTCGGGGAGTAACACAACCTCCCACCAAAATTTGTAGGGGAACCAGGCGAACTAAATTTTATCTTATTTATTAAATTGACACATATGAATATGGAAATACCAGGTTGATGTAAAGCAAAGAGACTTTATCTTTGACACTGTCCCGATAATTTTATTCTCAGCACCAGTCCACAATACTGACATAATCACAGGATCATCATGCAACTGGGGAAAACTGGAAAAACCCAGGAATTTAATTTCATGTCTTTGGGTAAAATTGATTACTTCCCTCTGATCATCGTTTTTTTTTTATCCCTAAACAGCTTTAATAAGACCTGCATTGTCTGCAGTGAGCTTATACTACACATATTGCTTTGTGACGAATGTTGATGGGGCGAAATTATTCATGACTGTTGTATTGTAAAAGCATTTGTTAGTATGTAGAATTACTGCTTTGCAGAGAATCTGAGATGCATAGTCCCTTTCACAAGTAAAAAATAACTAAAAATATTTTAATCATCACCCTTGAAAATAAAAAAATCTGAAAAATCCTGGAATTTATTGTTCATAACGGTGCGAACCCTATTATCAGCCTGTAGGATCAATTGGCTATTTCTAACAATTTTTTATAAAATTTTTATGTCCTGCCAACAATAGTTGGGGGACATATAGATTTTCTGTCTGTTTGTCTGTCTGTCCATTTGCCCATCCTGCCTCAGCTTAAGGGTTGCGTTGAAGCTTGTTATGCCCCAGTCGCCTAATGAAACTCGTACACAATGCTAAGAACCAAAACACACAGAGTTCGAATTTGGGCAGTGAGTCATTTCTGTTCTAGTTCTGCCACTTTATAACCTGGAAAATTGCAAATATCTATGACTAGAACAATAGAACTCTTTAAAAAATAGCAGTGACATCAAATGCTCTCAAAAAGTATTTTAAAGTACATGTATTATAAGCCAGCTTTAACGGGGGTATTCGTGTCCTCAGACACATTCTTATTTTATTTTTTTCTATGAAGATGAGGTCACATCTTCATGAAACTTGGTGCATATATAAGTCATGATTTGAATTTTCTAACATATATTACATTTTAAGGCCTTGACCTAAATTTCACAGTTCAGTGAACATGGGAAATGTGATAGTGAATACTCAGGTTAAGGTTAGAATTGAAGCTTTTTTCCTATGAAGATTGGGTTACCTCATCATGAAACTTGATACACATGCACATCATGATATATGAACTTTCTAAAATTCATGCCTTTTTATGGTTTTGAGCTAGGTTTTATGGTTCATTGAACATAGGAAATGTAATGCTGCTGACCAGGTTTGAGTTTTCTTTAAAGCTTATTTTCTATGAAGATTGGGTCACATCATGATTAAAATTGGTACACATGTATATCATAATATGAACTTTCTAAAATATATGCCTTTTCATGGTTATGACTTCAAAGGTGGGGACATCAGTGTCATCCTGATGCATTTTCTTGTTTTTTTTATTAAATTGATTGAATAAATATGAATAATTTTCTGACCAAAGACACATTGTTTGCTACTCAAGGCAAATGACTTGTATTGTAGTGCATGCTTATGATATTTAACTAAATGAAACAAAAAGAGGTTCGATTTATGTTTTTCATTTAACATATATGATATTATTTTTCATGCACAAGATATGCATATTTTGTTGTCTTAATAAATTTAAAGATTACCAAAATGTTGAAATAGATTTTAAAATTTACTTTTGGCTTTCCAAGAAATAAAAAATAAATTTTATGATTGTGCATTTAAATGAATGATGAAAAATTGCATAAAACTGTACATGTACCTAAAATTTATTACAGTATCACTTGTATGGTAGTGAGAGGTTTCATATTTGTTGAGGGGCCTCAGTGGCCGAGTGGTTTAGGTAGTTTGTCATGACTACTAATGATTACTGGCCTGTCAATGCTGAGGTTGTGAGTTCGAATCTTACCTGTGGCGGGGTGTGTTTGACTCAATATTAATTTACAAGGATTGCCAATTTTCCTACCGAAGGACAGTTGTTCTCTCTGGGTGGTCCGGCTTCCTCCACCAATAAAAACTGGCCGCCGTCTACAGTTCTCCAACAAATATAGCTGCCATTACTTAAGATTTTTAAACAAATCAGAAAAATGTATTAAAATATCTGCTCTGAGACTTGAATTCACATAAATTGTCATCAGAGGGTCAGGACTTTGGACCAATTTGGACACCATTATCTATCAATATTGCAACTATAAAGTACAAGAAAATTAGCCCCCTCAAAAAATGGAAATTTCCCAAGAGAAACCATACATTGATGGAATGGCTCTTTCATGGCTCCCTTCATGCCTAGGGTTCTGGACCATGGGCCAATGTGACTTGATTTACTAGAAATAGAAAAATCAGCATAAAAAATATTTAAACTCCTTAACCACCACTAGTCCTTGATACAATGTGTGCACTATGATTGGGAATTTTTTTTCTTTTCGAAAGCCACCATAAATGAGGCTTATGATATTTACCAGGTAGTTTTCTTTATTACCTTCAAACGGTGAGGAATACATGCTCCTAGGAGCCTATTATTACTTTGTATGTGAGTTTTAAAGATCATTGCAAATACTGTTTATATATATTGTTATAGGATGCAACTTAAATATTAAGATTTTACGATCTTCACATTATTGCAAAAAGTGTAAAATTTATTGAACAAGCAACAATGTCCACACTAGATAAATTTATATTAATTTCATTTTGTGGTGATATAAGATTGTTTTAGATATATATGATATATAATTTTAATGCAATGTAAATATTTAATCAAATATGCAAAACTGTATGTATATCTGAATAGATTTAAAAATATACTGATTATTGTTTTCCTTAATGTTTTATGCCCTTTTTAGCTCACCTGGCCAAAGGCCATGTGAGCTATTGCCATCACTTGGCATCCGTCGTCGTCCGTCGTCGTCGTTAACAATTATACAAAACTCTTCTCTGAAACTACTTGACTAATTAGAACCAAACTTGGTATGAATGTTCCTTGGGGTACCCTGCATAGAACTGATGTGGGGATTTTTGATTCGTCGAAAAACATGGCCACTGTTACTAAAAATAGAATAAGGGGTAAATTGCTGTTTTTTGCTAATAACTCCAAAACCGTTACAGATATCGAAAATCTGACAAGGGTAAAATTGATCAGCATGACAAGATTTACCTACCCTGAAATTTTGAAGGAAATTCCAAAACCCATTTAGGAGTTATTGCCCTTTTTTGACATTTTTGGATTTTTTTTTATGTTATTATTTCAAAAATCTTCTTCTCTGAAACTACTATTCAAAATCAAATGAAACTTGGTAAGATTGTTCCTTGGGGTACCCTGCATAGAACTGATGTGGGGATTTTTGATTCGTCGAAAAACATGGCTGCTGTTACTAAAAATAGAACATAGGGGTAAATTGCTGTTTTTTGCTAATAACTCAAAAACCGTTACAGATATCGAAAATCTGACAGGGTAAAATTGATCAGCATGACAAGATTTACCTACCCTGAAATTTTAAAGGAAATCCCAAAACCTATTTAGGAGTTGTTGCCCTTTTTTTGTCAAATTTTCAAAATTTTTTTATTCAAAAATCTTCTCCTCTGAAACTGCTGGGCCGATTGGTTTGAAACTTAATAGGAATTGTCTATGACATGTCCTCTACAAACTATCCTCAGTTTATTTTGATCTGACATAAAACATGGCTGTCGTAGCTAAAAATAGAATATAGGGGAGCATATGTTGTTTTTGGCTTATAACTTAAAAACTGTTACAGATATCAAAAATCTGACATGGGGTAAAATTGATCAGCATGACAAGATCTACCTAACCTGAAATTTTGAAGGAAATCCTAAAACCCATTTAGGAGTTATTGCCCTTTTTTTCGTAAAATTTTCATAATTTATCATTTTTCGTCATTTATCTGCAAAACTATTTGAGATAGAAGTGAAATCTAAATTTGAAAAATGTTTGCCATGTTGAGATCTACATACCCTGAAATTCTAAAGGAAATCCCAAAACCCATTTAGGAGTTATTGCCCTTTTTTCGTCAAATTTTCAAAATTCAACATTTTTCGTCATTTATCTCCAAAAGTATTTGAGATAGAAGTGAAATGTAAATTTGAAAAATGTTTGCCATGTTGAGATCTACATACCCTGAAATTTTATAGGAAATCCCAAAACCAATTTAGGAGTTATTGCCCTTTTTTGTCAAATTTTCTAAATTTTAACTTTTTTGCATTTATCTCCAAAACTATTTGAGATAGAAGTGAAATATAAATTGAAAAAATGTTTGCCATGTTGAGATCTACCTATCCTGAAATTTTGAAGGGAATCCCAAATTCTATTTAGGAGTATTGGTTTGTGTAATTTGAGGTCGGGTTCTGTTACATTTATTTAAGGTTCATCCTTATTCCTGGTCAATTTTGTCAACTTCCTGCCAGGACTACCACCATCAGGGAACATATTAACATTAAACCTTATGAAAAATAAATCTTCAACAAATTTTCCTTGAACATTTGAACCAATTGCAACAAACTTGGTCAAATAGTTGATTAATTGTCCAATGAAAACCAGACTCCAGGTGAGCGATACAGGCTCTTGTGAGCCTCTTGTTGTATCAGGTCCCAGTTTTGTAAAATTAGAAATATTATTTTCTTTAGATTTTAAAATTAAATTGATTTGCACTTAGTTTGTCCTAAAGCTTACAAAATTCTTAAAACACTGCCTACAAAGATGGCCACAATAGCCACACTTCTTTAAATTTTTGACACCATGAGAACTGAATGAAACCACCATGTAATTTTAAACTGATTTTAATACGCCCGTCAGCAACAGACGTATTATAGTATACCGTTGTCTGTCCGGTGTAAACATATTCCCACTTAAATCTATAACACCTTGACTGGTTTTCTTCAAATTTTAACACATTATTACAAATAGTGGTCTGAGGGTCTGTTTACTTTTGACAATTTTAACTTTTGTAGTTCCAGAGTAATGGGACTTGGATTGTCAAAATATAAGAAATTTTCACTTGTCTCGCACTAACTCCTATACACCTTGACCCATTTTTCCAAACTTTTACAAATTCTTACAAATGGTGGTCTGAGGGTCTGTATACTTTTTGACAATTTTCACTTCTCTCGTTTCAGTGTTATGGGACTTAGATTGTCCAAATATAAGCAGTTTTTCACATTTGTTAGTATAAAATTTCCTGCTTTGACAATAATGATATTTACATGTAGTTTATTGTTACAGTGTTATAAGTGGAAAATGACAGTGGATGTCAAGTGATGGCAATAAGTCACATGGACCTTTTGGTCCAGGTGGTAAGATAAAAATGAGTAAAATTATTTTAGAAATATCCTCTGAACTGATGAGGAAATCAAGAGTAAACTTTGAAATGACTGATCATTGAACTTCTATTCTTTAAAACATCAACAAACCAGTGGCTGTTTTCATTAGTTCCTCTGTAAGAATTATGTCTGATTACTAAGACTTTCAAACCAAGATGGCCACCACAGCTGAACTTAGTTAATATAGGACCCTTTGAGGAAAATTCATTTAAAAATCTTCTTGTCTTCTAATAAACCACTTGAAACCAGACTTGGCAGCATGTGCAATGGTCATCTTGTATGAAACAATTAGAACCTAACTATAGCAGTGCTCCTTATATGATCCTCTTTCAGAATTATGTCCTATGATCTGAACTGTCAACCAAGGTGTCTTCCAGTTCCCACAGGGTTAAAAATACAGAAGTGTGGCTATGACAATGTAAACTACAGCATTTCTTGTGCTGTACAGCAGCTTGCTTTGGGAAATTGGGACATCTGAAAGAAGCATTCAATTACAGTGTCATGATAATTTGATTTAGTCACTTCGGCATGTTCAAATTAAAAGTAAAATAATGAAATCACTTTCTCATTTAGACAGTTCTAAAAGTGTACCACTTCATGACCATTTAATCACAGTTTGGTTCTAATTAGCCAAGTAGTTTCAGGTAAGATTTTTATGTAAATTTCCCATAAGGTCCTATGTTATACTAAGTTGTGCTGTGGCAACCATCTTGGTAGGAGGTTGGCACCATCAGACCCAATTTTGTAAGAGGACCACCTAATGACCATTCAACCACAGCTTGGTTCTAACTGAATAGGTAGTTTCAGACAAGAAGATTTTTACGTGAATTTCCCATACTATTGGTCCTCTGTTACACAAGTTCAGCTGTATCGCCCATCTTTGTCAGTCAGGACCATCAGACACAATTTTCGAAGGGGACCACTTAAGGATCATTACAGCAAGGTTTGGCTAAGATTGGCATAGTAGCTTCCCAGGAGAAGATTTTTAAAATTTTGACCCCCCTTTTTAGCTCACCTGTCCTAAAAGGACATGCGAGCTATTGCCATCACTTTGCGTCCATCCTCCATCCGTTAATTTTCACATTTTAATCTTCTCCAAAACCCCATGGCCAATTGAAACCAAACTTGGTGGGGATGTTCATTGGATGGTCCTCTAAAAACTTTGTTTTGGTTCTGATCCAAAATTCAACATGGCTGCCAGGGCCATTTATGCACTCTGATTGACTGAAAATTCAAAAATCTTTGAAACTACAAAAGCAATTGAATTGTTATTTTAATGATCCTTACATGGTCCTCTACAAAGTGTTTTTTGTGCCGATCTGAAATCCAAGATGGCCATCATGACATTAAACATTTAACATAGAATCCGATGGGAAATACATGCAAATGTCTTCTTGTCAGAAACTGTTTGACAGATGGAACTAATATTATGCCTGAATGAGTAGATTACGGTCCTTGACAAAATTGAGGTTTTGGTGCCAATTTAAAAAACATGGCTGCCAGGGTCATTTATGCACTCTGATTGACTGAAATTACAAAAGCAATTGAATTGTTATTTTGCAGGAATGATCTTTACATGGTCCTCTACAAAGTGTTTTTTGTGCTGATCTGAAATCCAAGATGGCTGCCATGACGGGACACATTTAACATAGAATCCTATTGGAAATACAAATATCTTCTTGTCAGAAACCGTTTGACAGGTGGAAGTAATATTATGCCTGAATGATCAGATAATGGTCCCTAACAATTGAAGTTTTTGGTGCCGATCCAAAATTAATAAACATGGCTGCCAGGGCCATTTATGCACTCTGATTGGCTGAAATTTAAAAAGTCTTCACTGAAACTACAAATTAATTGAATTGTTATATTGCAGGAATGATTCTTACATTGTCCTCTATAAAGTTTGCTTTTTGTGCCGATCTGACATCCAAGATAGCTGATATCCAAGATAGCCGCCATCACGGGATACATTTAACAAAGGATCCTATGGGAAATACATACAAACATCTTCTTGTCAAAAACCCTTTGACAGATGGAATATTATGCCTGAATGATCAGATAATGGTTCCTTAAACAAAATAGATGTTTCTGGTGCCATTCAAAAATTCAAAAACATGGCTGCCAGGGCCATTTATGCCCTATGATTGTCTGAAATTTAAAAAATCTTCTCCAATTGGCTGAAATTTAAAAAATCATCATCTCTGAAGCTATGAAAATAATTGAATTGTTATATTGCAGGAATGATCCTTACATGGTCCTCTACAAAGTGTATGCTTTTCTTGCCGATCTGAAATCCAAGATGGCTGCCACCACAAGACATTTAACATGGGATCCTACGGGAAAAACATACAAACAGCTTCTTGTCAGAATCCGTTTGACAGATAGAAATAATATTTTGCCTGAATGATCAGATATTGGCCCTTAACAAAATTTATGTTTTTGGTCCCGATCCAAAAATCAGCATGGCTGCCAGGGTCAATTATGCACTCTGATTGGCTGAAATTTAAAAAATCTTCTCTAAAACTAATTAAAAAATCTTGTCTGAAACCACTAAGAAAATTGGAACCAAAGTTGGCAGAAATGGTCCTTAGGTGGTCCTCTTTCAGAAGTATGTCCTATGACCTAGAATGTCAACAAAGATAGCCGTCACAGCTGAACTTTTTAAACATAGGACCCTTTGGGAATATTCATTACAAAATATTCTGATCTGACACCAATTGGCCAATTGGGACCAGACTTGGAAACAATGGTCATTATATGGTCCCCTTTCACAATTTTGTCCGCTGACCTCGCCTGTCAATGAAGATGGCCCCCAAAGCTGAACTTAGTTTAACATAGGAACCTATGGAAAAATTTAATTTGCAGTCACGAATGGATTATTTGGGTTAACCTTAAACTTGGCCATTTGGACACCAAACTAATACCAGCAATGGTCTCTTTCAGAATTGTTTGATAACCTTGAATGTCAACTAAGATGGCCACCACACCCTAACTTTGTTTAACATTGAACCTATGGGAAAACTAGCCAAGATAACAGATACACTATCAGTTAAATCCAGGTAAGCGATACAGACTCTTGGGAGCCTTTAGTTTCTATTTTTAGCTTGACCGCTATCTTGGTCGAAGGTCAGGGACACCGGACACAATTTTGGAAGAGGACCACCAGAGGACCATTCCACAAAGTTTGGTCCAAATTGGCCATGGTTTCTGAGAAGATTAAAATGTGGATTGTTGACGATGAACCACTCAGCCAATTGCAACCAAACAAGGAAGCAATGGTCCTTAAATGGTTCTCTTCCAGAACGTTGTTCGATGACACAGACTGTCAACCATGATGCCCACCACAGCTGAACATTATTTAATTAAGGACCCTATGGGAAAATTCATTAAAAAAAGTCTAAAACAACCTGGCCAATAGAAACCAGACTTGGCAGCAATTGTGTCCAATGACCATGACAGTGGCTGCTACAGCCAATCTTGGTTACAGAAAATTTCATTTAAAAAATGTTCTTGTTTGAAATCACTAAGCAAATTGGAACCATACTTGGCAGCTATGGTCCTCTTTCAGATTTGTTTCCAATGACCAGAGCTGAACTTAGTCTTCTCCTATGAAACCACTGGGCCAATTGAGACCAAACTGTGGTAGAATGAGCCTGAGAGAATATCTTTAAAAATTGTATCTGATGACCTGGCTCTCCAACCAAGATGGCCATCATAGCCAATCTTTGTTTCACATATGACCCTATGGGAAAAATAACTTATGTCTGACACCATAATGCCAAATGAAACTAAAACTTGCCCACAATGTGATGGCATCAGTCACTTGAAACTCGCAGTATGACTACATTGTATCAGTCACATTTCAATTTCTGTTGAAGGTGGGCAAGGCAAATCCAGTTGAGAGATAAAGGTTCCTGTGAGTCTCTAGTTCTGGTTTCATGAATCTGACTCTAAAACATTGAATTTCAGGAAATTTATTTCCCTTTAAGAACAAGATTAATGTGAAGTGTCAAGTAAGATTTAATCTTTTGACTAATACATACTATTCAACTTAATATGAGTATATTAAAAATAAATATACAAAATTTGGATATCAAAGCAACTATGTGAAGGAAATCTTTTCAACTGGGAAAATCTCAACACTAGAAAAAGATTTGTTAATAAATACCTTTATACAAGAAAGAGTAAGTTAGTCTTAATCTATTGATTTTATACATGTATGCATACTATTTGGTTTTATATATAAATTTCAATAAATATTCATAGAATTTTGGTTTCTTTTATTGCTGTTATAAAACAAACTTTACAGTATGTGTATATTGAATTATCTTTTTACTCCTCATTGTTTCTTCGAAGCAATAGTCATACCTAAAATGGGAAATAACTCTAAATTTTAAACAACTGTTTTAAAGATGGATTCATGAAATCAGAAAATGGTTCATAGAAAGGGCTATAAAAAGTTTTAAGTCCAAAAACAATGATTTAATAAACAACAAAGATGTGCAATAAAATACTCAACCACAATGATAAAAGCGCATATAAATGCCGATTGCATAAAACACAGATAAATTAAAAACACAATACATGTAATAATTCTACGCAAAATAAATGGACAACACTAAACGTTTTTAATCACAGCAAGCAAACACAAAACAAAATGAGTATATCTTGTAATAACAATTCAGTTATAACGTTCCTTACATGAGTTCATGCAGTTGGGAAGGCCTGGAATCATAAATTCAAAAACCCTTGCAATCAAAAACTAAAATCTATTAAATTTAAAATTAAAAAAAAATTCTAAAGACTGTTGCACTAGATGTACAATAAATTTCAATGCTACACTGCATTAAAGACAGAAATGAAAGAACATTGAATATTAATACAAAATGAAAACTAAACAAGCACATAATTAATGAATTAATCATCTCTATACTATTTCCATATCAAGTAAATATTTAAATGTATGTACCATAATGTAACATTTAGTCAGATATTCCTCCAAGTCAAATGGCCACTTCTGTACTGGCTATGGCCATGGAGGTCCAAGTACCGGTAGTCTCCATATGTATTTATTTTTATGAAAATGAGGAATCAGAAGATCAAAGTTTTACAACTACCGGTAGTTCATATATTTCCTACCAAGAATACAATACAGTCATTTATATTTCAAATAAAACCCATACATGTACAAAGTTTGTTTATACTGAGTCAGCTAATAAAAGATCCTAGAGAGAAGCAACATAACAACCTAGCTGTCATATTATTCCTGTTGTCTCCTTTCATTTTTTAATGCAAAAAAAATTACATTATTTATTTGACAAACAGAAATGCTGAGAAAATTTAAGAAAAATGTTACGAATTAAAATTTGATGTTAAATAATAAATATGATTAACATTCAAAAGTATGATCTGTCAATTTCCTTGTTTTCATATACATGTATGCAGTGTGCTCTGATGTCCCATGGGCCAAGTCAATACAAACAAGAGGCTCCCAGGAGCCTGAATCGCTCACCTGGTCCTTAAGCTTTAAGGGAGTCTTTCATGAGCTATTACCCCTATAATGGATCATCTGACAACTTCGACCCAATTCAGACTTTTGTAGAGCTCAATGAGCTGATTGTTTAAGCAAACAACAGCTTTTCTCTATTGACAACAACTTAATAAGTACAAATTTCAAAAAAAAATCAAGAAAAAGGGCAATAACTCCTACATGGGTGGTTACATCTTCTTCAAAATTTCAAAGCAGGTAGATCTTGAGGTGTTGAACACTTTAGCTTCCCATCAGAATTTTGATATCTGTCACCATTTTTGAGTTATTTGCAAAAAACTGCAATTTACCCCTATGTTCTATTTTTAGCCATGGCAGCCATGTTTTTTTACAAATCAAAAATACAAACGATAGTTTAGTAGCACTCATGCCAAGGAACAACTACACTAAGTTTGGTTGCAATTAAACTTATGGTGTAAGAGGAGTTAACGATTTTATTACAATGAATAAAGACTGCAAAAATGGTCAATTTTGATGATCTAAGGGGAATAACTCCTAAAAGGAATGAACCTACAACTTCGATCCTGTTACAAATTTTGTAGATCTTTGTGTGCCTAACAATATGAAATTTAAATTTTTCAAATTTCCTTTATAGTATCCAAGATATTGAGCTTAATAAGTGCAAAATTTGGAAAAAATGCAGAAAAAGGGCAATAACTCCTACATGGGTTGTTGGATCTTCTTCAAAATTTCAGGGCAGGTAGATCTTGAGGTGCTGAACACTTTTACCCTATGCCAGAATTTTGATATCTGTTATGGTTTTTGAGTTATATGCAAAAAACTGCAATTTACCCCTATGTTCTATTTTTAGCCATGGCGGCCATGTTTTTTTACCAATCAAAAATCCGAACGATATTTTTGTACACATAATGCCACTAAACAAATGTACCAAGTTTGGTTGCAATTGGACTTATGGTGTCGGACAAGTTAACGTTTGAAAAATTGTTAACAGACGACGACGACAGACGACGACGACGGACGCCAAGTGATGGTAAAAGCTCACATGAACCTTTGGTCCAGGTGAGCTAAAAAGCATAATCTTTGACTTGAATTTTACTTGATATTTTGTTGAAATGAAGCATAAAAAAATGACCATATAAATGACAAATTGCAACCATCAATAATAAAACCAAACTCTTATTATGAGTTGGAATCAATAACATTTTATCTGGTAAAAAATTTCAAATATTCACTAAGGCTAATATACATGTACATGTATGTAGCTAATTAACTAGCACTTGAAATTAAAAAATACTTAATTTTCCCCATGTCTTTTACTTATGTTAATACAACAATTTTAACATCAAATAATACTACAATTAAAGAAATGATATCACTGTGCATACTTTTTTGTCCATTCTTCTGCATGTTTTCTGTATTTTTCTTTGTTAGTCTTATAAACATTCGCAATTTCAGGTACCAATGGATCATCCGGATTAGGATCTGTGAGTAACGAACATATCGACAATAGAACTTTTGAGATTGTTAATGCTGGTGACCACTGAGATCTGAGTATATCCAAACAGATACTTCCATTACTATTAATATTTGGGTGGTATATTTTTGTAGTGAAGTTCAGTTTTGGAGGCTTGAAGGGATAGTCTGTAGGGAAATGTATTGTCAAAAAGAATACTCCATCTTGATATGGGCTATCTGGTGGACCCAAAATTGTAGCTTGCCAGTGAAATAAATCATCTCCAACAGGTCCTGCTGAACACTGAGCAGGTGGGTCTTTCTTCAGATCTTGCAACTCTTTGTTTATTCTTTTCAACGCCATCTTTTGTCAATTATTCTCGTTTAAATGACACTTATCTTTTAAGTCAACTTGATCCCTGTAGATATAAATCCTTCATAAAATGATTAAGATACGTGATTCAGTCACTTTTAATAAGGTAGGGCAAATAGACTGTCGTGAAAGCGATAATCATTAACGGAAGTTACGTCAAGTAGTTTCATTCGGAACTATGGTAGGGTAAATAGCCTCTGGCTTTTTCATCTGCACAAACATGTTCAGCTTGTCAAAGTTCACGAGTTGAGTTTTTAAAATGAATGTCAAGCGTCAGATGTCGGAAAACGTTAAAGAAGAAGAAACACAGCCCCTTGTTTCACCTACAAGTTACGAAGACTCAGCACAGGATACAAATGGAGAAACAGAACCATACTCATCAAGGCAAAAAGCATGACCACTTCAGTCTTTACTGAAAGTCTGAATAATACTTTTCAGTTTAACCTTTTATGTCTTCTCTAAATCTGTTTCCATTAATTATCAGCTGATTATTGCACATATTAAGTTGTAGGTGCAAACCTAAACACTACAAGAAGTAAATGTTTTTATTGCGAATATAATTGAATATGTGTGGAGCAGTTTTCTGGTTTGGTCGCCCCTAACACTGATTAACACTGAATAATGTGTGCATTAATTGATGATTTTGAAATGAGGAAATCACTCGAAAATCTCAAAGGGGGGGCTTACTGTATGAAAATTGGATATATATCCAACCAGCAATTACCAGCGTTAAATGGATTTAGCTTTGCTAAATTTAGGACAGAATTAACCTGATATGCATGTAAAATTTGCTGAATTTTGGTCCAAGTTGTTCATAATGTTATATTTAGATTAATATACTGGGTCTGCTTATTTTTTTTCACATAGATACATGGAAGTCTTCAAAAATGCTAATAAGTCTGCATGTTTACAATAATTCTGACAGACTTATTTAACAAGTTGGCTTAATAATCTTACAAAACGATTGGCTTAAATATCACACAAGTTGACATAATTAAATGAGACTTAATTACATGTAGGAGTAGATAAATATCTAACAAGTTGACTTAATAATCTTACAAAACGATTGGCTTAAATAACACACAAGTTGACATAATTAAATGAGACTTAATTACATGTAGGAGTAGATATATTCCACCATTTTCAAGTACTATCACAGTTTTGGGCAAAGGTGACCTATGTTTATGTTATGTTGAATAATAGTTGCAAACTTGAGATCACCAAAGAATGAAAAATACACTTGTTTTTTGTTATGTTTGCTACTGAAATAACCTCTACATGTGCCTGTATTATTTTTTTACGAGTTTGTAAGACCAGCTTGTATGCCTTTACTATCTGAGTTCATCAAGTGTCAAAATTAATCCTTTATTGTGTGCAGTTACTCCTTTAGCCGCTAAAGACCAGAGTCAATTAAAAGACTAGTAAAAATTATACCTAATCTCATTTTAACAGTCACAGTGAGGTGTTCCGTATGGGGAAAAATCTTGTAGGATAGCTACAAACACATTATCATGGAGATGCTGGGGAAACACTTTGCTAAGATTTATTTTGTTGCAATTCTTTGTATTCATAAAATCTTGGCCTAAAGCTTTAAAACATGAAATAGTGGGTTATTTGCCCACTAACACACAAATGATATTCAATCATTATTAAAAGAATGTTTTTTGATGGCTACCATATAACTTAAAACAACTATAATAGAATATATATACAAGTTTTGTAATAGAGAATAGAGTTTGAAAAGCCTTGGTACAAATGTAATTTGAAGTATAACAAAAATATTGTTTATACATACAAGAGTTAACTTGAGAAAATTAATAATCTCTGGTTCCTATTTAAAGTTGACAAGTAAAGTAGGCATAAAAATAATTTTTAGCTCACACTGGCATGTTGTCATCACTTGTCGTCTGTGCGTCCAGTTAAGTATTCACATCATGAACTTGAGAAGTGCTGAACAGAATTTAACCAAACTTGGTTGTTCCTTGTAATGTCCTTCCCAAGTGTTGTTACTTTGGTGCTGATTGGTCAAGAAACATGGCAGCCTATTCTCATTTCTTATATGCTGAACCTCTGAAGAACTATTTACCCAATTGTACCCAAACTTTACAAATATGTTTGTACAAAGGCCCTTAACAAGTGTTGTTACCGTACTTTGGTGTGATTCAGAATTTGAAGATGGCAGCCAGCATGTGACTCTGTTAACATCGGACCCTATGGGAAATGTGTTACAATTTCTTGTTCTGAAGAACAATTTAACAGAATGCTACCAAGCTTGATGGATTTGATTCTCTGAGGACATGAATAATTCTTGTTACTTTGTCTGGCCCCAAAAGGGGCTTTACTGATTAGTTAAAATTCAAAGATCTTCTTCATGCATGGATTTGAAACTTCTCATAAATGATCATTGTAAGATACTATCCAAGTATTTTTACTTTGGTCCAGATCTGAAACATAAGATGGCTGTCTGTGTCGAACTTTGTTAACATTTGGCACTATGGGAAATGTATTTTAAATTCTTCCTCAGACAAATGATTAATTAGATTTTTTATATATACCAAACTTGGTGCAAGTGATACTTTTTCTGAGACAAATAATTATTTTTTTAACTTTGCTGCCAGATATGAAAATTATAGCTAATGGTCTGTCAGGCCATGAAATCGCCTTTTCAGGTCGGTTAAACAGAAAACTTTTTAAAAACCTTAAGGATAATTAATTTTCATTTGAAACATCTTATGCATAGAAAGTAGTTGTATATTTATAAGAAAAGGATGTTCAAAATAAACTTGTCTATTACCCCAGGTCAAAAACACCAACCAGAAAGAATGATGAGGATGAAACTTCAAGACAAAGAATAAGGTAAGATTTGTAACTTTGGTTTATTACCATTCTCTCAGTTCTTTGACCTGAGTTTCAGTGAGTATGAAATCAACTGTTAATTATTATAATATCACAAAAGTATTTGCCATGTATATACATGAAAGTTTAGTAACTTTACATCTAGAAATTTGGAAGTATATCAATTATATGGGCTTATAAATTTCTTTTTTGCCATCTTTCAAATGCTTTGAGTCCAGATGAGTGATACAATTCACATGCATGTACATGTATTTGGATATTAACTTCAATTCAAAAACTTTACTGAATTTATCCTATTAGAGTAGAAGTAGAGTAGAATTATTAGCTCACCTGACCCTTGGTAGCGTGCTCGCCCTGAGTGCGGAAAGTCGCGGGTTCGATCCCCGGCCGGGTCAAACCAAAGACATTAAAATTGGTATTTGCTGCTTCTCCGCCAAGCACGCGGCATCTAGGAGTAAGAGCAAAGACTGGTCGGCTCGGAGTCAGTATAATGTGTCTGAGTGAGGTGATATGTCTTCCTGCGGACAGTTATCTCGTGAACTAGCACATTAAAAATCCGACTTAGCGTATCGGTCTAGTACAAAGCAGGGATCATATTCATTATCATATCAACATGTTCTCGTCCTGATATGCACCTGGTTGCCACTGGACGTTAAACAATAATTCATCCATCCATCCGATGACCCTGCCTCCCAACCAACATGGCCGACATGGCTAAAAAAACATAGGGGTAAACTGCAGTTTTTATCTTATATCTCAAAAACTAATGCAATTAGAGCAAAACTGACAGAATAAAAATGTTCATCAGGTCAAGATCTACCTGCCATGAAATTTTCAGACGAATCGGTCAACCCTTTGTTGGGTTATTGCCTCTGAATTGTTAATTTTAAAGAAATTTTGCAGTTTTAGGTTATTATCTTGAATATTATTATAAAGACAAACTGTAAACAGCAAAAATGTTTAACAAAGTAAGATGTACAAGTAAGTCAACATGACCAAAATCATTGATTGACCCCTTATAGGAGTTTTTGCCCTTTAAAGACGGCATCCGGCGTAAACTTTCCTTTAAAGATCTTTTCCTCTCAAACCACTGGGCCAATTGAAACCAAACTTTGGTGGAATGGTCCTTGGGTGGCCCCCTTCCAAAATTATGTCTGGCATCCCTGACTTCCCACCAACATGGCTGCTGTTACTAAAAATAGAAAAAAAGGGGGGGTGAATTTCAAAAATCTTCTTATATGAAACTACAAGGCCAGTTGGAACCAAAGTTGGTAGTAATGGTTTGTAGGAGGTTCTCTTTCAGAAATATGTCCAATGACCTGGACTGTTAACCAAGATGGCCGCCACAGCCGAACTTAGTTTAACATAGGGCCCTATGGGAAAATTCATTGAAAAATATTCTTGCCTTAAACCACTTGACTAATTGGAACCAGACTTGGCAGCAATGGTCCTTAGATGGTCCTCTTACAGATGTGTGTCCGATGACCTGGACTGTCAACCAAGATGGCCACCACAACTGAACTTAGTTTAACATAGGGCCCTATAGGAAAATTCATTGAAAAATCTTCTTGTCTGAAACCAGTTGACATATTGGAGCAGGACTTGGCAGCATTGGTCGTTAGGAGGTCCTTTTTCAGAAATGTGTCTGATTTCGTGGACTGTGAACCAAGATGGCTGCCACAGCAGAACTTAGTTTAACATAGGACCCTATGGGAAATTCACTCAAAAATCTTCTCGTCTTAAACCACTAAGCCAATTAGAATTAGACTTGGTAGCAATGGTCCTTAGATGGTCCTCTTTCAGAATTTTGTGCGATGACCCAGACTGTCAACCAAGATAGCCACCACACCCGAACTTAGTTTAACATAGGGCCCTATGGAAAAATTCATTGAAAAATCTTCTTGTCTGAAACTACTTGACATATTGGAGCCAGACTTGGCAGCATTGGTCCTTAGGAGGTCCTCTTTCAGAAATGTGTCCAATCACCCGGATTGTCAACAAGATGGGTGCCACACCAAACTTTGTTAAATATTGGACCCTATAGGAAAATTCATTTAAAATTCTTCTTGTCTGAAACCGCTTAGCCAGTTGGAACAAGACTTAGCAGAAATGGTCCTTAGATGGTTCTCTTTTAGAAATGTATCCGTTGACCTGGACTGTCAACCAAGATGACTGCCACAGCTGAAATTAGTTTAACATAGAATCATTTAGAAAAACCAGCCAAATTGACTGCAACACTTAAATTTTTAGGTCTTCTCAAGGTGAAGCGATACAGGCTCTTTAGAGCCTCTAGTTTCATTGGGACATGAATTTATATTGAGTTGGCCCTTTATGCTAATATTTTACAGCTGGTTGTAAAATATTTTGCATAAGTGGCCAACCTATGGTAAAATCATAAATTCTTTGTTAAATGAACTTGAACTTTATATGAAGCTTATACACTCCTGCTTATATCTCGCATGCATAACAACTGATAATGTTAATTATTTCATTTATAATTTTTCATTTTTAAAAATCCAAGAATGTGATTTGCTGTAAAATTATTTTCTTACTGCATTTGTTTAATTTTAGTGAATTAAATATGATTATAGCTACAAAATCCATTCTAAACTAATTTTCAATCTCTTATTGTAAAATTTTGACAATAACCAGTTGTTATGACTTAGAGAGATAAGTCCGTGTGATATATAGAATGTGACAAATATAATTATCTTATTTATCTTGTTTATATAACAAATGAAACGACTGATGATTGCATACCTAAAATTCGGCGAAATGATATTGAATGTAAAGAATTTTCTAAATTATAGAACGTCTGTTAGAATTATTCACTTTAGAAAATTTTAAGCGTGTTGTGAAATATGCAAATTTTATAATTTGATGAAATTTTAATGCTGACATATCTCACGGGAAGAACTTTTTTAGGGTGACTTTGAGTTAAATCAAGCTCAAGAGAGCTACAAATATACATTTTATAGTTTATCCCAAACAGTATTTGTAGACAGTCTTATTGACTATTTTTAGCTCACCTTACCCAAAGGGCCATGTGAGGTATTGTCATCACTTTGCGTCTGTCGTCATTGTCGTCAGTAAACTTTTCACATTTTAATCTTTTCTGAAACCTCTTGGCCAATTGGAACAAAACTTGGCAGGAATGTTCATTGGGTGGTACTTTACAAAGTTTGAGTTTTTGGTGCCGATCGGAAATTCAACATGGCTCCGGGGCCAATAATACATTCTGATTGGCTGAAATTTCAAAAATCTTCTGATGAGAAACCGCTTTGCAGATTGAATTGTGATATTGTGGGAATGTTCCTTAGATGGTCCTCTACTAATTTTGAGTTTTTGGTGTGGATTCAAAATCCAAGATGGCTGCCACCGTGGAACATAGTTTAACAAAAAATCCTATGGGAAATACTTACAAATAGCTTCTTCTCAAAAACCATCTCACACAAACATACCAAATCATGCACAAATGATCCTAGGATGGACCTCTACTAATTTTTTGTTTTTGGTGCTGATCTGAAATCCAAGATGGTCGCCACCGTGGAACATAGTTTAACATAGAACCCTATGGGAAATACAAACATCTTCTCAGAAAACATCTCACACATAGAAACCAGATCATGCAGGAATGATACTAGGGTGGTCCCTTTTTGGTGTCAATCCGAAATCCAAGATGATGCCACCGTGGAACATAGTTTAACACAGAACCCTATGGGAAATACATACAACAGCTTTTTCTCAGAAACAGTCTCACACATTTAAAGTAGGGTGGTCCTCTACTGATTTTGAGTTTTTGGTGCTGATCTGAAATCCAAGATGGACACTGTGCAACATTGTTTAACATAGAACCCTATGGGAAATACATACAAACAGCTTCTTTTCAGAATCTGTGTCAAAATATTTAAACCAAATCATGCAGGAATGTTACTAGGATGGTCCTCTACTAATTTTGAGTTTTTGGTGCCAATCTGAAATCCAAGATGGCCACCACTGTGGAACATAGTTTAATATAGAACCCTATGGGAAATACATACAAACAGCTTCTTCTCAGAATACGTTTCAAACATTGAAACCAAATCATGCTCAAATGATATTAGGGTGGTCCAGTACTAATTTTGACAGTTTGATGCAGATCTGAAATCAAGACGCTTAACTGCAGAACATATTTTAACATAGAACCATATGGGAAATACATTATACCTCCTCAAAAACCATTTCACACATTTTTACCAAATAATACTAGGTTTGTCCTCTTCTAAATAAAAATAACAATCCAAAGATACCAATATTAGATATAGTAAATTTATACTATGGTGTATACAACACATTTCAAGGAGTTACCTCTCATCAGCAGCATTAAAACCGAAACATTTGGAAGACCAAAAACCAAACTTATATTAAACAAGAAGTACTCAACCAAAAATTCCGAAATAGGAAGCCAAATTTCAGCTAATTTGTTTCTGATTTGCTGATATAAAAAAATCTTCTCCTCTGAAGTGGCTTGGCCAAATGGAATGAAACTTGACAGAAAGCATCTAATAGGGAGGTTCTATACAAAGTTTCCTTATTTTGTCCTGATCAGACAACAAACACGGCTGTCATGGGCAGTTCTTGTCTTTCAAACCTTACCCTAACCCTGATAATCTTCTTTGAAACCGCATGGCCAAAGGGAACAAGACTTGACAGGAAGGAGGTTTTTACAAAGTTTCCTCATTTTGTCCAGATCAGGCGACAATCATGGCCACCATGGCAGTTCTTGTTTCTGATTGGTTGATTTAAAAAAAAATTTTTTCTTAAACTGCTTGGCCAAATGGAGCCAAACTTGACAGAAAGTGTCTATGACATACAACAAAAATCTACAGAACCGCAGAATTGCTTGAAACTAAACATGGTCTGAATGTTCTTCTTAAGGTGCTCACCAAGTGTTGTTACTCTGGTACCGATTCCAAATTTAATATGGCCTTCAGCAGAGGACTTAGGTTAACGTATGACCCTGTGGGATATACATGCAAAAATATTCTGCAGAACTGCCAAATTTTAGAATATGCTGACCTGTAAGTAGAAGGACCTTGATGAAAAAAAATGTGGTTCCTACAAGGCTTACAACACACTTTATAATGATAGGGAGAAGTGACCTCTCTTTGAGGTACATCAATAAAAATGGTTTTCATGCCAGGTGAGCAATACAAGCTCAGCCCTCTGAGCCTCTAGTTTTATCATTATCATTGTTTTCCAGTGAAATGTTATCTTAAATTACATATTTATCATTTTATATGATTAAGCAGATTGATAACTCAGTTTTTGTTCACAGTAATTAGTTAAAATCTGTTACGTTGAACTTAAGTATATTGATATGCAGACAGTTTAGCTATAAATAGACTTATTTAGCCTTAATTCTTTTTTTAGTCGCTTTTGATATGATAAAGGATACTTACACTTAGTATATATTTAATGTTATTATTACTGCTACTTCAGTAGATAAATTCTACTTTTAAAGAAAATTCAAATAAAATCACTTTTTAGCTCACCTGGCCAAAGGCCATGTGAGCTTTTGCCATCACTTGTCGTCCGTCGTCCATCCGTCATCCGTAAACTTTCACATATTGATCATCTCCTCTAAAACCAATTGAGCAAATCTAACCAAACTTAACATGAATGATGTATGGAAGGTCCTTTACTAAGATTGACGAAATTTTTCCGATCCGCCAAAAAAGCATGGCTGCCAGAGCAGGACATAGTTTAACATTGGACCCTATGGGAAAACATGTTAAAGTTCATCTCCTCTGAAACTACTTGAGCAAATTTAACCAAACTTAACAGGAATGATGTATGGAAGGTCCTTTACTAAGATTGCCAAAATTTTTCCGATCCGCCATAAAACATGGCTACCAGCACAGGACATAGTTTAACATTGGACCCCATGGGAAAACATATTAAGGTTCATCTCCTCTGAAATTTCTTGAGCAAATTTAACCAAACTTTACAGGAATGATGTATGGAAGGTCCTATACTGAGATTGTTGAAATTTTTCTGATCCGCTGTAAAACATTTCTGCCAGCGCAGGACATAGTTTAACATACATGCCTATGGAAAAAAACATATTTTGATCATCTCCTCAAAAACTATAATAACAAATTGAATAAAACTGTACTGGAATGATGTATTGAAGGTCCTTTACAAATTTGCCTCATTATGTTCAAATCTGAGAAAAACATGGCCGCCAGAGGGGAAATACTTTTAACTTTGGACCCTATGAGAAAAATATAATTAATGGAAGTTTATAGAAGCATTTTGTCAGGTGAGCAATACAGGCTCAGCTCACTGAGCCTCTAGTTTCAACAATATCCATAGCCTATTTTGATCATATCAAAGCCTTATTTTATTTGTATGCTCTGAACATTGGGCAATGACATTGATTTTATTTGTGTCTTCAAATATTTGGTAAAAGACAAAATAAGTGTACAGCTGATAATAAACAATAGTCAGTTGATTAACAGCAACCAGTAGTCATAGATAATTACTTAGATATTTCAACCAATTTAACAACACTTCTGATTTTATCATATTATAGTAACAACACACTCACTATAAATTCTGAATAATTATTAAGCATAGTATAAAATAGAAGCATCAAATGTTGCTTTCTTGTCATATATAACCCTTTACCCTGTTACTCTGATATAAATCATATGAGAGCTGCATCCAGTTTTGAGCTATTCTCATCACTTGGTGTCCGTCGCCCGTAGGTTATTATCTTGAATATTATTATAGATAAAGACAAATTGTTAACAGCAAAAATGTTCAACAAAGTAAGATCTACAAATAGGTCAACATGACCAAAATCAATGATTGATCCCTTATAGGAGTTTTTGCCTTTTAACGACGGCATCCAGCGTAAACTTTCCTTTAAAGATCTTCTACTCTTAAACCAATGGCCAATTGGGACCAAACTTTGGTGGAATGGTGCTTGGGTGGACCCCTTCCAAATTTAAGTCTGGCATCCCCGACTTCCATAGCTGCTGTTACTACAAACAGAAAAAAGGGGGGGGGGTGAATTTAAAAATCTTCTTCTATGAAACTACAAGGCCAATTAGAACCAAACTTGGCAGAAATGGTCCTAAGAAGGTTCTCTTTCAGAATAATTTCCAATCAAACTCATTGAAAAATCTTGTCTGAAACCACTTGACCAATTGGAACCAGACTTGGCAGCAATGGTCGTTAGATGGTCCTCTTTCAGAATTGTGGTTGATGACCTGGACTGTCAACCAAGATGGCCGCCACAACCGAACTTAGGTTAACATAGGGCCCTATGGGAAAACCTGGACTGTCAACCAAGATGGCCGCCACAACCGAACTTAGGTTAACATAGGGCCCTATGGGAAAACTCATTGAAAAATCTTGTCTGAAACCACTTTACCAATTAGAACCAGACTTGGCAGCAATGGTTCTTAGATGGTCCTCTTTCAGAAGTATGGTTGATGACCCGGACTGTCAACCAAGATGGCCGCCACAACCGAACTTAGTTTAACATAGGGCCCTATGGGAAAATTCATTGAAAAATCTTCTTGTCTGAAACCACTTGACCAGTTCCACCCAGATTTGGCAGCAATGGTCCTTACAAGGTCCTCTTTCAGAAATGTGTTTGATTTCATGGACTTTGAACCAAACTGGCCCCCACAGCCGAACTTAGTTTAACATACATGTAGGGCCTTATGGGAAATTTCATTGAAAAATCTTCTTGTCTGAAACCACTTGACCAATTGAAACCAGACTTGGAAGCAATTGTCTTTAGGAGGTCCTTTTTTAAAATGTGACCGATTTCATGGACTGTGAACCAAGATGGCCACCACAGCCAAACTTACTTTAACATAAGACCCTATGGGAAATTCACTAAAAAATCTTCTCGTCTGAAACTACTGAGCCAATTGGAACAAATTGACAGCATTGGTCCTTAGATGGTCCTCTTTCAGAAATGTGTCTGATCACCCGGATTGTCAACAAAGATGGCCACAACAGCCGAATTTAGTTTCATATAGGACCCTATGTGAAAATTTATTTAAAAATCTTATTTTCTGAAACCACTTAGCCAGTTGGAACAAGACTTAGCAGTTATGGTCCTTAGATGGTTCTCTTTTAGAAATGTGTCCATTGACCTGGACTGTCAACCAAGATGGCTGCCAGAGCCGAACATAGTTTAACACAGAATTCTATAGAAAAACCAGCCAAATTGACTGCAACACTTAAATTTGCTCAAGGTGCAAAGTTAAATCCAGGTGAGCGATAGAGCCTCTAATTTTATGCCCCATCCACAAATGTGGAAGGGACATGTACATTTTATGTCACAGTGACTTAATAATAATTCCATTTCTCAAAAAACCAGTGATTATATATCAATGATATTTCACAACTACAATAATTTTATAGTCCAGCACAAATTAGCAACATATGAGTCCACATGACCTACATTTCATGCTTATGTCAGAAACTGAATTAAATACTATAGATTAATTAGTTTTGTGTGATAAAAGATTATGTAAGCAGGATATATTATGAAACATTCATATACATTTATTTAAAATAATTCTCAAAATTATTTCCTGTCATAAATAATAGGTGGCCATTCTGTGTTCAGGAAGATGGGCAGTCAGTGTCTTACACACACATCTATAATACTAAATTTACGAATTAGCCGAATAGGCGGCAAAACGCGTGGTTCAAAATAAACGATGTATAGTTCAGATTATAAAGGTTATTATCGGATTTGACAATCTGCATTTATAAATTTAAACTGCAGTTTTGTTTATGTGCAAATGGAATTTGTATGCACTTTTCCGATATGAATTCTCCCAACATATCCCTTAGAAGGTTCTCGAATGCATCATTTTAACACATTGATTTAAATAAATAAGTATGCACATATTTTAAATGTGTTTCTGTTTGAAATTACGGAAGAAGAATAAAACACATTAAAAACATTCTCTTTCGAGTGGGATGTTTCCGCTTCATGTATTCAGGATTGTTTTTTTTTACAATAACGCAATTTCTCCTAACTGTAAAGGTTATGAACTTTGAAGATTACGAAGAAGTAAGGTAAAGTTCAGAGGAATTCCTAACTTAGTTGTTTTTTTGGATTTCTCGGATGTTTGTCTTGCACAAAGTGATAAACCAACCATTATCTATTTTTACATTATTTGTCATGTGACCTGTCTAAATATATCTCTACCATACAATTCCCTGTAAGCCCTAGATAAAAATATTTTTAACAAATGGTCATCTTTACCATTAATGACGAAATTTATCTCGGACATCTTTGATAAACATAAACGTGGACAGCACACGCAGCCACACACTAAAAATGCTTTTATCGTCTGATTATCGGATATATTTGTGATATTAAGCCTCGCTTGCCCTGCCCATGATGACAGTGGAACAATTGGAACAATTATTTTCCAAAAATATGCTCTACCTAACTCACGGCATCTTTTGAAAAATTCATCCGTCACTAAGGAAATGTTTACATCTACAATTTCATTTTCATATTTATTCTAAAGGAAAGAAGTAATGCATTATGAAATGTGTATTTAATGAAAGCTTTTCATCAAGTTCCAGTTCAGAATTAAATGTAACAATAAAAATATTGACAATTTATGTGGTTGTGTTTTCGTCATAGATTTTAACTTTGATGGAACCTTAAGATCCATTTTGGTAATTCTACGTGGCATACAGTCTACGTCATCAGTAGATACATCTTCGGTAGTAACGAACAGCCATATGACAACTGGGTCACGTTGACTTACATTTCTCGCTTCATTGGCTTTGTTTAAAGTTTGTATTAACATCCATTTCTGGAATACTACAGCATATATAGACATGAAACTATCAGTTAATACCACATAATTGACAGGAAAGTTTATGGAAAGCCTGCCACAACATCCATATTGAGTCCCTATTCCATGAATGACATGGCCGCAACAAACTCTTATAGTCAATATGGCCACCACAAAAAATGCTTATTTTTTCCCGCGCTCGCGCGGGTTCAATGTCTAGTTCTTTAGTATATTTTTGTCTTTTCTGTAATATTTCCTTTTATTTTGCCTAGGGAGATAGCTGGCTTATGGTAGAATAATAAACTTGTCCAATGCGGACAATAGTAGATTTTAAAGAAGTGGCAACATACCTTTTCTACCTTTTTACTGAGAGTCATTCATAAAAATTATATCCTTCTTCCTATGCATGATAACGTGTTTATTAGCTCACCTGGCTATTGCCAGGGTGAGCTTTTGCCATCACTTGGCGTCCGTCGTCCGTCCGTCGTCCGTCCGTCCGTCGTTAGCTTTTCATTCAAACATCTTCTCCTCAGAAACCATTTGGCCAATTCCAACCAAACTTTGCATGAGTGGTTTATGGAAGGTCCTCAACAAAGTTTCCTCATTTCGTTCTGATTGGTCAAGAAACATGGCCACCAGAGGCAATTCTTGTTTCTGATTGTCTGATTTTCAAAAATCTTCTTCTCTGAAACCGCTGGGCCGATCGGTTTGAAACTTAATAGGAATCATCTATGACATGTCCTCTACAAACGATCCTCAATTTATTTTGATCTGACATAAAACATGGCTGTCATAGCTAAAAATAGAATATAGGGGTGCATGTGTTGTTTTTGGCTTATACCTTAAAAACCGTTACAGATATCAAAAATCTGACGGGGTAAAATTGATCAGCATGACAAGATCTACCTACCCTGAAAATTTGAAGGAAATTCCAAAACCCATCTAGGAGTTATTGCCCTTTTTTCGTCAAATTTTCAAAATTTTAACATTTTTCGTCATTTATCTCCAAAACTATTTGAGATAGAAGTGAAATGTAAATTTGAAAAATGTTTGCCATGTTGAGATCCACATACCCTGAAATTTTAAAGGAAATCCCAAAACCCATTTAGGAGTTATTGCCCTTTTTTGTCCCCTGAAGAATACTGTCCAGCATGTCAGCACTCCAACCAGGACTACTGCCATCATGGAACATATTTTAACATAAAACCTTATGAAAAATAAATCTTCAACAAATTTTCCCTGAATAATTGAACCAATTGCAACAAACTTGGTCAAATAGTTGATTAATTGTCCAATGAAAACCAGACTCCAGGTGAGCGATACAGGCTCTGGTGAGCCTCTAGTAATTTTATACTTTTGCAATATGATCAGTTTTGATTGTAAATAATATATGTTTTTTTTTCAGACAACCTGTTAATTACTCCTCCATTAACAGTACATATTCTAGCCATGAAGAAAGAAGAACTTCAGCTGTAATCAGTAGATATAAATATTATTCAAGATTAGCTCCACACAGGGATGGATTTTTTGTAAGTAGTTAGAATGCTGTTTTTAAATACAGTTGAATTTTTTTATCTCAAAATTTCAATTTTGAATGAAAAGATGTACTGAAAAGTTGCGACACCAAAATTTTGAAGTTCGGCAGAAGGTGACCTCATTGTTGTCATTTCCTCTAGATGGTTGACTGATCTTTACTGATTGTTTTTCCAGCAATTTCTATGTCAATACAGTAATTTACAAAGGTTTTAGTGCCTTTATTACACTTAATTATTATTACTGTGCACCTGTCAAAAATTTCCAAAGATCAATCTAGCTCATTCATCAGTGATGAACAATCGGGCATTTTTCACACCTTTCTGCTTTGAAAGTAAATAAAATCAGTACAAGGTATATATTGGATGAACAAACAGTTCACAATCATAAACTTGAGAAACAGCCCATTAGTTTTATTCACAAAAATGAGAGATTTCCACAATGTTGCCATTTTCTGCACATATAGTTTAGTAAATTATTGAGCATTCTGGAGGATTTTCATAGACCAATTTCTAAGTTTTTTAGCTTGAATTTATTTTATTTTATTTTTTTCATTTCTACTGAGGGGCCTTGGTGGCCGAGTGGTCTATGTTGGTCTAATGATCACTAGCCTGTCAACACTGGGGTTGTGAGTTTGAATCTCACCTGTGGCAGCGTGTGTTCGACTCCCATCTAAATTGACAAGGATTGCCAATTTTCCTACCGAAGGTTGGTGGTTCTCTCCGGGTACTCTGGCTTCCTCCACCAATGAAAACTGGCCTCCGTGAAATAGCCAAAATCTGCTGAAACGCCGTAAAACCCCAACTAAACAAACAAACAAACATTTCTACTGCGTTGTGTAGTCTCATATTCCTATCGATCTTTTTATACATAACAGACACGGACCTTGAGGAAGACAACTAAAGCAGCTGATACACATGACAACATTTGTATTAAGTAATGTCATATGTTAAGACTGCTAAAAATAGTCTATCAGAGGGTGATGAAATTTCAGTATCCTTGAGATAAATGCATAACTAACAGTGTTCTTTGGTCAGTAAACTGCTGGATTGCTTATTTATACATGTAGCCTAATTGTAATATCATTCAATTCTGTAAAATTTTGCAGGCAATGCCAGATCATGTTGTACCATCTGTGTTTATCAGTTATGTTATAAAACCAAAACAAGGGGAACAGAGCAGTATTATAACTATGTAAGTTGGTGAATTTCTTCATACATGTGAAATTTTATCAGTTTCTTAAAGGACCTGCCAATACTAGTTGATCAAAGAGGATTGATCTACCTGTCTTTGACAACAAAGTATGTCTGCTCAATATCATCAGTATTGCTGGTAGTAATAAATAAAGAGCAGGAGTGATTTTAGATTTGTAGCTTCAAGGTCAAGGTTACAAACAATTCTACTTGACAGATATTAGTCATTGACATAATTCACAAATTGAAAATGTAACTTCACTATAGCATAGAGTTCATTGATAATGCTTTGTATTAATATTAACAACTACTAGATGGGCTCTTAGAAATTAGTTGAAAATGTAGCTTGAAGTCCAAGGTCACCCATTTGGTTTTGCTTTCTATAACCTTATCACAAATCCAGTTCATTCTGTATTTTAAGTAATGCTAGAGGTTAATTTACATTCAGTAATTTTTTCCCACAGCAGATTTTCTGTTTTCTGTGTGACATTTATTGATCTTTGCATCAAATATGTTTCATCAAAATTTTGTATCAAATGTTTGATCCTCATTGTTATTTGAAATGTACACAAAGTTCAAGCAAAGTCATAACTTGGGATCAGTAAATCAGTATCTGAAGTATGTGTATGTAGAAAAAGTGTCAAGATAAAAGAATCCTTATAATTAGCTCGGAAGTTCACTGACAAAAGGTTTAGCTATTATATCAAGAGATGATCTAAACATTTAGAAGTAAGACTGATAAATTTTTCCATTTCTGTATTTTATGTTTATTCTTATACATTTATTTGAATATTGTACATGGTTAAAGAGTTAATAAGGAGAAGAATTGACATTTACTGAGAAAAGTCTTAATAATTAACTGATGATTTTTCTGCAGATTTTCGTTATGGAATACCATGATGGGAACATCATTACTAAGTATGCCATGGGCCGTACATCATGTAAGTTAGTTTTTGGAACTGGTTCTGTTTGCTTATTGGGAAATAATATAGTTTACCTAGTTTAAAAAAAAAGACTCGTGGCAGTGTGATTTTTACAACATTTTGTTTTCCTATTTGAGCTTGATTTTGCATTTATCTACTCTTAATAAAGACCGAGTTTCATGATATAGGTGTCTGACACGAAAATCATAATCAAAACCTGTTTATAGGATAAGAATTATTCTTACATATATGTACCGGTACAGTAAGTTTGTAAATTTTTAAATATATCTCTGAATAAATTTTTAGGTAGAAAAAGTCTGAGGCGTTCATAAATCATACAAGGATTCTTCATAAGTTAAGTTATACATGTATATATAAATAACTTTACTGTGAAAAACATTTTACAAGATGATTTTAAAATTACTGTATTTAGGCTGGTTTTGCCACAGGGATTGCCTTATTGGTATTCATGGCAGGTGTCAATCTTTATACAAGTTACAGAATTCTCAAGTCTGTCGAAGGATTTGGTGAGTATCCATTATATTTCCTTGTATTTTATTTTTAGTTGGTTGTCAATCGGTTACATTTGTATTAGCATTTTCTAAGGATATTTTAAAACTTAAATTCTTCCATAGAAATTTTATAAGACTTCCATAGAAGTTATAACCTGTTCCAAAATTTATAACACCCCTTATATTCAAATTTCAAAACAATTCTGATCCAAAATTGCAAATAGAATCATTTGAATTACTTATTTAACTCAGGAATATTTAAATTTCAGACTGCAAAGTAATATGTTGGTGACTTCACAGTATCCAAAGTGGATTTTACAATACAGTATAACTTGCTCAACCATTAACAACCAATCAAATTGTCTCTTATAATTCAAATTAAGATATTATGGAATAAATTCACCATACTCTTTCTTTCCTATTATTGGTCAGCCTGGTCAAAAATATATTATAAAATTAGCATTAAGAATGGCATCATTGAATTACATGGGGTTTTTTTTAATTTCTAGATCTGGGATTTTTAATAGCAATTCTTCTTAATTACAGGATCTGACGGACAGCTGGTAGAATTTTCTGACGTATGTGGACATTATCTGGGGAAATGGGCCCAATATTTGGCTGTGGCATCCTCATTGTTAACTCTCCTTGGTGGTGCTATTGTTTACTGGATACTCATGTCTAATTTCCTGTATAATGTTGTTTTATTTATATATCGTAAGTTATTATATAATGTAGTCTTTTGTAATATTTCATAAATTTAAGTGAACTTATTTTTATATTTTAAGATATTTATGCAAGTTTATATTAATTGAAATGTATATTATTTGTTCTTAAAAAAGGATTAGATTCAAGTTAAGCAAACTTTTGAAGTATTCTTTTTGTGTATCATAATAAGAATACATACATTGGAAAATGAACAATTGGTAGGCTTTACTTTGCCACCACAGAAAAGCAAAGGGCCAATAACTGACCTCCAAGAAGTTTTGACTGCTAGTAAGATTCTATAAAATTTACTTTTATTTAATGAAAACTATTATACATTAGAACTATTATTGACTATTAGGTTAGGGTTTACTTATAAGGACAATAATATTTATTAAATTTTGGATTGTTCCAAGTACAAATGTACTCAAATCTTAATATTACAACTTCTTGAGTAATTTCCCTTGGATACACATTGGTCAGTGTTTCCCAGAAATGAATTAATTCTACTAAACTGAACAAAGTAAAAGTTTAACATGACCTAACCAAAATAGAATCCATGATTCCTGTAAGTACAGCTCTTCCTTACAAGTCAATTAGAATTCAGTGAAACTTAACACAAAGGAAGTTGTGCACAAAGCATGATAATTCTTTCTAAAAATGGCATTAAGGGAAGATAGTTTGATTTCATCATGTTGTAGTGATTGTAAGAGCAACTCTCCCAAACCATTTAATTGAACTCATCGAAGGTTTACACAACGGTAATTTTACCGGTACACCAATTTGTAATACGCAGGAAGCAAAATATTAAATTCTTAATAAGGGGAGATAACTTGAATCCTGTATTTGTATCATATATTATTCGTATGGTATTGAACCCATCTTAGAATTATCTCAATTATACAATGATGTGTATTTTTTTCTCAGATAAAGCAGAACATGAATCAACAGACATCAGTCATGATAATACAACAAATCCAGATATAGGTGAGATACATTGTACAGTCTAACTAAAGTCAATGTAATGTCCACAATTTTACAGATTGCGGGGATATCCAAAACCATATATAGTAACATTTAGTATATTGCAACAATACTTGAATATACTGTAATGATAGAGTGCATATAGTGGATAAACTCTTCTCACAAAATTGGAAAGTGCTTATGACAAAAGTTTAAAGGAAAACTACTTTTATTGCTGTTCATCTTGTTGTCACACTGTGGCCTTAGGTTTATGGGTGAGAGTATAGTAATCATAATCAAGATTTGATCAAAGTGCATAGTAATGGTATAGAATAGTAATAAAGTAAAAGTTTTCTCACTATGCCAAAAACATAAAATAGCAAATATCATGTACACATAAAATTCAATCTCTTATCTAAGTCTGCAGTTATAAAATTATTTTAACCTTGAAAAGTATGATGTTTTTGAATTAATGTTTCCTTTATACTTTCAGTTTGCAGTAAATTACATCAAAGTAACCATAGTAATCCGTTTTCCACTCATACACATGATGAACATTTTGATAAAGTATGGAATGTTTATCATACAGTTCCATTTTTCCTCATTCTAGTCCTAGGACCATTGGTTAATTTTAAGTCACCAACATTTTTCACAAAATTTAATGCTCTAGGTAAGAATATTTTACTATTAGTTAATTTGTTAAATGCATGAAATAAATTCAAAGCTTACTACTAAAAATATATTAAAAACTAAAATAAAAAAGAAAAGAAAAGAAATCTTTTGAATAATATTTGCCATTACATCAAAATTTCAGGGAATAGTTCATCATGAAGTCTACAGAAAAATGCATTCAGTAGATTGGATTCCAGCTGATATTTTATTCACATTATTATTATTATTTCTGACAAAAAAATGCTTTTATGCTTGACATGTATGGCATGTAATAGAATGACTCATTTCTTGTTGGTCATCAATTTATAAACCTAGTCTGATAGAAGTAAATAAATGTCTCATTTTTTTTTTTATAGTACATGATTAAGAATATTATATAATTTTGTAAATAATGTAATACTAAAATGCATTTGTAAATATTTTTTTCAATATTTTTCCAAAGGAACTCTATCTGTGACCTATTTGATATGTTTTGTCATAACTAATGCTGCAAAATGGGGCATTAACGTTGATTTTGGTGGAAGCAGTGATTCCAAATTTTTTGCTACAAGTAAGTTTTACAAATAAACACGGTTCAAAATTAAAAAAAAACATGATAATTAATTGGCTTTTCCGATAGAAAAAAATCTGGATAATAATTTGGTGATGGTCAGGTCCAAACAGTGATGAAGGATTTTTGGGTTTGCTGCAATCAAACAACTTCTTACTATCGCTGACTGGTATTGACTTTTGACCAGGTCAGTGTGCACTATATGGATCTGAGATAGTCTGAGGATAATATCACTTTAAAAGGTCCATATAAAATGTACTAAACCAGTAAAAAGTACTTGTAACATGAAGTACCTGTTCACTTGATATTAACTATACTATAGACTGTTCTCAGTTGATGTTATTTTTTCAGATTGATAAAAACATGAACCAATTAAAAATTATTTAATTATATTAGCTATGTACTTACAGTATTCATAAATGTTAGCATCTTTATTGGCCAAAACTAGAAACATATTGATTACAAAATGGAAATAATGTCTATATACTTTCAAAATACAAAACACAACCTCGTTATCATCTGTAATTTAAGAAGTACGATATATGTATTAGCATATAATTTAAGCTAGTCGAAAAATAATACAATATGTACTGGTAATACTTTATCAAAAATATGATTTGTACTTAAAAAATAATTCTAGGAAACTTAATTATGAAATAGTTAAAATGCACAGATATTTATTAGTTTAAGGTTTACTTCACAGTATTTTCTACAAAACTTGCGTTGATGGTTGGAAAAAAAAATCATGTTTAGTTCCAACGTAAATGAAACTAACAGCTCCTGAAAAAGGCTGACTTAACATATTTGAAAAGAAGATATATATTTGTTTACTAATGATACCAGTACAAAGTTCCAAATTTACAAGGCGATGGATTTTTATAAGCTATCATTAGCTTATTAGTGTTTCTTTGTATTATTGCGAAATTATATGTATCCATTTATGTTTGTTTCTATAAAATATGTTTACATTGTATAATCAAAACTTTATTGCTATTCAAAATATAACTACTTTGTTTCTTTCAGATTTTTCTTCATCATTTCCAGCTTTGACTGGTGTAGCAGCCTTAGCTTATTTTGTTCAGAATTCATGTGTTTCTATAGTTAGGAATCAAAAATATCCAGAGAATAATGTAAGTACAGACTTATAATATTTCTTTCGTAATTTTAGTTTTTTCTATATATGAAAGACAATGTCAAGATTGGCTTTTATTTAACAGTGATAACATGACTTCACAATTGAAGTTGGTCTTGGGAATGGTGACATCTTTCTTTACTCAATTTTGTGTGTGACCTTGTGTGTCTTTTGTCCTACTTGTGGAAGATATCACAGACCTCCAATAAAAACTCATGTAAGAACCTGTCAGATTTGTAAACATTGTACATTCTTATTGTAGGGTTTCAGGTACAGGACAATGATAAAACATATAATTAACATTAAAATTAAATTACAATTAAAGTGTTGTTTTTATTGCCAACTTTTCTACAAATAGATCATCTTTTTGTCAAAAATTTGTTTTTTGCAAAATGTGAATACAGCAATTACCTGCAGGAATCTTGCCAACAGACTACTGTTGAACTATAATTTATTCTTAATGATGCAAGTGACATTTTTCATTAGTAGTAATGTAATGATGATTACTATCAACTAATTGCCAGAACAGATATCAACAACAATTAATCAACTACTGTAACAGCTCACTTATGTTATATTTAGTGCAAAAATGTGTATTCTTTGTTTACTTATTTAATACACGGATATGTTACAGTACATTTGTTTTATTACTTTGCACACTAAAAATCTTGTTTGTCACGGGTTGTTTCCATTTTGATCTTAACTACAGAAGACAAACGATTTGAGACAATGTAATGAAGATTCTAATTACCAACAAATTATTGACGTACATGTATCCATTTTTTGTAGGTAAGAGATTTAATTATTGCCTATATATTGGTAGCAGTGACCTACATTTTTATAGGAATGTTGTTTTTTATTAGTTTTCCAATGCAAAAAGATTGTATTGAAGATGTAAGTATATGTATATTTAGGATTTTTTGGAAGAAAAAAATATCTGTCGAAAGTTACTGATGGGTTTTTGCAATGCGTAAAAACAAATATTTTGCATTAAACCTGAATTTATAATTTTTTACAGGAAGTAAATGTTGCACTGATCAATCATATACAGGATGATTTTCACTTGCACAAAATTAGAAGACTGAAAACACACAAGGCATTTTCATGTTCAAGTCGCATATGCATTCTTTGTATTTTCAGAATTTATTAAACAACTTAACCGATACATATGTATTAGCTGTGGTCGCCAGAATAGGACTATTTTTCCAGATGACATGTGTATTTCCATTGTTACTTTACATATTTAGAGTCCAACTTCTCTACCCCATATTTAAAACTATTTGGCCAAGGTGAGAAACCAAAATCCCTTGAGCATTTTTCTGCAAATGACCCCACCACACATTGCCATATCCAACTACTTTCACACAATGCATTCCAATTATAATGGATTTCACAAGACAAATAACAGATGCAAAAATCTAAAATAAATTTCAGCTTGAAACACCAGAATCTGGCAGAAAAATAATCAATATGACTATTGTGGTATAATACCAATATTGATTGTTCACTGTTCTGGTGGCATTCATTTTTCAATGGACGATGTTAGCATAGGGAATCAATGAGCCAGGAAAAAAGTGTTGTTTATTACAGGCTAAAATTTGAACTTATTTCATAAAATTCCTATAAGTAAATAAAATTGTTTTTATGTGGTGTGTAAACTCAACCAACTCATTCACAAGCAATAATTCAATTTAATGCTTTATCTATATATGATTGCTAACAGCCAGAAGGCTAGGAGTCATAATAACTTCATGTATAAGAAATTCTTTTTTTGGTGTTCCTAAAATTTTGTACAGCACAATCAACCTGAAAAAAGCTTTTACATGCTGCTTGCTGAAGTTTTGCTTTCAGTTGAACTTTTATAATATATTACACTGCAAAATAGTTTAAAACTCTGTCCACATTGTGCTTTTATCTCAGTTAGGCTTGGTTTTGTTTATTCAAGTTACAATGACAGTGAAATACTGTGATTTCACAAGTGAAAGGAAAAGAAAGTCTTACAATTTGTTTTCAGCGGAATTGGTTAAAAAGTTACAATAACTTGTTAGTGTTAACTTCTACTGTCAAAATTGCATGCTGGGGATTGTTTCACTGAAGTTTTTTACACTAAATCTATTCATGTCAAGGAATTTAAAACAAATTTATTAAATAATTAAAACATTGGCTATATTTGGAAAAAACCATACTTAGATGATACAAACATGATGTGGACAGGGTTAATATTACATAGGTAAGTTAGGGTATATTGTGTGTACTTATTTTGATGTTTATTTCTTTTCAGAATCTATTAAACAACTTCTCAGATACATATATTTTAGCCTTTATTGCCAGAATAGGACTATTTTTCCAGATGACATGTGTATTTCCTTTATTCCTTTACATATTTAGAGTTCAACTTCTCTACCCTATATATAAGTCATTATGGCCAAGGTGAGTTGATTATCCAAAAAATGTTGGAAAAATTTTGTTGACTCTGTTAATAATATTTTTTTTATCCTGAGTACTGTTTCACTAAATATCATAAGAGTTATGATCAGTCTGAACTTGAAAATATTCAAAAGATTTACGATCAGATATAATTCTTACGACTTTTAGTGAAATGGTACCCTGTACCAATATTTGATATTGATTTAGATAAGAGTGATGATAAAAATTACTTTATATTTTCTTTTCTAATTTTCTATTCATAAATTAGAAGGTTATGACAGGTTTATTATAATGTTAAAATTGTGTATGAAGAAACATGAAACATTTCTTGATAATGTGCTGGCGTAAAATCGGTTTAAATGATAGTAATTTTATACATACATATACATGTACAAATTTTCACAATTATTTGATATGTTTAATTTTTTTTATCTAATTGTGTAATGCATAATGAGGAAATATTTTCTTAACCTTATACTGGACTGTTTTTTTTCAGATTTATGAAATATGGGGTTCTCTAAATATATTCATTAAATTCTGAAATTATAAACTACCGGTTTTGTTTTATTCCTATCTTTTTTAACTTTAATGAGAAAAATTTGTCAGATACTTCACCACTTTCTTATAAACAGTATGAGAGGTAATTCTAAAAATGTAAAATATGTTATCTATTTACATTTATTATATTTGATGAGAAAATTTTAGTGTTGTACTATATTGATTATTCTGTTATTTTTTTCAGTTTCATCCATGTTCTGGTACTTAATATTTGTATTATTGCTGTTTGTGTAATATTTGCTGTATTTTTACCTCATATTGGAAAAATCATAGGGTAAGTTACATATTAGTTCAGTAAGCATTGTTAGATCAGCTGATCCAAAAGGGTCATTTGAGCTATTGCTATCACTCTGGATCCATTGTCTGTTGACATTGACTGTTTTCATAAACTTTCCTTTATAATCTCCTCGGCTAGTTGGGACCAGAATTCGCTGAAATAGTCCTTGGGTGGTCCCCATAATAAAATTGTATTGTTGAAATAAAATCCAGATGAGTGATACAAGCTCTTTGGAATCTGTAGTTTTTATGTAATTAGATAACAAAATAAGTACATTTTCATTTTTAAAAAATGTAATTTATAAGCTTTACAACAAGTTGAAAGTTAATATTTCAAAATACCAACTAGCATTATTTTCTTGTTCCCCACCACAGTGCGGAAGGGGGAACATGGGAAATGCTCATGTCCATCAATGACACACTGTAAGTGCTGTCATGTCTACATGAGATTTTAATGAAATTTACATGTATGTCAAAGGTTTATTTTGGACAAGTCAAGTTCGAAAGGCAACAACAACAGATTGATATTTTATCTTAGAGTTATTGACCTTGAATATTAAAAATATGTTAAAATTGTCTTTGTAAGCTTTCTACATTTCTGTCTACATTTCTCTAAAGATTTAATGAAATTTATATCAAAGGTTAACAATGACATTCTTTCAGAGTTAGAAAAATTAGCACTGATGGATTGATTTTCTTAAAAGTTATTCCCCTTGGAAGATTAAGAATAAGGAAATAGACTATGTAATCTACAGATTTTAATGAAAGTACAGTGCAACCATATATTAAAGTAATTAATTATGAAATAGGAATGGTTTGAAACAGTTCAATTTCAAACATGACAATTCAACCTTATGTAAATATCTAAAGTCAGGTGTGAAACAGCAATTGCTTGGAACAGCTGAATTTCAAACATTCCAATTTATTCATTGGTAAATATCCTTGAAGTCTCTCAGACATTTAAATTTTTGGAAAAGTATCTAGCAACCATATACAGGGGTCACCAAACTGGGCGATTAGGGCGATTAAGTCGCCTTATGCTCGCCAATGTCGCCCTGTCATCGGCTCCAGGGCGACAAATGAGTCGCCCTGTGTTTTTAAGTAAGACGCCTCCGAACAATGTATGTAATCGGCTGCGTCTGAAGACTGTTATTTTCATTAAAAATCTCGAGCCGCCATTTTTTTGTTTTCTTGGAGATCAAAGAGGAAGGGGGAAAGAAACGACAAAAAGTAAGCTAGAAAATGGCGGCAATCGGAATTCTCATGATTTTTCATTGGTCACGATGTTTTTTACCGACCGGTAACAATATGTAGACCTTATTTAAAAATAAATTTAGCGGACATGAATTGATTATTAAGGTGTTCACGAAAGGTGAATGGGAGGATTTTAAGAATATGTTTGAGAAAATATAATAGTAAAGATTATAGATCAATAAATATTAAAAAATAAAATGGCAATGATAAATAAGTTGTGTCAAAAGGTACAAATATTTTTGCCCATATCTGTAACAGAAATTTTCTTCCAAGTTCGGAGCACCACTGCATAATTTCATTTTTTTTAATTTTTTTTATTTCAAATTATATTCGTCAGTATTTTAAGGCAGCACATGATTTTAATTAAACTTTAACAATAGTACAATAGGCCTACCATGGTCAAAATCATGCAGCAATGTACGTTAAAAAGGTGGTGATGAGTCCTGGGACTGGGACTCATCAAAATCAGCTGGGACTCACCATTCTGAAAAATGATGAGTCCCAGGACTCGTCATGAAAAATTCTTAGTGAGAACCGTTTAGTCATATATTTATTATGTCTGTTTTGCTGGATTCAAATATCAAATAAATAAAATATGAAAATCAGAAATTGAGTTTTATTCATTTCAAATATAAATTAATCAGTTTATTACAAGATATCATCATGGCTGTAGAGGAAACCTGCAAAAAATATTAAAAAAGTATTAAACATCTCTAGGTATACAAATCAAATGTACATAAGACAAACTCACAATCTCTGAAAAAGGATACTGATTAAATGCACATGAGACAAAATCTCAGATTATGACTGAAATGGAAGGATATGGAGTAAATGTAGATAAAATCTCAAACTATACAGGATAAACACAATAAAGGAATGTATAGTATACACTATAAGACACAAAATAACAGGTATTACTCAACAGGTGACGAATTGGGGGGAAAAACACAGTCTCCCTGGTAGACTTGGAAGTATCCCTGTCATGCCCTGAAGTCTCCCTGTTGCTACCCTGAGGGAGACTCTGAGTCTCCCTGTTATTTTCAAGTGTGGTGAGCCCTGCATATATTAAAGTAGTCTAGTGTGACAGCACAATTATGGGGGAAAAATCAAGTAACCATATATTAAGTTAATAAAGTAGTCAGGTGTGAAACAGCAGTTGCTTGGAATAATTGAATTTCAACTATTGCAATTCCATGTTTGGTAAATATCGTGGAAGACTCTTAGACCTTTAATTTTTGGTAAAAATACCTACCAACCATACATTAAAGTAAATAACTGTGAAATGTCAATTCTTTTTAGCAGTTGAATTTTCAAGGATTGCAATTCCATCATCAGTTAATATCCTGGAAGACTCTCAAAACTTTTTATTTTGGGAAAAGTACCTAGCAACAATATATTAAAGTAAATATTGTAAAATTTCAATTCATATCTCACAGATTTATGTCAAAGATTTATATCAACATTGTATAGTATGAGCTAAGGATGTTCGCTTGTGACGTTTCTGACTTTTAATAAAAATTTTGTAGCTCCTCTGGAGTGTTCATAGGAAATACATTGGAATTCTTTTGCCCAGTAACCCTTATATTTATATTCATTTTCTCAAAAGACTTATTTCAAATGTTCAGTTTGTAAAATATTTCAAAAATGTATGTTTTAAACATCTTTCAATATTATTTTCCCAATGTACTTCTAATGAAAAATCCTGAGAAAAAATTTTACCGCCGAAATATTTGAACTTTCAGTTGATAATATCTTTAAAACAAGTACACGAACATATACTTTTTTGTTTATAATTTCAAAGCAATTCACATTCACTTGTAAAAAATGTCTAATTTAGGAAAATGTTATTTTGAACTTCAGGAGCAAATACCTTAAGTTGAGTAATTTTTCAACTTTCTGTGTTGTTATATATGTTATTGTACTATTATCAGCGGGGGGCATTGGCTATTCTATACTTATAGTTACAAAAGATTCTAAATGGACACAATATTTCATATGGAAATCTTAAATGTTAACACAAGCTTATATTATGTCTAAAATCTTATAATTGTTTTTATTTCAGATTTTTTGGAGCATTCTGTGGGTTTGCCTATGCTATAATGTTGCCATGCCTTGTACATATGACTATACAACATCAGAAAGGACAACAGTCAAAGACCAGCACTGTCTTACATTCTCTTCTCATTGTAATGGGATTAGCAAATTTTGTTGGACAGTTTCTGGTTCTTAATGTGAAATGAATTCACAGAAGTATTACTGTTACCAGTAATTATCCAAATTCAGATTTATACAGTGCCTTCCTGTATATTTTCCAATGAGTATATTTTTGTTAATATTTTGGCAAAGAAATATATAAATTTTATGTAAGTACAGCACTTGTTGGATGTGATATATATGTGTTACATTCCATATGTTAAACTATTTTTGTATTATTGATTATTATTTATTTTAGTTGTAAAATCTTGTGATATGATATTGTAAGGATATAATGGTTTTTAGCTCACCTTGTTAAAGGCCATGTGAGCTTTTGCCATCACTTGGCATCCATCGTCTGTCATCGTCCGTTGTAAACTTTTCAAATTTTCATCTTCTCTTCTGAAACCACTGGGCCAAGTGGAATTAAACTTGGCAGGAAACATCTATGTAAGGTCCTTTATAAAGATTGCTCATTTCATCCCGATCAGACAAAAAACATGGCCCCCATGGGCAATTTTTGTTTCTGATTGGCTGAGTTATCAAAAATCTTCTCTGAAATTGCTAGGCCGAATGGAACAAAACTTGACAGGAAGCATATATGGGGGGTCCTTTATAAAGTTTCCTCATTTTGTTCTGATCGGACTACAAATATGGCTGTAATGGGCAGTTCTTGTTTCTGATTGGCTGATGTAAAAAAATCTTCTCCTCTGAAATGGGTTGGTAAAATGGAACTAAACTTGACAGGAAGCATCTATGGGAGATTGTTTACGAACTATCTTCATTTTGTCCTGATCGGGCAACAAACATGGCTGCTATGGAAAATTCTTGTTTCTCATTGGTTGATTAAAAAAAAATTTCTGTGGAACTACTGGGCCAAATGGAATGAAACTTGGCAGGAAGCATCTATGTAATGTCCTTTATAAAGATTGCTCATTTCATCCCGATCAGACAAAAAACATGGCCCGCATGGGCAATTGTTGTTTCTGATTGGCTGAGTTATCATAAATCTTCTCCTCTGAAATTGCTAGGCCAAATGGAACAAAACTTGACAGGAAGCATCTATAAAGTTTCTTTATAAAGTTTCCTTATTTTGTTCTGATCGTACTACAAATATGGCTGTAATGGCCAGTTCTTGTTTCTGATTGGCTGATATAAAAAAAATCTTCTCCTCTGAAATCGTTTGGCCGAATGGAACAAAACTTGACAGGAAGCATCTATGGGAGGTTGTTTACAAACTTTCCTCTTTTTGTCCTGATTGGGAAACAAACATGGCCGCTATGGAAAATTCTTGTTTCTCATTGGTTGATTAACAAAAAAAATTTTCTGTGGAACTACTGGGCAAAATTCAACGAAACTTGACAGGAAGCATCTATGGGAAAATTCATTAAAAAATCTTCTTGTCTGAAACAACTGAACCAATTGGAACCAGACTTGGCAGCAATGGTCCTTAGATGGTCCTCTGTCAGAATTATGTCCGAGGACCCATATGTCAACCAAGATGTCCACCACACCCGAACTTAGTTTAACATAGGACACTATGGAAAATTCATTAAATAATATTCTTGTCTGAAACTACTTGACAGGAAGCATATATGGGGGGTCCTTTATAAAGTTTCCTTATTTTGTTCTGATCGTACTACAAATATGGTTGTAATGGCCAGTTCTTGTTTCTGATTGACTGATATAAAAAAAATCTCCTCTGAAATCGTTTGGCCAAATGGAACAAAACTTGACAGGAAGCATCTATGGGAGGTTGTTTACAAACTTTCCTCTTTTTGTCCTGATTGGGCAACAAACATGGCTGCTATGGGAAATTTTTGTTTCTCATTGGTTGATTAACAAAAAAATTTTTCTGTGGAACTACTGGGCAAAATTCAACGAAACTTGACAGGAAGCATCTATGGGAAAATTCATTAAAAAATCTTCTTGTCTGAAACAACTGAGCCAGTTGGAACAAGACTTGGCAGCAGTGGCCCTTAGATGGTCCTCTTTCAGAAATTTGTCCAATGACCTCAACTGTCAACAAAGATGGCTGCCACAGCCGAACATAGTTTAATATTGGACCCCTTTGTGGCATTCATTAAAAAAAATTTTTTTTAAACTCCTGAGCCAATTGGAAAATTTAATTTGGAGATCATCATACCTTAAAACTTGGCCATTTGGAACCAGACTAGTGGCAGAAATGGTCCTCTTTTAGAAATGTGTTTGATAATCTTGAATATCAACTAATATGGCCACCACAGCGTAACTTTGTTTAACATTGTACAGGATGGTAAAACCAGCCAAGGTAACTGCTACACTTAAATTTTGAGTGCTAAAGGTGGAAAAGTTAAATCTAGATGAGTGATACAGGCTCTTGAGAGCCTCTAGTTTAAGAATAAAAAACATTTGTATAAAAATAAAACAGTAAGGTTGACAAGAGGTAGCACCAGGGTTCTAGCTTGGAACATGTATATATAAAATGTTAAACTCTTTATTAGAATACAACCTTGACATCTTTTTGATTTTCTTTTTTTTCCTTATTACTGATCACTTTTATTATAGGCCATGTGAGCTTATATCATCACTTTGCGTCTGTCCGTAAGTTTTTCTCATTTTGATCATCTCGTCTGAAACTACTAAATTGATTGTAACCAAACTCGGTAGGAATGATGTATGGAAGGTCCTCTATAAACGATCCACCATTGGTTTCGGTTTGCTGAACAACATGGCTGCCATTGGGCCATCTTTGATTTTGATTTCAAAAATCTTCTCTAAAACTACTTTGTGAAATGTTTTGGAGCTTTGCAGGATTGATGAGAACAGTACCCTCTACAAACAATCCACTTTTAGTTGAGATTCATTTGATCAACCAACAGCTGCTGCTGTTCAAAATTTCCATTGAATCAATATGGAAAAAGACTTCTTTGTCGTTTGCTCAGGAACTAATGGGCAGACTGTAACCAAAGTTGAAGGAATCTAATATGGAAAGACAGATGCAAATGATCCACCTTTTTTAGGTCAAAGGTCAAATATCAAGGTTACTTTGACATTTTGCATTTCTTTTGGATACAAAAGAGCTTACAAAAGGTAAATTTTAAAATGGCTTAATAAAAGCCAGGGGATTGATACAGGCTCAGCTGAGCCTTTAGTCTTATTTTTCTATCAAATATGTAAATATCTGTTATGGTCTTTAATTAGTCTAATAAAATATTTCCATTCCTATTCACATAGAGTGGGCCTCAGTGGCTGAGTAGTCTAGGTAGTTCGTCATGACTACTATTGATCACTAGCCTGCCAACACTGAGGTTGTGAGTTCGAATCTCACTCTGATCTTAATTAACAAAGATTGCCAATTTTCCTATCAAAGGTCGTGGTTCTACAGGTACCCCGGCATACTCCACCAATAAAAATTGGCCACCGCGATATAGCCAAATGTGCTGAAAAAGGCATAAAACCCCAACTAAACTAAACTAAACTATTCAAATAAGATGTGAAAAATACATTATAAGTATTAAGTTGGGCTAGTTCTTTGTTTTTGAGATTAGATATACAGTCAGTATATGTAGTACAAATGTTGGCATTTAAATAGAGGTTCATATATATACTTTCATAAAGAACCGTTTGGGACCAATATACATAGACACTAAGCTTTTATATAAAACATGCATTAATAAACAGATTTTCAAACAGAAGAAATCGGGCTACTAGTTTGGTGATTTAAAAGCTTTGGGGTAGTAAGCACTAAACATGGATGATAGAAATTTGGTTTGCCATAAAATTAACATACCAATTCTTGTTTTATGTATTTTTATTCATGCAATAAATGCTTTTCTATTTCAACTGCACTTTTTTTCTTGCTTTCATTATCACACCCTATTACCGGCTATCGGTACGACAGATACAATAGGATCTGTGTTACCGATTTCCATTAAAAACAATTGTAATTGCTATCGTAAACGGCAGATTGTTTCCTATATGCCGTTTACAATAGCAATTACAATTGTTTTTAATGGCAATCGGTAACAAAGATCTTATGCTATCTGTCATAATGATAGCCAGTAATAGGGTGTGATTATTTCTAATAGGAAAAATAGTTTACTTTTAATCTTTTTTCTCATTTGTTCCATATGAGCTTTTATCTCCACTTTTAAGCTGCACATTGTTATTTTTTTTAAGAATCTGTTTTAGAAGTTCTAGGCTAAATTAAAAATTGCATTATACATCGAGGACATTTTTTGTTCTTGTTTTGATTTAACAGTTAACATGACAGAAGTTCCCATTTCTGACTGATGATGACTGTCATTGAAACAGCATGGAGACCGTAATCAATTTTTTATGGGTTGAATTAAAGAGGTCTACTACTATTCAATTGAACCCATGGAACAGACTATTTTCTACTAAGAACAATATGTTCATGAAAATATTTTAAAAAATGAGTCTGGGGCAGCTATACCCACAGTTTCAGAATTGCAGCATTATCTTGAAATAAAATTATTTCAGGATGATACCTTTGTTCTCAATATTCATAACTTTTCATCATATTTTATATCATGTATTTTCTGTGATTTTTGAAGTGCATTCCAAACTCATTGTTAGGTATGAACTGTGTAAATTATCATTTGATATTATGAATAGACAAATTTTGTTGGGGATTTAATGCAATTTTGATTTATTATTTTGTCTGATAGTTGTTAATTGTATAACTTTTCATACAAGTTTATTTGTATTTTACACTTGACATAAATAAAAACTGCAATATTATTTACATTTTATTATATTAGCTCACAGGAGATATTTGATAACAACTGTATGTAAAATTGTTAGCTCATCTGTCCTAAAAGGACATGTGGGCTATTGCCATCACTTGGCATCCGTCGTCGTCCTAAACTTTCTTTAAAGATCTTCTTCTCTGAAACCACTGGGCCAATTGGAACAAAATTTGGCAGCAATAGTCTTTAGGTGGTCCTCTTTCAGAATTATATTTGATGACCCTGTGCACCATCCAAGATGACCGCCAGAGCCAAACATAGCTTAACATAGGACCCTATAGGGAATTTACTGAAATATCTTCTTCGTCTGAATCCACTTGGTCAGTTGGAACAAAACTTGACAGCAATGGTCCTTAAATGGCCCTCTTTCAAAAGTGTCTCCAATGATCCTGCCCACCATCCAAAATGGCCACCAGAGCCAAACATAGTTCAACATGTACCCTACGGGAAATTTACTTAAAGCTCTTGTCTAAAACCACTGGGCCATTTGAACAAAACTTAGCAGCAATGGTCCTTGGTTGGTCCTCTTTCAGAATTATATCCGATGACCCAACCCGTCATCTAACATGACCGCCAAAGCCGAACATAGTTTAACATAGGACTTAATGGGAAAAATCACTGAAAGATCTTGTTTGAAACCAGAGATCAAGTTGGCTTGACAGCAATGTTCCAGACTGCCAGTCAAGATGGACATTAGTCCAGGTGAGCGATACAGGCTCCTGGGAGCCTCTCGTTATATTTCTGCTCTGAAAGAAAGTGGGGATGTATTGATGTATTTGCATTGAAAATTTGGTACAGATTCTTGTACATGTGGCAAAGCTTTGGTATACCATTATACATTTGAGGTTAGTGCCAGTATGTTGCAAAACAGCTCATCCAGCAATATACATGTAATACAAGGAATGGAATTGGTGAGCCGTTAAAGATGCATAGAATGACTATAAGATAGAAAAGACGAAAGCCAAACAAAACTATATTCAAAATAATAACAGAAAAAAGGTTAAAAATAACAAGAGGCTCACCAGAGCCTGTATCGCTCACCTGGAGTCTGCTTTTCATTGGACAATTAATCAACTATTTGACCAAGTTTGTTGCAATTGGTTCAATTGTCCAGGGAAAATTTGTTGAAGATTTATTTTTCATAAGGTTTAATGTTAAAATATATTCCCTGATGGTGGTAGTCCTGGCAGGAATTTGATAAAATTGACCAGGAATAAGGGTGAACCTTAAATAAATGTAACAGAACCCGACCTCAAATTACACAAACCAATAGAATTTGGGAATCCTTTCAAAATTTCAGGGTATGTAGATCTCAACATGGCAAACATTTTTCAATTTACATTTCACATCTATCTCAAATAGTTTTGGAGATAAATGCAAAAATGTTAAAATTTTAAAAATTTGACAAAAAAAGGGCAATAACTCCTAAATGGGTTTTGGGATTTCCTTTAAAATTTTTTCAGGGTATGTAGATCTCAACATGGCAAACATTTTTCACATTTACATTTCACTTCTATCTCAAATAGTTTTGGAGATAAATGACAAAAAATGTTAAATTTTGAAAATTTGACGAAAAAAGGGCAATAAATCCTAAATGGGTTTTGGGATTTCCTTAAAAATTTCAGGTTAGGTAGATCTCGTCATGCTGATCAATTTTACCCCATGTCAGATTTTCGATATCTGTAACGGTTTTTAAATTATAAGCCAAAAACAACACATCCACCCCTATATTCTATTTTTAGCTACGACAGCCATGTTTTACGTCAGATCAAAATAAATTGAGGATCGTTTGTAGAGGACATGTCATAGATCATTCCTATTAAGTTTCAAACCAATCGGCCCAGCGGTTTCAGAGGAGAAGATTTTTGAATGAAAAAATTTTAAAAATTTGACCAAAAAAGGGCAACAACTCCTAAATGGGTTTTGGGATTTCCTTTAAAATTTCAGGATAGGTAGATCTCAACATAGCAAACATTTTTCAAATTTACATTTCACTTCTATCTCAAATAGTTTTGGAGATAAATGACGAAAAATGTTAAAATTTTGAAAATTTGACGAAAAAAGGGCAATAACTCCTAAACGGGTTGTGGAATTTCCTTCAAAATTTCAGGGTAGGTAGATCTCGTCATGCTGATCAATTTTACCCCATGTCAGATTTTCGATATCTGTAACGGTTTTTAAATTATAAGCCAAAAACAACACATCCACCCCTATATTCTATTTTTAGCTACGACAGCCATGTTTTACGTCAGATCAAAATAAATTGAGGATCGGTTGTAGAGGACATGTCATAGATCATTCCTATTAAGTTTCAAACCAATCGGCCCAGCGGTTTCAGAGGAGAAGATTTTTGAATGTTAAAATTTTGAAAATTTGACGAAAAAAGGGCAATAACTCCTAAATGGGTTTTGGAATTTCCTTCAAAATTTCAGGGTAGGTAGATCTCGTCATGCTGATAAATTTTACCCCATGTCAGATTTTCGATATCTGTAACGGTTTTTGAGTTATTAGCAAAAAACAGCAATTTACCCCTATGTTCTATTTTTAGTAACAGTGGCCATGTTTTTCATCGGATCAATATAAAATGAGGATCGTTTGTGGAGGACATGTCATAGATCATTCCTATTAAGTTTCAAACCAATCGGCCCAGCGGTTTCAGAGGAGAAGATTTTTGAATGAAAAGTTTACGACGGACGGACGGACGACGGACGAAAAGTGATGGCAAAAGCTCACATGGCCTTTGGCCAGGTGAGCTAAAAACTGACCAACGCTTGGGCCAGTATGGCCTTGTTCAAGAGCAAGTAGAAACAAAGATATTAGACAACAGTTCTGGGTTTCAAAGAGTCAACATCCTTTTATTTTGTAAATAAGGCCATATTGACCATACATTTTTTGCTAAATGTACTGCAATTAATTTTTGCTGGATATAGGTTTTACAGCTTTAGAAAAATGGACTTAATCATGAAAATTTGACTCGAGTCTGAAATTCAAGTCAAGGTCTCAGACAGCTATGTACCCACCAAGCACTATCTATAGACCAAATATGTTTGGTCTATGTATTGCAGTTGCTGACAAATGGATATTAAACCAAAACGTGAAACAAGTCGGTCAAGCATGAAATAGAGATCAAAAATAAGGTGTCAGATGTTAAAGTGGTATATACCTACACAGAACTTCTATCAACCAAATACTGTGGGTCTAGTTACAAATGTAGTACAGTTGTTGACAAATAGACTAAATCATGAAAATGTATATAAGTCACTCAAGCATGAAATTCAGGTCAAGTTCAGCGGACAGGTGTTAGACTGGAAATTGAGGTCAAAGTCAAGAGACAGGTATCAGACTGGCATGTACCCACAAAGAACTATCAATAGACCAAATACGGTGGGTCTAGGTATTATAGTTGCTGAGAAATGGACTTAATCACGAAAATGTGATGCATGTCACTTAAGCATGAAATTGAGGTCAAGGTCAAAAGGCAGGTGTCAGACTGGCATGGTACCCATTAAGAAGTATCTATAGACCAAATTTGGTTGGCCTACATTGTTGGTATTACAGTTGTTGAGAAATGGATTTAAGAATGAAACTTGGATGCAGATTTTACATTCATGTTTATGAAGTCAGTGAACCATGAAAATGATTGTTTGTTTAGTTGGGGTTTTACGCTGTTTACAGCACATTTGGCTATTTCACAGCGGCCAGTTTTTATTGGTGGAGTACCCGGAGAGAACCACCAACCTTCGGTAGGAAAATTGGCAATCCTTGTCAATTAAGATTAGAGTCGAACCCACCCTGCCACAGGTCAGGTTCGAACTCACAACCTCAGCGTTGACAGGCTAGTGATCATTAGTAGTCATGACGAACTACCTAGACCACTCAGCCACCGAGGCCCCTTAATGAAAATGAGGTCAGGTTCACAAGAAAAGTATACTGCAGCAAACCTTATACGATAAGCTATCTAGTGGCCCATAAATTGTATGTATATTATGTACAAAATGAAAATGAGGTCAGGTTCACAAGAAAAGTATACTGCAGCAAACCTTATATGATAAGCTATCTAGTGGACCATAAATTGTATGCATATTATGTATAAAATTATTAAGGTTTTAAAAAAGTTGACGCAGCCGCCGGCGGCAGAAAGTAATACCTATATCTCGCCTTCACGACTTTTCATTCAGGTGAAGCAAAAATAGCTGCCATTAGGAATATATTTTTCAGGAGGTAATAACATGACCTATGCCCTTCCCTTTACTGAGTTTGTTTCCCTAATTAAGCACATGGAGGTCAGAGATACTTTGTCTTCAGACTGTTTTGTGAAAAAAATGGCATTATCGTACCATATATACAACAGTTCTTATGCTTTGCAGTGAGGTATGTCTCATGCATAACTTCACTCCTTTACGTTCAGGCTAACAGTTTGAAATTTGGCCAAAACTTGCAGAAATATGTTAATGACATCATAGGGTGGTATATGAGACCTTCACCTTAATCAAACTGGTATAACATGAACTTCCAGTCTGCTTAAGCGACACTGCAAAAATATACCATTTCTTAAAAATCCATATACACATATACCAATCTGATAAACATAACTCAATTGTCTTTAGATATTCCTTCTTACTGGACCAAGAAAATGTCACAGCAAAATTAATGGTGAGTAAAGTTTACATATAGGTTATCCAATATTTTTGTGTAAATAGTGAATTTATGTTTGTTTACCCGAAATATTGAATAGCTGTAGGTAAAATTCACCAACTCCCAATCTTTTAGCTTATTAATCATTACAAATTGTTTTAAACATTTTTCATTCCATGTGACTGAACAATTTCATGAAAATTCAAAGACAAATGTAACAATTATATATCCCAAATCTTTTTTCCTCCTGTCAGTTCAAAAACAAAACTTCAAATGTGATCAATTTCACTTGGTATGAGATTTACAACTATCAAAAATTTAGATGTGGTTCATGTAACTGAGGCACCAAAAGATTTTTAGTTCAAAATATGAATATGTGCATGCAGCAAAATTATAATTTTCTTAAAGCTTAAAGGGGAGTAATAATTGGACTTGAGCATTTATATATTTGTTCTCGGAAAATATTTATGATAAATTCATTATCTGGTTTTCTGTATACATGTATCATCAAATATCTGCTGCCAGAGAAAATATTTTTTTTTATTAATTTACTGATCTCACTCTGTCTCCAATAATCCTTACAATCTCAGATCATGGTTGACATTAGATAATATTGGTATATATATACGGCAATCAAACGTTTTACTGGAAACAGTGGTAAAATTAGATAAAATATATTTTCAGTCATATGGAATGAAAATAATTCCTGCAAATACTATCTGAATTCTTGGAATGAACAAATTTTATTCAAATACATCGCAAGAATGAAAATTGAAAGTACATGTATTATCATAAGGTAGACTCTTATGAACAAGAATGGCACACATGTGAAGGAATACAAATTTTTTTTTACCTTTATAATCATATATCATGGGGAACAAGATATTACATGTACCTGGCCATAACATGAGTTCATGTCTGTCGACCCAATTTCATTCTTTTTCACTATTTTACTATTCTGAGTGAAAAACTGGTCAATTAACAGCTGCATTTTATTAAGGTACATGACCCAATAAAAATTAACAAAGATTTTAAATATCATTTTACTTCTTCCTATAAAAATTAACTGTAATATTTACATTCAGTATACAAGAATAAGTCATGATAAATTAACGTAGATCCATATGAACAACAGAAAACATGTTTTACACCAATAATATTAAGAAAATGCAATAACTTAAAAATATCAATAAAATAAAATGAATATAAAACAAATATAATAGTTTAACTGAAAACAACTTATTCAATCAATCATTTCAAGGTCAGTACCATATATTGAAGGAAATTTCAACATCTTGCATGGACGGACATCATATGTATGTATTATCACAGTAATTGAGATTTGGCTATATATGGATGACTACGTCTCTGGTAAAGGCTCTTCCTCTTCCTTTAATAAACCTAATTCTCTAAGGAATGCTTGTTCTTCTTCTTTAAACTGATGATATTCCTGTTTCATTCTGTATTCTACTTCTTCATCTGTCAGAGAAACATTGGGAGCAATCTACAAAATAATTTAACAATATGTTATTGTTCACTGAAATATAAATTGTACTTACTCATTTATTTGACACTAAAATGCACCTATTTTTTAGGAAAATTGGAAAATCGTCGAAAATATAGAGTTTTCGTATTTTCGTCCACATCATTGTCATTTTTTTACTCCACATTATCGACCTGGTCAATGTACTTTAAAAATATGCAACTGAAATAATGGTTCATACTTGTGGTATTGTTATTTCATTTTGCTTTCATCATTTACCTTTTTGTACCTTCAAATTAATAGTTGTTTTAATGTTGAAGACGAAAACAGTAGCAAACTTCAAACGACCCACCATGTTGTTGACTAATATATGAACATCTCACCAATTTTTTACGATCTGGATTTGGAGCATCTCACAAATGATTTTTACAACACATGTTACGTTTGTAGTCACGTCGTCTTTTTGGAACATATTATAATTATAACATTTAAATGTCTAATAAACAATGATAAAATGATTTGTTTTGTTAAAACATTATTCATTTCATTTGAAAATTTTTAAATTTATTTCTCTGAGAAATGCGAATATAAAATAGTTATCAAAAAATTCAGTTTTCCTTGAATAATTAAGGTGTCCAATAATTAGAGTTATTACGGTATTATATTAATGATTATTAGTATGTAACAAATTTAACCAAACCATATGTAGACAAAGGATAACAAATTTAACCAAACCATATGTAGACAAAGGATAACAAATTTAACCAAACCATATGTAGACAAAGGATAACAATTTTTGAAATTATGTGAAATTTTGTTGTTTTGAGGATGAATAATTTCAGAACTTTATAATTTTGTAATACTAATTTGTATTTAGTCGAATATTTAAATTCATGGATCTAAACATACTTTAACCATAAAAACCATGAGGAACAGAATCTAATGAAATGTAAACAATACATGTGTACATATAAAATACAAAAACTTAATATCATTATTATTCATATATAAGTGTTAAATAATGTTCTCTATAAATCTTACTATTGTACTCTTTTCATGTTCTGCACCTATTCAGAAGCAACAGAAATTTTTATGCATGCTTTTATTGTTTACACCCTTGTCAGCAATTGCCAAAAGTAACTATTACGAGTCTCTCCTGTATTATTTTTTTCAGTACAAGACATTATGCTGTCATTGTTTCTAATATTAGCTACTTACTCCTGCCTTCTTTTTCTGTTCTGCCTCCAATTCTCTCTTCTCTTGTTCTCTGAAGTCCCATCTTTGTACAACAAAGGTTCTTCTTTTGACTTCACGTTCAACATAATTTGATACACTTGCAAGCTGAAACATATAGATTGTTTATGTAATTATTGCTTGTATACACAATAAAAGTTTAACAAATCAAATACAACAGTCTCAAAATGCATTTACTATAAATTCAGAACTTAATGCGTTTATTTCTTTATTGCAAATCTTTGACAAAACACACCAATGTAAGATTCCAATTGATGCAATTCCCTTACATTTTTTAACAGAAATATACAGCAAAAATTCAAATGCAAATATTTATCATTGCAATGTTCTGATTTTTGCATCAATTTCTGAAATATCGTTCTTGCTGTTGAACCACAAATTTAAGTATCTGATAAAATTAAACATATGAAAATGACTACATTTCAAGATAAATCAATAAGCTTGGTAAAGAGATTTATAGAAAACAGACAAAGAGGCAGCTGAAGTACAACTTGGCCAGCAGCTCTCTTGTGCAAAGTTTTATAATTTTATACCTCATTTGGTGTTGGCTGACGAAGACTCCAAGGTATTTCCAAGATATGTAAAGTACCTGCACTGTCTCCAACTGCTAGTAAATGTTGTTTTTCTGAAGAGAGTGAGAAATAAAGTAGCAATATAGATTATAACAAGTTAAATTTTACATAAACAATATATGTTTATCTTCAAAAAGTATAAATACCTTGTATATTTGGAGAAATGTTAGGTGTACAAATGTATGTAAATATATGGGTATTATCATATACTTAGAACTTGATATGGTGGTTTTTTCATATGTGTAACGACCATAAGTGAACACTCCATATTTGCACACCCCAGGATTATGACCAATTATTCAAGTGCTATTCCAACATACCCAGGCTGATATGGCCATATCAGATCGTCTGCATCAATGGTCAGGCTGATATGGCCATATCAGATTGGGTCATCACATGGTCAGGCTGATATAGCCATATCAGATTGGGTGCATTACGTGGTCAGGCTGATATGGTCATATCAGATCAGGTGCTTTCGGAATAAGTACTTATGGCAGTACATGATAAACAGATTAATACATGACCTAATCCATATCAGACCGGGTATCATCCCTCGACCCATATTGGGATAATAACTAGTCCGATATTAGGTGATGTAATCCGAGGTCCGATATGGGTCGAGTATGATACCTGGTCCGATATGGATTAGGTCATGTATTAATCTATAATTAATAAAAAATAACAAACCAAAAAATGGTACCTTACAAATATAATGTACCCACAGTATTCACCATGCTTTTACAATCCAACTTTTGATAAATACAACTGAACTTATTTACAAGTATATATCTTCACATTTTGGAGACTTACGTGATACTGGGTATGGGTATATGGTTGTTATGGAGACAGGTGATACACTCTGAGATAATGATGGTTCATGTGTTTTGTCTAAAATATCCCATACATCAACGCTACCATCCACCTTAGCAATATAAAATACCGCTGGCCTTGATGGGGACCAATACCCTGCTGTATATCTGACCGGGCTAGCACAGGATTGTAATATAGGTCCACTCTGAAAAAAAATTTATGAAAAAGCAAATTTGACAAACTAAAAATAATAATATTTCAAAAACATCTTTAAAGTAATTCTCATTTCATCTGACCATTGACCAATCAGACAGAGTTTTATGTGATAGTTACCAATAAGAATTTTATGATATTTTCATGAATAACTGCCTGTGAAATAGATTATTTTAAATGTATACTTCATATGGAAGCATGAAAAAGATGATTATTTGTGAATACATTTTTGTAAATAGTGCTGTAAAACTTTGGATATAATATACTTACAACGACACCTTCTTTCCAAATAGTAAATGTCCAACCTCCAATACACAACAAAACATCATTAAAGAAAGGAGATCTCTGTAGTGACATTACAGGTCCATCATGTATAGCATGGTAGTAATCTGGCTTAGGAGCTGTAAACATAAAAAGGAAACTTATACTTACTCTAGAGAAATTCTATATCATTACTATCATAACAGTTCCATTTGATCTTTAACAGTGATAATTTCCTTTTCCCAACTACTAGGCTGAGAATAGATGAAATGATGGATTGTTGTTCAACATATGAATGATATGGATATGAACCCTGCTTTGTTCTAGACAGACACGTTGAGCAAGGTCTTTTATGTGCTAGCTCACGAGGTAACAGTCCGCAGGAATACATTTCACTCCAACCAGAAACATTATTCTGACTCTGAGCCAACCAGTCTTAGCTCTTTCTTCTAAATGCTGTGTGCTTGGCAGAGAAGCAATAAATACCAATTTTAAAGTCTTTGGTTTGACTCAGCAGGGGAGCTGAACCAGCGACCTTCTGTATTGGGGATATGAGCACCTTACCAGAACACCAAAGCTGTGGCATGGGAAGGAATTTATCACCAGTAACTAAAGACACATGTGAGGAGCTAACAACAGAATAGGAATTTATAACTGCACAATCAAACTAATCCCAGGATAAAAACACTAATTATGAGTAAATTGGAGAATATAAACACACCCAATTTTATGAGTTGTACAATAAAATGTAACTAAATAGCAATAAACATACTTTTATGAAATACTTTCAACTTGAGGTAGTTCCTCATTCTTATCTGAATTGCAAAGTAGCTCAAGGAGATGACAGTGAGAAACTCCTCTAGTTAATTGAAAAAATCTATTTCTTTCATATATTTATACATGCAAAATATATTTAACACTCTTCAGATAAAAATTGAAACATCACTTCAGTTGACTCTGTCATACCAGTACATGCTTCAGAATCATAATATAGCTTTTTATTTGGGTCAATAAATTATTCTGAATCTTGAACTATTTCTGATGTGTGGATCTATTGTATATCCATGAAGATCTGACAAGGAAATACTTATCTGCAGTTGATAAAAAAAAATCTTACTCTGAATTTTTCCAGTATCCTGATCTTTTTGAGGCATCCAATCAACATAAATTACTTCCCCATCCTATATATAAATATACAGTGTAGTAATATAAAACAATTCATGTAAAGCACTTTCTTATTAGATGTACAATTGTCACTGTAAATTTAGGATTTATAAAATATGTTGAATTTCAAATTCTACAAACAAATTATTAGAATAATTTAATCTTCAAATTTGTATTTACCAATTAATACATCTGCAATTCAGTTTAATCTTTAATTTCCCACTTCTAAACTGTGCTAAATGAGGAAGTGTGCATGTATTACTCGAGTGGTAATTTGAAGCAAAGCTTTTTGCAGATGCATCAGGAAAAGCATGCAATCATTTATCATACTAAATCAAAAATAAAGATTAACAACCCACAACTGCATATTCACACAACCTTCACAACCATGTCTAAAACATCATTACAAACCTGTATGAAACACACACTTAGCTGTAATATTTATCTTGCATCAAATTTTCTGTTTGATACAGAGCAGGTCCAACCCAATATTTAGATGGTAAAAAAATCTTTATATATGTTTTAATATTTGACTCTAGATTCTTGAATTTAAGATCTTTGAAAAGTATTGGTCTTCGATAAAGAACATATTTTTTTTTAAATTCATGCAACTATAAAAACTAAAGGCACTGTAAGTAAGCTAAAAAAAACCCCGCTTTGCCTTGCCCAGGGTAAAGTTTCATAAGATATTTGCATCAATTTAAGCATACTCATGGTTGCCTTTACTACTCCAAAACATGATATATCTGTTCATGTTTCGAATGGCTGAAGTAACTTGGGAAGTATAGGTACAGAAAAAATTGTTATTTTTTTTTCAAATTGAACCTGAAACATATACCAATACAGATCTAGAATTAAGAGTATTAGTTATAAAATAGAAGTCCAATTATCTCCCTTGTGTAATATCGGAAAGCAAAAATTTTCCTTCATGCACATCTTTGGATTATGTACTTCCTTTGTGTGAAGTTTCGTTGAAATCCATTGAGTGGTCTATGAGGAGTTGCGCTTACGAGGTTCACATAATGTATAAGCCAAAAAAGATACAAGTCCAATTATCTCCCTTGTGTGATATCGGAAAGCAAACATTTTTCTTCATGCACATCTTTGGATGATGTACTTCCTTTCTGTAAAGTTTCGTTGAAATCCATTGAGCGGTCTAGGAGGAGTTGCGCTTACGAGGTTCATATATAATGTATAAGCCAAAAAAAAAAATAGAAGTCCAATTATCTCCCTTGTGTGATATCGGAAAGCAAAGATTTTTCTTCATGCACATCTTTGGATGATGTACTTCCCTTCTGTAAAGTTTCGTTGAAATCCATTAAGCGGTCTAGGAGGAGTTGCGCTTACGAGGTTCATATATAATGTATAAGCCAAAAAAAATAGAAGTCCAATTATCTCCCTTGTGTGATATCGGAAAGCAAAGATTTTTCTTCATGCACATCTTTGGATGATGTACTTCCTTTCTGTAAAGTTTCGTTGAAATCCATTGAGCGGTCTAGGAGGAGTTGCGTTTACGAGGTTCATATATAATGTATAAGCAAAAAAAATAGAAGTCCAATTATCTCCCTTGTGTGATATCGGAAAGCAAACATTTTTCTTCATGCACATCTTTGGATGATGTGCTTCCTTTCTTTAAAGTTTCGTTGAAATCCATTGAGCGGTCTAGGAGGAGTTGCGCTTACGAGGTTCATATATAATGTATAAGCCAAAAAAATAGAAGTCCAATTATCTCCCTTGTGTGATATCGGAAAGCAAAGATTTTTCTTCATGCATATCTTTGGATGATGTACTTCCTTTCTGTAAAGTTTCGTTGAAATCCATTGAGCAGTCTAGGAGGAGTTGCGCTTACAAGATATATGGACAGACAGACAAACTTTGTTTGCGGGGGGTATAACAATGCCCTTTCATCCAATATATTTATTCCTTAAATACTGGTGATAGTTTTATTGATATCTATCAGTGTTGTTGCAGTTACAAGGTCAATACCACATGATGAATCAAACAAGAGCTTAAATCAAATAATTTCCCCTTCAAGATGTTGAACTGTTTAACACTGTTCAGTGAAGTTTTACTGAAATTCACTGGACAGTTTTGGAGGAATTGTCCTTACAAATGAAGATACCATATGACAAATCAAATAGTTTATTTATCCATCTTCCAATACAATGAGCTAGAATTACCCATATGTTGCTTCATGCCTATGCTCATGATTTACTACCTTTGTATAACGTTTGATTAAAATTTATCAATTATTTCAGGAGGGGTTGGGCTTACATAATCAATACAAATATTATATAAACAATTAAATAATTAAAACAAATCAGTTTCAAAATGTCCATCAGGAATTATATTGCTTTATCAATTCTTCATATAGTGAACTAACTTTCTAATTTTATTCAAATCTATTGAATGTTTTAAAAGGTATTTTTGTGCTTACAAAGTTATTACCATATGATGAATTAAATGTCCAATTATCCACCGATAAAAATACTGGACCATTGGCACATTGGTAGCAAACACTGTATTATGAGTAAATAATATATGGTATAATAGTATACTGAAGGTACAAATAAATGGTAAACATTAGAAAACAGATATTTATGCTAATGAGAAAGGGAGGGGGCTATGAGGGGCACCAAGACAGGGTCCTGTCCTCAAGCACCTGTGTTACAAACCAGACAATTTAAAACCTCCATTTAAAGTTGTTGGATCATTTTTATTTTGCTTTCAGTACAACTTCATATATGCTCATGTTAGGGGCAATAACTCAGGAACCAAACACCAACTAAAGTCTCAATGTTCTAAGTAGGATTAGGTTTATTGTCTAATTCACATTCAAAATGATGGAAAGCAATGTTTCATAAAATATCAAACTTCCAAGGGCAATAACTCCTGAAGGTTAATTTTAAAAATAATCTTTAATCTGATCTAGGTTAGAAGAGGCTAGCTTCTGTGTTTCAATGATTATTGAGACAAAACAAAACTGCATCAAAATGTTCATGTAACTCCCAAAAATAATACGAATAAGTCTTTGTTGTTTTCATCAGGTTTTAGGGGCCATCATTCAAGAACAAACAACTTAATTTCTATTTCTTTGTAAATATTTCTGAGTATATCAGAGAATTAAAGATAACTAGAAAATTAATTACTAAGACTTAAATAAATCAAAACAAAATGGACTGTTCTCAGATTTTTTTGTCATTGTGTAGTATAGTTTGTGTCTGCATCTAAGAAATTACAAATTTGCCACAATTCCCCACTAATTTTGGTGTGTGGCTGTGTAGCTGCCAGAGAAGGACCCTTACAGCAAGTAATATGATTGTAGGTCACTTGGTATCAGAAAACTTAACCTAAGTCAATGAACCACAATAAGTAGGTCACCCTGCAACCAATATGATTGTAGGTCCCTTGGTATCAGAGAACTGAACTCGGACATAAAACTTAACCTAAGTCAATGAAGCCAGGTAAGTAAGTCAGAGAGACTTAATTTTGGCTGTGTTACTCCCCAAGATGCATCCTCACACCATGTAATGTGACTGTAGGTCCCTTGGTATAGGAGAACTAAACTCGGACGTAAAAACTTGACCTAAGTCAATGAAGTGCAGTAAGTAGGTGAGAGAGACCTAATTTTGGTGCGAGGCTGTTACTCCCCGAGGTGCATTCTCACTCCAAGTAATGTGATTATAGGTCCCTTGGTATCATAGAACTGAACTTGGACGTAAAACCTAACCTAAGTCAATGAAACACGATAAGTAGGTCAGAGTGGCCTAATTTTGGTGGGAGGCTGTGTTGCTTCCCGGGATGCACCCTGACACCAACTAATATGATTGTAGGTCCCTTGGTATCAGAGAACTGAACTCGGATGTAAAACTTAACCTAAGTTAATGAAGGGCAATAAGCAAGTCAGGGTGACCATATTTTTGTGGGAGGTTGTGTTACTCCCAAAGGTGCATCCTCACACCAAGTAATATGACTGTAGGTCACTTTGTATGTTAAAACTGATTTTTGACATAAAACTTAAAAGCCAGTCAACCGTGTAATATGGGTCATGTGACCATCTTATGTCACATTGTCGGTCTCTTCAACATGCACCTGCACACAAATATATATGACCCTATGTCAACTAGTAACCGAGAACTTGCTGCGGACGCTTATGCGTATGCACACACGGACGTGGACACCGGGGGGTACTCCATTAACTTTGTTGAGGCGAACTAAAAACTATGTATGAGAGTAGACTCCATCTCTGCCTCGTTTGACAATTTAATTAACTGTTTGAACCAATCTTTTCAATTACTTTTTATTTTATGAATTAACCTATGAATATACTTCTGATTCACTCTCATTATTCTTCCAACTATTTATATCTAATATAGCTAATAAATATGTGAACATGCAAAATCAGGAAGAAAGGCTACGAATTAAGAAATGCATGCAAAAAAGAATGGTTTACATTCTAATAATATAAATAAATCAACACTACTGTTGTTATTAATTCTATCATATACTAAAAATTTAAATGTTATAGGGAATAACATGATTTAAATGGATTACGTGCAAAAAGTTAGATAAGGAAGTGTCAAAAAGGAAGGTATAGGCTTGCTCTGTTATAACAGTGTGAGACAGATAGTACAGCTATGTGCAGGGTGTGACTAAACAGGACAATACAGGGAGTCAGACCCATTCAAATTCACCCACTTTTCTGAGTAATGACTGCATGACATCTAAATAACATTATTTTCTCATCATAATTAAATGTCAAGTCATGCAAGCATCTAAAGTGAAAAATGAGTAAATTTTAAATGATATTTTGAGTCTACCTCAGACCCAACATAGAAATGAGTCTTGACACTCTGCAGAGTCCTCTTTTCCTTGCCAGACCCAGGTTTCGTATAATATCCTCCACCCATTGCATCTGACTTGGTTGTATCGAGTCCATCTGTAGCTTTATTTACTAAAACAAGGAGAAATGTTATGTTAATATACATGTATATATCAGTCAATATATTAATACCTGTCAGAATAAAAACTGTTGCTTCTTAGTAAGAAATGGCAAAAACAACATAAAGAATCTCTAAAATGACTTGATTATTTTTCAAAGAATGATAAAAATGCAATAAATGTAAATGAGTAATTCCTTCATTCAGCACTTAACTATCAATGAAAAAGTCAGACAAGAATATTCGTTAATTTTTTCAAACATAGTAAAAAAGCTTGTCATGAAAATAAAGTCAAAGAAAGCCTTGGTTTAAGGTCCAGATCATCAGACAAAATTCTGATCAAGGACCATCCTTGGAACAATGCTCATTTGTTTCAAACAAGAAATTAAGTGAATTTTCCCATATGCTCAAATGTCAAACAAAGTTCAACTGTGGATGCAATTTTGTAAGCCAATGTATGATTTTAGATAGGGCATTACGAACTACAGACAATAACCTGTAGAATATTTAATATGTATAAATATATAGTTGAGAAATTATACCTGGGACAGTTATCAATCATGTTAATAATAAAAAAAAATCTGATTTTGTATGAAATGTATATTTTCAAATTAAATAGGCTTTGGAGAAATTTCACAAAAATCAAGTTTTATCACAGGTATGAAAATTTCGAACCATTATTCTGAGGTGTGCTATGAATTAATTATCTGAGGTAGACTCAATTTTCAGTTATACTGACATTTACCTCAAATTTTGATGCAAACAATGACCATGTTGGAAATCAACCAATATACAGGTATCTTGCCTTCTGATAATTTCATAGCAGAAAAGAAACTAAAATGAATGCTGAATTCTCTGATGGAGTTATCTGAATTAGTGTATAAAAATGTAATTTCCACACTTTACTGGTATAACATGGTACTTACGGGAGGATCTGTCTCCCTGTCTCTCTGATATAGAGAATTTTGTTGGACTGTGATCACCACCAGGTTCTGACTTATGTAGATGTACCTAAAATACATTCTCTTAATGTTTTACATTTATTTCCAATAATGGATTCAATAAAATAAATCGTTACTACAAAATACCAGCTTCACCTATTGATATTAAACATCTGACAGTCTATTTTAAATGCAAAATTGTTACATTAAAGGCTATAAGTCAAGACTAAAGGACTTAGTCAATTATTTATTGTTTGTTTAGTTGGGGTTTTACACCGTTTTCAGCACATTTGGCTATTTCGTGGCGGCCATTTTTTATTGGTGGAAGAATCATGCAGGTATAAATCATAATGGTGTTTTATGGTAGAAAAAACATATGTTGCTAGAGAGATTTTTATAATTACTGCTTAAAACTCTCTTGGCCTTTTGCTGTTATTTTTTTGCCGTAACTTTTGTCTTATTCATGTGTGGATTTTATGTCAAAATTTTATTCACCATATTCTTTCTTACATACGAATGTGGTGAAATACCAGGATTTCCGAGTGAAATCAATTCAATAATTCACCCAGTGAAATCTCAAGTTATATTTCACTCTAGGAAGTGACGTAACAATAGCCATTGCCAATGATGTTGCTATACAAAGGTTGATGCATAGTCATATAAAAACATAATCCATTATATTTTCTTGTTAAATCTTATGTATACATGGAATACAAGTTACATCCAATATTCAATTATTTGTATTTAAATGTTAGTTTAACTTGCAGTAAAATTACAGTATGGTAAGATGAGAAAATATATATCCAGCTAAAGTCTGACATATATTGTTTTTTTATATAAGGCATACCCTTAACATTGGTTTCCAAGACAAATCTAAATGTTTAAATGTATCTGGAACACCCATTGGATTCTTTGGACCTTTGTCATCTTGTTTCTTTGACAATAACTGGCTTGGACCTTTAGTTGGCCGAGTATCCCATACTAAAACACAACTGGAATAGAAATATACCAAAACTAATTAGTAAAGAGAACATTAGCTATTGTATCATTAGTCATAAATACTATAAAATGGAGCAATGAAATCAGCTCATGTGTTTTTGATCTGTATTAACTGTTTTACACAATCATTTACAGTATGAGAAATCTGGTAATCAATTTTCTAGCTATCCTTTAATAAAGGAGCTAAATGTGTGTGTTTCCTTTTGACATCTAAACTAATAAAATGAAAATTTTCAATTGTATACTCTTAAAACTATAATGACAAAAGATAAAATAAATTTTGAAATCTAATATTTTTTACTTCATAACAACAGCCACATTGGTCTAAAATGAAACTGCTTGACATATTCTGAAAGTGAACATCAGAAGTACTTCTGTCTAATTTGGTCCTATTAATTTCATTTTAATGAATTCCTTACTTTAAGGATAGTACAAAATGTGGTCAAAGGTCAGGACATTGTAACCTATAGCAGGACAATTCACTAAAATTTCATTATTAAGTGATCATAATAACTTACTAATCTGTAGCACAGGTCATTAACTGACAGTTCTGTAATGACTTGTTTTCTTGTGGAACTCCCATTCTATTGACCTAAAACAAAGTGATAATATAACAATTTTCAGACAATTGAAAATTTCAATAAGGAGACTCCAGATTCATACAATTTTTTCTTTCCCAATTTTTTTTTCAGACTTTTTCATGACTTTTCCAGAACAAATTCTGAATTTTGCATGACCTATTGTAATTATAGAAAGGTACATATAAGTAGGTCAGTTCCTTTATGTTTTAAATATACAATGTAAATCTGTTTTTTTTTCATAATTGACTTGATAACTGAAAAGCAGGAAATAAAATTTTCCATGACTTTCCAAGACATTTAAAGGAAATTTAACAATTCAATGACTTTTTAAGGCCTGTTTCATGGCAAAAATATTATTTCAGGACTTTTCCTGAATTCCATGAACTTTGTGAACTCTGTAAGCTAGATTCAAGTGATATCAAATAACCATTGATATAAATTAAATTTCTTTAGAGAACATTACAATGATTCATTACAAAAAAACATGTATTGAATGCATTTTGGCCATTTCCCTTGTTAATAAATGTCTTTCTTTCATCCATTTGCAAATTCCAGATGTGTATTAACAACTTAATTGCCACTTTAAATTCAACACTTCATGCTGACACACAAAAATACTGCTAAAAACACATTAATAAAACACCTTTTTCATTGCATTCTACAAGCTTATTTCTTATGAAAACTACAAATATTAGCTCAGATCAGCACAACATTGCATTCATCTGGTAAATTTTACATAACAAACTGGAGGATAGTCACTGTTACTAGTGTGACAATTCACTACTTGGATAGGGGAAATAATGGAATAAAAATATGAAATAAATTCAATAACTGTAACCATATTTAATGAATAAATACAGTGAAAATGTGATCTTTGGTGAAAAGCAAATTTCAACATTAAAAACTTAACAGTGAATTATTGTAATATTAATTCCAAATGCGTTTCCAGAAACACTTTCATTTAATAACTGTAAAACACTTACCTCCATATGATCTGGAAGCCATAATAAATCTGTTATCGTGGCTTTGTGACTATTTTCTATACTAGATACTGCACAATATCTCACAATCGGTGTTTTCAATGCATTAGGATCTTCAAAACCAGGCTAAAACAAACAACAGTTACTAAATAAAACAAAACAATTGCCTATAAACAGACATTATTTGTATACATACATAAATTCTTTTACAACCTTGTAAGTCATGGAAATCAGAACTTTGTGACCAAACATTTTTCCTGTACATATAATAGAAGTTTTTTTTCTAACTTTGTTTTATTGTGCTTTATGCCATCTTCAGCACAACTTCTTTAATGTTACATTGAGGTGACCAGTCTTCATTGGTGTAGGAAACCAGAGTACCAAAAGAACCACCAACCAATTGATCACTGCTAGTTACCATTCTGCTACCAAGATCCCTACTATAAAGCGAAGGTGATCTATAATTACATAGTTTGCTTAATTCCTCATATGAAAACTATGGTAATATATATCTAATTTTTTTAACTTTGTTGATGATGATTTACATCAAATTTAAATAAAAATACCCTATATCTCTTACAAACTCACCAGGACATTCATCTTTTTATTACGATTTCCACCTCTTGGCTGTTTGAGTCGATCAGCATGAGCAGATATATCCCACAATACTACCTGGCCATTATAACAACCACCTGCCACAATGTTAGGATCTGTTGGATTAAACTCGAAACTATAAATATCGTCTGGTGCTTCTAATAATAACTGTAGAAAAAAAACCATACATAACATAAATAGATACATATTTTATTAATAAAAGTTACATGTTAGAAATTCAGTAATTTGGCTTGTATATATTTCATTTATTTGAAGAAATTAATGAAGCCTCGTTGATATTATACCTGTGGGTGTATAGGATCAGTAAAACTCCAAATAAGAATCAGTGACGGTGTCATTATAACCTTAGCGGCCTGATCAATTCTATCATCAAATGTCATTTTCTCTGCTACAGAGACAGCAACCACACCTGCAAGTAAAATGTTTGAAAATATCAATAAAATCTGTTATTATATATTAAATAAGACAAGTATTTGACAGAAACTGAGTGATTAAATGAAATTTTTAAACAAAAGACTTCATAATTAGGTGCCATTATCAAAATGATTATTTATGATATTTACCTTTAATTGTAGGGTGCCACTGTATACATGTAATTCTTTTTTCCTTACTGAACTGTAAGTCTGTAAATGATTGATATTCCTGAAATTGTATTACAAAAAGGTTCAGTTAATAAAGTAAGTTGGATGTGTGTTCAATGAAATGACCAAAAAAAAACATAATGAATTAGTTTCTTTAAAGTAAATTCTTTCTTAACTGCCAGATGCTCAAACTTTGAAACAATTTTTTTTCTAATATGATTAATCTTACTGTTTTGTAAGACTAACATTAATTGCTGTAATTAATGTTATTGGTAAAGTTTTTTTTTATCCTCTGATAAAGTCAGATATAAGTTTTCTTCATGATTTAATATTACAAAAATACTACATTCATTAAAATCCATGCAGACATATAATTAAATGTTAAAATCCACATTGATGACAGGAATCCTAATTTAAAGTTTAGTACTAAATAAATACCACATTGGTACATACTTTTAAATGAGTGTCAGCTTTACTACCAAAGCTGGCATCACCATCACCGAGATGTAACCAATCAATAAAAAACACATCCATTATCTCGTTCTGTTGTAAAGCTACTTTAAACCGTGGCGTAACGTCACTGACAAAGTTTGGTAGGTGTTTAGAATTAAGTATGGCCTCCCTCTCCTGTTGTGTATACTCTCTAGGGTAATACTGTGTGTTAGCATTTCTTGGGTATTTCCATTCTGTTTGTGTACCTTCTTCATTTAATGTTGGGATTGCCTGAAGATAATCATTACTATTATAACTTATGTGTAAATGAAGACTTAGAACTACAAATGAAACAAATAAAGTTTCTTATTCATACTATATATATATTTATATACACATATATATAAATGTTGAAATTTATTCAAAAGCTGAAAAAATGCACGAATATAGAATTGATATACTGTACTTTATTGGCAGTACCTCTTTGTTATTTTAAGTAGACACACTTGATTAAAACTTTCTAATAAAAACCTTGATCCTTGCTGTATTTTTAAAAATCGTGTCAAACTGCTTTCAATGTAATTATCAGAAATATTCCTTTTAGATTTGACTACAATAATAACTTACCTGAGTACTTTTATCAAGTTCCATCTTTTTCAGATCAAAAGTCCTGTCATCATATCTAGCACATTCCACATAACCATCTTTAGCATCTGAAACATTTCTGTCTGAGAAATTGTATGGTGCTCCAAACTCTTTTCTTACCCTTTTCACAGATACCTTTATCTAAAAATTACAAGTGTGGAATATATTTATCATATGAGAAGGTATAAAAAAAATTACTTTTTTCTTGATTACGATACTCTTTAAAAAATGAAAAATTAATTACCTTTCTTCTGTTTTCAACAACATTTTCTTCTTTAATTTCTTTTTCACTACCATGTGATACCCATTCTTTTGATTCGGGAGGTATATATGTATATACAATCTCTTCCTCAGCTTCACCCTCTGCTTCAGCTTCATCTCCGGCAGGCTACAAAATTATATAACAGTTTATTTATTCTAACTTCTATGTCAACATACAAACTATATTTATTCATTATGATACTGGTATTTTTTATAAATAATCCCCTTTGACTTTACTAATGAGTACTCCTTAAACCTTTTATTTGAATAAGTTTTGTTATCAATCCTACTGCTCTTCAAAAACCATTTTCTTATGTATCTCTCTCTCTCTCTCTCTCTCATTATTTCATCTGTATCTTAAAGGTATGTTCAATATATACATGCATGTATTGTATATAATCTACTCCTTTTTTATTCAGTGTCTCTTTCTGCTTAACACATACATCTTTATTCTGATAACTTTTCTCTGTTATATCATCATATCAGGTTTAAACAAATCAATGATTAAGACTTTTTGAATGTGAAATACCTGCTGTACTTGACTTTATAGAGTCTTACATTTAATATTTTCTCTTTAGCTTCTTCTGTAAGTGCAACATAGAAATTCTGTCCATATTTAAACTCAGAATCATAAACAACAAGAATTTCATCAGTAGGATAGTTCTGAAATATAAACAAAAATACAATTATGAATTATTTATTTTATATAGATGTTTTCAGTGTTCTTTAGTTATACTACCTTTGTGACTATCAATTTACTATCCACAACGTGGGAAATCATTGTAAATTTACTTGTAAAACATCTGTGTGTTACAATATTTATTTAATTACCTACCCCAAAGATTTTTGGCCATTTTTTTAATAAGTACTAATATTCTGAAAAGATGCTCCTTATAAACTTGCTTACCTGAAAACCTTCATTTTTAAGCATGTTACCAGAAAAGCTGGATTCCAGGGCCTAATCTTGCCGGTGAAATGACGATTTAAGTCGCCAAAGAATTTTCAAAATCGCTAAATCTCGCCGGTCTATTCATTTCTTGGCGAAGTGAAGTCGCTATCGAAATATCAGTAAATGGGAGATAACTCGTGAAATTTTTAGCACAGGTAAATTTTTGAAACAAAATGGCGACCATCAAGAATCGGAATTTTGAAGTGGCCCACGACTTATATTGCCAATGTTTGATTGAAATAAATACAACGGCGACTTTAAACCTATTTGAATTTTATATTCAAAACTATTTAAGGGAAATCGAAATATCGTTTCATTCGTTTGTTATGAATTGAAGATGCATGGCGTCAGGACGATGTTGCGTAATCACAAAGTCAACTAATTTTATATTTTTATATGATCAGCTGATTGTTGTTTTGTTCTACAGTTAGGATTACAAGAAAACACCTATGATGAAAGATAATTAGCCGTTAATAGGTTAGTTATGTGATTGAATGTTGGCTTGGGTGACATTGAGTATGAGAATCTCGAGTCACAATGACACAATGTTTTGACAACTTATCCTTTGATAATAAAATATATTGGTAAGCTGTGAAAATTAAATTACTCAACTACTCAAAATTAGTAGATCAAAAGAAAATCAACCTGTATATAACTGTCCTAATTTTTTATAGTATATCAAAATCAAAATTCTGTTAACACTGATAACTTAAAGATATATACACACAACTTATTGATCTTGAAAATCATAAACACAAAATTGAAATAGAATTTCCACATGTAGCTTTTCATAACATATGGACAAATTTATCCGAGATTAAACCCTTATATGTTCGTGATTTTATTTATAAAGTTGTACATCGCTGTCTATCAACAAACCAAAAACTACAAAAAAGAAACGTACAACTTCCAAGTTATTTTTGTCCATTTTGTAAAGTAGAAATTGAAACTTTTGAACACTTGTTCATAAATTGTAAAAGTTTATTCGAGTATCGCAATTTCGTTTCTAATATAATAAAAGAAGAATTAAATGGAGACACGTTACACTAAATGCAAACACAGTTTTATTTCATGTTGACAGAAAATTCTATCCGTATATCTATGCTTATGCTTATTCAATCTGGATTAGTAGAAGCATAGATCAAACTAACATTAAACAGAATTTAGTTTACAGATTTTTCTCAGCACAACATGTATATAAAAATAATAATTAATAAGTCTTGTACTAGATCCTTTGCGGTGTAGCAGTAGCACATACCCTGGTGCCAATGTTGCTGCTGCTACACAGCAATATCATCTATATATATTTATATGTACGCCCGAATTGTATCATCCTTAGTAGTGTTATTTCATTTACTTAAAGATTTGTATAATCTTTGTTTGAAATTTTAATAAATAAAATTAAATTAATTAGAGCACGATGATGACTCCCGTCTTGGTGAGACCTGAGGTCTTAGCAAACCAGGCGGGTTTTCTCGGACAGGTAAATTAATTAGTTTATAATCATTTAGTTAAACTATCATTTTGTTAAAAACTTATCTTTTTGTTATCTATTTTAATTAGTTCAGCTTTATCTTTTTATCTTTATTTATTTTGTTACATTATTTATGCTAAATCCTAAACCTTTCTCTCTTTTTCTATGCAATATGTATACACGCCTATTTTTAACTTTTCTGCATCCCACTATCTTATATTTCAAGTTTTCTAATGGATATGTCATATAAATATAATCATATGTAAGTGCTGGTGAAGGCTCGCGGGTGTAGCTTGAATCTAATGCCATATGTTGCTGCTACACCCGTGACCACCCACCTCACAAGGAAAACCAGGGGGCAGGGGTAGTATTGATGTCTGCTTTATATTATAATTTTGTCAGGTAGGATAATTAAGTCTGAGTGCTCAAAAAAAAAAAAAAAAAAAAAAAAAAAAAAAAAAAAAAAAAATAACATAATTAAATTAAACTGCTTTTGACAATATTATGTCTTTGACTAACTGGTTAGGGGTTCAATCCCCAAAACCAAATCAGTCTCAATCACCAAAATCAAACTTAAAAAGAAAAAATACAGATGAAACTGATCAAAATGTTAAGCCAAAGAAGTTTTGTAAAGTTGTGAGCCAAGATTGCTTTGATTGGTATAAGGAAGACCCAAAAGGTCTTTGGCACTGTGAATATATGATTTGAATCTACTTTTATTTATATATATGCCATTGAAAACAGACACACAGAAAAAGCACAACCGATAGGGTGAATTAAAGTCCACTTCTCCAGAAAAATGACCACTTCTCCCTAATCCATCCTGGAAGGAGAAGTCACTTCTCCCTCTTCAAAATCCTAGATTAGGCCCTGGATTCTAATGCAACATAACATACAACGTCCTTTTTGATTGGATAACGTCAAGCGTAAAATCCACGGTTTACCGTCAGAACCATTGACGATAACGTTGCGCAAACGCATTTGACGTTTCCTGTTTACTTTTTATTCTATTTTTTAACGTTTAACGGAGGTTGCATTAGAATTGGGATAACTGTATTGTATTTTATCAGTTGCCGACATAAACCGGTGGTTTTACCATCGCAAATATCCGTTTACCTGACTCCGCTACGCGTCGCCAGGTAAACTCAATTTGCGACGGTAAAACCAGCGGTTTACGTCGGCAACTCATAAAATACATACAGTTATCCCCTAATTTTTTTTTTATTTACCATAGGCCTAACAGGTAATGCTGTAAATGGATCATCTTTCAGTAATTTATTTCTATAACTAAAAGTACTGTAACCAAAGCTCTCAAACATGGCTAAAATAATATAAAGAAATGTGCAAGTCCATGTTTGTCTATGAGAAACCCCAAAAAATATTTGATCAAAAAACAAAATAAAGGTACACAATGGCAATGTAGCCTGATATTTTCACAGTTTTCATTGGTTTAAAAGGAGCTGCAGACAGGGCATACCTATCCCCTTTACATTACCATATTATGAAGAAATGGCAAAACCCATGTTTGTCTGTGGAAAACCTCCAAAATCATTTCTGATCAAAAATAAAATAGGTGATGCACAATAGCAATGTACACTTAAGATTCCCTGAAAATTTCACTGGTGTACGAGTAATTGAAATAAATAGGTGCAGAGGGAGGGATGGATGGAAGAATGGAATCATCATCACTATATATCAACTTTGCTATAATTAATGTGATTATTGTAAATTTACATAACTTTTAAAAGTTGCACAACTCAACCCATCCCTCACCACAAAGGAATAAAACAAGAAGCTGTTGGAGTGACATCAAACCAGATTTTCCTTCATCACTGTTTGGGGCCAACAGCCCAAACTACATCCCCAAACTACTAAGGGCACCGTGGTGTAGTGGTTAGCAGATAAGACTACAAAGCCAATGGTCCCTAGTTCAATTCCCGTTTGGGATGAAAATTTCAGGGATCATATTTGGGATGCCCTATCAACACCATCTGTGAGGATGGTCTCAATAAAAGATGCTAGTCCATCAGATTTGGTCAAAAATGGCTCTCTCAAAATACTTTTCAGGCCATGTTATTTCAAATAGTAATGAATAAAGAACAATCAGGTACAACAGAATGCAACAGGGGGAGGGTGACTTGACAAACAAATTTTGAAACTGGCAACAAAAATGATCCTTTGGCGATTTTTTTGGCGACAAGTTTTTGAATGCCAGTGCAACCCCTGGAAAACATACAATTATTTCTTGTTTCAGTGGAGCGAAGTCACAAACACCAGCTCTCATCCTCAAATCTTCCATAATTTCCTCTTTAGTAATAATTTTGATTGGATTTTCAGCAGTCACATCTTCATCCATTCTACAGTGAAAAATCTCCTGTGTTTTTGAAGATAAAAATAATGGCACAACTCCTTCAGGCAGTCCTAAAATTATAACAATCCACCTTTATTATAAACATGAAAGTGCATGAGGTGTCAAAATCTGGAGATAAGGTAAAAATGGGTAAAAATATAATATTTTCTATAGGAATTTGTCAGGCTAAAAATTGTCAAAATCTGGAAATCAGACATCATAAAACTTTCAGGCATGTATAAATATTTGCTGACCTACATGTAAATGAAAGAGTAAATAAGTAGATAAACAGGAACTTATCTATACATTACAGAATAACACAAGGCAAAAGATTTAAAGGACTTGACATTAAATTTGCACCAACTGTGATTCCTGATAAATGAAGCATCAGTAAAATTTAACTGTCCCATTTAGCCAGCAACTCAAAGGGAAAATAGACAGTCTATTTCCAGAAAAAATTCTGGCCATCTAACTAAAATCAACTGTTCAGTATTTGAACTTTGTCTCTTATATACCTCTGATGTTGTCTGCCTTACATTTAGCCACCAACAATAACGTTTGGCTAGGTTTTTACATACCTGGCACAGCTAAAGACAATCTTTTTAGAATGTGACAATTTATAACCAAAATACTAAGAATAGTGTTTGTTGCTACTCATATAGTTCCAGTGACATTTGAAATAAATAAAATTGAAATATACTTAAATGGACAGACAAGTACTCAAAAATAGTTCAGCGCTGAATTGTCAAATTGAAACAAATATTCTACCTTCTTCCTCAGCTCCATCTGTGTCTGCTGGTGTTTCTGGTTTTGGTTCTTCCTTTTTTCCTTTACCTGGGCCTGTATCAATAGAAAATATGGACTCTCTATAAGTACAGAATTCTGATGACATGTTTAAACTAGAGATTTTATGCAACAGGATATTTTTTAAATGTTTAAGCCAAAAAAAAAAATAACTTTGATTGTAGTTCCAATTTACATTTCAACAAATATTAAACAGCATTAACAATATTTTAATTTTCTTTTGATGTAAGCTGAATCCAATCAAGTCACTAATACAAGCAGAATGGTACCTTTTGATGGTGTTCCTCTTCCACCTTGAGCTTTTTGTGCTGGTTTACCAGGAGCTGGACCTTTTCCTGGAGTTGCCTTGCCCTTTGCGCTATCTGGTTTTGCCTTTGCACTGTCTGTTTTACCTTTAGCACTATCAGGTTTGCCCTTAGCACTGTCTGTTTTGCCCTTAGCACTATCAGGTTTGCCCTTAGCACTGTCAGGTTTACCCTTGGCACTTCCCTTTGGAGATTTCTTACCTTGAGATGTATCCTGGAAATATTTCCAAATAACAATGAACGTGAATGAAAAATGAAATTTAGTCGTAAATTTCTCTCTAATTCTATCAAATCTTTAAAAAAAAAAAAAAAAACTTGTGGTTAGTCATGCAACAAAAGTGACTGAAAAAGGAGAATTAAATACCACAAAATATATCAATGATTTAATTTAATATGCCTGTACTGAGTAATACCTTTTCTGTCCTTATCTTGACCCTGGATATACTTTTATGAAGACCTGTTCTATATGTCAAATTATTGATCAAATTTTTATTCAAATATACTGATTTGCCATATATATATATATGTTTTAGACCAAAATGTTTTATATTTCAATTTTGCTCAAATATATTTACTATAAATTACATCAGTAATTTTTTTGTGTTTGTACCAGAAAACTGGAAAGAAGTTTGTTTCTACTCACAAACAGCAGTTTTTGCCTTCTATCACAATTTTTTAGCCTTTCTGTTTTGCCCCAGAAAATGTCTTTATCTGGAATTTATTTGTGTGTACCAGAAAACTGGAAACAGCTTCTTTTTTTATAACATTATGTTTTTCTTTGATTGAACAAAAACAGTGTTTACCCCGTTATTAACTGCTGAATAAAACATTTCCAGTAAATTATCACAGGTCAACTTGAGCATCAAGCATTAATACAAGCATATTAACTGTTATCTAAAAAAAAAAGCCCACCCCACTTCAAAAATAATTTGATAAGAATCTTTGAATTAATTCATTGTGGCCTTAACACTAGTGATACTGTGGGTACTTTACATTATTACCTTGTCTTTTTCATCTTGCTTGGCATTTTCCTTTTCCTTGTCTGAAGGTTCCTTATTTTCTGGTTCAGGCATCTTGGCCTATACTTTGTTGTTCCTGCAAGAACATTTTAGTATCTTATTATTTTATTACATGAAATAACCATGTAGGAAAAGCATGAGTGTTTTTGTCCACAAAGGTGTTGTTAAATTATAACAGTTCCACAAGAATATGATTATATTTCAGAACTTCAGAAAGATAACACATTACTTAATTCTATTAATAGTTACTCAATAGAAAAAAAATGCTTGATATGCACCATAATTAAAACAATCTGCCAGAATAAAAAAAACCTTGCAGAATATTTTTTGCAGTGCATCATAAATGTTCCCAATTCAATCTATTCAAACATTGTCTTTCAAGTTTTTAATTTACACTGGTTGGTGGAGAAATCCTGAGCATTTTTATATAAAAGGTTATTACCTTGTTGAAGACTACCGGTAACTCTTATTAGGATTTGTATTTCGATTGCATTTTACTAAAAGACCAGTGTGAATTATTATAGTATTAATAGTTGTTCTGATCAATTTATCAGTTAATAAAGGAGACCAGTTCACTCACAATCTGAATAAAGTCCTGTTAAGTTTGTGAGTGACCTGGTCTTGTTTATACACCGATAAATTGCGGAGAAACAACTCATATTACTTATAATTCCATAATACACTTTTCGGCAAAATACCAAAGAAATAAGCGGTTTAAAATGGCAATCTTTTACTGGGTCGGATATTCATATACTGAACGCCAATTATCGTAAAGTAAAAGATCCCATATGGGTCAAGCCGCGCAATTGTTTTCCTGTTACAGAAGTCATGAAATAATAGGCTGCCATTAAGTCTGTACGTTTCGTTGAAACATGGGAGATGGCTCAAAACGATCGCCATACAATGGCACATATCCAGTTAAAATCTCGGGGTGTGAAGTCAGTCTGCTTTTTCCGTAATTTTAGAAATCACGAGCCATGGTAAAAAAGTCTCCTTCCGCAAAGTAAAATGTACCACTTTCATGCTCTCCATGTAGAATAAAAATTTTCTTGGTTTTATTCATTTAATCCTTTCAATATTTCTATGTCAAATGTCTCAGGTAAATACACCTTTAAAACAAGACTAGTTATTCTGTTATCATGGTTGGTTTTGTTACAGTAGGTCCATATATCATGGTGCAATTATAAATTTTTTAATGGACTTCTTTTGTATCCCTCAGGTCAAAGTTCATTGCAGGTCTTGAGCCATATGTCACGTCGACCAATCAGAATCAACAATATAGAACTTATTGGAATTATATCGTTTTAAAGGAAACCATATATGTCAATGATTCTAATAATTGTTTAGGTTCTTTGATGTGTCAAGTAATGAAGTTTATTTAATGCAAGAAAACAGACCACAATACGAAAAGAAAGTCACCTGAATGCCCAAAATTGCTCTTAGTTGCATAAGACTGTTGAAGTTGAATTTATAGCCCTTTTATAAAACTATCAGAAATATTTAAGTCTATTGTGGTAAATTATTATTTTTCAAAATTATTATTCTTCATTCGTCACAACCAATTTCCATAATACAAAAAATAATAAAATGATAATCTTTATTCTGAAAAAAATCCTTTAACTTCTTGTCACTAATTTTTAGATTCTTGACGCTTCTTGTCAATAATTTTCAGGTTCTTGACATTTCTTGTCTGTAATTAGTTAGCTACAATAATGTATCTCCTGTGACAACTTTTGACTTGGCGGAGCTACAAAGCAATCCCATTACTCATAATGGAGCAAAAATAACTTTTTCGTATGGCAATAAGAGGTCTTGTTTACCTGAAATATCATTGAACTGTATAATTTCCATCATACTAAATGTAAAATTACTTCATTATTAATGTCGAAATCGTTGTTTTGCACATCTGGTCATTTTGTGGGTTTCACAATTTTCTTTCTACCATGACATATATCGCGAGATCGCAGGGGGCATGGCCTGACCTTATACGTATATCCTTACTACGACTACGACTGACAATATCCTGGGGAATAGTATTTTGTCAATGGAAACTTCCTTTGGAAAGTGACTTTAGCGAGAACTCCTCCGTGGAATTGAACAAAATTAAAACATGGATGAAAATTTTGAATGCCAGATTTCGGGATTGGAAATCTCCCGTTAGGTGATGCGTTATGTTGCTTCATTTTAACTGATAATGATAGAAATATAATATTTTTATAGTTTTTGAACCAAAACATGTGGAAAATTTGCCTAAAACCCCTGGTGAGTAACAGGACTGCTTTGAAGCTCCACCGAGTCAAAAGTTGTCACGACAGCTACATGTAACTACTAATTAGTGAAACCCCAAAATTTGTTGCCCAACACAGCAAGATAAGAGAGACGGTTTGTTGCTCAATGATTCACATATCCATGATTTCGGTCACCTTACTTGGGAATGCAACACACTACATCCCTTCCCCAGACCAGCATGGGAAATGGATGTAGTGTGCCTCTGCTCCTGTGGATCGAACAGCAAAATACCAAATCACTCGTACATGTGGGTGATCTAATGCAGTTATGTAAAGCCATGCTGTAAGACTTACACAAGCTTGGTAATGTTATCGAGGAATGAACTGTTGTAAGTGTTTATGCAGTCAAATGAGGAATAAATGAATCAGGTTAGAATTCAACTTTCATGAGTGCGTCCATGATTAAAGTTCCCGGATGTACGCAGTATGTTTCTAAGGAAGTAAAAAAGCTTTGTAAATATTTGATTTTTTTTATTCTGTTTTTTAAATCTTATTTGAAAGAATTGTTTTAGAAGAGAAATAAGACATCAAAATAGTCATTTCTAAATGACATTATCACTAAATAAATTTGTCCGTGATTTTAAAGTTGGAAAGGCGGGAAAATTTGACAGGTGTATGGCAAGCCGTTATATTATTTATTCTAACTTCAAGACATCTAATAAACTTAATAAGATATCTCATATAATTTTCTTTATAAGATATCATATAAATTATATGAGATATCTTATAAACTATATGAGATATCTTATAAACTATATAAGATATCTGATAGGTTATATGAGATATCTTATAAAGTATATAAGATATCTTATATAAAAAATATTTATGACATCTTACAAAATTTAAGATATCTTATATACTTTATGAGATATTTTATATACTTTATGATATATCTTATAAAGTTTATAAGATATCTTAGAAGATATCTTAAAAGTATATAAGATATCTTATAAAAACTAGATTATATAAGATATCTTATAAATATTTTTTATATACTTTATAAGATATCTTATAAACTTTAGAAAATATCTTATAAACTATATGAGATATCTTATAAAGTTCATTAGATATCTTGAAGTTAGAATAAATAGTAAAACGGCTTGCCATATTGATGTCTTGTATTTTTAATTGATAGGTTAAAAATGACAAATAAAAATTTATAATCATATTTCCCGCGCTGGAATTGTTCTCTTCGGAAGTAAGACGTATAGAGCGAGATTTGCATTGCTTCATTTCCAGTCAGCACAATGAATCAACTATTAGGACGTCCTTACATTCTAGATGTATAAATAGTACCTTTTTTTCTACTCCTCGATGAAAATTGGTACCATGACCTTGGTTCAATATTTGTGTCTAATTTCATAGCTTAGCAAAATTTAAGTATACAAGGCCACATCAAATTGATTTTTTGGATTTTTTTATGGCAAAAATGGGTGCCAACGAGCCAAAGTTTAATTTTTATTTTTATTTTCTTGAGGATTAGTTTGAAGGTGAAGATCAATTTTACGTACGATAGAAATTTTTTTTAACTGAAATATAGAAATGGAAAAATTCCTATTTTTTACCAAGTTTTAGAAGCGGGCGAACACAAAATAGTTTAAATTTCTTGAAAAATAAAGAATTTTGGGCAAATTTTCAGCATTTTTGCATTTCTGACACACACCTCGCAGACCATTATATATAGTGACACATTATTTCCGAATTCATGTCACAGTAACTGTAACTAGTATACTGTTTTCATCCTGGCGAAAGTTTCACTCATCTCTGATTTTGGCTTAATTAACGTTAGTGGTAGAAATTTAAGGTAGCTTGATTACAAAAATTGGTGTAAAGCGGCGTTTAGGCCAAAGAAGATTTCTCTTCATGACATCAACAAGGGGGTGATATGGTTAATGAAATCTTGATGTAAAAAATAATCCCTACATGCATGTGTATATTCCACGATATCAATTTGAAGGACATGATGTTCACATTTCGTCGATAAAAGTCACTAAATTGAGTTCTTGATGAAGGAGATGGGTATTGACAATTCACTTGGCAACCTCACTTACATACATACTACGATACCAAAGGAAGACATTATCAATTAATCATATTTCTCTTCTATCTTCCTTAGGTATTGCTGCAAGTGATGATAAACCAAAACTTCATAAGTGTCCATATAAACAAAGGTACACACATATGTAGCTTCCCCTGCCAAGTGCACTACTACTAGTACCCTCCTTTCAAAACTCCTTACTACTTTACTAACATCAATTAAGGACGGTCTCAATAGCTACTGTGATAAGGCCTACTCAACTAGTGGTGTGAATCAGACATGGATTCTAAAATATTCTTAAGATTTACAGCAATATCTCTCTTCTAGTGATCTTATCTATTGTAATAACCCTCTCAAACGATAAAAAAAATCTGTTTTTTTTCGAGAGCTAATTCACCACTGTTTCTGCACTAAACAAGGTTTACAAAGATATGCCTTTCTGATATTAGGTAAGGACACGGCTTACTTGTAAAAAACACATTGATTCTAACAAAAATTAAAGAAAGTACTCTGAGACTGAAGTTGTTAACATGCAGGAATTTCTCACTGACAACATCTCAGTGCATGTGCGCCGCTTTTGGCCGACCTGTTCTTGTTCTTTTATGAAGCTAAATTTTTACAGGGGCTACTGAATCGGAAAGAAAAGAAACTAGCCCGGTCCTAGTTCAGTTTCCTCTATACAGATGATATTTTGTCACTCAAAAATCCTTACTTAAGCATCTATCCAGTGAACTTGAAATTAAAGAGACACTAGACACACCAAACCTGTCTCATATCTAGATTTGTACTTACTCACTGTCAATGTGACGGGTGCCGTTAACGAAGCAGGAAATGTTTACCTGATGTCACTCCGGTTTTTATGGGAGTTCACAGCGGTAGTGCTTTGGTTTCTGTGCTGTCTTGTTCTAGTTTTCTTTAGTTAATTATACGTTTTTTATTCTTTTAGTTATACATGTATCCTTGTGGCTTGTGTTGTGTTCCATCCTCCTGACTTTGCTTCCTTGGACTCCTTTCCTTGTTCTAGTTTTGTTTAGTAAATTATACGTTTTTTATTCTTTTAGTTATACATGTATCCTTGTGGCCTGTGTTGTGTTCCATCCTCCTGACATTATTTCCTTGGACTTCTTTCCTTGTTCTAGTTTTGTTTAGTAAATTATACGTTTTTTTTTCTTTTAATTATACATGTATCCTTGTGGCTTGTGTTGTGTTCCATCCTCCTGACTTTGTTTCCTTGGACTTCGAATTTGTGGATTTTTACCACTATTTTGTCTCTTCTGTATCATTTTGCCGATATTCACAACTCGTCAGTTCTGCCAAAGGCTTAAAATGTTGAAAGCCAAAACATTAACCCAAAACTTTGAATAATAAATTCAAATGTCAAAATGACCGAAAGTAAAGCCAAAATCATCTAAGAGCAGGGTGTGCACGTGGGAGATACTCATATACAGTTTCAAAAGATTTCACTTTTTTTATATCCCAGCTTAGCAAAGTGGGGAATATATAGTGATAGAGGATTCCGTTTCTCCGTCTGTCGTATACGCACCTATTTACTGCAAATATTCGTACACCAGTGAATGAAATTCTGTGAAATTTTCAGGAAATCTTCAGTGTAAATTGCCATTGTGTACCACCTATTTTTTTTTTATCAGAATTATTTTCGGGATTTTCCACAGATGAAAATGGACTTTTCCATTTCTTTATAATATAGCAATGCAAGAGAGTAGGCATGTTCCGTCCGGAACTCCTAAATCTATGAATGGATTTCTGTGAAGCATCAGTGTAAATTGCAATTCTGTACCGCCTATTTTATTTCTGATCTGGACTTTTGGGGTTTTCCATAGACAAACATGACTTTGCCATTTCTTCATAATATGGTAATGTAAAGAGGGTAGCCATGCCCAGTCCGCAACTCCTAAATCAATGCATGAATTTCTGCAACACTTTCAGAGAATCATGGACTTAATTTGTCATTTCTTCATAATACGGTAATGTTAGGAACGTAGGCATGCCCCTTCCACAACACCTCTTAAATCAGAGAATTGATTTGTGTTGAATTTTCAGGCAATCCTCAGTGTACATTGCCATAGCACAGAGCCTACTTTATTTTTCATCAGAATGACTTTTTGGTTTTCCACAGACCAATGTGCAGAAGCCTCTTAAACTGTTAAAACATGACCATATGTTCACTAAGTTAAGATGCAGTATTCAAGTATGCCATCGGTATGCCAAACCTGGAAAACTCTTATGGTAGATAGATTGTATAAACTATGTTTGTGTTTTGTGCTCTTATATTGCTTTTAGACATTATCTGAAAGGTATATGTCACTGTGCCTAACCTGCTATCTATCTTATTATTTACAATATATTCTTTTAAGAAATATTTGAGATTACTCCAGTCAATATAAAACAGTAAGGGCAATAAATAATTTGTCTAGTACATACTAAAAAAAAAGAATCATGTAAAAATTATTCTTAGAGGATTTATTTTAAAATTAGAAGAATTGTCTGTTCTGAATATAATTTGATAATATGTTACAGTGAATAATGGTGAAAAAGACAGAACTGCCAAAATTGTTGTTATTTATATTCTTTAATAATAAATATAAATGTATAACAAATAATGTGGCTACATTATAGTGCAAAAAAAATAATTGTATAATTGTTAAATAGAATAACTATATAGCTTTCATTACAACCAACTTTTATTATTTATAAAATAATTCATACTAAGGTCATATTCATTATACATCCAGTACTGCAGTCTTTGTAAATGTATACATATACCGTTTTACATACAATGTAGTACAATGCATTCATATTGTAAATGATGCACAGAATCTGACAAAATAAAATATAAAGTATGAAACATTTATTAAAAAAAACATCAAAACAATATATTCTCAAATCTCCTTTTATCTTAATTTCACACATATAAAGATGTCTGACAAAAGGTTTAATGAAATTCCAAAATATAAAAATTGTAAACTTATCAAGTTATGAATTACCACATACATGTACATCAGTTGGTAAATGCAATGCTACTTCAAAATCAAAAAGTAAAGTAAAGACAGCTGTCTATATGTTGGGTATCTTCAATAATCTGAATGTTAATACAATTTACAAAGTATCAAACAAAACTCAAATCTAGTTCAAATTTTGTCAACTACATGAAGATTGCATGTTGATAATAAAAAGTCACAAAAAATAATTGGGTTTGAATAAATCGGAAACAAGTCGTTTCGGCCATACTACCAGTTCGGCCATAGTCGATTCGTCCATAGTCGTTTCGGCCATACTACCAGTTCGGCCATAGAATTAAAGTCGATTCGGCCATGGAATATTTATACGGAATCTAACAAATATTTAACAAGTTCTAAGCTCAAAATTTAAGTTTTATTTTATATATATAATAAATATTTGGAAATTAACAAGTTCTAAGCTCAAATTTTAAGTTTTAATCATGAAATTTCAGAATATTATTTATTTACTTGATGATTAATGATCAATATAAACTAGATATTGTAGATCAATCGTAATAATAAAATGTAATTATGTTCATTACTTCATGATAATTAGCAATTATTTATTCTCTGATCTGACTATATCCTGCATTTTGTGATTGTTAAGCACACGAATTGGCTGCATATGATTTATTTTTATCCAAGCTTGACCCAAGCTTACCACAAGATTATGCAAACTTTTCTTGTTATTGAGTAAATTTTAAAACAACAATGAGACCATGAGAAAACTTTTTATATTTGCCGACATGCTTTATATAAAGGATTTGAAGATGTGAATTGTATTCATTCAAAAAAAAGCTATCCACAATGCCGTTTCCATGTGTATCTTGCAGCAAGCCAGTTCGTCCTCGCCAGCATGCCCTTGAGTGCGAGTCTTGTTTCCGTTGGCAGCATCGTCTCTCAGTGTAATACAGGTAATGCTTAAGATTCAATTTAAAAAGAAAAAAAAGAAATTAAGTACGACCCCTGAGTATAAATTGATTCAAACAATTTCAGTGATTTATGTACCGCAGTACCTATGATTTGCCAGTTTGTTAAATATATATATATAGTCTTGCAGTAAATTGTTTCTATACATTTTAATCAAATAAATTTGTAATGTTTGTAATGTCATACTAAACATTATTTTTTATTGCAGGTGTATCAGCCGCAGACTACCGCTTATTGGTCAACAATGAGGTCGAGATTGTATTCCACTGCAATGACTGTATCTCATTATAAAAAGTATGGCCGAAACGACTATGGCCGAATCGACTATGGCCGAACTGGTCTATGGACGAAAAGGTATATGGCCGAACTGGTTTATGGCCGAAACGTCTCGAAAGCAATAAATCCCCTAAAAGGCCCACATAAAATAAGCATTTAAAATATTTGTCTGAGATTCACTTTGAACCATGTAAATTTTTCACAAGTCAGAATGTCTAGGTCATAACAGCCAAATATAATATTGAAATAATAATCATAAAAAGACTTCAGCAAGTTTTTCATCTAGGGTTAGTTTGTTTTCTGTTACAGCTTTGATGATTCCATTGGGTATCAATTTGTTTTCAATGTTTTTGTCTGGCATCTCATCCTCGGAATCCTCTGATACTGACAAATTCCTATGTTTTTCATTTGGCAAATTATGCTTTGCCATGGAACTAACTGACATGTTAAGTTTTTGTGCTGAAGAATCACTAGTAAAATTATCCTCAACAATATTGTTGTCTCTGACTAACTGTCTGGCGTTCTCAATCACACCAACAAAGCTCCTCAATCCCGGCAGAAACTCAAAAATTTGTTTGAACACTGATAAACGCCCTCTTAGTAGCCGTATTTCATTTTCTTTCTCTAGTAGTGTATTTTCTGTTTTCTTTCGTTCCTGTTCCATGTGGTTCATCATGTCGGTCAGTTCCTTTATTTTTTCATCCTTTTCTTGCCGCAGATTTTGAATCTGGGTGCAGTATCTTTCTTCATTATGCTTCAGTATTTCTTTACATTCTTGTAAATTGTTTTCTAAATATGTCGAGTGAAGGTGCATTGCATGCAAGTGTTTGTTTGCTTCTTGAATATTGGTTTTACTGACCATTTTCTTGTAAAAATGAAGCAGACATCCCAGTTACAACATATGCTATTTTGTCCAGTTGGCATGTAATAAAGTGAAAGCTACTATCATAAAGAGTTCATTTACATCAACTTTTATTTTCATTGCTTAAGCCAGTTTTGTGCCCAAAATATATAAGTTTATATAATGGTGTACCTTTTTCATAGAAAGTCGTGTAATAATTTCCAACTAAAAATATTGAAAGACTTATGTGACATGAAATGATAGTAGCACATAAATTCAACAATTTATTGTGTTTTCAAAATGAAAGTAGAAAAGGGTCGGATTAAATTCGGACAACCAATAGGCAGGCGTATTGCACAACTCAAGGAAAATGTCTACCCAATCGTCCTTTGTGTATTATAATGTTCTATGTTTAGGTCTTTGGCGCCATTGGAAGAAAAAGGATCACCGAAATTGAGATAAATTTAAGCAGATTTAATGAAACTAATTATATTTTAAAGTAAAATGGCAAAAGTGAACATTTGTAATGTAAGGGTATTAGACAATCCTTCACCCTTTTTCAATCCATTCCAGTTCGAAATCACATTTGAATGTCTTGAAGATCTTCCTGAAGGTAAGATTCACTCATTCATAATTGACTCAACCTTTGAAAGAGTACCACTCTGTCCACAGTGAACTGAACAATTTATTTTTCCTTTTATGCATGATTAAATTTTTTTAGCCATCTAGGGCAAGATTTGGTGACGTACAATATGCCTATGTGTTAACGTGTTGTTCACTTGGAACGATTATCGACGACATTCGATTAGTAGTCTTTTGTGGTATCAAGACAGTTCGGATCTGCAATAAAAAGACATTTCGGTACTGGGACAAATCGGTATCTGGACATTTCAGCACCTAAATTTGGACAGTTCGGTACCTTATATAAAATAGAAAAAATACCCTTTTAATTAATAAATTTAATCACATGAAAATTTTCCTTGATAATTATCACAAATTTATCATTGGTCTTCCGTACTATCAAAACATACGTAAAAGAACATGCGACATATAAGGACAGACATTCAATTTGTGGAACGGGTACATGTAACGATTTATGAGGCTAGGGTGTGTTTAACAAGGGTGTTCATTTATAAGGTAGATTTTTTTGTTTATAAAGATGCAAACTTGCTGCTTTTCTGATTATTTTAATCAAGGGAGATAACCAAGAACATTCTACAAAGTAATGTATGGATCATAATAACGGACATAAAGTCCTGATTGATAATTAACATTAAGATATTACAGTACATAGACACAGATTTTTCAGCAAGCCATCTCCTAAAGGAATGTGCCAGTGTGTATGGACCGCCTGCTCAGTAGTGCCAGAGTTGTCGAAAATCGTCGGACCTGTCGGTCCTGACCGACAACATTCCAGTAGGTCCGACTCGACTGTCAATTCTGCCGGTCCTAGTGTCCGACAAAAAAATGGGGCTTGGATCCAGCAAAACAAGCCGATCCCGTCATTTGTTTACATTTCAGTTTTGTCCCTTCCAATTGCGCAACTGGTTCCCCATATAATTTTTTGGAGCTTAATTACCAGTTAAGATAGAATGGATACCAGAGGTTGGAAAATAAAATTCTCCGCTGATGCAAAGCTGGGTGTTAAACGCAAGGAAACAGAAACATCAGTGGAGAAGGAAGTTCAACAAAAAAAGGACAGGGCCAAATACGAAAAAACAAGGAGACCGGAAAGGGCCTTTAACAACAAATGGAAAGAAAACCGGGAATATACTGAATATCATTCTTTACTTCCAAAAATATTTTGTACCGAATTGGACTTCTGGTATAATTTCTTGCTGAAAAATACATGTTTGTTAAACATGCTTTATTTTCCAAGCATTTCATGGCATGAATAGTACAAGTTAACACAACTAGAAAAAATTTTTAAAAAAAGTCTGGGTCTGACAAAACCTTGCTGACTGTCAGACCCAATGTCTGACAAGAAAAAAAAATTTCAATAACTCTGTAGTGCTCATTATATGTTTGTACAATGTATACTGAACTTGACTTATTACATGTAGTGGTTTAATGGTACCTTTATCTTTTTTGTCTTAAAGATTCCTTAGAAACTATTAAGGATGCTCGCTGGTCATGTTTTGGTCTTTTTGTCAGATTTTCGGAATCCTCAGGTTTTATCCATTTCTTAAACATTAAATTTTTTGCCCATAAACCCCCACTTTTTCTTTTATAATTCAATCATATATACCTTAAAATGGTATTTGACAATATTTTATGAAATCCCTATTTATTTTTTCATATATTTTTGAGAGACTGAAGTTGCCAATGCAAAGGCAATGAAAAATCCAGAGAAAACCTATTTCCGGCAAATTTTCAAGGCTTTATAGCTCTAAAATGAGCACATGAACCTATATTTTATTCCTGCTTATTTGTTTACTATTCATAAGTTCTCTCAAACTAAAACACCTATTTCAAATCCTATTTATTTCCTATTAGATCAGCGATCATCCTTAATTTAGTGCTGCAATGGTTTCATATCTTTACCAATGTCAGTGTATCTCGGTGTTCTTTGTTGTTAATTGAAAAAGGAAATAAGTAATAAAATAAAATAAATACAATTAAATAGTGTTATCATTCAGAGAATGGACTGTCAGATTACATAATGAAATATGAATAACATACATGTGACAAATTTAGAATGGGTATGGGTGAGATTTTGCTCATTTAAGGGTGAGATTGGGTACTTTTGGGTGAGATTTTATTGACATCAAAATATAAGCTTTCACAATAAAATATTCTCAAATAATCAATTTAATCATTTCCACTATTGTTTATAGTCCAAATTTGCTTTGTGAATTAAATTGCTATGAAGAAATATTATATTGTTACTTTTCCTTTGAATGAAAAAGCATTGTATTGTTACAATTTCTTCATCATTACACATAATCATCAACTTTTAAAGAACTCTGTGAGATTTCCATGTTCTGTAATTTAGTGTTAACTTATTTAAATGTTTTTCAAATCTTTTATTTTTATTTCTAAATAGGACAATTGTCTAAAACAAACAAACAATAGTGAAATATATTAAATTTATTCAATTTTTATACGACCGCAAAATTTTTTCGGTCGTATATTGGTATGTTGTTGTCGTCGTCGTCCGAAGACATTTGGTTTTCGCACTATAACTTTAGTATAAGTTAATAGAAATATATGAAATTTAAACACAAGGTTTATGACCACAAAAGGAAGGTTGGGATTGTTTTTGGGAGTTTTGGTCCCAACAGTTTAGGAATTAGGGGCTAAAAAAGGGCCCAAATAAGCATTTTTCTTGGTTTTTGCACAATAACTTTAGTATAAGTAAATAGAATCTATGAAATTTAAACACAAGGTTTATGACCACAAAAGGAAGGTTGGGATTGATTTTGGGAGTTTTGGTCCCAACAGTTTAGGAATTAGGGGCCAAAAGGGTCCAAAATTAAACTTTGTTTGATTTCATCGAAATTGAACAATTGGGGTTCTTTGATATGCCGAATCTAACCGTGTATTTAGATTCTTAATGTTTGGTCCCGTTTTCAAATTGGTCTACATTAAGGTCCAAAGGGTCCAAAATTAAACTTAGTTTGATTTTAACAAAAATTGAATTCTTGGGGTTCTTTGATATGCTGAATCTAAACATGTACTTAGTTTTTATACGACCGCAAAATTTTTGCGGTCGTATATTGGTATGACGTTGGCGTCGTCGTCGTCCGAAGACATTTGGTTTTCGCACTATTACTTTAGTATAAGTTAATAGAAATCTATGAAATTTAAACACAAGGTTTATGACCACAAAAGGAAGGTTGGGATTGATTTTGGGAGTTTTGGTCCCAACAGTTTAAGAATTAGGGGCCAAAAAAGGGCCCAATAAGCATTTTTAGCTCACCTGGCTAAAAGCCAGGGTGAGCTTTTGCCATCACTTTGCGTCCGTCGTCCGTCCGTCGTCTGTCGTCCGTCGTCCGTCCGTCGTCTGTCGTCCGTCGTCCGTCCGTTAACTTTTCACATTTCAATCTTCTTCTAAAAAACCACTGAACCAAATGGAACCAAACTTGGCAGCAATGTTCCTGTGAAGGTCCTTTACAGAATTTGTAATTTTGGTGCTGATCAAATATTCAACATGGCTGCCAGGCCCAATAATGTGTTCTGATTGGCTGAAATTTCAAAAATCTTCTTGTTTAGAGAACCACTGAATGGAATGAAACTAAATCTGGCATGAATGTTCCTTATGAGGTGCTGACCAAGTGTTGTTACTTTGTAGCCGATCCATCATCCAAGATGGCCGCCAGCGGGGAACTTAGTTTAACATAGGACCCTATGGGAAATGCATACAAATGACTTCTTTTAGAGAACCACTGAATGGAATGAAACTAAATCTGGCATGAATGTTCCTTATGAGGTGCTGACCAAGTGTTGTTACTTTGTAGCCGATCCATCATCCAAGATGGCTGCCAGCGGGGAACTTAGTTTAACATAGGACCCTATGGGAAATGCATACAAATGACTTCTTTTAGAGAACCGTTGAATGGAATGAAACCAAACATGGCATGAATGTTCCTTATGAGGTGCTGACCAAGTGTTGTTACTTTGTAGCCGATCCATAATCCAAGATGGCCGCCAGCGGGGGACTTAGTTTAACATAGAACCCTATGGGAAATGCATACAAATTACTTCTTTTAGTGACCCACTTAATGGAATGAAACCAGACATGGCATGAATATTCCTTATGAAGTGCTGACCAAGTGTTGTTACTTTGTAGCTGATCCATCATCCAAGATGGCCGCCAGCGGGAACTTAGTTTAACATAGGACCCTATGGGAAATGCATACAAATGACTTCTTTTAGAGAACCACTGAATGGAATGAAACTAAATCTGGCATGAATGAACCCTTATAAGGTGCTGACCAAGTGTTGTTACTTTGTAGCCGATCCATCATCCAAGATGGCCGCCAGAGGGGGACTTAGTTTAACATAGGACCCTATGGGAAATGCATACAAATGACTTCTTTTAGAGAACCGTTGAATGGAATGAAACCAAACATGGCATGAATGTTCCTTATGAGGTGCTGACCAAGTGTTGTTACTTTGTAGCCGATCCATAATCCAAGATGGCTGCCAGCGGGGACCTAGTTTAACATAGAACCCTATGGGAAATGCATACAAATGACTTCTTTTAGTGACCCACTTAATGGAATGAAACCAAACATGGCATGAATATTCCTTATGAAGTGCTGACCAAGTGTTGTTACTTTGTAGCTGATCCATCATCCAAGATGGCCGCCAGCGGGGAACTTAGTTTAACATATTACCTTATGGGAAATGCATACAAATGACTTCTTTTAGAGAACCACTGAATGGAATGAAACTAAATCTGGCATGAATGTTCCTTATGAGGTGCTGACCAAGTGTTGTTACTTTGTAGCCGATTCATCATCCAAGATGGCCGCCAGCAGGGGACTAAGTTTAACATTGGACCCTATGGGAAATGCATACAAATGAGTTCTTTTAGAGAACCACTGAATGGAATGTAACAAAACATAGCATGAATGTTCCTTATGAGGTGCTGACCAAGTGTTGTTACTTTGTTGCCGATCCATCATCCAAGATGTTTAGAAGTCTATCAGAAAATTGTAAAAAAAATTCTGAATGGTCACAACTTGACCACATATTCAAAAATAATAATGATAAGGTGTCTTCAGTAGCTATTGTAAGACTACACTAAGATGACCTGTTTTTAATTTTAAATACTGTGTCAAATTAAACCAATCTTGGTCTCAATCATTATATAATTTTACATAATTTCCAAAATCACATTAGATACAGGTGAGCGACACAGGCTCTTGAGAGCCTCTAGTTCTTATTGGTTATTATCTTGGTGTAAGGGAGGTAATCCAAACACATTTAAAGTAAAATGTTGTGTATGATTTGATTACCTCCCTTAAACTGCTTGTAAATTATGTATAAAGAAATGTAGATTGTCTTTGGGTGATTTATAGCTGTCAATTTATTTTAGAAGTTACTATTTATTAATATTAATTTTAGCCATATGTAATTTTCTATTTTAAGACTTTTATGATGTATTTAAATGGGTAATTATGTTTGCAAAAATGAGAAATTTGAATAGGGATTATGACCATATCTTGAGGGAAAGAATTTTTTTTTTTGTGGAAAAAATGAAAGGGGGGGAATTGGGGGGGGGGGACAATTTTTTCTCATTTCAGATTTCAGAAATTAAAAAGAAAATTTCTTCAAATATTTTTTTTTTTGCAAAAAAAAAGGGGGGGTGGGGGGGGGGGGGTCAATTCGCAACAGCATATTGTATTGCACGAAAAGCAAAGAATTGAATATAAATTCAAATCATATGACCAATTCTAAGTTCTTTGACTACAGTTATTCTGTGTCAGAAACCTATTATGTGTCAAATAATTAATTACAATCCACATTCAGACCTGTATCAAGTGTGAATATTGTGTCCATTTTTGCCCCAATTGTTCAGGGATGGACCTCTGCGGTCGTATCCAGCTGCACTCAGCGAAGCAATTTATTTACACTTGCTCGGATTTCAACAATATATGGTTTTTAAAGTAAACATGGTATCCTTAGTGAATGGTGATGATGAGATTTTTGGTATGGAGCATCTATGGAAAGTCCTTTAGGAAATTGCATAAATCTACCTGGTCCGTGAAACAAAATGGCCGTCATGAGCATTTACATGTTCTGATTGGTCGAAATTTAAAAGTTCTTCTCCTCTGAAACCGTAAAGCCAAATGAACTGATTTTTGGTATGGATGATCTATGGAAGGTCCTTTACAAAGTTTGTATAACTCATCGTGGTCCGTGAAACAAAATGGCCATCATGAGCATTTACATGTTCTGACTGGTTGAAATGTAAAACTTCTTCTCCTTACAAACCGTAAAGCCAAATGAACTGATTTTTGATGTAGAACATCTATTGAAGGTCCTTTACAAAATTTGCATAAATCAGCCTGGTCTGTGAAACAAAATGGCTGCCATCAGCATTTACATGTTCTGATTGGTCAAAATTTAAAACTTCTTCTCCTCTGAAACCTTAAAGCCAAATGAACTGATTTTTGGTATGGAGCATCTATGGAAGGTCCTTTAGGAAGTTTGCATAAATCTTCCCGGACCGTGAAACAAAATGGCCGTCATTAGCATTTACATGTTCTGATTGGTCGAAATTTAAATGTTCTTCTCCTCTGAAACCGTAAAGCCAAATGAACTGATTTTTGGTATGGAGCATCTATGGAAGGTCCTTTACAAACTTTGCATAAATCTTTCTAGTCCGTGACACAAAATGGCCACCAGAAACCTTTATATGTTCTGATCGGTCGAAATTTAAAACTTCTCCTCTGAAACCGTTTGGCCAATGAACATATACTTGGTATGAAGCATTTATAGAAAATCATTTACAAAGTTTCCAGAAATCAATCTAATCTGTCAAATCAAAAGTTTGTGACTGCCAGGTGAGCGATACAGGCTCAGCCCACTGAGCCTCTTGTACTTATATTTTATCAGGATAACAAATTCATCACATCAGGGGAGATCATTTCGACCACCTCCATTACATAGGAATTCAGTAAAACTTACAAGAGAACCTTACTCTAGCAATGCTAGAGGTTGTCTGGCAAGCTATTAACTGACTTGGGGGTATGGAGGAACGGAATTCCAACATCTTACATTGTAGGAGTAAGGAGAACCTTACCCATTTTGTCAAGTGGCAATTTTCATTACTGTTTTAAAGTGTGTTGTATTATAAAAGATCAATTTTCTTAAATCTTTATATGGAACATCTATGGAAGGTCCTTTACAAAATTTGCATAAATCATCCCGGTCCGTGAAACAAAATGACTGCCATGAGCATTTACATGTTCGGATTGGTCGAAATTTAAAACTTCTATTCCTCTGAAACCGTAAAGCCAAATGAACTGACTTTTGGTATGGAGCATCTATGGAAGGTCATTTACAAAGTTTTCATAAATCATCCCGGTCCGTGAAACAAAATGGCCGTCATGAGCATTTACATGTTCTGATTGGTCGAAACTTAAAACTTCTTCTCCTCTGAAACCATAAAGCCAAATGAAATGATTTTTGGTATGGAGCATCTATGGAAGGTCCTTTACAAACTTTGCATAAATCTTTCTATTCCGTGAAACAAAATGGCCACCAGAAACCTTTATATGTTCTGATTGATCGAAATTTAAAACTTCTCCTCTGAAACTATTTGGCCAATGAACTTATACTTGGTATGAAGCATTTGTAGAAGATCATTTACAAAGTTTCCAGAAATCAATCTAGTCTGTCAAATCAAATCAAAAGTTTGTGACTGCAAGGTGAGCGATGCAGGCTCAGCCCACTGAGCCTCTTGTTAATGGAATGAGACCACAAGTGTCATACCCCATTCCTCTACAATTAAAATATAAGTTTTGTGATTGGCAGCCACACGTTTTCATGTTGTCTTCCTAGACAAAAGGCTAGAGGTGCCTGATGATGATAGGCCTTGGTTCATAAAACCTAAGCCGAAACACTGAACAACCACAAGATGATTTTCTCGACTTGTAGTTTTGGAATTATAAATTATAAATGATACAATTGGTAATTGATTTAGAAATTATCTGTTAATGGTGTACTTAATTGGATATTTGTTTGGATTGGTAGTGGACACGTAATTAACTAACAATTTTGATGTCATGCCTGACTAAGCAGAATTTTGCCTGATGACCCAGACTGTGAACCAAGATGGCCGCCACAGCCGAACTTAGTTTAACATAGGACCATATGCCAAAATTCATTTAAAAATATTCTGAAACCACTGAGCCAATTGGAACTAAACTTGGCAGCAATGGTCCTTACATACATGTTTCTTTTCAGAAGTGTGTCCGATAACCTGGACTGTCAACAAGATAGCTGCCACAGCGGAAATAGTTTAACATAGGACTCTATGGGAAAATTCATTTAAAAATCTTCTTGTCTGAATGGGACTAAACTTGGCAGCAATGGTCCTTAGATGGCCCTCTTTCATAAGTGTGTCTGATGACCCGAACTGTCATCCAGGATGGTCACACAGTAAAACTTAGTTTAACATAAGACCCTATGGGAAAATTCATTTTGAAATCTTGTCTGAAACCAATGTACCAATTGGAAATTAATTTGACAGCATTAGTCCTTACTTGGTTTTCCTCAGTGGTATGCTGTAGTGCAGTCATCTGCAAGACTTGATTAAAGTGTTTATACATTTTACATGTATGATGATATTGGTAAGCGTTTTTATACGACCGCAAAATTTTTGCAGTCGTTTATTGGTATGACGTTGGCGTCGTCGTCCGAAGACATTTGGTTTTCGCACTATAACTTAGTATAAGTTAATAGAAATCTATGAAATTTTAACACAAGGTTTATGACCACAAAAGGAAGGTTGGGATTGTTTTTGTGAGTTTTGGTCCCAACATTTTAAGAATTAGGTTCCAAAAAAGGGCCCAATAAGCATTTTTCTTGGTTTTCGCACAACAACTCTAGTATAAGTACATAGAAATCTATGAAATTTTAACACAAGGTTTATGACCACAAAAGGAAGGTTGGGATTGTTTTTGGGAGTTTTGGTCTCAACAGTTTAGGAATTAGGGGCTAAAAAAGGGCTCAAATAAGCATTTTTCTTGGTTTTTGCACAATAACTTTAGAATAAGTAAATAGAAATCTATGAAATTTAAACACAAGGTTTATGACCACAAAAGGAAGGTTGGGGTTGATTTTGGGAGTTTTGGTCCCAACAGTTTAGGAATTAGGGGCCAAAAGGGTCCAAAATTAAACTTTGTTTGATTTCATCGAAAATTGAACTATTGGGGTTCTTTGATATGCCAAATCTAACCGCGTATTTAGATTCTTAATTTTTGGTCCCGTTTTCAAATTGGTCTACATTAAGGTCCAAAGGGTCCAAAATTAAACTTAGTTTGATTTTAACAAAAATTGAATTCTTGGGGTTCTTTGATATGCTGAATCTAAACATGTACTTAGTTTTTTTATTATGGGCCCAGTTTTCAAGTTGGTCCAAATCTTGGTCCAAAATTAAACTTTGTTTGATTTCAACAAAAATTGAATATATGGGGTTCTTCGATATGCTGAATCTAACCATGTATTTAGATTTTTGATATTTGGGCCTGGTTATCAAATTGGTCCACATTGAGGTTTAGAAGGTCTAAAATTGAACTTTATTTGATTTCATCAAAAATTGAATTCTTGGGGTTCTTTGATATGCTGAATCTAACCATGTATTTAGATTTTGCATATTGGAATACCACAAAGGGATGGTAAGAATTGTCTTTGGGAGTTATGGCTCAAACCGTTAAGGAATAAGTTGCAAAAAAGGAGGGGAAAGGGTTTCCAGGTTAATGGACAATTACGTAAGTACAAAACAATTTAAAAGGCAGTGTAAGGTTGGTAATTGAAACTCATTTGAATATCTCACCTAAACTGCTTTTAAATTATTTATATTGGAAATTTGCCAAAAACTTTATTATTAATAAATTCCATTGGAAATTTGCCAATAACTTTAGTTTAATGAACTTCATTTGAAATTTGCCAATATAAAATGTTGCTGATGAAGCTTTTTTGTTTATCTCACTTAAACTGCTTTTAAATTATGTATATTGGAAATTTGCCAAAAACTTTATTATTAAATTTTTAATTTATATATAAAAGCAAATAATAATGATAAGGCAAGAGATACACACCAAACAGGATGTGTAAATTATTATAATAAGTATTGTGCAATAGCAAGAAATTTTCAATTGCACAGTATTGCGCAACAGCAAGAAATCTTCAATTGCACAGTATTGTGCAATAGCAAGAAATCTTCAATTGCACAGTATTGCGCAATAGCAAGAAATTGATATTTTGGCCCGGTTATCAAATTGGTCCACATTGAGGTGTAAAGGGTCCAAAATTGAATCATCAAAAATTGAACTATTGGGGTTCTTTGATATGCCGAATCTAACCATGTATTTAGATTCTTAATTTTTTCACAATCCAAATTCAGTGCTGTATCAAGCTTGAATGTTGTGTTCATACTTGCCCCAACTGTTCAGACCTCTGCGGTCATATCAAGCTGTGCCCAGCGGAGCATTTTATTATAATTATCACACAAATAGGTATGAATTTCATATAGTATTTTAAGTAGAAAAGGGGTGAAGTAGAGAGAAATATCCCTTTAATTTCCCTATAAATTATTAGATTTGCCCTATTATACCATATTTTTCAGCTAAATGAAAAGCCCTATTTTTGAACCAAAAACAGGTGAAGGCCTGATAACTCGAAATCAGAAGCGTTTTTATACTGAACTTGATTTTCTAGTCCAAACTTCCAGTGAAAAAAATCAATTAAATTTGTTTAAAATTTTGTAACATTTATTTCACTTTTTGGATTAATAGACATATTTGTTCACTCGATGATGACTGGCTAATTAAATTCTGAAATAATGTCGATAATTCTGACTTCACGACAATTGCCATTTGAAAATTTATTAAGTGACGAAAAATTAAAGATTTTAAAAAGTTTATTTTTCCACGTAATTCAAAAAGTTACAACAAATTTGGTCGATGAAAAATTAGATTTTACAGTGGTTGTATAATAGCATAGTTCATGTCATGTATGGGTTCTTTAAAGTTTGTGTACAAACTACACTGGACAAGGTCAGCAATGTTTTCCACATAATAGCCCTACATTTGTATGTATTTACAAGTACTAGTTTGAACACCAATAATATGGGTTTAAAGCAGTGAAAGCAATGGTTTTCAACATGAATATTAAACACAACACAAAATGTATGAATTTTTAAAAAATTTTATATTTCCAAGAACAAATAACAAAAATCTTATTATTTTCGCTTAATAATCGATTATGATCTCCGATTATTTCCAATGAACAATTATCAAACAGAATCCGATTGCCCATCACTACTGTTATTGCAAATACAATATGAGATTTAAGCATAACAGGGTAACAAACATTGAGGTGAACACAATGCGGAATCCTTAGATTTTATCATTGAATGACTCTTGCATCTTCATATTTTTTATTTGGTCAGATTTGATTCCAACTTGTTTCTTTCATATTTATTTTGTTAACATATTTGTAGTTAAAAAAGTTGATGAAAGTCCATAAATAATTTATTTTGTTCAAGATGCTCTTTATTCACGATAATAACACTGGAAGCAAATGGCTGAATGAAATTTCACGTTTCTGAAACTTTTTTGATGGCACAGTAATTCAGATTATTTTTTGACACCTCTATCTTAGGCCATGGAAAATTGATTGTCTGATTCCCCATAACCTGACCAGGTCTGTTTTCACTTTCCGGGTCAATTTTTTTTTCCACAGATGAAAAAATAATAAAGCAAATTTAGGATGATTTAAATTGTCTGACCATTGATTAGAAACTGTTATAACTTGTAATGTATGTTATAGAAATCCAACACTTTATTGGGAAAAGCATAAAAATATGTCAATAATTCTTAACCTGTTGACATGTTGCAATCTATTTTTGATGAAATAGGAAAAACATGATTAATCTATTTTGGCCTAATAAGAGTTACAAAACCTACATGTGTATATAAGAGGTTGCAATCCTTCAGCTCCTTATCAAACGGGTAATAGTAATAATAGGTATTGTCTAGTAAAAACCATTGGAGATCCTGAACATTATTAGACAAGGTTCCAATTAACTAAAATGATAATACTGTGATTGCAGATCTAGAATGGAAAATAATATATGTTGGATCAGCTGAAAGTGTAGACCATGATCAGACACTAGATTCAGTATTGGTTGGTCCTGTCCCAGGAGGTAAACATATGTTTGTTTTCCAGGTAAGTCTGTAAAAGTTACTTATTCAAACCCTCATTTTCCATCAAAATTTCACTTTTGTCAGGACCATACAAGTCTTAAGATTTATGAATACTGTATGATTATTTTGATATGTGCTGAAAAACATGACAGATTGGAAAATTCACAACTGTACAATTTGTTATACATGTGCATATAATATATTTTGGCAAAAAAATATCCACGTTTGTTCAATGACTTGTTTCATAAAATCAAATAATATAATGGAAATACAAAATATGGTATGCTTTATTTTTGGTGTACTAAAAAATAAGTTTGTCAATCAAATTAGACATTACATATATGTGTACTCTTTTACTGTCATTATTGTAGTATATTTCTTATAAACTAAAAAGTGATGACAAATGTATAAAATAGAGTTTAGGGTGTATCGGTTAGAAATTTTGTAATGGATTCGGGCCAATTGGAACAAAATTTGGCAGCAACGGTCCTTAGGTGGTCCTCTTTCAGAATTGTATCTGATGACCTCGACTGTCATACAAGATGGCTGCAAGAGCCTAACATAATTATCATAGGACACTATGGGAAATTATTTAAAGATCTTCTTGTCTGAAACCCACTTGTACTTATCTTAAGGTTATTGAAGTATAACCGGTTCAAAAATTTGAAACATTCCTTATAATTTAATTTCCGAACAGAAATACAATGATTTCTCGATTCAAACATCAATAATGAAGAATTTAATTAGATTGCCTCTTTCAGAATCATATCAGAATATAAAACATGTATTTGTTTAATCATATGGGAAATTTATATATAATATAATGGTGGCATTGTAGTTTTATCCCATTTGAGTAATTAAGCCCAATTTTTGTGTCGCCTGCGGAACGCATGGTCGACACATAGGGATCACTATCTGTCGTCTGTCGTCCTGCGTCTTGCGTCGTCACACTTTTCTTCTATCCTCAACTACTCGTAAACCGCTCAAAGGATTTTGATGAAACTTTCTCTGTGCATTAACCTTAATGCACAGATGTGCATATATATTTCATTTTTTGAAAATTTTAAATTTTTTTTGGGTAAAAATTGACATTTTTGCAAAAAAAGGGGATCAAAACTTCTATCCTCAACTACTCCATAACCGCTCAAAGGAATTTGATGAAACTTTCTCTGTGCATTAACCTTAATGCACAGGTGTGCATATATATTTCATTTTTAGAAAATTTTAAATTTTTCTCTGTAAAAAATGACATTTTTGAAAAAAAAAAACGGGGGGGGGGGGGGGGGGTCAAAACTTCTATCCTCAACTACTCCATAACCACTCAAAGGAATTAGATGAAACTTTCACTGTGAATTAATCTTAATGCACAGGTGTGCATATATTTTTCATTTTTAGAAAAATTTAATTTTTTTTTGTAAAAATTGACGTTTTTTGAACAAAAAAGAGGGGGGGGGGGTCAAAACTGATATCCTCAACTACCCCATAACTGCTCAAAGGAATTTCATGAAACTTTCTGTGCATTAACCTTAATGCACAGATGTGCATATATATTTCATTTTTAGAAAATTTTAATTTTTTTTTTGTAAAAATTGACATTTTTGAAAAAAAAAGGAGGGGGTTCAAAACTTCTATCATCAACTACTCCATAAACACTCAAATCAATTTGATGAAACTTTCTCTGTGCATTATTAGTTTTATTTACCTGTAACATGTATTTTAAAATTTCAGGCTGGTCCTCCAGATATTTCTAAAATTCCTACTAAAGATGCAGTAGGTGTGACAGTAGTATTATTGACCTGCTCATATAGGAACAAAGAATTTATCAGAGTTGGTTATTATGTTAATAATGAGTATACAGATCCAGAACTGAAAGAAAACCCACCAGAAAATATTCAGTTTGACAAAGTATGTACATGGATATTTTTCAGCAGTAAAAACTGAAGGATACAAATGTTCATGTAACAACAACCCTAAAACAAAATGTCTGGCCTTCAGCAAAAGGAATGTGCCAACTCTGCATAAAGAAAATACATATACCAAAATGTCTGTTACTTCAGCAAAAGGAATGTGCCAACTCTGCATAAACAAAATGAAAATGACAAAGAATGGATGTTATAAAATTTTGGGAGACCAAAATATATCACTAGACAAGGATTTCTGAGTGATCTAAGTATCTTTGCCTATAGGTTTCTTTCTTGAAGTTGCCTTGATGTGGCTGAAATGATACCAATACGACTAAAAACTCCAATCATTCAAGCAATCAATCTTTCTGGCAAAATGTCATAAAATAGGTTTTCTTTGATTTTTATACGACCACAAAATTTTTGCGGTCGTATATTGGTATGACGTTGGCGTCATCGTCGTCCGAAGACATTTGGTTTTCGCACTATAACTTTAGTATAAGTTAATAGAAATCTATGAAATTTAAACACAAGGTTTATGACCACAAAAGGAAGGTTGGGATTGATTTTGGGAGTTTTGGTCCCAACAGTTTAAGGATTAGGGGCCAAAAAAAGGCCCAATAAGCATTTTTCTTGGTTTTTGCACAATAACTTTAGTATAAGTTAATAGAAATCTATGAAATTTAAACACAAGGTTTATGACCATAAAAGGAAGGTTGGGATTGATTTTGGGAGTTTTGGTCCCAACAGTTTAGGAATTAGGGGCCAAAAGGGTCCAAAATTAAACTTTGTTTGATTTCATCGAAAATTGAACTATTGGGGTTCTTTGATATGCCAAATCTAACCGTGTATTTAGATTCTTAATTTTTGGTCCCGTTTTCAAATTGGTCTACATTAAGGTCCAAAGGGTCCAAAATTAAACTTAGTTTGATTTTAACAAAAATTGAATTCTTGGGGTTCTTTGATATGCTGAATCTAAACATGTACTTAGTTTTTTTATTATGGGCCCAGTTTTCAAGTTGGTCCAAATCTTGGTCCAAAATTAAACTTTGTTTGATTTCAACAAAAATTGAATATATGGGGTTCTTCGATATGCTGAATCTAACCATGTATTTAGATTTTTGATATTTGGGCCCGGTTATCAAATTGGTCCACATTGAGGTTTAGAGGGTCCAAAATTGAACTTTATTTGATTTCATAAAAAATTGAATTCTTGGGGTTCTTTGATATGCTGAATCTAACCATGTATTTAGATTTTGGATATTGGAATACCACAAAGGGATGGTAAGAATTGTCTTTGGTAGTTATGGCTCAAACTGTTAAGGAATAAGGTGCAAAAAGGGGGGAAAAGGGTTTCCATGTTAATGGACAATTACTTAAGTACAAAACATAATTTAAAAGGCAGTGTAAGGTTTATAATTAAAACTCATTTGAATATCTCACCTAAACTGCTTTTAAATTATTTATATTGGAAATTTGCCAAAAACTTTATTATTAATAAATTCCATTGGAAATTTGCCAATAACTTTAGTTTAATGAACTTCATTGGAAATTTACCAACATAAAATGTTGCTGATGAAGCTTTTTTGTTTATCTCACCTAAACTGCTTTTAAATTATGTATATTGGAAATTTGCCAAAAACTTTATTATTAAATTTCTGATCTATATATAAAAGTAAATAATAATGATAAGGCCAGAGATACACACCAAACAGGATGTGTAAATTATTATAATAAGTATTGTGCAATAGCAAGAAGTTTTCAATTGCACAGTATTGCACAATAGCAAGAAATCTTCAATTGCACAGTATTGCGCAATAGCAAGAAATTGATATTTGGGCCCGGTTATCAAATTGGTCCACATTGAGGTTTAAAGGGTCCAAAATTGAACTTTATTTGATTTCATCAAAAATTGAATCATCAAAAATTGAACTATTGGGGTTCTTTAATATGCCGAATCTAACTGTGTATTTAGATTCTTAATTTTTGGTCCCGTTTTCAAATTGGTCTACATTAAGGTCCAAAGGGTCCAAAATTAAACTTCTTTAAAATTTTCCATTTTAAATTGGTTATTTCTGATTTATATATAAAAGAAAATAATACTGATATGGTTTGAATTGGTAAATTAAAAATTTTTAAGTTGTTAGACCACATTAATTCTGTGTCAGAAACCTATGCTGTGTCAAATATTTATTCACAATCCAAATTCAGTGCTGTATCAAGCTTGAATGTTGTGTCCATACTTGCCCCAACTGTTCAGGGTTCGACCTCTGCGGTCGTATCAAGCTGCGCCCAGCGGAGCATTTTATTCACTTTTCTTTCAATTGAAACTAAACTTGGTGAGGATGTTCATTGGATGGTTTATGTTTTTGGTTCTGATCCAAAATTCAACATGGCTGCCAGGGCCATTTATGCACTCTGATTGGCTGAAATTTCAAAAATGTTCTCTGAAACTACAAAAGCAATTGAATTGTTATATTGCAGGAATGATCCTTACATGGTCCTCTACAAAGTTTGTTTTTCGTGCCGATCTGAAATCCAAGATGGCCACCACCGCAGGACGCATTTTACTTGGGATGCTATAGTAAATACAAACAGCTTCTTGTTTATTGCCTATATAGATCAGGTGAGCGATACAGGTCCTTTAGAGCTTTGGTTTAAAATAGGCTAGACTGGTGCCATTTTCATAACTTTTCCTGACAAAAGGTAACAATTCAGCCCACATTTAAAAATATGTGTTTCCTCTCTCCTGGACCTACATTTCAGAGGAGGGTAGGTAGGTAGGTCAAAAGTTTTTTTTGTTTTTTTTTTTGTTCAACAGAATTTTATATTATTAATTTCCAAGACCATGTACAAGACCTAATGTTATAGGTTTGCTTTTCTGCTTAGTCAGGTAATGATATCAAAATTGTTTGTTAAATACGTGTCCACTACCAATCCTAACAGATACCCAATTAATTTCACCATTAACAGATAATTTCTAAATCAATTACCATTTGTATCATTTATAATTCAAATACTACTAGTCGAGAAAATCATCTCGTAGTTGTTTCAATACAGTGTTTCGACTAAGGTTTTCAGGCCTATCCTCATCAGGCACCCCTAGCCTTTTGTTTATAAATTAAAAGAAGACATGGAAATGTGTTGCTGCCAATAAGATAACTTTTATGAAGAGGAATTTGGAACGACACCGGTGGTCTCATTCAGTTAAAAAGTATCTTGCATTTATTTCGTTTAAAAGAATTTTACTTTTATCTAGATATTTATTGTAGATGATGTGAGATAATCTTTTATATTTTTATGTCTTTTATATGCAATAATAGGCAGTCTATTAAAGATCCTGTTGCTCTCTTCATCATTTTTGATATAATACCAATGCTTTCTTAATAGCCCTTCCTACGGGTAATTGCCAAAGAGTCAGGTTATATTTTGTTGTAAATACAAGTGGGGTGTTTATCTTGGATTTGTTTTTTGTATTGAATTGTTCTTTCTCTAGAAATTTAAAGTTTTTAGTGTATTAAAGGTTCAATTCTGCATCATTTATAACCCCTTTTGATTAGATTCATAGTAACTATTTCAACTTGAGGTATGAGGTCTTTTTGTTGGTAAGTCTTAATAATTTGAGTTATTTCTCCAAATATAAATCCTTTAAACATGGAAGGGGGGTGTGCTGATGATCTGTGTAAGTACTGAAAGTTTACCGTAGGTTTTCAATAACTTTAAATCTAAAGTATCTGTATTTTGAAACCCATATCCTTTAAATACCGTTACATCTAAGAATACCAAGCTGTGGGCTGATATTTAACATGTTAACTTTAGTAATGAATTAACAGTATGCGCTATTTAAAAAAAATTGACGTAATTCCTCTATTACATGTACCATTTAAAGTAATGAAACCGTCGTCTCCATACACGGACAGCAAGATTATTTTGTCTGTATGTATGTACAATTCAAATGTTATTATTTCAAACACACGCAAATCAGTATGACTGGGAGACTGGGAGAGATTGGAGCACCCATTGGTACCCCTATTTTTTGGTCACCTGGCCTAAAAGGCCATGTTAGTTTTTGCCACCACTGTACGTCCGTTGTTCGTCCACATTTCACATTTTCATCTTCTTCTCTGAAACCACCTGTCCAAATTGAACCAAACTTGGCAGGAATGTGGATGGTTCTGTACAAAACTTTTTTTTTGTGCCAATTGGATATTCAACATGGCTACCAGGGGCAGATAATTCATTCTGATTGGACTTATCTTCAAAGCTCTTCCTAGTCAGATGTCAGAAACTACTGAGCCAATTGAATTGATTTGTTGCATGAATGATCCTTGGATGATCAGAAATTCAAGATGGCCGCCACAGCTAGACTTTAAGTTTAACATTGGACCCTATGGGGAAATTTGTATAAAGGTCTTCTAGTCAGAAACTACCAAGCCAATTGAAATGTTTTTATGAATGAACAAGCATTGGATGAACCTCTACAAAAATTATGTTTTTTGTGCCGATTGGAAATTCAAGATGACCGCTACAGCCAGACTATGGGGAATTTTGTACAAAGGTCTTCTTATCAGAAACTACCAAGCCAATTGAAATATTTTTGATGTGTGAATGATCATTTGATAGACCACTACAAAATGTATGTTTTATGTGCCAATCAGAAAATCAATATGGCCGCCGCAGTCGGAGATGGTTTAACATTGAACCCTATGGGAAATTGTACAAAGGTCCTTTTGTCAGAAACTACCAAGCCAATTGAAATACTTTTATGTATGAACAGTTATTGGATGAACCTCTACAAAATCTATGGTTTTTGTGCCAATCAGAAATTCAAGATGGTTGCCACAACCGGACTTAGTTTTACATTGAACGCTATGGGAAATTTGTAAAAAAGTCTTCTTGTCAGAAAGTACCAAGCCAATTGAAATATTTTTATGTATGGACAAGCATTGGATGAACCTCTACAATAGTTATGATTTCTTATGGCGATCTGAAATTCAAGAGGGTTGCCACAGCTGGATTAGTAGAAAGGTCTTCTTGTCTTAAAATACTAAGCCAATTGAAATGTTTTTATTGCATGAAGATCCTTGGATAAATGTCTGCTATAAAAGTTACATTTTCGTGCCGATCAGAATCCAAGCTAGCTGCCACAACTCGACTTAGTTTAACATTGGACACTGGAAGAATTCTTTACATACCTTATCTAGAAGAGCTGGGCACTGTGGAACAATTCCTTACAGATCTTTTATAGAAGCGCTTTGTCAGTTGTGGTCACCTAAAATCCAGGTGAGCGATTCAGGCTCCATGGAGCCTCTGGTTTGTCTATACATTCTACTATTAAAATTAGAATTCATTGTTTTGAAAAATAAAATTATGTCGAGCATAATTTTCTTAGGTGGTAAAGCAATCTCTAATCTGTGTTTCATCAGGTTGAATACAAACCCTAAGATGAGGGGTAGCCCTTTATAGAGGGGTTATCCCTTTTCTGAGGGATAAATTTCAAGTGCATTTAAAGTAATTTTTAGAAATTATATTTTTAAATCAAAAAGGGCACTTCTGCATTATAATTTGCTACAACTACGGTAAGACTTTTCTCAAACCCCATGTGTAAACTGTCTATTTAAAACAAAACATGTCCAGGAAATATGGTCACTTTATGGACATGTTGTGTCTTCTTAATTGTAGATACAAAAATTGTTTTTTTGGAAGAAGTTGAAGTATTTAATATGAATTGTTGCCCTTTAAAAAAAAAGTAAATGTTTAAAAAAAAAAAATTTTATTACTTGAAATGTATGCCTCATTAGAGGGATATTCCCTCAGTTAAGTGGTCACCCCTCATCTGAGGGTTATTTCCCAACATGTTCATTACATTAGGTCATGCTCTGTCAACAGCATTCGTGGTTTCCTCGTGTTTCATATTAGAATACAAACTAGTAATGTCGGACGATGCTAAAATAACATCTTTAGGCGGTGTCAGGTATTCAATTTTATTGATAAAAGACAGTATTTTTTGTATATGTCCATTGATCGGATGAAATAGTCTATAAAGTGACTGTCCAAGAACTTCTGCACCATGAAACTTTCTTGAATTTAAATCGAATCCAATGAAAAATAACCTCTGGTCACAATAAAGCGCAAATCTGGTTCTGGATTTACTCGGAAATTGATGTGGAAATTAAAAAAAATGTTGCGAAAAAAAGGAATAAATTTTTTTGAGTCAATGGGGTTTTCACTGAATCGGTCGGGCAAGGGGAAACAAAAAATATATTTATTTTGGCCTTATCATTGCAAAATAAAAACAATATTTGCATATTGTCAGATAATATACATTTTATTTGAACTTGCGGCAAAATAGGTGAGAAATGCTCTGTGAACCTCACATTTCTACCTGCTTCTAAGCCTCAAACAAAATAAATTGTATATATATTTTTAACTTTCTTTACAGTTAGAAAGAAGTATTTTAGCTACCTCGCCAAGAGTTACTCGATTTAAAATAGATTGGGATGACAATGCAACAGAAAATGGAGAAAATGTCCCACCACAACAGAGCACAGATAGTGAATCAAATCTGTTTCAACCGCCAATATCTTCTAAAGATGTACTATGCAGTAAACTACCTCCGCCACCGTTTAACACAGACAGTATAAGCAATAGCATGGCAACAGATGTTCCAATGGAATGATCTTTAATTTACTAAAATATCTTCGTAAAAGGTGTAATTTAAGATAAAGAAAATCCCGAATTATCGGTTTAGTGCTGCTGTTTCATGAAGAGAGTTGATGGATATAATTTTATCTGTTTTCTGTATAAATTCATGATCATAATGTGGTGCATAAAGAAAAAACCAAATCATGATTTGTTAGAATACTATCTTGGTAAAATTTGATGCCATATTCCATTGTGTATAACACGCAGTTTTTTACCCTCAAATATGTTTTTGATTTAAAGGGGGATGCATATTATACATGCCAATATAAGTTCTTATTCTCTTTTGAGGTTCAACATCCGACCAAAATGAGACCAGGTGATGACAGTTTCAAGATAATTCTCGAATTGGAAACCCAATTTTGTCCACTGTTTATATTCTTTTCTGCAACATTTTAATTAAAATTGATTTTTTTTTTATTTCTTTATTTATTGTTGGTCGAGTTTTATTGGGTTTGACGTTATACGACTACGATTTAAATTTATGCTCTGTTCCTATGCTCCCTGTTCTTCAAAACATGTTTGTTGTATGTGAAAATTTATTAAAATTTAAAAATTTATTGCTGAATTCTTTATTGTGGAACACATTTTGCTAGTCAGACCACAACCAACTTCAATTTGCAGCCAAAAAAATTAAGTTTCAATTGGAACCTTATTGATTTTGAAGTTTGAACACGAAGAATTTTTTTCCCCATTTTCAAGGGCCAAAAAAGGGGTACATGTTATACATAAATGCGTTTTATACACACCAAAATACGGTGTTTGTATTCTAAATTAAAAATAGTGCTGATGGTATATAAATACACCTTGATTTCAATGTCTTGAAAAGTTTAGATAGAGATGTAGGATGTAGTATGCTGTACTGATCTTGGAGTATTATAGAGTAAAGTAGTGGATTTTTATTTCTGTACTAAGAGTGCATTTTTGTAAATTCATGACAGTCCTGTAACATGCATGTGTATAAATGGAGTTAATTATGATTCACAGAAAAGTTTATCAGGGCCCACCCATGAAATGGCGGCCGCCCTATAGTAATCAGTCTGACCGTCCATCTGTTCGTCAGCATTTTTTTTGTCATACAATAACTTAAGATTGTCTTCACAGATTTTTATGATTTTTATACACAATATTGGACTTGCAAAGGAAGGTCCTTTTCGGTTTTGAGGAAAATCGGACAACAATTTTTGGTAAAAACTTAGTTTTTATATGAAAAAATGCATATTTTGAGAATTAACACTATGTCGTATGATAACTTCAGATTGCCTTCATAGATTTTCATAAATTTTATACACAGTGTTGGACATGATAGAGGAAGGTCCCTTTTGATTTTTAGGAAACACTTTTTGGGGAAAACCTTAGTTTTTTTATATGAAAAAATGCATATTTTGAGAATTAACACTATGTTGTATGATAACTTAAGATTGCCTTAACAGATTTTCATACATTTTATACACAGTGTTGGACATGATCAAAGAACGGTCTATAGTAATTAGTCTTTCTGTCCGTCCGTCTGTCTGTCTGTCTGTCAGCATTTCCTTTGTCGTACGATAACTTAAGATTGCCTTCACGGATTTTTATGATTTATATACACAATATTGGACTTGACCAAAGGAAGGTCCCTTTCGGTTTTGAGGAAAATCGGACAGCAATTTTTGGGGAAAACTTAGTTTTTATATGAAAGAAATGCATATTTTGAGAATTAACACTATGTCGTATGATAACTTAAGATTGACTTCACATATTTTCATAAATTTTATACACAGTGTTGGACATGATCAGAGGAAGGTCCCTTTTGATTTTTAGGAAAATCGGAAAACAATGTTTGGGGAATATATAGATTTTGAAGCATTATTGATTCCCATGAGTTCAATCACACAAGCCAGCGGGGCCCTTTCTAACATTGCCAGTAGGTGCAAGTGATGCATTCAAGTGGTGAAAGGTCACTGCCAGTTAAAAAAAATATCAGTCGTTAAAAATTATATCTTTTGAATTAAACCATAATTTTTTGCAAAATAACAATATTTTATATTGCTTCCATGCTATATTTGGTAGGTACACCCTGTCTCCCATAATTTGGTCATTACCACTTCAATCAGCCAGTTAGTTAATGATAATGCTCTCCCCACAGTATATTAAATTGTCTTGTGCAATATCCAAACTTACTAACAGAATCTAGCTCTGTTTGTAATATGTTCTTTGCTGTAGCACAGAATGGCTGTCATTCAAAATAGTATTTCTGGTTGTAAAATGAAATATTATTGGAGAAACAAATTCTGCTGGCATACATTGTAGGTTATAGTATTTCCATACTATTGATAGATAAATTTTCAATTTTAACATGCTCACTGAAACCATCCTCAAAAGTCAATTGTCTTAATGCACTATGTGATTCCCTGCAAATACAGTTCATATATAATGAGCCTGTCAAATTTTGACTCTGTAGACTGCATATTACACAACCAATCAGAAATCATGATTCAAACATATACATACAAATTTGTCCTGAGCCTTAATATATATTTTTATATTGAAAGTTTTTGACCAATTCCATACACTGAGTTGTTTAAATCTAGTGTAGATGTTCTTCAATGTCTCTATAGTTTTTATGAATGTATCATATGATGTTAATGAATATTCTTATAACCTGAACTTGAAACACGGTTGAAGCGTCATGCAGGACACTATAATATCGCTATGTTTAATTGAGAAGAATTTTTCCCAAATTTTCAGAACAGGAAAATTATTAAAACAGAATGAGGTATTTTGTGTGTATGTTTTGTATGGTTGATTACGTGTATAAAGTTGTATAATTGGTGTAGCATTATATAAAGTATCATTATACAAGTAACAGGTACCAGTTAACTGTAAGATCTATAGAAATAGTTCCAAATATTGATATAACAGTAGATTTTTGTTGAAATATGTATCGTAATGGGTTGAAAAGAAAAGATTTGGTTCTATTAAAACTAATGAAGACTTAGATGTAATTTTTTAGTTACATTGTACACTGTTAAATACTAAAATTGTTAGAATATTTGCCCATTTTTGTAGATTGAAATATATTGTGATAACATCTTTTGTTACTTAGAACATTGTTAATACATGTATTCATAATTAGTGCTAAATATCATTCATATCATATCAAAGTGCAATTTTGTAGTTTCTGTTGACTGACCCTATTTTTTTCTGCCTATCCTTAATATTTTTTTGACATTTTTTGGTAGGCACTAATAAATGTCTCTTCTACAGAAACCAGTAAAGATTTCTATTTAAAAAATGTGCCTATAGCTACCTATCTAATCCAAATTTTCATTGCATGTTATCAGAATCACATACTGTTACTTTTTTAATATATTAGCTAAAATTTCATGTTTTCTGTCAGTAAACTCTAAAACTTGAAACTGGGCCTCTTTGGATGTCCCTTTTGGCTTTCAGTTAATGAATGAATCATTACTTGATGTTTATAATACAGACTAAGTTATAGCATTTTGTATTTCTGCAACTCCTGCCAATAGAGAGATGTGTAGAAAAAAATTCTATAGTATTTAATGAGTGTTTTTATATTGATCCGTTATTATGTCCAAGATAAGTCTGAAATATTATTTTAACTTCAAAATTTCAGCAATTATACAGGTACAGGGTTGGTATGGGGCTTTGAAATCCTTGAAAGTACTGGAAAATGAAAGTGGAAAAATCAAGGCCTTGAAAGTACATTTGTACTCAAATTCTGCAAAAGGTCCTTGAAACACCTTGAAAATTATTCTCTTTTCTCCTGATTTTCGTACTTACTCGATCTGTTTTGCATATAAATAGACTTGTATCAATACCTGCAATTTTTCGAGAAACATGCTATTTTAAGATACAGGAATTTCTGTGACCAGACTTCATCACTCTCAATTTCTAAGCATGTGTAGTATAGTTCAGGATCTGATTGAAATATGTGCCTGTAAAATCCATCTTAAAAGCGAGATTGCAATTTTTATATGTAGTTTTAAGTACGAATGTAGACAAGACAAGTAATTTAAAGTTTATAAATCTGCAATACAAAATTTCGATGAAAATACATCCAGTATGATGTAATCACGAAACCGCATGATCGAGGTGGTCATGGAAGTTGAGGTCCTTGATTGTAAATTTTTCCTTGAAATTACTTGAAAAATCCTTGATTTTTATGGTGAAAAATGTGTATGAACTCTGCAGGTAAACTGGCTATTAATAACAGTATAATACAGGATAAAGCTATATTAACATACATTATAAAGACATATTAGTCCTCTTTACCAGTTGCATTAACTGCACAAATTTTCATATATTTTGTTAATAGTTATTACATTGTTTACATACAGTTCTTATTTGTAATACATGTATTTGTCTGTCTCGCATTTGAATTTTTATTATTTAACTATAGCATTTCACATTATAAATGTTTACAAGTTCATTGCCAACCAAAGTTTGTTTTATTACAATGTTTGATTAAAATTCATCTTTTTGTCACATTGCAAAGAGGTCTCATCAAGACCGTATTGTCATATGTGTATTACAATTTAAAGGAATCTTACAAAAGCCTCTTCTGGGATTTGTATTCTCTTTGACAATATTCACGCGTGCAATGAAATTAATTCATGTTTCTGATTGTTAAAGAAAATGCTTTTATGGGGGAAAAAATTAGCAATTCAAAACTGTTCTCATTGTCTTCAGAATTATACAATCTATTAATAAGAATTTCCTAATTTTGTTTTAAGAAAGAAGTCATCAACCTATGTCCCTTTATAAAATGATCTACATATATAATGGATATTTATGTAAGGAGTATAAAGAGAATTAAGGACATTTTCATATGCATATTTAATTAATATACTTACAGTAAAAAAAGTATACAAAAAAGTAAGTACTAGATTGTTAATATTTTCATGCCTAAGATTTACACTGTCAGGATGTACACTTACACCAGATCTTTTAGTAGATCTTGTATACACAATAGACAATAGACAAGTTGGATCCCTACACCAGATCTGTTACTAGGTCTTGTAGACAAGTTGGATCCCTATACCAGATCTGTTACTAGGTCTTGTAGACAAGTTGGATCCCTACACCAGATCTATTACTAGATCTTGTAGGCAAGTTGGATCCCTTTTGATCGATTGTAGGAACTCCGGTATTTACAAGGAAAAGAAACTAGTTCTTGTATGTTGATGATTCCTCTGTTCATTTGCTACTTATTGCTTCAGATTTAATAGAATGTTTTCTCTCAGTGTAGCAAAAGCTGTGATTACAGGATGTACAAGTTATAAAAAACTCGAGAGTGCCAAGAATTGTAAAATTTCTCCATTTTACATTTTGTATTGTGTTTTCTCTAGTTTCTTTGCAAGTTTGGTACATTTTTGTTCCCTAAATTTCTTTTTTGGAAACAAAAGTTCTTCATTTACTATTTTACCTTGTCTTTAAAATTCTGCTTTATGAATATTTTTCAGTTTGTGAGTGTTACAGAATGTCAAGAAGTTTCATTGTCTATTTCCCTCTTCACTTCACTAACTTTTCCACTTTACTCGTTAAATTGAAGATGCGAATGTTATCACTATCTTTTTGTAAAGATTATTTTTTTATAGGCTGTAATCAAAAATACTTGTCAAACTGTCGTACAAAGGTTACCTGATTAAACCTTGAAAACGGAAGAAGTTGTTTTCTCTTCTACTCATGATTTTTTCATAGCGTTCGCTTTGTTTCCTTCTGTCCAATAAAGTTTGAATGCTTTGTTTGTCCATTTCGAATTTTGTCAGCCTCTTGTAGAACTATTTTCTGGTAACAAACCCGGGGAAAATATTCCAGTTTCTTTGACGAAAAGCATATTGCATCCAAATTCATAGTAGAAGTGTCCTGGATTGATGATGTGGCGAGTTCCAATGATTACAGTTGCATCTTCTGTGTAACTAAAGGGTAGTCATTTAAAAGTTCTCTGTAGAGTACTCGCTTTTAAATGTTCGTTCAATACAAATTGCTCTGGTGTGTAACAAGATGCCCAGATTTTCCACCAATTAATGTGATTCGAAGCCGTATACTTTTATTTTGAAATTGGTCGGATATGTAATTCTGTCACCATCAGTAATTTTTCAACCAATTAGAATGAGTACATTTCAAGATCAATTAATGAAAAGTTCATTAAATATCCCAGTTTTATTAATGGAGTGTACTCTGATGTCCCAAGTCCAAAACCAAACTCTGGGCAGTGGTTCACACCTATGCTGTATTGAAAGGCATGACAATTTCAGTTAAAGGCACTAAACTTCCAACTTCCATACTGATGTTGACACTCAGACTCGAGTTTGGTTACAAAATGGACAAAGGTAGAACAGTTGCTGTCTACATTCATTCGTTTAATGCTTCTCATAGCGCAGAGATATATATTCTCTAGTGTTGCGGACACATTTTGACGGCAAGCATTACCATTGAATATAATAAAGAGATCTGATTAGCAGTGCAGGCAACTAATTACCAATAAACCAATTTGGTTTTTAGCTCACCTGAGCAAAATTGAGAAATTCTCATTACTTTGTCATCCGTTAACTTTTATAAAAATCTTCTCTGAAACTACTGGGCCAAATGGAACCAAGCATCATTAGGGTATGTAGTTTAAAAAATATGTCTGATGACCCCACCTGTCAACCGACATGGCCAACATGGCTTAAAATAGATGAGGGTAAACTGCGGTTTTAGTCTTATATCTCAAAAACTAAAGCATTTAGAGAAAAACTGACGGGGTAAAAATGATCATTAGGTCAAGATCTACCTGCCATGAAATTTTGAGACCGATCAGTCAACCCTTTGTTGGGTTATTGCCCCTGAATTGTTAATTTTAAGGAAATTTTGCAGTTTTAGGTTATCTTGAATATTATTATAGTTAAAGACAAACTGTAAACAGCAAAAATGCTCAACAATGTAAGATCTACAAATAAATCAACATGACCAAAATCATTGATTGACCCCTTATAGGAGTTTTTTCCCTTTAAATATGCCATAACCTTTTCTTATCTGAAACCACTGGGCCAATTGGGGACCAAACTTTGGTTGAATGGTCCTTGGATGGCCCCCTTCTAAAAGTATGTCCGGCATCCTCGACTTCCAACCGACATGGCTGCTGTTCTAAAAGAAAACAAGGGGGATGAATTTCAAAAATCTTTGAAACTACAAGGACAATTGGAACCAAACTTGGCAGTAATGGTCCTTAGGAGGTTCTCTTTGAGAAAAATGTCCAATGACCCGGACTGTTAACCAAGATGGCCGCCACAGCCAACTTAGTTTAACATAGGGCCTTATGGGAATATTCATTGAAATATCTTGTCTGAAACCTTACATGCCAATGCTCCGGAAATTTGACCCCATTACCGGGTTACCAATTGGACTGTTATAATCTTAGGGATTTGTTCAGTGCTTATACTTATAATAATATAAGATCTCTTAATGAAGATAGTCATCTCAAGGTCTTCACAGTGGATACTCATGTTTATTTACATCTTGTGTTTTCATTACTGCTGTTCCAGTCAAAATATCAAGAATTAAGATAATATTTCACATCAAAATAAAGTAATATTCACATTTTTGCACTCTGGAAACAGCTAGCTTCCAAATACCTTAACATCTTTTTTGGCTGGGGGCTTCGCCATGGACTCACTGGGGACCTTCAGCGGTCCCCACACCCCCTTGATAATTTTATCAGGGATTCTAGCAAAAATATGTTGGCAAGTATGCTGAACCACTTGACGAATTGGAACCAGACTTGGCAGCAATGGTCCTCAGGTGGTCCTCTTTTAGAATTATGTCCGATGACCTGCACTGTGAACCAAGATGGCCGCCGCAGCCGAACTTAGTTTAACACGGTAGGACTTTTAACCACCGACCACCGCCGACCACCACCGACCACTTAAAAAACTGTTTTATATATGTTTTAAATGTAATATTTCTTTAGTTTTGGTTAGATAAAGGTTTTTTTTCCAAAAAAATAGTTGTGATTTTTACGTTTTTGTACCACATTGACAACCTCCGCAAAAACACCACCGACCACTTAAAAAACTATATGTTAATTTTATTTAAAACATTAGTTTTATTACGGTTATAATATATTAAATATATAAATGAAATAAATAAATAAAAAAAAATAAGATTCCGCATTTGGAAATGTGGAACCGTAGGGGTGGACAGGACCTTTAACCTGGGCCACTTCTTTGTGACAACCTTGGTTTACAAGAACCAACGCGTGGTAAAAAAGGACACAAAAGACAATCCAATCTTCCTCGGGCCCATTTTATTACACAAGGATGCGTCTTACCGGACATATCATTCGTTTTTTGTTTACGTGGCGCAGGAATTGAAAATAGACAATATTGAGTTGAGATTACCAGAGGATTTGTCGTTTGGCTCCGACGACGAGAAGGCGCTAACCAAAGCCATAGAAGATGCCCTCCCTTCGGCAACCAGGCGTCTGTGCACCAAACATCTGAAGGATAACTTCAAACATTATATATAACCAAAGCTAAAGAAATATTACATTTAAAACATATATAAAACAGTTTTTGAAGTGGTTGGTCGGTGGTGGTCGGTGGTTAAAAGTCCTTCCCGTTTAACATAGGACCCTATTGGAAATTCACTCAAAAATCTTCTTGTCTGAAACCATAAGCCAACTAGAACTAAAATTGGCAGCATTGGTCCCTAGATGGTCCTCTTTCAGAAATGTGCCCGATCATCCGGATTGTCAACCAAGATGGCCGCCACAGCCAAATTTAGTTTAATATGGGACCCTAAGGGAAAATTCATTTAAAAATCTTATTGCCTGAAACCACTTAGCCAGTTGGAACAAGATTAGTAATTGTCCTTAGATGGTTCTCTTAGAAATGTGTCCATTGACCTTGACTGTCAACCAAGATGGCTGTCACAGCCGAACTTAGTTTAACATAAAAACCTATAGAAAAACCAACCAACTGTTTATAAATGAACGTTTAATTTGTGTACTCTAACATTTTTTACCTTGTTGGATTTCTCAGTTTTATATTTCAGCAAAATACACAAAAATGAAAAGTAATATACATCTGTTTTGATGAATAGAAGAGGAATATATTGAAAAGTACATTTTAAATGCATCGTAAGCCATGACAATTCGTGTGAAAGGCAATGAACTTTCGACGCTGGTGTTGACATTCGAACATTGAGGACAAGGGACCTTCCTTTTAATGCTTTTCATATAGCAGACATATACTAGTATTTATCGTATTTCCCCATGCCTATATCGACCTGCTGAGGCCTTCACAATTTCCCGTATTTCGGACTGTGACGTCGTAAAGAGTTGACCCGACCCTAATATGAGCTGACCCGAATATATCAGCGATGTCATAATGTTTGACCCAACGTTGACCCGAATATATCAGGAAAACATCCGGTTATAGGCAGATTCGCAATGTCATGTCTTCAAACCGTATACTGAGATAAACCAATTTTACTATACAAATGTAGTTTTTATGTGACTAGAAATTTACGTCCAACATCGGAATAAATTGAACAGATAACAACATTCAAAATACATGGAAAGGTATTACATTCCTGTGAAAGGCACTAAACTTCCGACTTCCATGCTGATGTTGACACTCGAACTCGAGTGTGGTTGCACCGTGAGGTTGCCACATGGACGAAGGTAGACCAATAACCAAATAGTCACTGTCTACGGTCTTCCGTTTAATGCTTTTCATAGCGCAGACACATACGAGAACAGCTGCAGTGTTAAGGACACGCTTTGACAGCAGTTGTTAGCATTTAAAAAAGATATAAAAATGGAGCTGATTATCAGTACTAGAGACTAGATATTTTCGTCCAAGATCGGAATAAATTGAAAAAAGCTACAATATTCAAAATACATTGACGTGTATGAATTTCTTTGAAAGGCACTAAACTTCCAACTTCCATGCTGATGTTGACACTCGAACTCGAGTGTGGTTACACCGTGAGGTTGCCACATGGCCGAAGGTAGACCAATAACCAAACAGTCATTGTCTACAGTCTTCCGTTTAATGCTTTTCATAGCGCAGACACATACGAGAAAGGTTACAGTATTAAGGACACGTTTTGACAGCAGTTATTAGCATTTAAAAAAGATATAAAAAGGGAGCTGATTATCAGTACTAGAGACTAGAAATTTACGTCCAAGATCGGAATAAATTGAAAAAAGCTACAATATGCAAAATACATTGACATGTATGAATTTCTTTCAAAGGCACTAAACTTCCGATTTCCATGCTGATGTTGACACTCGAACTCGAGTGTGGTTACACCGTGAGGTTGCCACATGGACGAAGATGGACCAATAACCAAATACTAGTAATCACTGTCTTCAGTCTGCCATTTAATGCTTTTCAAAGTGCATAGAAATATATACTCAATTGTTTTATGGACAAGTTTGAACAGCAATTATCATCATGCAATACAATAAACCGAGCTGAATACCAGCACTTACAGTTAACAACCAACTGTTTATAAATCAACGTTTAATTTGTCTACTCTAACATTTTTACCTTGTTGGATTTCTCAGTTCTATATTTCAGCAAAATACACAAAAATGAAAAGTAATATACATCTTTTTGATGAATAGAAGAGGAATATATTGAAAAGTACATTTTAAATGCATTGTAAGCCATGACAATTCGTGTGAAAGGCAATGAACTTCCGACGCTGATGTTGACATTCGAACATTGAGGACAAGGGACCTTCCTTTTAATGCTTTTCATATAGCAGACATATACTATATATATATATATAGTATTTATCGTATTTATCGTATTTCCCCCATGCCTATCTCGACCTGCTGAGGCCTTCACAATTTCCCGTATTTCGGACTGTGACGTCGTAAAGAGTTGACCCGACCCTAATATGAGCTGACCCGAATATATCAGCGATGTCATAATGTTTGACCCAACGTTGACCCGAATATATCAGGAAAACATCCGGTTATAGGCAGATGGCCATTGAAAAGTAAGAAATTCCATTAAGATTGCTAGTTAACAATACGATAAATTTATCATCAAGTTTTCTTCAAACAAATATTGTAAAATATAAGCCGCGAGACACAATATGAAGCTTTTTAGCTCGTTCGCTACGCTCACTCGCCGCAAAAGCTTCACATTTTACGATATACGTTTGCAGAAAACCTGATAATATGGACATACACTCTATTAGGACGCATTTTGATAGCAATTATGAGGATTCAAGATAAAGGATTTTTAACCCTTCGCTAACAGTTTGTTACAATATAACAAATTAAAGTCAAGATTCGCAATGTCATGTCTTCAAACCGTATACTGAGATAAAACAATAATTTACTATACAAATGTGGTTTTTATGTGACTAGAAATTTACGACCAACATTGGAATAAATTGAATAGATACAATATTCAAAATACATCGAAAGGTATTGAGAGCGTCTAGTTTGGTACTATTCTAGCAGTTGTTACAATTTAACAGATTAATAGAGACTTCGCAATGCCATGATCGACATCCAAACCTGTACAAAGTCGAAAACTATTAATTATGAGAGGCTATAAATTAACATCAAACATCAGAATAAATTGAACAGATAACAATATTCTAAATACATGGAAAGGTATTACATTCCTGTGAAAGGCACTAGACTTCCGACTTCCATGCTGATGTTGACACTCGAACTCGAGTGTGGTTGCACCGTGAGGTTGCCACATGGACGACGGTAGACCAATAACCAAACAGTCATTGTCTACAGTCTTCCGTTTAATGCTTTTCATAGCGCAGACACATACGAGAAAGGCTACAGTATTAAGGACACGTTTTGACAGCAGTTGTTAGAATTTAAAAAAGATATAAAAAGGGAGCTGATTATCAGTACTAGAGACTAGAAATTTATGTCCAAGATCGGAATAAACTGAAAAAAGCTACAATATGGAAAATACATTGACATGTATGAATTTCTTTGAAAGGCACTAAACTTCCGACTTCCATGCTGATGTTGACACTCGAACTCGAGTGTGGTTACACCGTGAGGTTGCCACATGGCCGAAGGATGATCAATAACCAAACAGTCATTGTCTACAGTCTTCCGTTTAATGCTTTTCATAGCGCAGACACATACGAGTATAAGCTACAGTGTTAAGAATACGTTTTGACAGCAATTGTGAGCATTTTAAAAAAATATATAAAAATGGAGCTGATTATCAGTACTAGAGACTAGAAATTTACGTCCAAGATCGGAATAAATTTAAAAGCTACAATCTTCAAAATACATTGACATGTATGAATTTCTTTGAAAGGCACTAAACTTCCGACTTCCAAGTTGATGTTGACACTCGAACTCGAGTGTGGTTACACCGTGAGGTTGCCACATGGACAAAGGTAGACCAATAACCAAACAGTCATTGTCTACAGTCTTCCGTTTAATGCTTTTCATAGCGCAGACACATACGAGAAAAGCTACGGTGTTAAGGACACGTTTTGACAGCAGTTGTTAGCATTCAAAAGAGATATAAAAATGGAGCTGATTATCAGTACTAGAGACTAGAAATTTACGTCCAAGACCCGAATAAATTGAAAAAAGCTACAATATTCAAAATACATTGACATGTATGAATTTCTTTGAAAGGCACTAAACTTCCGACTTCCATGCTGATGTTGACAGTCGAACTCGAGTGTGGTTGCACCGTGAGGTTGCCACATGGACGAAGGTAGACCAATAACCAAACAGTCACTGTCTACAGTCTTCCGTTTAATGCTTTTCATAGCGCAGACACATACGAGAAAAGCTACAGTGTTAAGGATACGTTTTGACAGCAGTTGTTAGCATTTAAAAAATATATAAAAATGGAACTGATTATCAGTACTAGAGACTAGATATTTACGTGCAAGATCGGAATAAATTGAAAAAAGCTACAATATTCAAAATACATTAACATGTATGAATTTCTTTGAAAGGCACTAAACTTCCGACTTCCATGCTGATGTTGACACTCGAACTCGAGTGTGGTTACTCCGTGAGGTTGCCACATGGACGAAGGTAGACCAATAACCAAACAGTCATTGTCTACAGTCTTCCGTTTAATGCTTTTCATAGCGCAGACACATACGAGTATAAGCTACAGTGTTAAGAATACGTTTTGACAGCAATTGTGAGCATTTTAAAAAATATATAAAAGGGAGCTGATTATCAGTACTAGAGACTAGAAATTTACGTCCAAGATCGGAATAAATTTAAAAGCTACAATCTTCGAAATATATTGAAATATATGAATTTCTTTGAAAGGCACTAAACTTCTGACTTCCAAGTTGATGTTGACACTGGAACTCGAGTGTGGTTACACCATGAGGTTACCACATGGACGAAGGTAGACCAATAACCAAATACTAGTGGTCACCGTCTTTAGTCTGCCATTTAATGCTTTTCAAAGTGCATAGAAATATATACTAAATTGTTTTATGGACAAGTTTGAACAGCAATTATCATCATGCAATACAATAAACCGAGCTGAATAACAGTACTTACAGTAAACAACCAACTGTTTATAAATCAACGTTTAATTTGTCTACTCTAACATTTTTACCTTGTTGGATTTCTCAGTTCTATATTTCAGCAAAATACACAAAAATGAAAAGTAATATACATCTTTTTGATGAATAGAAGAGGAATATATTGAAAAGTACATTTTAAATGCATTGTAAGCCATGACAATTCGTGTGAAAGGCAATGAACTTCCGACGCTGATGTTGACATTCGAACATTGAGGACAAGGGACCTTCCTTTTAATGCTTTTCATATAGCAGACATATAATAGTATTTATCGTATTTCCCCATGCCTATATCGACCTGCTGAGGCCTTCACAATTTCCCGTATTTCGGACTGTGACGTCGTAAAGAGTTGATCCGACCCTAATATGAGCTGACCCGAATATATCAGCGATGTCATAATGTTTGACCCAACGTTGACCCGAATATATCAGGAAAACATCCGGTTATAGGCAGATGGCCATTGAAAAGTAAGAAATTCCATTAAGATTGCTAGTTAACAATACGATAAATTTATCATCAAGTTTTCTTCAAACAAATATTGTAAAATATAAGCCGCGAGACACAATATGAAGCTTTTTAGCTCGTTCGCTACGCTCACTCGCCGCAAAAGCTTCACATTGTGTCTCGCGGCCGATATTTTACGATATACGTTTGCAGAAAACCTGATAATATGGACATACACTCTATTAGGACGCATTTTGATAGCAATTATGAGGATTCAAGATAAAGGATTTTTAACCCTTCGCTAACAGTTTGTTACAATATAACAAATTAAAGTCAAGATTCGCAATGTCATGTCTTCAAACCGTATACTGAGATAAAACAATTTTACTATACAAATGTAGTTTTTATGTGACTAGAAATTTACGACCAACATTGGAATAAATTGAAAAGATACAATATTCAAAATACATCGAAAGGTATTGAGAGCGTCTTGTTTGGTACTATTCTAGCAGTTGTTACAATTTAACAGATTAATAGAGACTTCGCAATGCCATGATCGACATCCAAACCTGTACAAAGTCGAAAACTATTAATTATGAGAGGCTATAAATTAACATCAAACATCGGAATAAATTGAACAAATAACAATATTCAAAATACATGGAAAGGTATTACATTCCTGTGAAAGGCACTAAACTTCCGACTTCCATGCTGATGTTGACACTCGAACTCGAGTGTGGTTGCACCGTGAGGTTGCCACATGGACGAAGGTAGACCAATAACCAAATAGTCACTGTCTACGGTCTTCCGTTTAATGCTTTTCATAGCGCAGACACATACGAGAACAGCTACAGTGTTAAGGACACGCTTTGACAGCAGTTGTTAGCATTTAAAAAATATATAAAAATGGAGCTGATTATCAGTACTAGAGACTAGATATTTACGTCCAAGATCGGAATAAATTGAAAAAAGCTACAATATTCAAAATACATTGACATGTATGAATTTCTTTGAAAGGCACTAAACTTCCGACTTCCATGCTGATGTTGACATTCGAACTCGAGTGTGGTTACACCGTGAGGTTGCCACATGGACGAAGGTAGACCAATAACCAAACAGTCATTGTCTACAGTCTTCCGTTTAATGCTTTTCATAGCGCAGACACATACGAGAAAGGCTACAGTATTATGGACACGTTTTGACAGCAGTTGTTAGCATTTAAAAAAGATATAAAAAGGGAGCTGATTATCAGTACTAGAGACTAGAAATTTACGTCCAAGATCGGAATAAATTGAAAAAAGCTACAATATGCAAATTACATTGACATGTATGAATTTCCTTGAAAGGCACTAAACATCCGACTTCCATGCTGATGTTGACAGTCGAACTCGAGTGTGGTTACACCGTGAGGTTGCCACATGGCCGAAGGTAGATCAATAACCAAACAGTCATTGTCTACAGTCTTCCGTTTAATGCTTTTCACAGCGCAGACACATACGAGTATAAGCTACAGTGTTAAGAATACGTTTTGACAGCAATTGTGAGCATTTAAAAAATATATATAAAGATGGAGCTGATTTTCAGTACTAGAGACTAGAAATTTACGTCCAAGATCGGAATAAATTTAAAAGCTACAATCTTCAAAATACATTGACATGTATGAATTTCTTTGAAAGGCACTAAACTTCCGACTTCCATGCTGATGTTGACACTCGAACTCGAGTGTGGTTACACCGCGAGGTTGCCACATGGACAAAGGTAGACCAATAACCAAACAGTCATTGTCTACAGTCTTCCGTTTAATGCTTTTCATGTCGCAGACACATACGAGAAAAGCTACGGTGTTAAGGACACGTTTTGACAGCAGTTGTTAGCATTCAAAAGAGATATAAAAATGGAGCTGATTATCAGTACTAGAGACTAGAAATTTACGCCCAAGATCGGAATAAATTGAAAAAAGCTACAAAATTCAAAATAAATTGAAATATATGAATTTCTTTGAAAGGAACTAAGCTTCCGACATCCATGCTGATGTGAACACTGGAACTCGAGTGTGGTTACACTGTGAGGTTGCCCCATGGACGAAGGTAGACCAATAACCAAATATTAGTAGTCAATGTCTTCAATCTGCCATTTAATCTTCTCAAAGTGCATAGAAATATATACTAAATTGTTTTATGGACAAGTTTGAACAGCAATTATCATCATGCAATACAATAAACCGAGCTGAATACCAGTACTTACAGTAAACAACCAACTGTTTATAAATCAACGTTTAATTTGTCTACTCTAACATTTTTACCTTGTTGGATTTCTCAGTTCTATATTTCAGCAAAATACACAAAAATGAAAAGTAATATACATCTTTTTTTGATGAATAGAAGAGGCATATATTGAAAAAGTACATTTTAAATGCATTGTAAGACATGACAATTCGTGTCAAAGGCAATGAACTTCCGACGCTGGTGTTGACATTCGAACATTGAGGACAACGGACCTTCCTTTTAATGCTTTTCATATAGCAGACATATACTAGTATATACACTCTATTAGGACGCATTTTGATAGCAATTATGAGAATTTAAGATATAGGAATTACCAAGGTGGATTTTTAACCCTTCTCTAGCAATCTGTTACAATTTAACAAATTAAATTCAAGCTTCGCAATGCCATGTCTTCAAACCGTATACTGAGATAAAACAATTTTACTATTCAAATGTAGTTTTTATGGGACTAGAAATTTACGTCCAACATCGGAATAAATTGAAAAGATACAATATTCAAAATACATCGAAAGGTATTGAGAGCCTCTAGTTTGGTACTATTCTAGCAGTTGTTACAATTTAACAAATTAATAGAGACTTCGCAATGCCATGATCGACATCCAAACCTGTACAAAGTCTGAAAATATTAATTATGAGGGGCTATAAATAAACATCAAACATCGGAATAAATTGAACAGATAACAATATTCAAAATACATCGAAAGGTATTACATTCCTGTGAAAGGCACTAAAATTCCAACTTCCATGCTGATGTTGACACTCGGAACTCGAGTGTGGTTACACCGTGAGGTTGCCACATGGACGAAGGTAGACCAATAACCAAATAGTCACTGTCTACAGTCTTCTGTTTAATGCTTTTCATAGCGCAGACACATACGAGAAAAGCTACAGTTTTAAGGACACGTTTTGACAGCAGTTGTTAGCATTTAAAAACGATATAAAAATGGAGCTGATTATCAGTACTAGAGACTAGAAATTTACGTCCAAGATCGCAATAAATTGAAAAAAAGCTACAATCTTCAAAATACATTGACATGTATGAATTTCTTTGAAAGGCACTAGACTTCCGACTTCCATGCTGATGTTGACATTCGAACTCGAGTGTGGTTACACCGTGAGGTTGCCACATGGACAAAGGTAGACCAATAACCAAACAGTCATTGTCTACAGTCTTCCGTTTAATGCTTTTCATAGCGCAGACACATACGAGAAAAGCTACAGTATTAAGGACACGTTTTGACAGCAGTTGTTAGCATTTAAAAAAGATATAAAAATGGAGCTGATTATCAGTACTAGAGACTAGAAATTTACGTCCAAGATCGGAATAAATTGAAAAAAAGCTACAATCTTCAAAATACATTAACTTGTATGAATTTCTTTGAAAGGCACTAGACTTCCGACATCCAAGCTGATGTTGACACTCGAACTCGAGTGTGGTTACACCGTGAGGTTGCCACATGGACGAAGGTAGACCAATAACCAAACAGTCATTGTCTACAGTCTTCCGTTTAATGCTTTCCATAGCGCAGACACATACGAGAAAAGCTACAGTGTTAAGGATAAGTTTTGACAGCAGTTGTTAGCATTCAACAAAGATATAAAAATGGAACTGATTATCAGTACTAGAGACTAGAAATTTACGTCAAAGATCGGAATAAATTGAAAAAAAAGCTACAATATGCAAAATACATTGACATGTATGAATTTCTTTCAAAGGCACTAAACTTCCGACTTCCGTGCTGATGTGAACACTGGAAATCGAGTGTAGTTACACTGTGAGGTTGCCACATGGACGAAGGTAGACCAATAACCAAATATTAGTAGTCACTGTCTTCAGTCTGCCATTTAATGCTTCTCAAAGTGCATAGAAATATATACTAAATTGTTACAAGTTTTAACAGCAATTATCATCATGCAATACAATAAACCGAGCTGAATACCAGTACTTACAGTTAACAACCAACTGTTTATAAATCAACGTTTAATTTGTCTACTCTAACATTTTTTACCTTGTTGGGTTTCTCAGTTCTATATTTCAGCAAAATACACAAAAATGAAAAGTAATATACATCTTTTTTTGATGAATAGAAGAGGAATATATTGGAAAGGTACATTTTAAATGCATTGTAAGCCATGACAATTCGTGTGAAAGGCAATGAACTTCCGACGCTGATGTTGACATTCGAACTTGAGGATAAGGGTAGACCTTCCTTTTAATGCTTTTCATATAGCAGACATATACTAGTATATACACTCTATTAGGACGTATTTTGATAGCAATTATGAGGATTCAAGATATAGGAATTACCAAGGTGGATTTTTAACCCTTCGCTAACAGTCTGTTACAATTTAACAAATTAAATTCAAGCTTCGCAATGTCATGTCTTCAAACCGTATACTGAGATAAAACAATTTTACTATTCAAATGTAGTTCTTATAGGACTAGAAATTTACGTCCAACATCGGAATAAATTAAAAAGATACAATATTCAAAATACATCGAAAGGTATTGAGAGCCTCTAGTTTGGTACTATTCTAGCAGTTGTTACAAGTAAACAAATTAACAGAGACTTCGCAATGCCATGATCGACATCCAAACCTGTACAAAGTCGAAAACTATTAATTATGAGGGGCTATAAATTAACATCAAACATCGGAATAAATTGAACAGATAACAATATTCAAAATACATCTAAAGGTATTACATTCCTGTGAAAGGCACTAAACTTCCGACTTCCATGCTGATGTTGACACTCGAACTCGAGTGTGGTTACACCGTGAGGTTGCCACATGGACGAAGGTAGACCAATAACCAAACAGTCATTGTCTACAGTCTTCCGTTTAATGCTTTTCATAGCGCAGACACATACGAGAAACGCTACAGTGTTAAGGATACGTTTTGGCAGCAGTTGTTAGCATTTAAAAAAGATATAAAAATGGAACTGATTATCAGCACTAGAGACTAGAAATTTACGTCCAAGATCGGAATAAATTGAAAAAAGCTACAATATTCAAAATACATCGAAAGGTATTACATTCCTGTGAAAGGCACTAAACTTCCGACATCCAAGCTGATGTTGACACTCGAACTCGAGTGTGGTTACACCGTGAGGTTGCAAATGGACAAAGGTAGACCAATAACCAAACAGTCATTGTCTACAGTATTCAGTTTAATGTCTTTCATAAAAAAGAATGAAAAACACCAATTATGACCACTGAATACATTTACAATAAAGCAGCCGATTAACATTTACAAGGCAAATTTTTCTTTTTCTTTTTTTTCTTAATTGTTTATAAACGGGCGTATTTACAGAGTTTTTCAACATTGAAAGAGAGGTAAGGTATGGGACTCCTTGAACCCTATTTTATTTAACGTTTTTGTAAATGATCTTCTTTTGTTATTCGCTGCAGAAAACAATAGTCCACTTAACCTAAGAATCATCCAAGATAGGAAGTTTAATGTTCGCTGATGATTTATTGCTATTATCGGAAACCAAATAAGGACCTCAGCTAAGTTTAGATAAATTTACAATAAAGCAGCCGATTAACATTTACAAGGCAAATTTTTCTTTTTTCTTTTTTTCTTAATTGTTTATAAACGGGCGTATTTACAGAGTTCTTCAACATTGAAATAGAGGTAAGGTATGGGACTCCTTGACCCCTACTTTATTTAACGTTTTTGTAAATGATCTTCCTTTGTTATTCGCTGCAGAAAACAATAGTCCACTTAACCTAAGAATCATCCAAGATAGGAAGTTTAATGTTCGCTGATGATTTATTGCTGTTATCGGAAACCAAATAAGGACTTCGGCTAAGTTTAGATAAATTGGCAAAATAATGTGATAAATGGCAGCTAACTGTCAATTGTTCAAAAACCATAACCATAACCATGACTTTGGTTAATTCCAATAGAAGAACTGACTTAAATATAAGAATCAAATTATTGATAATGTCGAGGAATTCAAACTTCCAGGGAATTTGGTTTCCAGAACAGGAAATATGAAGTCATCTGCTGTTGAATTAGTATTGTACTCCATTAATAGTTATACTAGTATAAGTAACTTGTATTATAAACCAACACAACTATCTTGTCATTTTTTTTACTCGATCTCTTATTCGACCTGTACCAACTTACAATAGCGAAATTTGGTGTATGGATTTATACCACGCTTATTATAAATTTTTCATAAAAAAAAAACAGAGTGAAAATTGGGCTGATGCAATAAGTTTTATTGATAAAAGCACCCCAGACAAGATACACACAAAATTTGGCAAATTTACAGTACTGGGCTTGAAAAAAATGCTACAGTAATATTGCTTCACGAGCCAAATTGGGAAGATACCCTATTGACATTTTTATTAAAGCACAGTCGTTAATTTATTTTGATAGAATAATGAAACTCAATAAAGATTCATTATTATATGAATGTTTACAAGTTTCTAAGAAGCTTCCCGAAGGGGGTACCTACTCCTGGTATACATACATACATAAAACATGTTAAAGATCAACTAGAAATGAGAAGTGATACTACAATTGATAACAAATGAATAAAGATAAAGTTTTAAAAACTAAAATATAGAACTGCAATGCAAGATTGGTATAAGAAAGTCCATGACGAAAAAATGCCCAACATAGATGAAAATAGTAAAATTTATTTATTTAAAAATGTAAAAAATAATCATTCTTTAAACTAAGTTGGAACCTGAAAAATACTTCTCACATCCAAATTTTGAGTATAAGAAACTTGTATGCAAATTAAAGAATTAATGACCGGCCGCTTGAAATTGAAATGGGGAGGTATAAAAAAAAATCCCCAGAGATTTGAGAACTTGTAAGAACTGCATAAGTGAAGTAATTGAGGACGAGAAACATTTTCTATTATATTGTAAAAATAACGATAGTTGCAGAAAGTCTTTTACCGAAAAATATTTTGATGATTCATGTTATTGTTTAAATGATGCTGAAATAAAAAGGATATTAAATCCTAGCAGCAATGAACAGGTGGGATTACTTGGCTCCTTCATAAAACAGTCATTGGAACTGAAGACAGGGGGCTCTTGGTATCACTTGTTGCATATGATATATGACACAGTTTAAAAAGTTATTATGACTTGGTGTTTGTTTATTGTTACAATTTTGTGTTGTAACCCAAACGGGTTTATATTTTCTGCAATTTATAAACAAAATAAAAAAGGTCTAATTGACTGTATGATAATAATAATTTTAACTTACAGTATTTCTTTGTTTCTTCAGAAAAAATACCTTTCTGTATAAGAGATTTTGCCTTACTGTATATTGAAAATATCTCTGGACGAAAATCGTCGACAGTACAGCTCAAAAATGCATTTTCTGTTTCATCTTGAATTATGGTACATCCGGCTGCTGAGGAACCAAAGTCGTAATGAAGGACAGAGAGAAGCGTTCGACTTATATAGGACCAAAGTTACTGTGACGCCGACTCTCATTGTTCACGCTTCCAATCAATGTTTTGTGTAGAAACGGCACTATGGTAACAACGTAATTTTGCTAATATCAGAATATGAATGCGCTAGACAAGAGAATCCGTTTTGACAGAAAAATTTGGAAAGTTAATTACAGAAAAATGATAATATTTTTTGTATCTTTAATGATTTTGACAAAATGGTTCGGCGAGTCCTTTTCATTGCAAAATTATTTCAGCATCCCAACTACAAGTTATCAGTTGGTAACTACCAACAGAAGCATTTAATCCTTATAATTAAATTTTAAATATGAAATCGGAAAATTTCAATTTAAGCAAATGTTTTTTTTATATTCCTGTACTAAGGTTATTGAAATTGTCATGAAAGGCAGGTGTAACTAGATACTACTAATAGTAGTGATAATATGAGAATTAAGAAATGCTTTTGTAAGCCATTGGAGTAAAATCTTAGGGTTAAACTCAATGCAAAAATATTTTTAATGCGAAACATACATAACTGCAGTAAAACTTTTGATAACAGACGAAGCTTTGCATGATGTTGACGAATTCGTCACAACAATCTCTCTCTCTCTCTCTCTCTCTCTCTATATATATATACTCTCTCAAAAAAGAAACGCAACATACAGAAAATAGGAAATTTACTTCATATATTATTTTCATAATTTATGATATAAATAATTTACACAGGAATGCAAAAATTGGCACACTTCTTGTTCATGAGTTCTTTTACCTTGGAATATCACAGTTTGTCACATATTGTCAATAAATCACTCATAAATTGTCAATATCTGGTATGTCCACCATTTGCTTGTAACACAGCCCCGACTCTTCTTGGCATAGATTGAATTAAACGCTGAGTTCGAACACGCGGTATCCTTTGCCACTCAAACTGAAGTGCCTGCTGTAATTGTTGCAGATTTTGCGGTGGTGGTTGTCGTTGGCGCACGCGCCGATCCACTTCATCCCACAAATGTTCAATTGGATTAAGATCGGGTGATCGTGACGGCCAACGGATCACATTGACATTCTGTTGTTCTAAAAAGTCTACTGTTACACGTGCTGTATGTGGTCGGGCATTGTCGTGCTGAAAAATTTCTCTCCGAATGTCAATTACGGGCAATAAATGAGGTCGTAAAATTTCGTCTCTATACCTAACAGCGTTCAGATTGCCTTGGATATGTATCAGCTGTGTGTTTCTGGCATAAGAAATAGCGGCCCACATCATAACACTGCCTCCGCCAAAATTGTCTCTCTCCACAACACAGTTTTGCGCAAAACGTTCGTTTCGGCGCCTATACACACGTATGCGACCATCTCGCTTTTCCAGTTGAAAACGTGACTCATCGCTGAACCATACTCTTCTCCAGTTCTGTAAATTCCATGCACGAACTGTAGTACACCATCTAACCCTCGCTCGGCGGTGTTGGCGTCTCAGTGTTGCTCCAAAGTAAGGTCTTCTTGCCCTCAATCCATGAGAACGTAACCGATTGCGTACTGTCTGTGCTGATATACGGCGCAACCCAGGGACGTTTACAGCTGTTTCTGTTGCAGCAATAGTCCTATTCCGCAGATGGAAAAGTCTGATGTAACGATCTTGCGCCCTGGTTGTAACACGCGGGCGCCCTGAACGTGGCCGATCTGTCGTAGTACCAAGCTGCAGGTAGCGTCCCCAAAGGCGTGAAATTGTGCTACGATGAACATTGTACGTTACAGCAACAGCATTCTGTGATTCTCCGGCCTCTAGTCGTCCGATAGCGATATTCCGGGTAGCAGCGTCTAACCTTGGCATAGCGTCACCTCATCAGAATTTTATTTTACGAATGCATTCATGAAAAGAAATACCGGGTTTTTATACCGACTGACTGAGCTAAAAAATAACCCATGATTTGCACGTGAAAGTCGACCCAGTTTTTGGCAATGCGTAAATCGTAGGGTGTCCCAGATTGCGACCAAAGTCGTTTACGGGTGGATGAATTTAAATGATTGTACCAGGAAACTTTTTATGAAGGTGTAATTATGATCATGTGTACATATATTTTGATATTTATTGGTTATTTGTCCGGAAAAATAATATTTCAAAAAGATAATCTGATGTTGCGTTTCTTTTTTGAGAGAGTATATATATATATATATATATATATATATATGTATGTGTGTGTGTGTGTGTGTGTGTGTGTGTGTGTGTGTGTGTGTGTGTGTGTGTGTGTGTGTGTGTGTGTGTGTACACACATTAAAACTTGGAGCTATTTTAAATATTACAATTGAGCACTGTAGATGTGAAGATAATATTGAAGATGACCTGTGCAAAATTTAACAGTCTAAAAAAGACTTTTTATCTAAGGTACTGTTAATCTTAAGAATGAGAGTCATTTATTTGTTACTAAGTAACGAGGGTCATCGTGCTTAAAGGAATCGAAGGGGGGGGGGTATGTGATTACTTGCTTTCGAAAGGCCTTTGTGCCGATGGTTTTCTTTTTTGTAATAACGTTATATATCTACCCTTCTACCATGTACAAGAGTTATCTAAAATTGTTCTGGTGATTGAGTTTTATTAGGATATAAGCACACGTTCAATTGTAGTCTAACTTTCGCAATAAAAATCGCAACTGAAACTGACAATTTTACGATGAAACTCCGTACAAGTGCAATATGTATAAAACACCATATAATTTTTAAGATAAAATAAAAAAAACAGCATTAAGCCAATAAAAACTGTTTTAGTTAAATATATAAAACTATAATTAAATTCCACAAAATAAAAATTTAATGGATCAACTTTTAGTAAATAATTTTCTCCGCTTATTGTGACAATTTTAATACATGCCATTTCGTCTAGCCTTATTGCATATCTGCATAAGGTGTTTGACAATAGAAATAAAAAGCATAAATTGTAAAATGAAAGAGGAATTTAGGTCAGAAGCTTAAATTGATAGTTTTATTTCTGTACAGTATTGTCAAACACCTATGCAGGTGTGCAATAAGGTTTTAGAATTTTGATTTTCTAAAATTGGGGAGAGACGACAGATTTATTGTTTTACTTGAAATGTTATTTCTAACACACAACTGCACCAGTTTTCATTTGACCTTGCACAGTTTTATCTACACCATCAATCAACCGTTATAACAAGAGGATATTTGATACACTATTATAAAAAAAAAGATATTTTGAAATTTGAAAGATAAGTTAAAAGCCAAGACAAATCTGGGGTCAAAATCACGATTTTGAGGCCAAGCCAATTTTGAGGCCAGGCTAATTTTGAGGCCAAGCCAATTTTTATGCCAATCCAATGTTGAGACCAGGCAGTTGAGTTTAGGCTACATTTTAGAGTATGCCGAGATAAATTCGTTTTTTTTGTTTTTCAATTTATGCATTTTATTTTTATACAGTATTGTCAAACACCATATGCAGATGTGCATTAAGGTTTTAGAATTTTAGGGGTCGAAATTTGAAATTTTCAATTTAAGCTTGTGAATTTAACTTCTGTTTCGTTTTGAAATTTATCCATTTTGCTTATATATAGTATTGTCCTACACTATATTCAGTTGCACAATAAGGATTTAGAATATCGTTTTTAAAACCGGGGGCTCACTTAGGTCAAATTTCAAAAATTTACAGTTTAAGCTTGTGAACTAAGGTTTTTTTCATTTTTCATTAGGTTTATTGATTTAATTCTTTATACAATGACTGCATACTATTTTTGGATGGGAATAAGGTTTTATATTTTTGACTATAGGTAAGTGGTCCAACTTCTTACAGGGAGTGCAGGGATCACTGTCGATTCCGACTGTACAGATTTCTAGTTTTTTAAGTATCTTTTTTATACTAGCTTTCCATGACAGTTTTTGGTAGATGTATTACTTCTAGAGATCGGTACCAAGATGGTAGGTAAAATATTCTGTTGAAGAAACTATCTGCACTTTGAAGATTTGTGATAATATGAGCACTTTTAGATATTGACAAAAAAATTGTAACTGATATGTAAGTTTTTTAGCTCACCTGGCCTAAGGCCATGTCAGCTTTTGCAATCATTTTGCGTCCGCCCGTAATCCGTCCGTCCTTCTCTTCTCCTCTGAAACCCTTCAGCCAATTGGGACCAAACTTTGGTGGAATGGTCCTTGCGTGGCCCCTTCCTTAATTGTGTCCGGCATTCCAGAATTCCAACGGACAACCGACAAAACGCATCTATATAATATCTGTAAGGAATTGTTCCACAGTGTCCAGTGCTTCCAGTGTATAATATTAAAAATGTTCAACTAAGTGCAGCTGTGGCAGCTAGCTTGGATTCCGATCGACACGAAAACATAACTGCTGTAGCAGACATTTATCCAAGGATCTTCATGCAACAAAAACATTTCAATTGAATTAGTATTTTCTGACAAGAAGGCCTTTGTACAAATTTCTCCATAGGGTCCAATGTTAAACTAAGTCCGGCTGTGTGGCGACCATCTTGAATTTCCGATCGGAACAAAAAACATAATTTTGTAGAGGTTCATCCAATGCTTGTTCATACATAAAAAATTTCAATTGGCTAAGTAGTTTCCGACAAGAGGACTTTTGTATAAAACATATCTTTCGTAGTTCACACATCAAAAACATTTTCAGTTGGCTTACTAGTTTCTGACAAGATGATAAACTGTGGCGACAATCTTGAATTTCCAATCGGCACAAAAACATACATTTTGTAGAGGTTTATTAAATGCTTGTTCATACTTAACAATATTTCAATTCTCTTGGTAGTTTCTGACAAGAAGACCTTTGTACAAATTTCCCCATAGGGTCCAATGTTAAACTAGGTCCGCCGGCTGTGGCCGCCATCTTGAATTTCCGATCGGCACATAAAACAAATATTTTGTAGTTGTCTATCAAATGATCATTCAAACATTTCAATTGGCTCGATAGTTTCTGACAAGAAGACCCTTGTACAAAATTCCCCATAAGGTCCAATGTTAAACTAGGTCCGGCTGTGGCCGCCATCTTGAATTTCCGATCGGAACAAAAAACATAATTTTGTAGAGGTTCATCCAATGCTTGTTCATACATAAAACATTTCAATTGGCTAAGTAGTTTCCGACAAGAGGACTTTGGTATAAATTTCCCCAAATATGTTAAACTAAATCCGGCTGTGGCGGCCATATTGAATTTCCGATCGGCACACAAAACATAGCTTGTTTAGTGGTCTATGAAATGATTATTCACACATCAAATACATTTCTATTTGCTAAGTAGTTTCTGACAAGAAGACCTTTGTACAAAATTCCCCATAGGGTTCAATGTTAAACTAGGTCCGGCTGTGGCGACAATCCTGAATTTTCAGTCGGAACGAAAAGCATATATTTTGTGGAGGTTCACCCAAGGATCATTCATGCAGCAAATCAATTCAATTGGCTTTGCAGTTTCTGACAAGAAGAGCTTTAAAGATAAGTCCAATCAGAACGAATTATCTGTTCCTGGTAGCTATGCTGAAGATCCAATATGCACAAAAAAACATAAGTTTTGTACAGAACCATTTAATTAACATTCCTGCTAAGTTTGGTTCTATTTAGACTGGTGGTTTCAGAGAAGAAGATGAAAACATGAAATGTGGACGGACGACGGACGGACGGATTTTACCATAAGAAAGACCTGAAAAATTAAATATATGTATATAGCTGGTGTGTAACCATTTTAAAAGAAACCTTTTCCAGATTTTGACATGTCTTGTGCATAAAATGCTTCGATGCTTTAATTTGTTAATATACTTTCAGCATTTTATAACTTGTTACAAAGCAAGTATATTAAAATTGACTTGGACTAATTTCTTGCTATATATGGAATATTTGTCAGAACTAGTTTTACAAAAGGGGTTTATTTCATAGTAATGGAACTTATTTCAGCAGGTAAGGAACATATTTAATAGCACTGGAATTTGTTTCACAAGTTATATACAGGATAATTTTAAATAGCTTTTTGCTTGAAATAGCTATAGGTTCCACCAGAACTTATTTCCCATGAAATGAATTATTTCACAGCAAGGATCATATAATACTTCATATACAGTTCCCGTTCACAGGTACAAATTTTGCTTCACACTTGCAAGTTTTCCTTGTTATAGTCAGTTTAGCATCAATGTTTAGTTCATTTATTTTAGTTCTGATCTAATTATTTTAATTAAGGACCAAACGCGGACGTCGTTGAGAACACCAAGGTTTCGAAAGGTTTGCATTGTAATCTACCGGAAGTAAATAACCGAAAAGGGGGATAATTTTAATAGTAAACAACAACACGTTGACTTCGATTCGCTTGACCAGTGTTGACAGGAATGAGTGGTTCACAACTGTAACAGAACATTTTTTCTCTCTATAATGGCAGCACCGTTAATTACACAGGTTTATTAAATCATTCAGTAAAAAAAAACCGAATTGCTATCGTACCGGCAATTATAGTTACATAACCAACTGATAACTACTGATAACTCGAGATCTTACAGTTTCGTGTATTGTCTGTTAATTCAGTTCCAAAGAATAGAAATTTGACTTCATAGATGCGTTTTACCTCAATGTTGAAACAACATATATTTATTTAGTTAGGATTCAAAATACATCTTGGCATTCTAACATATTTTATTGCATAGTTTACAGTGAAAGTTTACAATATGGAACATTCATTTTTTTACTGTAAAAAAAATTTACTCAGAGGTGAATTTAATATTATTGATATGAATTCATCAATATATAGTTCAGTTTTCTTACTTTCAACCCTCCTTAGATTTTGGTATATCAGGTTGAGCATACTTAAGGGAGTAGGCCTGGGTTAGGGGAGATAACTCCTATTGATGTTTTTTCTTTGACGTCAAACAATAGGAATGACGTGGCATTACTATGACGTACAAAATTTCCTCGCATTAGACGAAGTGAAGAGGTTCGGTAAGGGGCATCTCTGTAACGAATCTAAAACTTTCTCGAAATATTTGCAAAATCGATAATTACGTAGGATTTGATATATTGATGAATTATTGTTTAACATCCAGTGGCAATTATGAAATGCATATCACGAAGAATGTAGTATTTGAACAACTGTACGTTCGGTGTCCAGGGATTACGCTAATCTATTTACTTACCAGTTATAAACAGACAAAGTTCCAAGACACGTTTTATTCCAAATAAAAATCAGATATACCCGAGCATTACCATAATAATTGCGTTATTAAATAGCATGGATTATTTACCCCCACCCTTATGGAATGGTCTATCTTTTTTATTTATTTTTGTAAATAATCAAAATTTTATGAAATCGATTTTTTTTTCTTTTGATCATTTGGTCAAAATGTTCTAGTTGATATATTGAACATTGAAATATGTTGGCTTATCAAAGTGAATGAGGAAAACTGGACTAAATTAAATCATATTAAATTGAAGATATATAATTGTCAGGTATATTTATATTTTACACCACACCGGCAATACTTACCCTTGCAAATCTTTTTTTTTTAAATAATAATAATAGAAAAACGAATTGTAATACAAATGAAAAATAATACATAATAATAGATTATTTATTGGTAAAAAGTTTTGCTGGTAAATTCGTCTATGTGAGACAGGGTTCCATTTTAATGTGCAGCTTTTGCGAACGAGCTCGTAGAAAGCCCGTGCGGATTTTATCTCTTTCAAAGCCAGTCAAGATGGGAACAATAAACAGAAAATTCAAAACTTTTAGAAAAATTTATAGAACTATACCTCTTGATCACTTCCGCGGCTTTCGGATGTATTGACTACCCCAGGATAATAAATGTTTCGCAGAAATTGTCTTTGGTTCATGATTTTTCGATGTAACACGATTTCAGGGTTTTTTTCTTTTTTTGCTCTCATTCTTCTCTTTTCCTCTCACAGCTTTACCTTTCCTATTTTGTATTTATAAAAACTTTTAGTCACTGGCGATTTAACCATCATATTTTGTAATTTGTTAGATTTAGGAGAATATCAAGTCTTTCATGACAGGCTATATTTTTAATGTTTTTAGATCGTGTATTTTATAAACAAAACCCAGTTTTGAAAAATAAAAGTAAACTTACAAAACTATCGCCGTGGTTTAGTGGTCAGCGCATCGGACTATGAAGCCAAAGGTCCCTAGTTTGATTCCCGTTCGATATAAAAATTTCAAGGATCAAATTTGCGACCGGACTTATCGACACCATTTGCGAGGATGGTTTCGGTATACGATGCTAATCCGTCGGATGGGGACGAAAATTGCTGTCCCATGTTAAGGAAGGGAAACACCATTAGCACGTTAAAGACTCCTGTGTAGATGTCGAAAAAGAGTATGCTAAAATGCCGCTACAGGGGCCTCTCTCGCACCCGCCAAGTGGAGAGGGATTGGTATAAATTGGTATCACTTGTTTCCCAATCCACTATAAATAAATAAGTTTAAAAGTATCACAGGACTTAAGAGAGAATGCTTGGTTTTCAGACATAATAATTATATTTTCTTTAAATTTATTTCGTTTATAATTTAAGTCATCATCGTCTTCTTTTCAATCTTCTTCGCGTTCTTTGAACATATATAATAGGTTTATACTTGATAACATTAGGAACGATAACTCTTATCGTAACGTCGTATTGTAACGTAATGACGTCCTACCTTAAAAATTGATCGAGTATCTTGTGAAAACTCGTGGTTAGAATTTCATAATTTTTTGTCACATGACACACATATATATGATATTTTTTGTAACAGTTTTTTGTAAGAATTAAACGACAGGATTTTTTTACAGCAGTGTTTGAATATTGAATGAGGCAACTGAAAATGAACGAAATTCCTAACATGTCTGGTACTTTTTACCTTTTGATTTTCATATAAAGAGTGAATTTTACCATCATATTTCATTTTTGATTAAGACTGTATCCCTGTTTCTCAGTTCAACAATTATAACTATTTTTCATTAAACATATGTGCTATGAGAGGTAGTAATATTCATTAACTTGTGTCATCTCCTAGAATGAAGGGTACCCCTTAAATGCCCATTTTCAATGAACCCTGTGAAGGAAACGTGTGGTTGAATTTCAACAAAATTTTCTCAGGTGGTGTATTAAGACATATATAATGCATGACGAAAATATGAAAAAAATTAAACGAGTGGAAAATTTTGGCCTAACCCAGGCCTACCCCCTTAAGAAGATAATGTTTATTAACCAATGAACATGCCCTCTAAGCTGCTAAGGGGCAATAAGTAGCAGAGTACCGAGTAACAAATACATTGAAGAGTTAAGAAATTACTTGATTATAGTAAATTGTAGACAACTGCAGTTACATGACAGAAAACATTAACTATAAATATAAAAACTATGAATATTTAAAATAAAGATCCATGTCTTGAGCATATATTACATTGAATGTTAAAGGGTTTAGGAATATAAGAATAGGCAAGACAAAAAATTAAAAGAAAACCAGATTCCTGTTAGTGGAAAAAAATCCAACTCAGTTAATCTGTTAAGCCAATTTATGGCCTTCACCCATATTAAGCCATTGATACTTGCATTGTAGCCCAATATATAGTGAACATAGTTCATATTAAAATTAATCAGTGTTTCAACTTATGTAAAATAGAGGGGCACAGCATCCTGCCTCTATTCCAATGCACTCCTCTGCCCTTTCAGTGCTGTCCCCTGTAATAAGTATGATATAAAATACAACATATCACTTTTTAGCTCACCTGACCCAAAGGCTCAAGTGAGCTATTCTCATGACTTGACATCCGTCGGCTGTTAACTTTTTACTAAAATCTTCTCCTCTGAAACTAATGGGCCAAATGGAACCAAACTTGGCTACAAGCATCATTAGGGTGTGTAATTTTAAAAAATTTAACCTATGGCCCTGCCTACCAACCAACATGGCTGACATGGCTAAAAATAGAACATATGGGTAAACTGCAGTTTTTGTCAAAAACTAAAGCATTTAGAGCAAAACTGACGGGGTAAAAAATGTTCATCAGGTCAAGATCTACCTGCCATGAAATTTTTAGATTAATCGGTCAACCCTTTGTTGGGTTATTGCCCCTGAATTGTTAATTTTAAGGAAATTTTGCAGTTTTATGTTATTATCTTGAATATTATTATAGATAAAGACAAACTGTAAACAGCAAAAATGTTCAAACAAATAAGATCTACAAACAAGAGGCCAATGGCCACGTGGCTCTCCAGTATTTTCATTTCAATCTTACCATTTCCACATGCTTTTGAAGAAAGCACTTAATTTTTGTTATGAAGGTACTATATCTAGTTTTTACATGATATTCTACAATACATTATCAGTCACGTCGGTGCAACTATCACTATTGTGCTAAAAATAGTGTTACATTCTTTTTCACGTCATCACATAGGTTAAAATAAAATGAAACAGTATTATACCAGAGACATATACTATATGTCTCTGATTATACCTAGTTCAAACATAATAAAATTATTTTATAATTTATTACTTGAAGTTTATGTATTTGTCATTCGTGAAGATCTATATGATCAGGCTAAACACAATACACTAACCTCATTCCCCGGACCTCATTGACGTATGTTTTAATACACAGAACGATGATAAATGAATGCTGTGGCAATATTCCCCATAAGGTGCTGATCAAGTAAAGCTTGGCTATAACATCTTTTAAGATGACAAAATAAAAATCTATTAAACAACGCTTCTGTGGTGCATTGTTTTTGAATATAAGAAATCATTCTTTTATTTAAAAATGCCAAACGAATGACCTCAGCTTTTTTCAAAAGCTAATCTTGTACTGACTGTTGTGTATGTATAATTTACAAGATAGGTAATCCATTTGTTTCTCTTATCAACATTCAGCCGGTGCAACTTTAATTATATGTCAAGGACTTTAACAAAATCACGAAAATTTTGCTACCCACAGCATAAGGCTATCAGACCTATGGTCCGGAGAGCCAATAAGTCAGCATGACCAAAATCATTAATTGACCCCTTATAGGAGTTTCTGCCCTTTAAAGACGGCATCTGGTGTAAACTTTCCTTTAAAGATCTCCTCTGAAACCACTTGGCCAATTGGGTGCAAACTTTGGTGTCCCCCTTCCAAAACGATGTCCGGCATTCCCAACCTCCAACGGATATGGCTGTTATGACATGAAAAATAGAAAAAACGGGACCTGAATTTTATTAATATTCTTCTATGAACCCACATGGCCAATTGGAACCAGACTTGGCAGCAATGGTCCTGAGGAGGTACTTTTTCAGATATTTCAGATATTGTCCGATGACCCAGACTGTCAACCAATATGACTGCCACAGCCGAATTTAGTTTAACATAGGACACTATGGTAAAATTCATTAGTCTTTTTGTCTGAAACTACTTAGCCAATTTGAACTAAATTTGGCAGCAATGGTCCTTACATGTTCCTCTTTCAGAATTGTGTCCAATAACCTGGACTTTCAACCAAGATAGCTGCCACAGCTGAACTAGTTTAAATAGGACCCTATGGGAAAATTCATATAAAAATCTTCTTGTCTGAAACCACTATGCCAATTGGTACTTAACTTTGCAGGAATGGTCTGATGACCTGGACTGTCAACCAAGATGGCTGAAACAGCTGAACTTAGTTTAACATAGGACCCAACTTGAAAATTCATTTTAAAATCTTCTTGTCTGAAACCAACGGGGCAATTGGAACTAGACTTGGCAGCAATGGTTCTTAAATGGTCCTCTTTCAGAATTGTGTCCAATGACCTGGACTGTCAACAAAAGCATCGTCCCTGTACAAATGCCATCTTTGAAGAACTTTCTGTTATATTAAATGGTCCATTTATACTTTATTTTAAGTCAATGGTTAATAAAGGCTCTTATGAGCCTCTAGTTAATACACATAAAAAATAATGAATTAATTGAAAATTAATTAAAAGTGCAGAGAAACTAGTAAAACTCTTAAAAGGGCATTAGTTAAGTGAATCATTGATATTTCTTACGGTTGACTTGATTTTGTTTTACCATTGCACCACAGGCTCAGGGCCATATAACTTATATTATCTAAAACCAACATACAATTCATATGAATTCTATGGACATAGAGTTCTCTCATTCACTCACGTTGGATACTTAATGGTACAATTATGTTCAGTACTTTCACTATCTGCCTTCCATAAGATATTTGCAGATTTACTTTAGTTATAAAACTAAAAGTGGTAACAGATTAACAAGGATGTCCGGTGAATGTCTCAAGATTATTCAAAGAGTCCATAATTGATTTTCACAGTCTTCCAGTCATAGTATTTTTCCTCATACTAATAAGGGAAAACATTTATCATTTTCAGTTTTTCCCACCACTTAAGAATGATCTCATTTTGCGAGCTGCGAAAGGAGAAAAAACTGAGCGTGTTCCAGTATGGTTAATGAGACAAGCTGGAAGATATCTGCCTGGTAAATATTCGTTGTAAATATATGATTCAGATGATAATCAACTGACAACATTCACTTTCTTTCCCAGTTAAATCTGGATGATATTCTGCAATAAAAAATGCAGTAGAAAATGGTATCCAGCCTCCTCCCCAAAAACACAATTTAAATTGTTATGAGACATATTTAAAATGGGTGCATGTAATGTTCAAAATAATGTCATGAAGAATAGCATCAACAAAAGCATTGTTCACATGCCTTTTAGATCAGATGGACAGGCTTTGAACGGCTTTGCATCAGTGGTCCTTTTTTCATAATTACATGTATATATAATGCCAAGATGGCTGTCATAGTCAAATTTATTTAAAATAGGACCTTATGGGAAAATTAATGTTAAGATCTTCTTGTCTGAAATCCCTGATCAAATTTGAGCAGCAGTCCTTAGGTAGTCCTATTTCAGAAATGAATGCAATTTCAAGACCATTAACAAAGATGGTTGATACAGCTGACCCTATTTTAATAAAGGACTTTATGGGGAATGTGTATTTGAGCTTGGTCTGGGAGCTTGCTCAGGATAGGTTCTTTCATTAAATAATGACTGGAGTAAAATATTCTATTTAATCCTGCAATATGATTAGCTAGATTGAACAAGGAATATGAGACCATATGCCGGTTATGGAAAGTTGCAACAGTTGCATAGTGTTTCAAAATTGTAGATTTTTTTATTTGTGAATAACATATGAATTTTTGGAGATTTCTTTTCCTATCTAAACTTAATTTACCAGTAGTCATGCAGTTGTTTTGGAAGGGAGATAACTAGGAATTCATCATCAACAATAAAATCATCCTCTGTGAAGAATCCAAATAACATACAGTGTCTTTCTCTTTTTAGAATACAATGAATTTAAGAAAGAAAATTCCTGTGGGTTCTTTGAGATGGTCAGAACACCAAGTATGGCATGTGAAATTACTCTTCAGGTACAGCTTACCATGCATATATTTAAAGATATTGAAGATTAAAATCTTTTATTATATCAAAACATCAAATCTGGCACATAAAATAAATCCTTTCACCAAAAATTGTGTTTACAGTGTTAAAAATGTTTTCTTGAGGACTTAAATGGAAATAAAATTTTATTAGTCAGATGCAAATTACATGTATAATTAAAGATGTGACAAAAATAAGTAATCAGTGATAAGTTAAAATTTGTTGTATCAAACCTAATTCTTAAAACTTTAATAAATGAGTAAAAATATTTGTTTCTCTGCATGATTGACAGATTGTATGTTTCCTTACTGCTGTTTTTTGTCTATATCAATACCTTTTACTTTTTAATTAGTGACAAGTTGTAAATTTAAAATGACAGAAGTCTACAAAGTTAGTAAAAACCACATTAGCTTGTCATAGATACATGCACAACAACAATCAAAATATATACGTATATAGTTTAGTTTTAACATATTTCATTTGCCAAAATGAGAAAAGAAATTTGATACATAATCCTTTCCCACAAAATAATATATTACATAATATGTTAAATGTATCTGACATGCATAAAATACAGGTATGATCAACAAATGGATTTAGAATTGCAGGTGACCTTATCTTATTTGATTCAACTATTGCAAAATTTAATACAAATTCTGTCTAAGTTGGACAAACTTGGAATAATTTTAAATACTGATAAAATTTCACAGAGGTTTATTTCTCAGCTTGGATCAATATACATGTAGTCAATCAACTAAAATTTACAGGCTAAGATCAAGTCATCACAACAATGAAATAAACTTATATTTATAAGAGAAATAATCATCTGAAAATAGGTTCAAATACATTGTATCCCTGTGGTTTAACATCTTGTGTTTCCAACTTTTTTTGTGAGCATTATTTATACCTCCAGTAACATTTTTTTTTAAATTACAGCCACTAAGGAGATTTGATTTAGATGCTGCCATAATATTTTCTGATATCTTAGTCATTCCACAAGCACTTGGTATAGGCATAGAAATAGAAGATGGAAAGGTGTGTAATAGATCAAAGGATCATTATATATTATAACTATTATTGACTGTAGGATATGGGAATTCAACCATGTCATATTTTCTGTCAGACACAAGGCTTGCCGATTGTCTTACAATGAAAATGTGATCAGGAGGGTGGAATTTCCTCATCCAACATTTTTCTGGATGAATGATTACGGTAATTTTCTCTCATTACAGACGGAATGAATAAAGAGTAAATGTTATCTGAAAGTTTTTATAAATAGATCAGATGGCTTTCACATTAAGGTTGTGTATCCAAAATATGTCTCTGCAGCATATGAAAATTTTTACTTGTGTAATTTTGTTTTTATTCTGTGTTCTTGTCTAAATATTTCGTGATGTAAAATCAATGATTTAATTTGGATAGTAACAGACAATTTGATTGACTGTTTTATTTCTTTAAATAAAACAGTTCAGCAAGTTGGATTATATTGTATAATCTACGTTGGGTACTGTGACATCACCAACTTATTACTTCGCCATCTGCAATTTAAATATTCCTGGGTGAAATGAGTTGTGCAAATGATTCTTCCAGCAATTTTTGATTTTTGAAAATTTGAAAATTGAATTATATGGATTGTTATAAATTTTATTCTGTGTTCTTACTTGAATATTTCATAATGTAAAATTAATATATTTTTAATTTGACAGGGAATCATTTTTGATTTTCTACTTAACACTCCAGAGGACTTAAACAAACTGAATACAGTAGTAGATGTTACACAAGAATTACATTATGTAATGGATGCTATAACCCTTACAAGACAAAAACTGGAAGGAAAAGTTCCTCTTATTGGATTTGCTGGTGCTCCGGTATATATGATTATTTTTACTTATAGTTGTTTTACTCAATAATGCAGGGACTAATCTAGACAGCAAAATGGGGATTTAAGTCCCCAACATATTTATTTATTGCCCGAATGTCGCCAGCTTAGCATTTTCAGAGTGAAGAGAAGTGGCCAGGGCCAGCGACTCTTACTCATATGTTTACCGCAAGTTGAAAACAAACAAAATGGTGCCAATGTTTTGTCAGTCAGTCAATTTGTTGCTTCATTTTCAATAAATGCTTGATTCAGATGAAACCATGTGATAAACATTTTAATACAAAATTAACATTGATAAGAATTTTAATAGGAAATTATTAAACAGAATATTTGAACAGGAGGAATGAACATGATGACCTCGTTTGTGAGTGATCAAACTTGTATTCAATCCTGATATGTGTTCTTGATTGATTTTTAACATCAAAATAATTAAATCTGAGATAATGACTAAATTACCAATGTCTTTGGTCAAATGATTATGGGCTTCAACTCAACACATAAAATGAATGAATAAATAAAACACTCTCTTACGGTCAAGATTTAGTAAATAAAAAATCTATAGAATTTTTTTAAACTGTGAAAAGAAGTGAACTTTTGAAAGCCAGCTATGTAAAAAAATGTATAGGTCACTGAGTTCGTTTCATGGGAATACAACTTTGAAATGAGGAGGTTGAACTATGCTTTCTACATAGAATTAATAGGGAAAGTCAATAAAAAATCTGTATGTTATGTATATAAATAGTTGTATAATATTCTACAGTCCATAGATTTTTTTCAAAAAATTATATTTTATTCTCCTTTTTCTGACAAATTCAATGATGTAAAAAAATCATATGGTCACCGACTTCATTTTCTCTACACATGTGTTTGAAGCTTTAAAACATCTGCAAACATATGACAAAAATCGCGACATTGCGATAACATCATCTGGGAGAACTGGATATCTTGTTTTGATGCAAAGTAACCAGGCACAAGTAACTTGAAATTTACATGTGTAATTCGTTAGTTGTTCCATGAGCTGGCTTCTACCTTATTACATTCAAATTATTTGATCATTTTGTGTTGCCAGTCATTTCCTTTTTTCTCAAAATTACAAAAAATGACTCAGGTTTTTCAGAAGCAATGAAAACATCCGGAACTGCGATGCCCTGCATCTAATTTTTGATTAAATCAAAACACTCCTTATCCTCATGAAAATGTATTTATTAAATATGTAATAAGCCCTTCCTACTTTATTTGGGCTTGGATCCGGTAGATAGGTTTTTGAGGATTTATCTCATGAATGTGGTCTAATATAGCATTTATATATGAACACATGAACTGACTGTTGTGAATTTAGCGGTGCGTACTTTTACTGTACATGCATCGCCAATATTTTGCTGTTTTCTTTATGAACGACTACCTAAATTCAACCATGTAATTGGTTTTCCTTCATCCATCTTGTCAACTTACATGTACATGTAAGTTCTTATTTATGATTTGAAAATCTAGATATAGTGAATATTACCTACCCATTATATATTTTAATAGTACCTGCAGGTATAACAGTACAGGTTAACTGTGAATGTAAATTTGCGCTTTTGATAGTTATTTTTTTAACTGTGCTTTTCATACATTTTGAAAACAGTGATAATCACAACTGAACGAAGCTTGAAAAATATGTAAAGATGACTGAATGATGCTGGTGCGCTGGGAAATGTTTTATCACTATACCTGTGGAACATCATTGGTTACTGATATATGGACCTTATCAAAATTTAACCAAACGGATCAGGGGTAAAGGGACTCATTGTGGACAAGGGTGTATATTTGCCCCTTCAAATTGGTTAGGACAATAACACTTTCTTCTCGACGAGCATTTTGCATACATGTATTTGTAATTGACTGTGTAATAACAGGGAAAACCAGAAAAAAATGCGAATATGTGATTTTTTCTTGTACCCATTCCCATGCATAAGAATGTATATTCTCAAATAATACTAGTATTCTGTAATGTAATTTTTCATTGGATGAAACCATGACTATCGATATCATCTGTGTTGGCGTAGGAATTCTCGAACCGGGAAAATAGGATCTTTTTAGTTGGCAAACATATGTATCGTCTTTACAGAAATTTTATTAAAATGTAACTGTATTGTATTGTGTATGTAGACACTGCTATTTTTTTGTTAGCCAACTTGTGGGAATTTGAGAGATAGAAAAACAAACTTTGATGAGCTTAAATAATACATCATGTTTTCATAATTATTTTATATATTAACTTGGACTTGGATAATGAATGTGATTCATTTTATTTCTTTCCTGAAAAGTCCTTTAGTCATATTATCGTACTTCTTTCTATATATTGCAAATATATCCATAACCATGCACCTTTTAGTATTTAATGCATTTATTAACAAATTTTAACATCAAACTGCTATTTGCGTTTTTTCCTTGTTGGCTGTTTTTTTTTAATGATCTGTCTAAAAACCTTACTGTACGGTATTGTGTAAGATAAGATTAAGTCTATTTAGTCAAGAATCTCCTCTTTTCTTGGTTTTTTTTAACCATTTTCCTTCCTTGACCAAATAAAAGCTCCACCGAACCTCATTTTTTTCTAGATGGAACACGCACAACATACGGGAGATAACTCTTTTATAATGTTCTATTCGTGGGAATAGTACTATGACGTTGCGCAGTTCTCTGACGGCCGCTACACGGCGCTCATTTACTGAATCTTGACCTTAAACACAGTTTAAAAAGAATGAAAAAAAAAGCAGATGAGATTGAGTCTCACAAATGTGAAGAACCTAGAAATTGCAGTGAAAACCTGTGTTAAGATGATGACAAATATGAAATCATAATCTGTCTTTCTGCCTTTTTAGCTCACCTGGCCATCACTTGGCGTCCGTCGTCTGTTAACTTTTCACATTTTAATCTTCTCCTCTGAAACCACTGGGCCAAATGGAATTAAATTTGGCTGGAAGCATATATGGGAGGTCCTTTATAAAGTTTCCTAATTTCGTCCTGATCGGACTACAAATATGTCCGCAGTTCGTTTCTGATTGGCTGATATAAAGAAATCTTCTCCTCTGAAATCACTTGGCCAAATGGAACGAAACTAGACAGGAAGAATCTATGAGAGTTTCTTTACAAACTTTCCTCATTTCATTCTGATTGGACTACAAATATGGCCATCATGGGCAGTTCTTGTGTCTGATTGGCTGATATAAAACATCTTCTCCTCTGAAATCACTTGGCCAAATGGAACAAAACTTAAAAAGAGGCATCTATGGGAAGTTTGTTTACAAAGTTTCCTCATTTCATCCCGATCGGACTACAAATATGGCCGTCATTGGCAGTTATTGTAACTGATTGGCTGATGTAAAGATATCTTTTTCTCTGAAACAGCTTGGCCGAATGAACAAACTTGAAAGGAGGCATCTATTGGAGGTTAGTTTACAAAGTTTTCTCATTTCATCCCGATCGGACTACAAATATGGCCATCATGGGCAGTTCTTGTTTCTGTTTGGCTGATGTAAAGAAATCTTTTTCTCTGAAACCACTTGGCCGAATGAACGAAACTTGACAAGAAGCATCAGTGGGAGGTTTTTCACAAAATTTCATCATTTTGTCCAGATCAGGTGACAAACATGGCCGCCATGGGAGATTCTTGGTTCTGATTGGTTGATTAAAAGAAAAAACAATTCTTTGAAACTGCTGGGTCAAATAGATGGGTCATGATGCAGATTTGCTTGAAACCAAACATGGCCTGAATGTTCCTCATAGGGTGCTGACCAAGTGTAGTTACTTTAAGTCTTTGGTGCCAATCCTGCATTCAAGATGGCCACCAGCAGAGGACTTAGGTAAACATAAGACCCTATGGGAAATCATGAAAAAATCTTCTGGAGAACCACTGAATTTCAGAATATGCTGACCTGTAAGTAGAAGGACCTTGATGCAATGCTTACCACACTTCATAATGATAGGGAAAAGTAACTTTGGAACATCAATAAAAACAGTTTTCATGCCAGGTGAGCGATACAGGCTCAGCCCTCTGAGCCTCTAGTATTCTCAAGCTATTTATTTTGTGTTAAATGGAGATATAATCACTCCTTCTAAATGAGTCTTCATTTCTATTCATTTTGTCTCGGAGGGAGAAGTCTTTTCTCCAAAAACCTGAAATCTACATTATACCCTGATAAATCATAAAGTTTTGTACAAAAAGATTTATAGAAGCAACTTCAATCATCAAACTTTACATGATCACTAAGTACCTTTTATTTTTGTCACATAGTCATAACAGAACAGTCCATATAAAATTTATTTCAGTTTATCCAAAGTATAAATGTTTAAAAATGATGTTACACTGATTTTTCATAGTACAATCTATTGTAGCTAAAAAAAGGTTTTACACATACATTTGGATTATCTATTTCTGCTATCTGGTTTTTGGAAAAGGGTGAATTAAGTCCATTTCTCAACAAGTGTAATACCCAGACCAACAATATTTGGTCTATAGATAGTTGTTAGTGTGTACATGCCCATCTGATACCTTAACCTCTGAATTTCACACTTGAATGACTTGTGTCATATTTTCATGATAAAGTCCATTTCTCTGTACTTATACCGACTGTAGATGGTCTTTAAATACTTTTTGCCAAGTAAGTGTGAGTATGATACCTGTTATCTGACCTTGACATAAATTTCATGCTTGAGAGACTTTCATCACATTTTCAAAAATAAATCCATTTCTCAGCAAATGTAATATGCAGACCCACCATTTTGGGTACATACCAGAGTGTGACCTGTTAGCTGACATTGGACAACATTTTAGGGATGAATGACTTGTGTCAATTTTTTCAGACAAATGTCACATGATTACAATCTAATTAAAATTAGTTTTCCACAGTTGCTCCTTATTTTCATTAGGTTGTTTATATGTCGCGTGTACAGTCGCTTGAGAATAATGTCTAGGGTCAAACTTGCTGTAGCCAATTAGTGATACGGCTATTAAATCTTAGGGTATTGAATTTTGGCAACGAAATGGTATGAGAGCGCCTCGTTGATTGGTTAATTGTAGATAACTTTCTAGACGCTGATTGGTTGGTCAAAGTTCAGCAAATTTGACCCTAGACTTGACCCTCAAGTTGCTGTAGTTAGATCTCCCACGCGAGACATATAAACAACCGAACAAAAAGAAGGAGCAATTGCGGAGAACTATTTTTAATTAGATTGACATGATTAAAACTTTCTTTAATGTATTTCTTTTAAATTACAATGTTGGGTATCAAATAATCTTTATTCTTTGTCCACATCCGATTCAGGCGAGACATTTAGTGTGTCCACTCTTGTTTTATCAATGTGTGTTTTTACCATTTTATTTTAGAAATAATTGAATGCTATTTGGCAGAAAGGCTTCTCTTCGGTTGATTTTAAATTTCTGATGTTCAGGTTAATCATGGTCAGACTATTATAATTTTTAACCAGATTCTATGCAAGTTAGAACAATAAAATATTAAAAAATCAGTTATGTGTTTGATATCTAATTGTGCCATCAATTAGAGCAGTGTAATTTATTGTTTATTCTTAGTGGACTATAATGAAGTTTATGATAGATGGTGGGTCATCCTCACCTTTACCTAAAGCCAGAAGATGGTTGGTCCAGTACCCCGATGCCAGTCGACAGCTTTTGCAGTTACTGACATCCAAAACCATAGATTACCTTGTTGCTCAAGTTAAAGCTGGTGCTCAGGTAATTGATCAATTATTACCTACAAATTTTAATGTCTGATACCATGTTCATTTTGTCATTGAGTAATTTATGTTTAATTAGATATTCATTGAGGGAGTATAACTTCTGTTTAAGATGATTTATGCTAGTGATTTATTAGTTATTTTCAAATGGAATTTGAACATCGTATGTTACTCATTTATACTATTTATTCATTTTTAATGATAAAAAGTGATTAAGGGTTCACTTTGAAACCAAATAGTTTTTTATCAATTATAGTATTTGAAAAATACAGAAAACAGAAAATTTCATTGAGGATTTAATTTTTATATGTGGAAAAGACATCTCCATAATTTATCAATAAGCTTATACCAGACTGTTGCTAAATGATTGAGTTACTGTGATAAAACAAACAAAATTTTATTTCCATAAAAAGAACTCTACAGAATTTCATATTCCAGTCAGTAATATTTTTACCCAGATTCTTTAATGGAAAAAATTTGGTTATAAGATTTGTGATGTACAGCAGGCAAGCAGGTCTAAACAGTGATGAAGGAGAATACAGTTTGCTGTCGTTCAATACAGCTTCTTGTCATTTTAGTTATTACAAGTGTTTGATTCCTGTGCTGGAGAATTAGGACCATATCAGTTTTACAAGTTTTCACTTCCATATCTTCGAGAAATTGCATATGGTGTAAAGGAAAAGCTACATGAACAACAAATTGAACGTGTACCTATGGTATGTATTCTATTATTCTAATTTCTTTATACAGTATAAATGTGAATTCCCTTAATTGAAGATCATTATTAAAAAGGGGTGAGTTATCAAGGTGTCTTCCCGATTGTCCAACATTTGAAAATTACAGGTAAAAAAAGGTAAAAAAATGTTGGACAATTGGGAATGTTTTGATAAGAATTATACATGTTGGTTAATTAGAAAATGTTTTGATAAAGATAGTTTTGAGGTTCTATAAGGGGTGTTCATTAAAAGAAAAAAGTACACTAGTGTTGCTTTAGGTTTATCCCTTTGGTTTGTTGCGTCAGTATTTGTTAGCTGATGTTTTATGACTTATGATTGTCTTGATAATCCTTTTGGTTTGTTGCTTCTGTATTCGAAAGCTGATGTTTGTATTCAGATATTTTTATGGAAATATGGCAACATATTTGCACTTTAATTTTTATACATGTGATATTCTTTTAATGGAAAATAAAAGAAAATACTTATATTTAAATGTTTTATTTTCATTAAATAAATATGAAATTATACATGTATATTATACCAATGCACATACTATTACAGTTATTAACAATAATTATTTAACATCAATCATTTGAATTGAACAATGACATAAGATATACAGATCAGAGATGATAAGAGCACTAACAACTTACAATGTAGCACATATAAATAATCAGTCCAAATGCAATAAATAAGAAGCAATGTCTGCAAACTGGAACACACTAATTTCTTGATTCTGCAGTCGAACTTTCAGTTGCTGAAGTCGTTGGTTCGGTTGCGTGTATTTTCTTTTTTTGTTTACAAGGTGTTGTAAGTTGTAAGTTGTTGTCTGTAACGAATGCAAGTATCTTGTCGTGAGTTCCGTCGTTGATGAATAGGAAACGTTCAGGTGCAGTAGTTTGGGTCCACTCGTCTTGTAGGTTGAGATCTATACTCAGTTAATCACATAGCTTGAGCTGCTTAGGCTAGAACAGTTGTCATTTTTGTTGAATGAAACATATTATTAAGCAATTAGCTTGGAGTGCTACAACTCATTAAAGAGTACATTTCATATATTATATTTGAATTATGATTTTATTAAATAATTTGCATTGCTTGAATTTATACTTAAATTAAAATTTAATTTATATATACTGTTCAAAAAAAGAAACGCATAGCTCGGATGAATTTTTCAAAATGCAAAATATATATTTTACAAGGTAAATTGAAACGGTCAATTGCATCTTCGAATTTTTACAGGTAAGTTTTAAACTTTAAATGCCCGTTCTTTTGATTTGGCTCTCTGCCACATGAAATTTGCGACTCGCTAAAAGTGCATATGACCTTTTTCGCCGCGAAATTGTGCTAACGTTTTTCACGAGAATTTTGTGGTCAACTCAACTGTTACACTTTTGCGCATATAAGGACCAAGTTTGAAGATTTAATTCACCACAACGTTAAAACGCTGCCATGCCAAGGTTGGACCCTGCTATTCGAAATATTGTCATCGGTCGTCTTAAATATTTTTCTTTTAAAAAGTATGATTTTGTTTTGATAATATTGTTTGCTTCAGATTAAAATATCCAAAAAAATATTATAAGAAATAAATATATATTTCAAATTAAAATTATCTTTCATCTATTTTAAGAAAATTTTTATATTTAATCTATATTAATATTTATTTACAATAAAAACCCCTTGCTACCCTCAAATTATAATGATGATCATACATTGTTTAATTAACAAGAATTAATGTAGGACAATCAGAACTTTTGTTGTTGGACAATCAGAACTCCATAATTTTAAAATGTTGGACAATCGGGAATAAACCGTTATCAAAATGGGAAAAAATTTGAGTTATTTCCCTTGATTATTTTACATCTCAAGTGATAATTTTGTTACTTTTCTCCAGATTGTATTTGCAAAAGATGCTCATTTTGCCCTGGAAGATTTAGCAAAGAGTGGTTATAATGTGGTTAGTATAGACTGGACAGTCAAACCAACACATGCAAGGTACTTATCATACCTCTACTTAATTGAATGTTACTTTGTTTTACTTTTTACACACATTTTTTAGGCCAATTTAAGTTAATTGATGGATTATCACCCATTCCTTCTAAAAAATATGGAACACATCAGACGATTTTATTTTTTAATTTGTTGTCCACTGCAAGGCCAGTGTGCATCAAAAGTCTTGCTGTTCAATTTAGGGGATAACTGTATTGTATTTTATCAGTTGCCGACGTAAACGGCTGGTTTTACCATCGCAAATTGAGTTTACCTGGCGACGCATAGCGGAGCCAGGTAAACGGATATTTGCGATGGTAAAACCACCGGTTTATGTCGGCAACTGATAAAATACAATACAGTTATCCCCATTCTAATGCAACCTCCGTTAAACATTAAAAAATAGAATAAAAAGTAAACAGGAAACGTCAAATGCGTTTGCGCAACGTTGTCGTCAATGGTTCCGACGGTAAACAGTGGATTTTACGCTTGACGTTATCCAATCAAAAAGGACGTTATATGTTATGTTGCATTAGAATCCAGGATAGCTGTATTGTGGTAAATCTGGCTACTCATGAAGTCATGATGTAAAATCAAAGATTCTATAGCAAATAGACTTGCAAAAATTACCAATAATCACATTCTGGAAAAATATATTGGGAATTTTCGATTTTTGAAGGGCATGTGTTAATCTGTATATTAACTTTAATTGACCTTTAGACTTGTTATTGGTTTTAGATTTTTTATTTACATTTTGTTACTATACAAAATAAAAAGAAAATTTTGATCAATTTACCGAACTAATTTTCCGAAGTGCAAGTTTATAAGGCAAATAAATGCTGTATATTTTTTTTGTAATAGGATTAAGAAGGAATCTAGAAAGTTGATTATAAAAAAAAAACTATTTAGTGCAAATTGAAATATTTAGACCTTTTCACATACATTAAAACCATGAATCTTTCAATCAGTTACCCATGAAAAACCCAATAATATGATTGCATTTTTATTGATTCATCGAAATTTAATCTGCATTCCACTTAAAAATAAGTTATGGAATAATTTTCAGATACAAGTATACCAATGAATATATCCTTAATTCTCAGAAACATTTCTGTTTCATAATATATTCCTACTATAGGAAATCCCTCTTCATTCAGTCAGATCAAACCAAGATATAGGTGATGTTCTGTTATTAAAAGTAGCATATGAATAATTTTAACAGCAGACAAAAAGGTTGGTGTTGCCTCTTAATGTTGCAATAATAAATTCAAGTTTCACATGAAAGAAAAAGTGCATCTAGAAGAAAGAAACTTTTGTCTCAAATTAAAGTTGTAGACCATTATTAGAGGATCCAGTATTATGGTATATTTGAATGTGTTGTAGGAGAATGATAGGTTCAACAGTGTCTGTTCAGGGAAATTTGGATCCAACTATGCTGTATGCATCAAAGGTAAGTTATATATTATATCTGGGTTGAAGCTTTACTTAAAATGTTAACTTACCTAAAGCTTCAACCTGCACTAAGAGGTTGTCAGAAAAAGAAACAGTGCATTTCTAATTACATAATACTAACTTGTTGCAGAATTGTGCTAATCAGTATAATTTCATGGATCAAATTTGCAACGTTCTATTGACACCATTTATGAGAATAGTTTTGGTAAAAGATGCTAGTCTGCTTGTTGGGACGAAAAATGGCTGTCCTGTATTAAGGGAAAGCAACACTCTTAGCACAGTAGATGTAAAAGAAAAGTAGGCTAAAATGTGGCTACAGGGCTACTCTGACACCCACCAAGTGCAGAGGCATTAGCATAAGTTGGTGTAACTTGTTTCCCAATCCACTATAAATAAATAGTTTTAAAGTAAAATCAGTCTATATTTATCTCAGCATGTGCAATGGAAGCTAGAGTATATTTTTGACTTAAAAAATAGATGTGTTGTTGATTTTATTCAATTGTATTCATGTACACAGGTGTGATGTAAAAATTTGATTTGATGTCTTAACTGCATTTATTTTGCAATATATCTTTCTGTTATACATTGTAATTGGTCTTAAGAATCATTTGTCTACAGGTCTATATTTACAAACTGAAACAAACTTAAACTGTTCTTCTTCAGGATGACTTAAAACATGAAGTTAAGACAATGGTTGAGAAATTTGGAACCCAGAGATATATAGCCAACCTAGGACATGGTGTTCATAAAGATGTGGATCCCGATAATGTTAAAACATTTGTTGATGCAGTACATATGTACTCAGAGGAAATAAATGCAACTCTATGAAAAATACTATTAAATTTTTCGTTATTCTCATTTTTTCAGTGTAGTTTCTGGAAGCTTTTAGTATTTTTTCATTCCACATGGTCATACAGGGTCTCAGTAAACCACTGTTCTAGCTACATGTTTTTTCTGGATCTTAGCAAAAATAAATAGCTCCAAGGTTATGCGTTAAAACCATGTTCAAGGCATTATGTCGGTATTGGATCTAAGATACAAAATGATTGTAAGGACCATACAAGTTAATTGATATCTTTTAATTTGAAAATTGATACAGGCTTCTGTAGACTCTTGAAAAAAAAAGACGTTCAGTAATATGTTTCTGTCTAAATCAAAAATTAACAACCAAATCAACAAATATTTAAAAGGTATTTTTCAATCTGTCTGCTTTTTGGCTCCTGATCCAAACGACGGATGGTTTAATTATTTGAGGTATCATCAGTTAGGTTTTATATGACTGATATAGATACTTCCTGATTTACCTTGTTTAATAAATCCATTTAGACAATTTATGTGAAATTAAATTATATACCATTTATCAAAAGCATAGTACAGTAACCAAGAACGTTCGACGCTTGTACGTGGAAATTTTGGTATGCTAACATTTACGAAAGTGCATATTCGTACTTCATTTCCTAAATTGTCTGTATTTTCCCTGATAAAGCATTCTAGGGTATATGTATACAAGACAAACAATTAAGAAATAGTTCTGATATGATTTAATGTTTGAACTAGTTGTTGGATTAATCCTTCGATTACATGTATAGTCATAGTTTTGTTGGCTGACGCAAGTCATATACTCGGAATCTTTTCTTAAATATTCATATAAAATCCAACCATTTAAGGGTAGCTGCTGTCAAGCCTGGTTCCAACTAACTTGATTCGCACGAGATCTTTAATTGAATTTCCCAACAAGGTCCCATGTATAAAGTCAGCATGGATGTGGCGGCTATCTTGGTTGGAAGTCTAGGTCCCGGTTTAGGTCATCAGATACTATTATGAAAGTAAGACCACTAGGGACCACTGCTACCAAGTTTGGTTCCAATTGTCTCAGTGTTTAAGAGAAGATTAAAATGTAATCGTTTACGGACGAACGAATGATACCAAGTGATGACAATAGCTCACACGAATCTTTGGTTCTGGTGAACTAAAAATGTGGGGATGATGGAGAAACATCATTTGATGACTTTGTATGAATTGAATAATGATTACACACCAAAATATTTTCTGAAAAATTAACATACTGTTTTCCCAATAAAACTTGAGACTAAAACGTAAGAATCTTTTGGAAAGAAATTTATTTTGAACTATTATTATTTTCTGTCTCACCATGAAATATACTTTTATGAATGGTGACAAAATGGTTCGATTTATATCTATCACATTTAAAAGTTATTTTTCTATAAATAATGAAGGTGCACAGTCTTTTAATAAAACCTAAACATTATTTATTGAAAAAATTTCACATCATCTCCGTAACACCTGTGAAGTAATGATAATAATTATGAAAAGAAAATGACATCTGAATGAATGGGCTTTACACTGAAGATAGGTCAAGTGATTCTTAACACCTCGGTAGTATATTACTAAAAATGTTGACAGTACAACTTAAATTCACATTGTTAATATATCCTATTAATTTTAGTGATTACATTATATATTGCCCTTGGATATTACAAGTTATACCATCCACAGATGTTTATCAGTATTTATAAAACATTGACACCCAAAGAAAGTATAATCATTGTCTAATCACATGTCATGATCAGAATCACACCGAAAAATCTGGGGTCTATAAGAATCAGCGACTGATAAAAGTTAGTGTTACTTAAGGTTGTCGCGATATAATTAAAAAAACGTACACTGTCTGGTAATACATATATTCGACCTTTATCATTTTCAACTATTGTATACATGTATTCATTAAGGTTATCCCCTAAAAATCGCCCTTTTTATTTATTCATTATTTTTGGGGTATTTTTTCCTGTCAATTTTTTAATCCGGACGCAAACAACAAAAAAATTATCAACATTTTCACAAGTATACAAAGAGCACTCTTTTTGGAAACACCAATCCTCCCTCAAAAAGTGTACATCAACATTTTTTAACATTGTTGCTGTGAACAGGTACCACTCCTTATTCGGAGAGGATCTGCAGACATCGTTACACCTCATGAAAATGCATGTACCAAGTTCAGTGCACGAGTCATATGTTGACATGCTCAAGTGATTTGCCGTTTGTTGGCTTTTTACACCTGATATACTGTTAAGAACTTTGTCAGCATAATGAATTCTATAAATATCACAAGCCCGTATTCTCTATTTTCCGGAATGACGGCTGAAATTACATACCCATTTTTAAAATCATACGCTTAAAAGTTGAATTTTACTCCCCCCCCCCAAAGCGTGCGTTTTGTAAACTTGTGAAAAATGTTGACAGTTATAGATGACCCCTAATACATAATTATGTCCCAGGCAAGCTAATAAAGTGTAGTGAAATTATTCAATAAATACTATTTTTAAAATTTTATTGAACTTGCATGGACGGACAAAATGACATTTTGTCAAGCTGTCGTTAAAAAAGCATTAAATATTTATGAAGTCACATGCATAAAGTAAAGCACGAGGGGTACAAGCAGTTATAGCGACTATTGTTTCATGTGTATCACAGCTACAGAGCAGTTTCTAAAGTCAACTTTGCGACAATCTCACTCGTTTTATTTGTCTTTTTAAAGCTATCGGTATTTTCATTAATATTAACTCCGTTTGATTTCAATGGCTCGTCTTCCTCATTGAATATACCATCATCAGATTCCACATTACTTAGTGTTCGTGAACTAATTTTTTTCCTTAGATCATTTTTGGAAAGAAATTCGGACTTTGCACTTTCGATGTTTTTACTCGTATACGAACGTCTCCTCTCTGGTAATTTTGGCACTGGTTCTGTTACATTTCTCGTTAAAATCACCGGAAGGCTTTGCCTTCTTCTGTCGAATATTTGAATATTTTCCCTACTTTGTAGAGGAAAAGTTTTTACGGTATTCAAAGTTTCCGTTGAACCAAAATAGTCTGAAGTCATACTCAAATTACGAGAATGGTGACATGAATTGGTCTCAGTATTGCGTTTGTCTTCATTGTGTTTCTTGTCTTGTAAGATATTCATTTGTGTTGTGCGTTGCGTTGTCGTATTCTTTTCATTCTGCCATTCATGTAGGATAGATTTGAAATCCTTATCTGTTGTAACGGACTCCGCCATTCTGTCTTGCATTCTGATATCAGAGGAACTTCCATATTGTCTAGTTACTGCATGAAGCGGTGAAGGGAAATCGTACTTCAGTTTAAATTCGGAAATAATCTTTGATACAGGTTCTTCTCTATCACATTTCTTTGTTAATACGGCTTCACACTGAAAACTAGCTCTCCGCAGTTTCGGACAAATTGTTCCATCGACAGGAGGTGGTAGCCGATTAGACAATGTTTCTACTTGTATGCTGGCCCTCCGCCTTGCTTGAATTGCTTTTTTATTTGAATAATCAGCAAAATTTTGTTCGAAATTTTTCCAAGAATCTACTAAGACTTTTTCATGTGAATATCCGTCGCTTGTCGTGTCTTGCACCTGATTTCTTTGAGACAAATATAGTGATTCAGTGCTATTGCAGATAATGTCACTATTGTCACTACTGACTGTTTGAGATTCGTTGCTTGCAATACTAAATCTTACTTTCGAAATTTGGCTTTCTAAATTATTTTCATTGATATCGTGGCTGACAGGTTCCTCTTTAATGCTTGCTAAACTGAGAACGGACGACAGTCTAATTCCTGAACTCTTTCTTGTGCCCTATGAATAAAAAATAAAAACGAATTCTCATATGGTAAATTTCTTGATCAAATTACTCAGTTTCTAGTATTTCGATACTGGCCTAAATCGATACTCTTTTAATCTAAAAAAAAATTATTGGGGAAGGGATGTGGTTAAGGTAGCATATAGCCCTGACTTTAAACTAATTTGTTGGTCAATTTGTACATGTAAAGCTGCTATACAATACTTTGGATTATCTTTTCGGCTCTCCTAATTTTGGCTTCAGTGCATCAAAATCTATTATGGAATGTATTTTCGTCACATTGTTATAAGGCAAACGTAATTTATTAGCTGATAACATTTATGTTGTATTTTAAGCAACCATCACTACTATTGCTTTGGTACTCTTGTCCAAACAAATCAAACCATCTACCAGTGAAAAAAATGTATAAAGCTAACAAAAATAGTCCAACATCCGAATACAGGACGAAATAAGGACATGCAATTATTATCTGGTGTATAACCAGAACAGGCAGAAACAAAATACAAGATGTAACTTATTGTACGTTTCTCGGATTGCTCCCTGTTAAAAGACGCCTCAACGTACATATCAAGAACTATATAAAATATTACAATATATAATAACCATTAGATTAGATTATGTTAGATTTTTAATGTATTATAAAACTTTCTTGCAAGTTAATTGGTATAGCAGTAACTGGTTACTTCATGCTCCTGTGGTAAAAAGCAACCATTGTATGCACAATATATGTATTTTCCCTGTAATGTTTTTTTCCATTCCATGTAGCATGTTGTGTCAATATACTGTAAGCAATATTAATCCTTTCTTTAGTTCTATTTGCTACGACCATTAAGGCAATCACCGATTTTATTTATTTTGAATAATTTCGGAGAATAAAAATGATACAATCGGCCATAACATTTTAAAGGAATGAAAATAAATATGTTTACTTTGAACTTTGATTATCATAACAACCTGAGAATATTGAATTGCCAATGATTTCTGATAAATCAACATAATTTGAATTACAAATTCTCGTTAAATCGAGATATTGTGATAGATATATGATAATGTCCTGTCTGATAGGTCATTATCCCCTCGTGTTGATTTAGGGACTACTTCTTGAATAACTTTTAATGTCCCCTGTGTTATGATTAAATTCCAACAATTTGTTTATTATATTAATTTATTTTGAATGAGATTGAAATCTTTCTTAATAATATCCCTGATTCCAATATTGAAAGATATCATCCAATTCATAAAGAGATAAGAAGAGCCACCTTCCTCTCAAGACACAATGTTAAAAATATTTGTCTAAGGTTGCAATGAACCTCAGCTTACACCATATTCGACTATCGATATTAAACACCAATACAATGTCAGTCTGTGAATACCAATTTAAGGCGAATACGTGAAATAAAAACATAACAAAACCAATAGCGTATAGAAAAATCACTAAAAGAATAAAAAAACAAACAGAATTAACACAAGACAGTAACCAAAAACATTAGCATTGTGAAAATTATACTATTAAACTATAAAGACAATGTTAAAGGATCTACTAATTGTGTTAATGACATTCCCCTCACTGTTCAATATTCTTACTGACTTTGTTTATCTAAATGTTGATCTTGTTTTGCGTTTTTAAAATGACCTGTCCGGTACGAGTGTAATTCTCGATGCTTGGTAAGGGTATGTTTAAAATTAAAGTCGACCATTTAGTGGCCGTCTTGTTCATGCTGCAGGGTGTAGGCTCATTGTTAAAAGATTTTACAACGAATTTCAAGATTTTGTAATTTTATCTTAATTTTATTGTATAATGTTCCATTGTTACACGGGTTGGTGTATAGTGCGTTTATTAATACTCTTTTCAATAAACTCCACAAAAATAACGATATTGTATGACAATCTTCAAAATTAAAACCCCATTGGTGTAAATATGTCCAAGACATTCGAATATGGATTCAAAATAAATACATGCTGCCTCAAATTATCCCAGCTGAAAATCGTAGAATTAAGATTTATTATTAAACATGTCAATTTTAGTTTCACTCGAATTTATATTCAAAGCACAATTCAATTTCAATTTTACAGTGGTAAAACATTGATGATATCTGTAGAAAGATTTATATAAATTTAAAATTAACTACGAATAGACATTCCTTTTTAAATTCCAAAAAGATTTAATTTATAATATATTTAAATTTATAGACACGCGTATGTAAACAGACATTAAAATAAGAGTCTTAATGAAAAGATGTAAAGATACGTATATTAGTTCAACTCGTTGGATTTCAATAGTTTAAAAATGCAAGGAATCCAATACAATTTAGCATCTATCCCTAACAATTTCTAATAAGAAATAATGTTTAAACCTAAAGATATTGTATTCATTTTGGTCTCATTATACAGTAAAACTTCGATGGCTCCAACTCCAAGGGACCGTCGAAATCCGATCGAGTTATCGATATTTCGAGTTACTGACGTTTGTTTGGTAAACTACACAATTCTATCATTAGAATACGAGACAAATAAATGGAAGCGATGAGCTGTCAGAAGGGGCATAAAATACTACTCAATTATACAAACTGATACAAAAGTAGAAAAAACCAAATACAAAATCATAAAAAGACATAAATATTTAAAGTATAAATTGCCCAACGTTTCTACCAATATGGCCTTGATCACTAGCATAAAAAATAAAAGGTTTTGACTCTTGGAAACCCAGAGCAAGATTGGGATGGGACCAAATTATTTGTTCGACTTTTCAAGAAATCGTGTTCGCGGAACTGGTTTTTTAAACATCAAAATAAAGGAAAAATTGACAGGAATGCATAGAAGGAAAACACACAATCACTAAGATTGTCGCCTAGAGTTGGGTTCAAACTCGCTACTGAGCTCTGACTAGTAGAACTACCAAGACAACTGGGCTGCTGAGGCCCCATAAACTTGAACAGTGAAGAAACAAATACGAAAAGGGGACAATGGTTAAAAATAAGTTGCCTGTTACAGGAATGGTAATCTAAGAAAATAATTTGGTGTATTTTGTCGAAATAAAGTTTAGAGATTGAAAAATATCGAAGATTGTATTTAGTGTGTTAAATTTTGAAATTTTGAAATGATCAAATGTATAATTAGTTTTAGTGGGCAGGACTGACTATAAAAAAGTCGTAGGTATATTCTTATATTCTAAATAATTTTGTTTTAAAATATTAACACAGTGGAAATCATATTTCTTTTAAAAAAATACAATATGTAAATTTTCAATTCTGTGGATTTCATGCGATATAACATGTACTTGATGACTATCTATCTGCCTGTCTTATGTAATTCAAACTGCAATTTCAAAGAAACAAAATGTATAGATTAAATAGTTTTATTTCTCCGGAAAAAGATATACGTTGCCTATTTCTCTTGAAAAGCTCATTAATCACAAACTGGGACTACAACCATAGATACTTCAAAACACCGACGTGGATTACAAAAGATCTTAAAGTAAATATAATATAGAAAAGTAAAATAAAACATAGCGACATCCACTTAATGTATTCCTAATAAATCTATTTGTTCTTTATTTCATATCAGTGACTTGATTTAAACCTAACCACTGTAGTCAAATTTATTTACAAACGTAACAACGATAAACTTCAAAGAAACCTTTTCATTTCATATCCATTTAGACCTAAACATAAATATATAAATACTACTGCATTTCCGATATGGTTGGGTTTTTATTAGACATAAGACGTCACTAATACATTCTCTCCATACATATTCTAATATGCTAATACAGTTTTTTTATTTGGCAGGTGCTTTCGTCTATTTTTTTCTGATTGGTACACACAGAAGGTTGAAGCATATATCATAAATAGGATTGAAAAGAAATTAGATGGTAAATTCGTGAGACAAACAATATCATGACTATTTACTGGATTCTTATTATTACTATTAATAAAAATTAACAGACGATTACTGGAAATCATAAGATGCGATAGTAAATTCTTAATATTGGATCTGAATATAATGTAGTAACCTGTAAAAGGAACTAGAAAAAGTTAGGAGTATTTGATTCTTAAGTCGCATAACTTGTGACTAATCCATTGTCAATATTTGTCACAACCGAGTAAAAAGTATGCAAAACAACTGCACGTGATTGTAACCATATAAATAGGTGTATTATTTTAAAATAATAGATTGATGTGAAGTAAATTACATAATATTGTTTGTAAATCGTGTACACGGAGTTTGATAATAAAGAAATCATGACTCCGTAATGCAAAGACCTGTGGGCTATTTACACCTCAATTCGCAATAAAAATCTTTAACCACAACAAAAACATGTAATAATCATTAAATTTCACCAAAATCCTAACCACAATTAAAACATGAAAAAAAAAATAAGATAGATGCATGTGTATGGCATTGAAAACTTGATTATAATTCAAAATACGTAAATGGTGTGTTTAATTTTTTTTATAATAAAATTTTAGTATTTTTAATCTTTTAACAAGAATGAATTTATGTGTTAAAATTTGTTTGAGTTAAAATAAAGTGTCATTTACGGAGCACTATACGAAACGTTCTGACTCATGTGCCATGTCTCGCAATGATTTTCAGAGACAAAAGTGACTTAAAAGGCCAAAAGACTTACCTATGCAAAAGAAATGTACTTCTTGGTTTTAAAATTTATAGTTTTAAAGAATATTTTTATGCCAGTACCAATAAACCAGGAACTGTCCTGTTGATACTATCAAGGGTTATTTTTAACAATCCGGGCTGCATGCATGGTTAGGTCTGATGAGATCGGGATTTTTTTAAATGAAGAACACATCCAAGATATTATAGTTGTATCACATCCTAATACTTTTTTAAACCCTTGTTTTAATTGTTAAGTCGCCCTAAATGGAGATCATCGTTCTTCTTTTTAAATTTGTATCGGTGTAATATTTAACTAAATATGAAGTCATTATATTTTTTTCGATTTTTATATTACCATGAATCTGTATTAGTTCTGGCCGATCATATAACATTAAAATTCCAATGTAAAAAAAAAATAAATAGTTTCGTCTTCATATATTTTTATGAATGATGTGAATATGCCCCCAGCAAAGTTGTATTTGGTACAAACTCTTAAAATATGTATTACTTATTTAAAATATATCTAGTCTAGACAGATTGGAAAAGGGTTGAATTTTGTATAAAAAATATTACATTGTGAGTTTGACTTCTTAAGAATAAATTTATAGAATAATTTACTCTTACTCAGCTATTTACTCCAAAGGGAAAGCCAAATGTGAGCATTGGTATATATTTCTTCATTAACAATATTTAACAATCAATAATAAACCAATACACAATGTTTCCTTCCCTGGAAAAAAATGTAACAGAAAAACAAAAGACAAACTAACCATCTCTGATGAAGACAATCCTGTCTTCAGATCATCCATCATCTGTCCATGTTTCTGTCGTAATAATTTAAGCTCCTCCAGCCCGGCTTCATTGGCTTCGTGCTTTTGTTGCAGGCGAGATTCTGGCTTTTTTAGAATGGGAACACGTAATCCACCCGGTAAATCCTCTAGCGAACGGCTTCTGGGTATATATTCAGGGGGTTTCTTTGGTTTACGTGTGTACTGAATAATGTTTTCAGCATCAGTTTCAGTTTCTGCAGTGAAAACTTGGGTTCCCATTTTCCACTAATTTAGAAACAATGATAAATCCGCATTTTTAGTCTTTATAAATTTTTGCCCTGTTTCCATCTGTCCTTTTCATTGTCCTGTGGCCATGAAAGTGATACTTCATAATTATAAAACTAGTACATCTTCATTTTGTCGACAGGATATCTAGACTCACAATACATGTACGAACATTATCTGGTTTTATGTAGAGTTACATGCCTTCAAGCATGTGAATGTTCATGTAAAACACATTTCTACATAGAAAACGTATTTTAATTTTAACGTTAACGGCAGGTTTTAATTCAATATTGATAAGATATGCTTATATCAAATTTTATATACATGACCTTCGGGCGAACAAGCAAATCACGTGCTTAGACAAATATATAAGTTAAAGAACTTATTGAAAAGAGAAAGTGTGATTTGAATGTCGATCGTGTGTGAAGAAATTATTTTCTGCCTGGATTACCAAATTTATTTACATACACATTTAAAACTGTCAAAGTTTACAAGTTTTACAGATGAATTAAGTCAATATTGATACATTTGATCGGTTATTCGTATATTTAGCATATTATTACGTTTTATTGTATTTAATAAGAATTTTGACTTTATTTCATGAAATTCGTCAAAGTAGAAAGACCCATAAAAAATTCGATCCAACAACTTTAACGACAGATAAAAGTGCAAAATTATACCTGGTTCAGGACAAATGATTTATTAACACCCTGCATCTGTACAGAAATTGCTAGCTTTTGTCAAATGGTTTTATGAAATCTTCTCAATGTTAAAAGGTTGTCAAACAAATTATAAAAATCCAAGGATATCGAGTGTGCGTCGCGATTATACATTTTTAGTGAAACTCTGTAAGACGGCGATGAAGTTTTGTGACCGATCATAGCCTTCGCAGCCTGTTTCCATGTTTGTACTTGTGCTATAGGGTTTCACAAGAAGGATTACACAGTCGAAAGTATGAGAATATATAACACAAACTTTCAGCTGTTTTGCGAGATCGACTTCCTTTTTCATGAACAAGAAATACATAAAGTCTTCCCCCATTCCCATTTCCAGTTGCAAAATCAATGTATTTATAACAAGTAATTCTAATATGACCTGCTTCAAACGCTTTCAGTCTACGTCCGTGGTAAAATATGGATATTTTGATCCCAACGTCACAGACGTCAGACAGCTTTTTTGGCAACGTCATAGTCTAGATGTATTTTTCTGTTTCAGTCCCGTTGAAATCTCGTTCGGGAATTATTTCCAAAATCTGTGATACACGTGGCCTTGAAAATATTAATGAATTTAAAAAATATTATAATCCAACTAAACTGAAAAAATTATATACTTACAATAAGTAGTTTTTGAGTAATAAAATTTACAAATTTTATAACCAATCTGGTCAGTGTCATCAGTCAAATGTTGAGAAAATGGGTGAGGGATATAAAGAAATGATTTTACCAAAAATATGTACATCCCATATCAATTTTTTCTTTTTAAAATTCTTTAATATGTATTTTTTCAATCATTTATAACAAAGAAGTTGAAATCATATGCTCTTTGTTCTAAAAAAAAACCAAATTTACTAAATTGACTGCATAGTCATTTTGACACGAAAAAACAACAAAATTTTATAAAACTTTCTTATATTAAAATCTTCCTATAGTTTTTTTAAGTTATATTTATTCAGACTGGTCCACTTCATCTTTAGGGAAAGTATGAAAAAAAGTTTAATTGTGGAAATGTGATTTTTTTCATGATAATAGACCAAAAAATGGGTAAAAAATGATGAAAAATGGGAAAATCATCAAAAATAGGGTACTTTCAAATGACCGTAGCAAAAAAAGAAGTGCGCCACCATATGATTTTTTCTTCATAAATTACTTTCTTACACTCATATAAGCCGAAAAATCAGATTAAGAAAACAAATTTAATTCTAGAACTTTTTGGCTCCTCAGAGATGTACATCCTTAACGACGTTATAGTATAACTTGCGTTGTGTAATGGCGTCTTTGTGTTGCGGCGTTTAGAAACTGTCCTGTTAAAATAGAAATAATTCGCGCTGGCTTGAAAATGATTTAACCACGGGTAGGCCCATTATGCCGATATTTAGCATTAATTATATATCAAGTAAATTTTGTGGGCTTTTATAAAAATTTTACATTCATTGATAACGAAAATAGGGAGTGACGTATCGAAAATCCGAAAATTGGATACGTTCAAATTCAAGCAATAGAGCAATATGATGTTATCCATACACACGATATTGTGGAACCATTTACACATGTAGGGAAAGCACGCTAGTTAGTCTACCCATGTCTACCTTAATTAATATTTCTCCGTCGTAAGTTTCTAGTAAGGCCCATATTACTGCCGTTTCGCCTTTTTGTATAAATTTATTCATACACTTGACTCAATTTTTTCATCGGAAGGAAAATGAAAATATTTTTCACATGAACGATCTACAAATTTGTGGGAGGCATTAATAGTGAATTTTAATTTGTTTCCCAACAATACTTTTTTCTTTCCTATAAGCAATTAAAAACTTGTATTTAATAGTAATTTTCGACATCCCAATGGCGAAATATGTTTGGCGTGCGTTAAACTTGTCAAATACCGCATGTTAATTACTTATTTAATACAAATTGATCTTTACTCGAAAGTGTAATAATTCAGAACATTCTTTTGATTGTTTTGATTGATAACTTGTAAGAAATATTTCATTTAAATTACAGTCTTTTTTGGGTTCGTACACTAAACATTTATAGATAATTAAAAATTATTATTCAAGTGTTTTCGTAAACGTTCTTTACAAACTGAATGCTTAATTTAAAATGAAGTTTCATGTACAATAATTATCGAAATTGAAATTTAAATTTAACTTTCAAATGAATATAGCCATAGCTGATATGGCAATCAAAGTTGGGATATCTTGAAATTTTGTACACAACTAAGTAAAATGCAATTGTTAAAGAACGTTAATACATACATACAGCAAAGTGTCATGGAAGACATTTCCTAAATTTTCAATTTCCGTAAATATAGAAAGATATTGGATCGATTTCATGTGAAATTATTTTACTCATAACTAAATAAACCTAACTAACATATGGTAATTTACAGTTACAAAATTGGCCTATAAGCGAGCATGAAATGTAGTTAAAAGTGACTCCCTTGTAATAAGCCATCACATTCAGCTGTTCAGTGGACTGTTCAAGTGACATAGTTTGGATGGAATGATTCCCAGATTCACCTCCGTACCAAGTTACAAAATGTCTCATAAGAGAAGTACACTTGGACATAAAACTTAACAAAAGTAAATGAAGCAAAAAAATGTAGGTTAGAGTGAACTACATGTGCTTTGTATGAGATGCGACTGAGACTATTATAACACAGTGTGTTATAGTAGTCTCAGGATGCGATCAGACTCCCGAGGACGCATCTACATATCAAGTTAACATGAATTTAGGTCTCATAGTACCGGAGAACTACCTTCTCACATCAAACTTCAAGTCAATGAAATATAGATCAGAGTGACCTACTTTGGAAGGAATCCAATCAGATTCAACCCGATGCATCTGAATACGAAGTTACATGACTGTAGGTCTCATAATATCAGAGAACCAAACTCACATGTAAAACTTGACCCATACTTAAAGCATGAAGTATAGGTCAAACTGACATGCTCAGGATGGAATGCAGTCGGAATCCCTCAGATGAATGGCCATACCAAGTTAAACAATTGTAGGTCTCATATGAGAACTAGACTCAGCATAAACTTAACTAAAGTCAATGAAGCATGAAATTAGGTCGGTTACCTGTAGTTAGACCCCTCTTCTGATGAAATTCAATTAAGTTTGAAATGTAGGTCAAAATGCAGACAGGCTCATCCAGTGCATTTCAATACATCTACACTTCGATGTGAAACTTTACTCATTTGGCAAATCAATGGAATGAAAGTCAAAGTGATCTCCATATCATACAATTTTTTTTTTTAATTGTAGCATCCACATAATCCATTATTATCAGTGTGGTTGTGTGTGGTTTTTAAAAATAAAATCCATTTACTTTCATTCTTGGTAAAAATCAATTGCATACAGTGACTTTTTCACCATATTTTCAAGACTGATTTTTTAACTATTTTTTCAGACTAATTTTTTTTTCACAGAATTTTATGGCCTGAGTGTTGTTTTCATTTCTATTTCCAGCCAAAGGCCATGTGAGCTTTTGTCATCACTTGGCGTCCGTCGTCTGTTAACTTTTCGGGGCCTCGGTGGCCGAGTGGTCTAGGTAGTTCGTCATGACTACTAATGATCACTAGCCTGTCAACGCTGGGGTTGTGAGTTCGAATCTCACCTGTGGCGAGGTGTGTTCGACTCCGATCTTAATTGACAAGGATTGCCAATTTTCCTACCGAAGGTCGGTGGTTCTCTCCGGGTACTCGGGCTTCCTCCACCAATAAAAACTGGCCGCCGCGAAATGGCCAAAATGTGCTGAAAACGGCGTTAAACCCCAACTAAACAAACAAAAAAATCTGTTAACTTTTCACATTTTAATCTTCTCCTCTGAAACCACTGGGCCAAGTGGAATTAAACTTGGCAGGAAGCATCTATGTAAGGTCCTTTATAAAGATTGCTCATTTCATCCAGACTGGACAACAAACATGGTCGCCATTGAAACTTCTGAGCCAAATGGAACAAAATTTGACAGGAAGGATATGATGGGAGGTCCTTTGTAAAATTTCCTCGTTTCGTCCCGATCGGACTACAAATATGACCGCCATGTGCATTCTTGTTTATGATAGGGTGATATAAAAAAAATCTTCTCCTCTGAAATCGCTCGGCCAAATAGAACGAAACTTGACAGAAAACATCTTTACAAAGTTTCCTTATTTCGTCCAAATCGGGCAAAAACATGGCCGCCATAGGCAATTCTTGTTTCTCATTGGTTGATTAAATTTTTTTTTCTCAGGAACTGCTTGGCCAAAGGGGACGAAACTTGACAGGAAGCATCTATGGGAGGTTCTTTACAAAATGTCGGTATTTCATCCCGATCAGAGTACATATATGGTCACCATTGACAGTTCTGATAAGCTAATATAAAAGAATCTTCTCCTCTTCTGAAATCGCTTGCCCAAATGGAACGAAACCTGACAGGAACTATATATGGGAGGTCCTTTATAAAGTTTCCTCATTTTGTCCCGATCGGAATACAAATATGTCTGCCATGAGTAGCCGTTGTTTCTGATTGGCTGATATATTGATTAAATATTGTTTAACGCCGATTTGGCGATATTTGGCTGATATAAAAAAATCTTCTCCTCTTGGCCAAGGACGTATAACTAACATACTAATATACGTCCTTGTCTTGGCCAAATGGAATGAAACTTGACAGAAAGCATCTAAATGGGAGGTTCTATACAAAGTTTCCTCATTTCGTCCTGATCAGGCAACAAACATGGCCGTCATGTGCAGTTCTTGTCTTTCATCGGTTGGTAATCTTCTTCTTTGAAACTGTTTGGCCAAAGGGAACGAGACTTAATAGGAAGCATCTGTTGGAGTTTTTTTTTACAAAGTTTCCTCATTTTGTCCAGATCAGACGACAAACATGGCCGCCATGGGCAATTCTTGTTTCTGATTGATTGATTTAAAAAAAATGTTTTTCTCTTAAACTGCTCGGCATGTAACAAAAAATTTACAGAACCGCAGAATTGCTTGAAACCAAACATGGTCTGAATGTTCCTCTTAAGGTGCTCATCAAGTGTTGTTACTCTGGTGCCGATCCCAAATTCAAAATGGCCTTCAGCAGAGGACTTAGGTTAACATAAGACAATATGGGAAATACATGCAAAAATCTTCTGGAGAACCGCCAAATTTGAGAATATGCAGACCTGTAAGTTACATAAGAAGGACTTTGATCAAGAAAAATTTGGTTCCTACAAGGCTTACCACACTTCATAAATGATAGGGAGAAGTGACTTCTCTATTTGAGGTACATCAATAAAAATGGCTTTCATGCCAGGTGAGTGATACAGGCTCAGCCATCTGAGCCTCTAGTTTTAATAATAAGCAAGTATATAATCTTTTGAATCTAACAAAAATGAAAACGAAGGAAAATGAAGTGCATATAAGCATCATTAGGTTCATGTTTGGTAACAGAAACAGTTTTGGTCTTTTACATAATGGTACTATCTTAAAGGTCTAAAAAATGAATGCACATGAAATCGATCAATATCTATACACATTTGTAAGTGATTCATTGTGTAATACTGGTACAGGTCTGGTGAAGATTTAGTGTATTGACTGTTTTGTATCTTTTAAAATGCCAAAAAGAAAATCTAATTTAAATAGAATAGAGAATGGAAATGGGGAATGTGTCAAAGAGACAACAACCCGACCTAAGAGCAGAAAATAGCTCAAGGTTACCAATTGGTCTTCAACAAAGCAAGAAAATACTGCACCCTAGAGGCGGGCTTCAGCTGGCCCCTAAACAATAATACATACTAGTTCAGTGAAATGGATGGCACACTTAACTACAAAACATACAAATGAACCAAAATGCAAAAAACACAAAGACTAACAATTTAAGGATAGAGGTTCCTGACTTGGGACAGGTGCAAAAATGCGGCAGGGCTAACATTTTTTGTGAGATCTCAACCCTCCCCCTATACCTCTAGCAATTGTTCATATTAAAACCTAACCATATAAATGACAAAAGAACATTATGCGTTTCCAATATATGGGAGATAACTCTAGAAAATTAATTTCTTTATTGAAAGAAAAAAATCCTTTTCAATAACAAAACTGATATGGCAATTGCAAAAATTAAACAATTTAAGATAGAACACAACTTATCTGAAATAATTTACTTACAAAAATTACAAAATTTTATAAACAGAAGTAAAACTAAATTTGATACTTCAGAATAAAGAATTTAATCACAACATTTAAAGAAAAAAATATTAGAAGTGGGTTATGACATATCATTTGGGTTGAAAACATACCTTTTTCAAATAAATTTCTTCTTCAAAATCCCCATTAAAATCAAGATAAAGATTTTAACCAATATACAAGAAATTATACCACTCCCCTCCTTCAAGCCTGAAATCAGATTCAAATTCCTAAATTCTGTAGTACATCATGTTTAAAAACATCCATACAAATACTTATTAAACCATGTATAATATAAACATTTATTCTATGAATATGATCATATAAATAATAATTTCCAGGTTGATGATATGCATGCCATAAATTTAATATTATTAAATGCAAAACTATATATCATTAACTGAACGAAATATGACAATCTGATTGCACAAAAATAATTAAAACAACAATCTGATTTAAGTTGAATCAGTCCACTGTTTAAACAATCTTTCATCTGATTTACTATCAAACTCTGGAACAAAGTCAATTTCTAAAATTTCAGAAAATCCCTCTGATTTACTAGGCGTTTCAAGGTTTTTCTTGTACACATTATAACCGACATCTGGAATTCTGCGAACCTGTCCCTTGGTTTGATTCTGTCGAACCAGATTTAAATGATGAGCAAGCTCCATTGGAGTTTTCATGACAAAACATCTGCATGGTATACCTGGTAAAATCAGAATATGTAGTATAGTTATTTATAAAATGGATGGATAATGGAATGGTAGAATCTGTAGTAATCAATTACACAGTATCTTAAGACATGGAATAAGGGTCAAACATTAATCTCTCATGATAAAGGAGAAAATGTCTGAGGGTGACAATGGAGGGGTTCTTAATTTCTGTATTCTTTAAATTTTTGTCCTATTTTCTCTATTCAGTTAAAGAAATGCTGATTTTGTAAAATTTCAAGAATGTGAAATTTTTTAGGTCAGATTTTCAACTGATTAAGGAAAAACTGACATGTCTGTCTTTAATAAGGTAGATTAAGTTGTATCATCACATAATATACTAGTATGCTAGATTTTTTCAGAGTAATATTTCTTTCTTCTGTACAGTTGTTATTTTCTGTAATCAGTCTTTTTGCCCCCAAATTTTCAATTTTTAAATTATTGAATGTGATAATGTTTTAAATTCATATTTCCAATTATTTACCTGCTTGTTTTGCTAATTCAACAAATTCTTTCCTGGCTGATACAGAAGGATTAGTATTGTCTGCTATTACACTTTTACCATCCTTAATTCCTTCCTTTGCAGCCTGGAACACAAGACCAACATTATATATAATTTTATGAAACTAATCAACATGAACAAACTAGTTTAATTTCATTTTTTTTTCTTCATAAGTACAATGTATTTATTTGTAAAAATTATGTTGATAAAAAATTACTAAACAGGGTAAATATCTCTCTATTACAAAACTTGTTACTATACATCTCTAAGAATATGACATGATAAACAATATCATATAAAAACATAATGTGCTGATGGATGTTTATGATTGAATGATATTTTTGGTTTTATTAAAAGTAAATCAAAAGAATCCTTTTCATATTCTTTTTTGAAGCTTAAAATTTACCACTGATTTCTCAAATAATCCCTGCTAATATTTTTATCTTTATATGTAATGTGAATTATCTAAGAACATTTTTGGTACCTTTACACATTTCTCCATTGTTCCCATAGTGTCTCTGTTGACTGTTAAGTAGCCATACTTCTCAAAATATCTCTTTCTGAACGTACTCTTCCCTGAAGCTGGACATCCACAAATAACAACAACCTCTTGTTTCTGTATAAGTAGGTAAAATTTCCTTATTTTTCAAAATTTATTGCTTTCTTATTTAATCAATTGAGTCATAACTGTTTAATCTTATATACTAGTAACAATATGACTTTATTTTCAGCTACAAGCAGACATTATATTATAGGATTTTATTTAATTTATATTTTACACATATCTTAGGAGTCATTGAGCAAGTCTAATAGATTCACTTTGTCAAAATCAGTGACAATATCAACTCCAAACCCCCCCCCCCCCTACAAAATTACCAAAAATTAGCATTTAATTGGTAAAAAAGTAAATTATCCTTTATTTTAAATCATTGCTTTACTGAAAAAATTGAGGAAAATTTATTAGCAGCAACCAATTTGCAAACATCAATTCTGAATGCACATAAAATTTAGCTTTTTGTCTTGGCTTAACTATATACAGCTTTGGTAAAAAAAATACATGAAATTAAAGAATTTCCTGGTTATATGTATGTTATGACATCTTTTCAAATACTATATTACTCTAATAAAAACATTCAACTGATGTACTGCAAAACAAATAGAAAGAAAAATGGCTCAACTTACTGGGGAATGATACTGGACTTTCTTTGGTTTCTCAGCAGTTTTCAAAAAATCTACTGGATTTATTGAACGCCAAGAAAATGGAGCTGGGGCTTCTTTCAGAAAAAATTCCTCTGGTGTATAAAATTCTGCAAAAATAAGAATCAAAGTATATTACAAATAATGTCAAATTATATATGTTTTAAAAAGGGATCTAAAACATAAGAATTTGAAATAAAAATTAACAAATTTAAACATATTGAGTTTCTTTACATTTTATACCAAATAATTCCATCATATTAGGTTTTTTTTATTAAATTTCTTTATATTTTTTAGTTACTTTGATAATTCTACAATACACATATTTTAAAGACTGACTTTATGAATTTTGAAATAGAATTTGTACCCAAACTTGAACATTCTACCAAAATAGATTTATGAAAGGGGGAACACATTCTGCACATTATTAAATGTATTAAGATGCTACACACCAAGTTGACTTACCAATTCCTAAATTAGCTGCAAACATTCTATCACTGCATGAGAAATCTTTAGGTTTCCCAGGAGACCAATCTTTGGCTCGACCTGCAGCATCACCAACATATAAACATTTAGACATGTCAGGCTGAAAAATATTTCAAGTATTTTTTCACTGAGTCAGCAATGCATTAAGTTTCCAACAATATTAATTTTGAACAGAAAATATTTCAGTAGAATATTTTTCTATTCTATGACAGGGGTTTTTTAATTTTACTTTATATTCTATTTCTATATATTCATTTTACTGCCTTTATTTGAATATTTAATTTACATTCAATGTATAATAAGATTAAAGATTTGTAAATGGAGTTGAGGCACATAAGAAACTGATGCAATACTTAAATATTATATAAATAGAAAGTAAACAACATTTTCATTTTTTTTCTTCATCTTGAAGGTTGCTGTAAGGTATTCAGCAATGAATCAAAATCTCAAACCCTGCTGTAAAATCAGGTCAATCTTAGTGTTGACTTCAGCCTATACATACATACCCACTTAAACACCTTTACCACAATATTCTATGTGCATTCAATCTATATGTACCTAATTTAAAAACCCGATTGAAATATTTATCCTACATTTAATTTGCCATTACCTACTTTAATGCCCTACTTTATATTTTGTACATATCTATACCCATATCAATAATGAAAATATGATTTTTTTTTCTTACATTTAACTTAATTTTGCATACTTACTTTAACACCTTTATTGCAATGTTCAACAAAGTGTTCCAACATCATAGTACTTGGTTTTCTGAAATGATTTGTCCCAGTACAGGCAAAACACTGAAAACAAAAATAATTCATAACACTTGTCACTCACTGTTAGCTGTTTTAAGGTGCCAGTTGTTCTAAAGTTAGTCACATTTTTCATTTTCAAATTCTTGCAGCTTTCCCTTTGTCACAAACGGGCTGGAAATTTGAAGAAGGGTTAATCTAATGATTTAAGGAACAATATGTGTACAGCAATATAAAATTAGATAGATTAAGCATTGGGCTTAACTTTTGAACATGTCCCTGATGCATATCCAAAATAATGAAACTTGAATTACTAATTTTTTAACATTTTTATAACTCCCAAATTCAAAATTATTATGATTCAATACAAATATTTTTATGGTTGTGAAATTAATATAAAAATATCCCCATCCCTCTTTACCGAAAAAAAAACAACATTGATTTACATATATAGGTATTCCAACTTCTTTGATAATTGCTTCTGTTTTCTTCATGAATACTTCAGGTGTTACTTTAAGCTTTTCAATTCCAGCCTGGTTTGTGAAGAAGACGACCCTGTAGCCATTGTGGTGAAGTTCCTGAAGTTTACTAGGAACACTTTCATCCCAAAATTCCCAATCTGTTGATCCTATTGGTTTAAAGTAAAACAAAGAAACAATTGTACTGCCTTAACTCTGTCCTTGTAAAGGTTTTTTCTTATGGCAGACAGAATTTTCATACTGAACCATTTAAAAAGTACAATAAAAAGTACTTGTTAAGTGTGCTTTTTAGCTACAGTATTGATGAACCATAAATTAGATTATAATAGAAACATATTATAGTATACGGAAATTGGAAATAATTTTCTTTTTTCATGATAGCTTTATATAATCTACAATGCGGAGTTAACTCCCCTTTTTAAATATACATGTTTTTTTTGCATTGTAATAGTAAATGTTTGTTACCTACCTGTGGCAAATTTTCTACCACTTGCTGTTTTTATTACTGTAAAATCGATGTCAAATCCAGCTATTTTACTCGAACCCTCCAACGAATCTGATGTTAATCTCATTAGAGGATTAAAACCCTTTATAACATCTCCGTAATTAGACCACTTTAGATTACCCTCCAAATCTGTTTCTCCTTTGGCTCGTTTAGCTTTGATTTCTGAATCAGCAGCAGCTTTTCTTTTAGATTTTCTCATGATGAAATTACTAGGAGGCGGAAAACAGTTTGCTTACTAAACAAACAGGAAACTTGTATTTATATACAAATGCCCAAACATGTATAATCTTGTAAGAGGGGAGATAATCCAAATTCTCCTCCTTCTCTGTATTAATTTCACATGTTTTACTGCAATTTTGTAGTAATCTTTTATAAAATAAATTAATTTATTGGTTACTATAAAATCTCGTTGTACAATTATTTCTTTACAATCCAAATTAATATATTTTATGATCCAGCAGCTTTTTTATGTTGAGAGAATTTACCTACATACCTGTATGATATTGGGAGAATTTTCAAAGTTTGTTAATGGTATCACCCCAAGTTCATACTGCTTTAACATCTGAAATTTCATTGTCAATTTGTCCGTTTTTACTTAGATGCATTGTCTACAAAAAGTAATTAATTTTCAATGTGCGTATCTTGTTTCTTTTTTTCAGTGAATAGAAGAAGGTTGGGAGAAAATGAAAATTGAGAAATTTGGACTTAATTTTTGAACACTCGCCTAAAACTTTTCTGCAAAGAATAAAATAATAATAAAAGCAGGAATAAAATCCCCTACTTTCCTATTTACACCAAAGTCCTGTGGAGACACTTGCCCCCATTTCCTTGCGATCTGATTTTATCCAATATTTTTCTATATTTTTTCGAAAAATAAAACTTTGTGCAAGTATATGCAACATATTTCTATATATATTCAAAAAATAAAAATGTATGTGCAATATTTTAAATATAGATTTGGGTTTGGGTTAGGGTTAGGGTTTAGGGTTAGGGTAAAGGGTTAGGGTTAACCCTAACCCCTAACCATAACCACATCTATATATTTAAAATATTGCACATAGTTTTATTTTTTGAATATATGTAGAATAATATTGCATATATATCTGTAAGTTATGAACATAATTTTTTTTTTGAATATTGAAACGTTTGACGCGCATCTGCCATCTTCACGAGGATGATCGACAACCCCTCACTTGGAAAACCAATGCTCTTCGGAAAAACATCTTCGCTAACCTGAAGGGTTACGATCCGGCCCCCCTCTCTGAAGAGAGAGAAACGAATCGTAACCCTTGATTAGCGAAGATGCAGAAACAAGACTTAGAAATATTAGTTGCATAATAAATTTAAATGGATGACATAGTCTGTTAAGACGTAGTGGGTCTCAAAGGCACCTTAGAACGCGTATTAATGGCGTTCCGACGACCGAAAATCCTGAAAGACATTCTTGTACCAGCCGATATCACTAGATGTCTTCATCAACTGGCAAATGTCAGGCTTGTTCAGACAAAAGGTGTAAGACTTGCTCCCATATGATATGTACACAGAGCTTTAAAAGTCACACAACAGCCAAAGATTACAAAATATTTTGCACTGTGAACTGCAAATCAAGCAACGTGAACTACATGTTGGAGTGGGGGATTTGTAATCTGCAGAACATTGGGGAAAGTAAGCAAGCTTTCAACAAAAGAATGAACGGCCATCGAAGTGATATAACAAAGAAAGACTTTCTACCCGTCAGCCAACACTTTCGGTCGACTGGACACAATCCTGGGGATTTTGGTAAAATGAAAGTTTCTATTATAGAACAAAATTTGATTTGGAGTGATAAAGAAAGGCAGACAAGAGAAAGCTTCTGGATAAAAGAACTAGGCACTTTATATACAAGGGGAATAAATAAAAAGAAATAAATTCATTTGTCAATTGATACAGGGATTGAATAATCCTTTTTTTATTGTTATTTCAAAGTGCTTTATTTATTTATTTCGTGTACTTTTTCATTTGTTATGATGTTATAATTGTGTAACATAATTCTCTACCTTATGTTAAAGGATTATTTATCTGTATTATTTTAATTTTTGTTTACATGCGTTGCTACACATGAGGAAGATCAAGCCATATTGTTTTCTACAGTGATCCGAAAATTTTGCTAAGTTTGAATTATTGTTATAATTCAAAATTTTATTCGTTTTATTTTGATGTTGTTTTGCAAATTTATATATATATACTGATTCTGTTGTAATTTTGGCTATGGGGGCCAAAATACAATTTTGAAATGGGGCTACCCAAGGACCATTCCATCAATGTTATTGCACACGGATTTAAACATTTTTCTAAAGATAAAAAGGTGAAATACAGAATCATGATAAATTAATTGATATTTTTAACAACAATTGCAGGTATCTTGATGATGAACTTAAGGGGGTAGGCCTGGGTTAGGCCAAAATTTTCCACTCGTTTAATTTTTTTTTTTTCATATTTTCGTCTTGCATTATATATATGTCTCAATACACCACCTGAGAAAATTTTGTTGAAATTCAACCACGCGTTTCCTTCACAGGGTTCATTGAAAATGGGCATTTAAGGGAGTGAATATTACTACCCCTCATAGGACATATGTTTGATAAAAAATAGTTATAATTGTTGAACTGAAGAACAGAGATATAGTCTTAATCAAAAATGAAACATGATGGTAAAATTCATTCTTTATATGTAAATTCAAAGGTAAAAAGTACCAGACATGTTAGAAATTTCGTTCATTTTCAGGTGCCTCATTAAATATTCAAACACTGCTGTAAAAAAATTCTGTCGTTTAATTCTTACAAAAAAAACTGTTAAAACAAATATCATATATATGTGTGTTATATGACAAAAAATTATGAAATTTTAACCACAAGTTTTCACAAAATACTCGATCAATTTTGATATTAAGACATTTAAAAAAAATAAAGATTTTCCCATAATACTATTTGAAGCTGCATTATCATTCATTATATGTAGTTTATATATGCTATACAACAAATCATGGTTACTACTATATGATTTAAGACAGAAAATATCTCTAAAACATTCGATTCATCAATTAAATGCTATTTAAGATAATCCTGAAAATGTCAGGAGTGTAACATTTTATGTGTGATGGACTATTACTGTTACAGTATAAGACTAACAGGATAATGTGATATAAGCAACCACGCACTGAGATGAGGACGAGATAAGCACACACTACAAACACACACTTTTAAGGGGGAGGGGGACTAATTCTAGATTATATATTACGAATTTATAGGACGAGTAGAAAATTCTAATAAGGATTTATGAAATTATTGCAAATATTGACTCAGCATTTTCTTCATTTCGAGCGGCTTTTTCATCATCGTAATATGCATTTCATAATTGTGTTAAACAATAATTCATCAATATATCAAATCCTACTTAATTATCGATTTTGCACATGTTTCGAAAAAGTTTTAGAATCGTTACGGAGATGCTCCTTACCGAACCTCTTCACTTCGTCTAATGCGAGGAAATTTTGTAAGTCATAGTAATGCCACGTCATTCCTATTGTCTTTTACGTCAAGAAAAAAAAACATCAATAGGAGTTATCTCCCTTACCCCAGGCCTACCCCCCCTTAATGTTGATAAACCCGAGTTTCTTAAATATGCAAAATACATTTATCCAAAACAGCTACATTTGAATAGAGCTATTAGGAATAGTAAATGCTGTTCTTTTTTTAGATCTTACTATAAATATCGAAATGGAGAGATACTGACTAAAATTAATGATAAAAGGGGTGATTTTAATTTTCCAATTACTAGCTTTCACTTTCTTGATGGATACGTGCCTGTGGCACCATCGTAAGGAGTGTACATATCACTTCTTGTACGTATTGCACAAGATTAGATTTTAACGAGCGAAACCATACGATTACTACAAAGGTTCTGTTACAGGGTTATATTTCACAAGCGGCTTGATGCCTTTACAAAGTTTTATAATAGATATCAGCATATTTTAGCACCCGGCTTCCAGAAAAGTACATATGAACGGGTTTTCCCATCCTAATTTTTATTGTAATATCGTGAATAAATGAAAGTCTCGCTAATAACATACACAAGCTTGGCGGTTATTAAGATCTTTTAACAGCAAGGTCTACAAATATGAAATTATGTCCACCTCTGTAAAAATTGCCCTTCCTCTCAATGACTTGGAAGACTAAATTCATACAGGCCTCTCATGAATACTGACGATTTCAATTGACTCTATGACGAGATAGCATTAAACCCTTCATGGGAGTGTTATTTCAGACTTTTTCGTTTAGTAGAGGACAGTATCCGATCTGCAGCTATGAGAGCCTTAGCTAGTTTTACGAGCACATTCTGACCCTGCTATCTAAATTATGTACCAACCAGTATGATTTTGCAGTTCTAACTAGCGGACATCATGTTGGTAATCATACTTTATCCCGACTCTGTTTAAAATACTGTCTTTCCATTGGCCAGAAAGTGTCCTTATCAATTATTGTATCCCCCTTCCTTGAAATTACGTGATTCGCTTTGACTATTTTCTGTTGACAAATTGTTTTAAACTTTATATTAGTTTTGCTTTTTTCCAGTCCGCAAAAATTACAAAAAAAAAAACATACTAAAGGCCATAATATAAAAAATTCCTGATTTGAAAATTTCATTGCCGGGATAAATTCGTTATACAGTCAGTTACAGGAGGGATACGGGAATATATGGAGTGCCTGAAAAAATGTTCGTATCGGGTCTCGGCTGACACCTCGCCAGATACGATTTTTTTTTTCAGGCACTCCATATATTTCCGTATCCCCTCTGTATAACTAATAGTATTGGTTTTTATAGTGTTCATACAGGATAGATAAGTGGAGGTTTGGGTGCCCATAAAAACCAGTTTAACCCTACCATTGTACCAACTCAGACTATCCAGACTGTGTTGTATTTTGCGCTCTTCTGTTATTTTTTGTCAGTTAGGTTGCTTTGATTGATTGGTATGCCATTTTTTACCTTTCCTGTCATCAGTTTTATTGTTTATTGATCTCTATTGCTAAATATATTCTATATAGAACTGTTTTTTTCTTGGTTAGTTAAGAATTTAAAGCAGATTACATGGAATTTACCTTGAAACTTTTTGGAGATGTTTTAATGTGGGCTGTTGCTCATCACGGAGGGTCACATGACAACACCTATGGTATTAGCTCTCTTTCCATGTTAAATAAGAGAGGCCTTTCAATAGATATTGAATAGAAAGTATCACTACACAATTTTCAGAATTTAGGAAAATATGGAAAATCTGTACTGAAGATGGCTGGATGTTACAGAAAGTTTCATAATAAAACTGCTACCAAAAATCTGTTAAGTCCAGGCCAGTAAAATGTCAGAAACCTGAAAGGATTCACTTTGACACTGACTGACTGTAACAAATTTATACAAATCCTGTGTTTCCTGCTCCCATTAATCACCTGTTAAATAGGAGCTATTTTCATGGAAATTTATTCATACGTTTACAGGGAGTTGCAGAGAAAAAGTAGCGGCAAGACCCCAGATAGTGATCCCTATGAAAATTGTTATCAGGAGAAGGTATAAACCTTAAGCAAGAAGTAAAAAACAACAAATTCTCTTTAAAAACGGAGGTAAGACAATATTTTGTATCCAAATTTTAGCATATATTGTAATTGTTAATTCATAAGACACTACAACCTTCATGATGTTTTAATACAAAAGATTGAATAAATAGACATATACATCAAACTTAATAATACAAACAGTATCCCAACATACTCCCATTCTATTTCTGTCTATATTAGTGCACAAAAGAATTTTTTTTTAAATCAGTTTCAGGGATGTCTTGAAAAAGATTTAAAACAAATATATATCACTTTAACAACTTCAAAGTTGGAAAAATCTTAGACTGAACAGTAATGAAATTATGTTGTATAGGAAATTCTTGTTTCGGAAGAAATCAGAGCTACCAAAAATAAATCAAACGTAAACACTGGACAATACAATATATATTAATTGTTGTGGAAACAGATTCTGATGGCTTGCACAAAATCACAGTCATAAAATTATTTTAATTGAAGAAAATAAATATTTAACAAAGACATTGGAGAAACATTCTTACAAAAATTCTCAAAGTATGAATAAATAATGCATCATATTATCTGTTAGTTCATGACAATGTCCAAGTAAGCAACATGGTGTTAATTACAATAATATATACTCAAAACTGGCACTGATATATAGATGTCACATATTTAATTAATCCAAGATATGTAGAACCATAGACCTAGATTCTGACCTTAGATTAAATATCTGTATATTATGTAAGAATATTAGTAGGTCACTTTAAGAAGAGTTAATGAAATAAAACCCCCTAGTACCAGTAAATCAACAATGGCCTTAATCTTTTAAAATGTGAGGAATAGTACAACTAAACTATCTTTGCTACTCCCAGAAATGTAGATCATATGGTCTAAACTTTTTATTACAAAACAAGACCTCATGAGTGTCTGTACTGCAGCAATATTTATTTAAGATGGTAAAGTCATTAATGCAGACAACTTGTCATTCCAACAATAATTCAGTTTAAATTGCATCATGGATGTAAACTCCATAGCAGCATTTTATTTCAATGTAATGTAATTGAACCTATATATCAAATTCGAAGCTTAAAAAAAAACATGTCTGAACTAATACTTGTCAAATGAATCGATCACAAGCTGATGAATAAAAAAATTCTTGTTTATGTTTGGTGAAATTTCAATTTTCCAACAAGATGACTTCATATATTTTGGTAACAGTAGACAGTGAATACATTTAACTGATGTCAGCAATCAGCAATAAACTACATGTAAATGTAAAATACTATAAAATGTTGTCTGAAGTAACGTCTTTTCTTTTTCCTTTGAAAACCACAGAATATGAGTGTTTCTTTACATTATCAGAATAAATATACTTTTAATTACCAATAGGAACTGAAAAGATGAAAAACAGAAAAGAATTTGTAAAGTGTAGAATTTTACATGACCAGAAGAGTGACCTTTATTTACAATATGACTTCATTTCTTTATAATAATCACAAATTATGAGATAAAATTGAGAGAAAGAAATCCATATATCATTTAAACCATCCATATTCGTAAGTTGTTAAAACAGACTACAATAAAATTCCAATATAAATTTAACTTAGTAATTCATCAGATATTTAAAAACACATTTTTACAGTGTTCATTTTCCAGTAAATTCATATTAAAAAGAAGGCAAGTTTCAAGTTATTAATCTTTAGGTGAGTATTTCATTGTCAGATTAAGGTCTAAATAATAAAAAAAAATTATGCAAGTTAGAAAATCAAATGGTTCAGAAAGTGTGCAAATTAAGCCTCCATTATTAAAAACAAAAGTTTTAGTTCATTTTAAATGTTGACTGTTGCAAGTCCATAAAAATCTTTACTTACAAATTTTTTTTTAATAAAAATAAGTCTGTAATGTATCTGGAAAAACTGAACAAATAATACATGTACAAATATGCAATGACTGCAATTTGATATATATTTCAAATAACTCTATTTGATTTAGGGAAAAAATGTGTAACATGAATGAAATTTTTTTTCCTTCTTGTTCTTCATTTCATATGACAAAGGTCTTTTTTTGGTTTTTGAATACGACTTTTGCAGTTTTCCTATTTGGATTTCTTTTTAGTCCACTTAAAAACATATATCCCTATTGTTAATTGTTCATATTCTCTTAGTTTCTTTTGATTGTCAAATAAAAGAAAATTTTGACTTTTTTGTATCAAGGCAGTATCATTTTCAAACTCTTATAATTTCAATATATCCACAAAACAAATACTTATTTTTTAAATCTTAAATAACATTTTTCTACTGAAAAAAACTTGCTTGTCCAATATATGAAGTTTGAATGCAGTATAATTGCTTTCTTGTATTATAAACTTTTGTTGTTTGAATGACCTATAAAGTTTATCACTGTAAAAATTCATAAATTTGTAGGACATGTCATGTAACTGCCAATTAAAGCCAAATTAAACACAACTTGAAGTGAGCAATGATATGAATAGTTACATTTCTCATAAATTCATATAGAAAGACGCTGGAGTGTGTTAAAAGACAAATATTGTGGAATAAATATTATTGAATAGTGATTTTATATAAAATTCAAGCCATTTAGATGAAGAATTATATTTCAGAATGAACTTTACATAAAATATATTGGTTTATATACACATTCAGATGATTGGATTTTCAGGGTATTTTTGTGAGTACCATCAATGTTGAGGGCTAATTTGCACATAAGACAAAGATACGTTGGGAAATAATTCAGTTAGAAACAGCTAACAAAGACAATTATCATATATCTAATGCATTTGTGGGTGAATCAGAAAATTGGGCAAGTAGAAAGCACACTTGTATTCTCCAAAATATACTACCAAAAATGTTATAAAATCAGACAAAAAGACAGTATTAAAATCTGGTAACTTCAAGCCACCAGTGTAAAAAAAAACTTAATACATAACTATGTTTAAAATTCTAATGGATTCAACGAAATTTTCATGACCCAGCATGTCAAAATATACTGAGAAAATGGGAATTACACAGTCTACTAGTTTTGAACTTTTTTACTACAATATGTACATTTTATTTACAGATATAGTTTCAAACTTTCTGCAGTTATAATAAAATTCTGTTAAGAAATAAACTTGTTAGAGGATTGTAAAGATAAGTTCTGTGAGGACTAGAAACCAAGAATACATTAACAAAACACAGAAGCTCTTAATAAAATAAACAATCTTCAAAAGCATTCACACACAACTCTATGGAATTCCTGATTTGTCCATTCATTATTCATTTTTTGATTAACAAGTGAAAAACTAGAACTGATGCTAAAAGTCATGGGATTATTTATGTCAAGTTTACTCTTCAGAAGACAGAAAAAAGAAAATTTAAGTTACTATGTAGCTACTATAGTGTTCTAGTAGTATAGAGATTAAGATATCTGGAAGAACTGTGCAAATCTGCCTTTAACAAACACTACCCGTACGTATATGAAAGCTAAAAAACTTTGTAATAGTCATCATTTTACAGTCACTTCACTGGCCACTGATTATTTACACATAATTCACTATACAAATAACATATATCAGAGAATGGAGGAGAAAATTGTTAATTTTTCACGAGGCAAAGATCTGTTTATTACATATTCATTGGGTAATCCATGCTTTATCTACACTTATTATACTGAAAGCTTTGTGTTTCCTGAATATAGCTTAGCAAAATCTACTGTTGTTTTAATTTCATTTACCACATGGTTCAGAGTTACAACCCTTCCAGTTTTTATTATGTATTGTATAATTTCCAAAAGTAGGTGCCAGAATACATCATCATTCCGTGACAAATATTCGCCTTTTTCTGATCCCATCAAATATTCTATGATACCAAATTTGATGCACAAGACATCATTTATAATTGCTATACAATCCATTCATTATTAATAGTGAACATTATTTAACTCAAGAATGTTTTTAATCTAAAAATGGACAAATTAGGAACCATAATTCTGTAAACAGCAATAGACAAAAATATTAAAATATATTTAATCTGGCAGTTTAAACAAAAATTCATTATAAACTCTATCATTACAACAAAAGTATCACAATACAAAAACTGTTAAGTGTTTTATTAGAAAAGGGTTCCCTGTCTACAGGGAATCTATATGACAGTGATTATCACATGATCTATACATAATGGATATCAAAGCACTATTCTTTATTAAATTATACACTATATTACAAGATGTACATTTCATGCCATTTCTTGTCAACACTGGCTATATATGTATTTACATTTGTACAGAAATGAGACAGCTTCCTATCTGTGGTCACGAGATGTGGTGCGACGTCTCTTGTTTGCTGGAGGTAGAGTATCGGTTGCATCTGCAAGAAAGAAGTTATGCACTTGTTATCTTAATGACTAAGATTCATAACTAAAATTATTTTGTACATGTGATTAGATTTGATAAACTAACTTGATCATCTTAAACAACTGAGGCAACTTATTGATTTACTGTTTCCAGACATTAGGTGCTAAATATTTCAGTTAAAGTTTTAAGTAAATGATGAAGATGACATGCAACTAAGGTAAATTATGATTGGTCATTTATTCCGCACTAACTTTGAACAGTAAGTTAGTTTTTCTAATGACAAGATTACATGTGTATACCGAAATGTCTGCATATCCTGCAATCAGTATACTACATGTATATTTCTACAATTTTTACAAGAACTGCTATAATTTTTTTTTGTAATTTACCCCATAGGTGTTTTATTTCTGGTAATTGACAATTAAGGTCTATTGATAAAAATGAACTTGATTTATTTGTGAACTGTCAAATCTTTTTTATCTATTGTAATCAAGACTGTACATTGTATTTATGTTAAATTGAGAAATGTGAGATTTAACCTTTTAAGGGTCAAATCATACATGTATGTATCATAGAAAACTGTAATAAAGACAAGAAATGTGCCATGAAACTTGATAGCAAACCAGAATTTCTTTCAACATCGCTTGGAGCCAAAAGATACCTTCCCTCTGAATATTTATGGTTTAAAGTTTTAAAATAGCTATATGTATCAACTCTTTAGCTAAATATCCAACATCAAGAAAAGTAATCATTATGAACAGGTTTTCCAATCCTGGTTTCTTCATGTACTGTTATATCGTGATACATGTAGATGCAAACATCTTGCCAACTTCCCACAGAATCTCTGGAGTACCTTAAGATAGCTTCACAGTAAGAGTTATAAATATGAAATTTCATGCAATTCTCTTAAAATTTCTCTTTATAGGCCATTTATTTTTAATTAATTCGTTTACAGATTTTTTTTAAAAAAAATAGGGTCGGTTGTTCAAATTTCTGATCGGCACAAAAAACATTTCTTTTGTAGAGGTTCATCCAAGGATCATTCATGCAACAAATCAATTCAATTGGCTCAGTAGTTTCTGACAAGAAGAGCTTTGAAGATCAGCGATTTTATTCAAAGGTGCCTGTGCCTTTCCATTTGGGAAAAATTATCGAAATAATTGGGAAATTCGTAAAACAATTTTATTTCACTTTTACAGCACAAGTTTTCTGTTTCTCTGTCCCTTAAGGGGGTAGGCCTGGGTTAGGCCAAAATTTTCCACTCGTTTAATTTTTTTCATATTTTCGTCATGCATTATATATGTCTCAATACACCACCTGAGAAAATTTTGTTGAAATTCATCCACGCGTTTCCTTCACAGGGTTCATTGAAAATGGGCATTTAAGGGGTACCCTTCATTCCAGGAGATGACACAAGTTAATGAATATTACTACCTCTCATAGCACATATGTTTGATGAAAAATAGTTATAATTGTTGAACTGAAGAACAGGGATATAGTCTTAATCAAAAATGAAATATGATGGTAAAATTCACTCTTTATATGAAAATCCAAAGGTAAAAAGTACCAGACATGTTAGGAATTTCGTTCATTTTCAGTTGAATCATTCAATATTCAAACACTGCTGTAAAAAAATCCTGTCATTTAATTCTTTCAAAAAACTGTTACAAAAAATTTCATACATATGTGTGTTATATGACAAAAAATTATGAAATTCTAACCACAAGTTTTCACAAAATACTCGATCAATTTTTAAGGTAGGATGTCATTACGTTACAATACGACGTTACGATATGAGTTATCGTTCCTAACGTTATTGAGTATAAACCTATTCTATATGTTCAAAGAACGCGAAGAAGATTGAATAGAAGACGATGATGACTTAAATTATAAACGGAAATAAATTTAAAGAAAATACAATTATTATGACTGAAAACCAAGCATTCTCTCTTAGGTCCTGTGATACTTTTAAACTTATTTATTTATAGTGGATTTGGAAACAAGTGATACCAACTTATACCAATCCCTCTCCACTTGGCGGGTGCGAGAGAGGCCCCTGTAGCGGCATTTTAGCATACTCTTTTTCGACATCTACACAGGAGTCTTTAACGTGTTAAGGGTGTTTCCCTTCCTTAACACGGGACAGCAATTTTCGTCCCCATCCGACGGATTAGCATCGTATACCGAAACCATCCTCGCAAATGGTGTCGATAAGTCCGGTTGCAAATTTTATCCTTGAAATTTTCATATCGAACGGGAATCGAACTAGGGACATTTGGCTTCGTAGTCCGATGCGCTGACCACTAAACCACGGCGCCCACGGTGATAGTTTTGTAAGTTTACTTTTATTTGTTAAAACTGGGTTTTTTTTATAAAATACATGATCTAAAAAACATTACAGAAAAAATATAGACAGTCATGAAAGACTTGATATTCTCCTAAATCTAAAAAATTACAAAATATGATGGTTAAATCGCCAGTGACTAAAAGTTTTTATAAATACAAAATAGGAAAGGTAAAGTTGTGAGAGGAAAAGAGAAGAATGAGAGCAAAAAGTGAAAAAAACTCTGAAATCGCGTTATATCGAAAAATCATGAACCAAAGTCAATTTCTTCGAAAAATTTATTCTCCCGGGGTAGTCAGTACATCCGAAAGCCGCGGAAGTGATCAAGAGGTATAGTTCTATAAATTTTTCTAAAAGTTTTGAATTTTCTGTTTATTGTTCCCATCTTGACTGGCTTTGGAAGAGATAAAATCCGCACGGGCTTTCTACGAGCTCGTTCGCAAAAGCTGCACATTAAAATGGAACCTTGTCTCACAAAGACGAATTTACCAGCAAAACTTTTCACCAATAAATAATCTATTATTATGTATTATTTTTAATTTGTATTACAATTCGTTTTTTTTTTTTATTATTATTATTAAAAAAATGATTTGCAAGGGTAAGTATTGCCGGTGTGGTGTAAAATATAAATATACCTGAAAATTATATATCTTCGATTTAATATGATTTAATTTAGTCCAGTTTTCCTCATTCACTTTGATAAGCCAACATATTTCAATGTTCAATATATCCACTAGAACATTTTGACCAAATGTTCAAAAGAAAAAAAATCAATTTCATTAAATTTTGATTATTTACAAAAATAAATAAAAAAGATAGACCATTCCATTAGGGTGGGGGTAAATAATCCATGCTATTTAATAACGCAATTATTATGGTAATGCTCGGGTATATCTGATTTTTATTTGGAATAAAACATGTCTTGGAACTTTGTCTGTTTATAACTGGTAAGTAAATAGATTTGCGTAATCCCTGGACACCGAACGTACAGTTGTTCAAATACTACGTTCTTCGTGATATGCATTTCATAATTGCCACTGGATGTTAAACAATAATTCATCAATATATCAAATCCTAAGTAATTATCAATTTTTCAAATATTTCGAGAAAGTTTGAGATTCGTTACGGAAATGCCCCTTACCGAACCTCTTCACTTCGTCTAAGGTTGCACTCCACAAATTAATAGTACCATTTTCTATGTGAAGTGAGCTAACAAATGTCATGGTCTTGTGCCATCTTCAGAGTAAATAATACCCATATACATATACATTGTATATATATTCTGAAAGGCCATTATGTTAGCATTGTTTCAATCATGATAAAATAAATAAAAAATATCCATGGAAACCTAGTTGGCATAGCAACATTTCAAAAATTGTCATAAAAAAAGCTTTAAAAATGTTAAATTTCACTCCACTTCGGCTTAAAATTGAGGTCTGATGCAGCGTTTCAATCCAATTGAGACTTAATTTTTCAGATTCTGCATAAAATTCCATTACATATGTGGGAAAAAAAAGGTTTACTTTTCCGGCTCTTTTTTTCGCAATTTAACTTACCAGTGCAGGTGCCGATTATCACTGTCAAAGTTTTACACACCACATGTCAATTCACAAGTCCCAGTTTATGACCTCCCATTACTTGTCAGAAGCAAAATTAGTTAATGTTTTCGTATTTTTTTAAACTAAAATCTATCCTCTTTCAGTCAATATTACAATTTTGAGGTTAAGACATTTATTATTTATCTATCATGTAGTCAAACTTTACCAACTCTAATAATTAATAAAATTCTGGGGGTGCATTTCTCCGAAACTAAGACAATTAGTGGAGTGCAACCTAATGCGAGGAAAATTTGTACGTCATAGTAATGCCACGTCATTCCTATTGTTTGACGTCAAAGAAAAAAAATCAATAGGAGTTATCTCCCATACCCCATGCCTACCCCCTTAAATATGTCCACAAATTTGTCTTTATTAGTGTCTGATAATGTTTTATTGAAATAAAAAAATTTCTTTAAAATCCTCTATGATGACTGGTTTCTCATGTTTTATGATTATTCTTTTTTTGTCTGACTGAGGAGGTACTATGTACCTTTTTTTAAACCAGAGTCGTTTTTCATGAATATCTCAAATATTTCATTAAAATGAAAGTAAGAAAATAACTATACATTTTGTTTCCAATTCGTAATTATTATCTTTTCACCACTTAAATGTCTAAAATATTTAACAAGAACGGATTTTACATTTATTGAGTGAAATTTGTTGATTTTGTCAGTTTTGTTTCTAAAAGTATATTATAAACCATGTGGACTTTTGAAATATTCCATATTATAATTTGAAATCGTAATCTAAGTAGTTTTTCATCAAGACATCAGTTGCCGAAGTATGTGGGACACACAATGCTGTTGAGATTTGATAATTGTCATTTAGACATTTCCGAAGTAACAAACGACACATGTAATTAAAGCGTTTTAAGGGATCATTCGTACCTTGGGACAATTGGATCAACACTGACCTTTCTTTACATGGTTAAGTAAAGGGTGGGGATGTTCTGATTGATTCGAGCCTCTCAATGGGAATAAAATTGTACTACATGTACTTACGGGAAACTCTGCCCGTCACATCGATTTTTGGGAATTTTGGGAGAAATTTTGTGAAAAATATTGCCTTTTTGGCATCGACTCTAATTCATATGTGGAAAAATCACTGAAGATAAGTCCAATCAGAATGAATTATCTGACCCTGGTAGCCATGTTGAATATCCAATTGGCACAAAAAGCATAGTTTTTGTACAGAACCAACCATTTGACATGCCTGCCAAATTTGGTTCAATTTGGACTGGTGGTTTCAGAGAAGAAAATGAAAATGTGAAATGTGGATGGACGACGGACGGATGGACGAAAAGTGATGGCAAAAGCTCACATGGCCTTTTAGGCCAGGTGAGCTAAAAAAAAAATGAAAATCATGTACAATGAAGACGAATTTTGGACAATCTTGGTTATATTGCCAAATATACAAAGGTTGCAAATGATCAGTTTAAGACTTTTTGACTGTTCATTTTGTTGTCTTAGGCTTTTTTCTACCATTTGTTTGGGCTAATCACTTTGCAACAATTGCTGTTTTCACTCTGTATTCTATATAAATATGCATGTCAGATCAAATATACCATAAAATTAATACATTGTACAACGTGAATGTAGCTGCAATTGAAAACATCAACAGTGAGCGATAATGGGGTGTGGGGTTGGTTATTTTTGTGCCATCTTTTACATTTTCGGTTCCCTATTTAGAACATCTATCTTGAAAGGTGTTGTTCAGTAGATCACCGATTGTTTCATCTGTTACCTTAATCATCTGCCGTTCCCTTTTTAAGGAATCCGACTCGTCAACTACGACAACATACATTTTCGCTTAGAGTGGATTCGATATCTTATGGAATCAAGATATTCACACAAAACGAACTTAAAAGCCGCATGGATTCGATTAGGAAATTCATTTCAAAAACTTGTTTCAGTAAATTGACATCAACTAACGGCTATAAATATATTTTATTTTTGAATCATGTTTACAAGTATTTTATTGATGGATAATCTATTTTTAGACGAATTGAAATATAATCTTTTATGAAATTTTGATGCAAAAAGGATTTTTATTTAATTTTATTTTGGGGATGTCTGATTTCTTATTTCTGATTTTCCATTTTAATTTTTTTTCTTCAAATTGGCAAAATCAGGTCTGCAGATCTGTAAACCAACGAATTAAAGATAAATGGCCCTACCAGTGACTTGAAGACTTTAAATTTATACATGAATACTGCTGATTTTAACTGAACTCCATGACAATATACCATTAATACCTGTATACGTATGGGAGTGCTATTTGTGACTAATACCGGTACATTTGTTAGTGCAACAGTATCTAACCAGCACATATGTGAGTCTTTGCTAGTTTTACAGTTCAAGGAGCACAATATGACCCTGCTACAAATGTATCTTAATCATGTACCTTCCAAAACAGTTGCTAAGTGTTTGTACAAAGTCAGACTATCCCTATTGTTTTTGTCTAAAGGTCTTTTGATTGGATGGTGTTAATTGATTGGTATGTCACTGTTGACCTATCGTGTTCTCTATTTTATTACTTAACAACTGAAGTCAATAGCCAAATGAGTTTATCCTGTTGTCTTCAGTCTTAAGTTCATGGAAGATTGCAGACAAAAACTAACCATTCTGAGTATCCCCAATCTGACTCTTAGGCTTTGCAGATCGAGTTGATCGTTTACTGCCATCGTCCTCAGCATTGGGAGAAATCTGTCCACTTCTTGTGCGACTGATTCTTCCAGGTGACTTATCTCTAGGTTCTATAAAGTATATTATATATACATATATCTAATTTCTCAAAAAAATGTTGATATAACAAATTATTGTTTGGTCCCCTCAGGGCTTCGGAATTTTTTGGGAAAATTAACTTGCCCACTGGAAAGTTGTATTAAAATTTTACTTTCCCTTTTTTTGTTTCTTTTAAGTTTTTTAAATCATTATTGTTAACTTCAACTACTTTCCGTTCCTTTGATTCCGAAACGAAATATTTGTGCAAGCTCATGCCTGGGGCCTTATTTATTAAACATTTATCATTGTCAAAGTTCGAGATTTGTCCAATCACCGACTTCGTCAAACAATAAAACAACGCACCGGAACGTACCATGTAGCAGTGATTTACACATTTTTGTACTTGCCAGACGGGAAACAGGTACTTGTGTTTTTACTTGCCCTGGGAAACGGGAAATAGGAATTCTGAAGCCCTGATTCCCCTCTGAGAACATCTTTTCGACAGGTATTCTTTTAAACTAACATTGAATAATTATTTTTTCTCAGTTTTTGTTGCCTTAGTGTTTCAGACTTACACCAATGTAAATTGTATGTTCTACTGTTATTCATTCCTTTTTCAAAATGGGTGTCAAAAAGTCTATTCTTCTAATAAAATATTCTATGTTTAAAAATAAATACACATACATGTACATGCACACTCTGTATCTAGCCTTTATTTTCAATATGTAACATGAATTTTTTTCTAAGCCTCAGAGGCTTACATTTTTTTTACCTAACCATATTTCAAACTAAGTTTAATTTTGGACCCTTTGGACCTTAATGTAGACCAATTTGAAAACGGGACCAAAAATTAAGAATCTAAATGCACGGTTAGATTCGGCATATCAAAGAACCCCAATAGTTCAATTTTCGATGAAATCAAACAAAGTTTAATTTTGGACCCCGATTTGGACCAACTTGAAAACTGGGCCCATAATAAAAAAACTAAGTACATGTTTAGATTCAGCATATCAAAGAACCCAAAGAATTCAATTTTTGTTAAAATCAAACTAAGTTTAATTTTGGACCCTTTGGACCTTAATGTAGACCAATTTGAAAACGGGACCAAAAATTAAGATCCTAAATGCACGGTTAGATTCGGCATATCAAAGAACCCCAATAGTTCAATTTTCAATGAAATCAAACAAAGTTTAATTTTGGACCCTTTTGGCCCCTAATTCCTAAACTGTTGGGACCAAAACTCCAAAAATCAATCCCAACCTTCCTTTTGTGGTCATAAACCTTGTGTTTAAATTTCATAGATTTCTATTTACTTATACTAAAGTTATTGTGCAAAAACCAAGAAAAATGCTTATTTTGGCCCTTTTTTAGCCCCTAATTCCTAAACTGTTGGGACCAAAACTCCCAAAAACAATCCCAACCTTCCTTTTGTGGTCATAAACCTTGTGTTAAAATTTCATAGATTTCTATTTACTTATACTAGAGTTATTGTGCGAAAACCTAGAAAAATGCTTATTGGGCCCTTTTTTGGCCCCTGATTCTTAAACTGTTGGGACCAAAACTCCCAAAATCAATCCCAACCTTCCTTTTGTGGTCATAAACCTTGTGTTTAAATTTCATAGATTTCTATTAACTTATACTAAAGTTATAGTGCGAAAACCAAATGTCTTCGGACGACGCCGCAGACGACGGACGACGACGACAACGACGACGACGACGACGCCGCCAACGTCATACCAATATACGACCGCAAAAATTTTGCGGTCGTATAAAAACTGCAAAATTTACTAAAATTTACCAATTAAGGGACAGCAACCCAACAACGGGTTGTCTGATTCGTCTGAAATTTTCAGGGCAGATAGATCTTAACCTGATGAACATTTTTACTCCGTCAAATTTACTCTAAATACTTTAATTTCAGAGATACAAGCCAAAAACTGCATTTACCCAATATGTTCTATTTTTAGCTATGGCGGCCATGTTGATTGGCAGGCGGGCTGGTCGGACACATTTTTTAAACTAGATACCCCAATGATGATTGTGGCCAAGTTTGGTTACATTTGGCCCAGTAGTTTCAGAGGAGAAGATTTTTGTAAAAGTTAAAGGACGACGGACGACAATGGACGACTGATGACGGACACCAAGTGATGAGAATAGCTCCATTGGCCCTTTGCGTCAGGTGAGCTAAGAAGTGCATTTTTCACCTATGTTCTATTTTTAGCCATGGCAGCAATGTTTCTTCAAAGACAAACAAACAAAACAGAACTTTATACTAGATACCCTAAGGATCTTTCAGCCTAAGTTTGGCAGAAATTTATTCAGTAGTTTCAGAGATTTTTGAAAGTTTACAAAGATAACGAAAAAAATGTGCAAATTGTCTTTAAAAAGGGCATAAACTCCTATAAGGGGTCAAGTTGACTTATTTGTAGATCTTGCTTTGTTGAACTTTTTTTCTGTTTACAGCTTGTCTTTATCTACATGTATAATAACATTCAAGATAACGTAAAACTGCAAAATTTCCTTAAAATTAACAATTTAGGGGCAATAACCCAATAAACGGTTGACATAAATTTTATTCTAGATACCCTAAGGATCATCCAATCTAAGTATGGCTGTAATTGTTTCAGTGGTTTCAGAGGAGATCTTTGAAAAAGTTTATGATGGATGGACGACGGACGCCAAGTGATAGCAAAAGCTCATATGTCCTTTTAGGTGTGGGAAACTTATTTGCCATACTGACGGATGGACGGACAAACAGACAGAGTGCAAATGTAAAGTCCCCTTCGGACTAATAACCAAACCTTTATAAATATCAAACGTATTACATGTACATGTGTTGATTAATTATTAATTTTTACCTTTTGTTAGTTGTTTTTCTGAAGGTAAAGTTGGTGACTGTCGATTTCTTTTGCTTTGACTATTACGCTTCAAGGTAAGATCATCTTCAACACTTTTATTATGTTTCAGATCTTTTGGACTAACTTTAGTCTTTTCCTCTGGCTTATTTTGTGTCCTAGCTCGAAGTCCACTTTTGACAGTATCAAATAATGTTAGATTTTCATTTAATTCAGTCTGAGTTTCTTCAGTTTTCCCAGTTTTTTCATCAGATTCATGTATACAATTTTCAATATGAGCTTTCTTATCTGGCTCAGTTTCATTCTCAGATGCTGTCTTTCTTCTCCGAGATTGTCGTAAATTTTTACAAGATGGATCTTCCACAATTTTATACTGTTCTACTTCCTGTTCTAGTGATTTTTGACGTATTGGTTTCGGTGGCCTCAAATTATGTGAAGATTCTGATGCATCAGATGCTTTTCTTGCCCTCAGAGACATTGTCAAAGATTGAGATTCCTCATTTTTTTGTTCAGTAGGAGTCTCTACCACAGGTGTTTTGCGAGATACTTTCAACACTATTGGAGGAACTGTTGGCTCTCCTGTTGAATTTTCTGTTTTTCTAGGATCAGAACGAGTTATCACAGTTATGTTAGTTTCATTGACCAATTCTTCCTTACTGAATGGCTGTGGGTTAGTAATAACCCCATGAGAAAGGTGAAGTTTTATAGGTCGATTTTCTTCAGATTTTCCTTTTTTCACTGGAGATAAACTTGGAGATTTCTGACTAGATTTTGGTGAAGTTTTCTCTTGATCACAGTTAACCTTTAATAATGAGTAATCTGCACCTATTGTATTGCACAGGTTGTCTGATTTCTTACTGGAAATTTTAACACTAGTTTTCCCAATACTTTTATCATCAGCATTTCCTTGGTTTCCCGATGAATTTACATTATTTGTTGGCACTTTTGAATGTTCATTTTTTGATCCAACAATTTCCGAGTTTGTATTTGCCCCTGATGAAACGTCTATTGGCACTTTTGTATTTTCACTGAATGTTTGTCTGTGAAACTCTTGAATATTTTTATCTGATGATAAAAAGGCAGAAAAAGGTTTCTTTTCCACATGTTCAGAGTATTTATGATTTTCTTCATTACTAGACGTTACAGAATTACTAGATGGGTTTGAATCCGCAGACACAACACTAACATTAGAGAAAGCACTTTCCTGAGAATTTATGGAATGATTTCTATGTCCAACACTATTATCACTAGCACTTGTTGATAAATTACAATTTTGGTCACTTTTTTGTAAATCATTTGAATTCGTAGACTTTTCACTTAAAACATGGTTAAAATTTGAAGAGTTTAAATTTTTTCTTGTGTTTTCAGATTCTAATTTTGCAAGATCTGAACAAGAATTAGTTATAATATCACTACCTAATGAATGACTGTCACTGTTAACAACAGAGTCAGAATCTAGTGGGCCATTTATCACATTCTCTGAATTGTCTATGGAATCCTTAAATCCATCACTTTTTTGTGACTGTGGGGATGTACAAGCTCTTGCACCAACAGAACATGGTGAACGTCTCTGAGAATGAGGTAGAGATGATGACTCAGAAATAAGTGGTTTAACTAATTTCTGAACTGATTCAGTTAATTTTCTTGGATCATAAAATTGCTGTGGTAAAGGGTTTAGCATTGCTGCTGCAGGAGATCTTCGTTTATATGCACCTGACTTAGACACTTTAACACAATCATTGTCACCAAGCCCTGCTGAATTTTCTGATCTTTTAACATTATTTATAATGTCAGTTTTTAAACCACCCTGTCCTGCAATTCCTTCTCCATGTTTACCCAAGGAACTATTAACAGACACTGACATCATATTTTCAAGAGAGATCATTTCCATTGCTGCAGATACTGTTAAATTCATTCCACCAACTGGAGATTTTGTTTTCCTTTCACTTTTTTTCTGAGATAAAAATGCTGTAAAATTTTGTTGCTGTTCCATCAATTTTGATGTCAAATCATTATGCAATGCCTCCACCTCGGAGACAGGTGTATTACCAGTTGAATGTCTGATTTTATTGCACAAACTGATATCATTAGTATCCTTATTATCATGATTTGCCATCATTCTAGGAGATGGAGTTCTTGCACTGGGATGAACATTTGTAGGAGAATGTGGATTATCAATCCTTGCTGGAACAGTTAACCTTGTACTTGATGATCCATGCTGGTTGGATTTTCCTCCTGAAAAAGGGAACATAGTCACTAAATATTTATAAATGTCTAAAGTTACTTAACAGAATACAGGATTAAATACATACATGTAATACAAATGACATGTATATACAAAATGTACATGTATATATATAAATCATTTATTTTTTAATTTTACATTTTCCTGATATTTATAAGTCAAAGGAAATTATGAAATTAACCACTTTTTATTCACTTTTGTAATATCAAATATAGTGTCTATTTATGGTGAATGTAACTAAACCAAAAAAGACTTAATGAAAAAATTTAAATCTTGACCTAACAAATTACACTGTTGGAAGAAGGTGTGCAGCTTCCAAAATATTTGTTGGATATGTCCAGTATTAAGCAAAAAATGACCAGCTCAGAAATATAGCAAATAAGGACATCCAGTATTTTTTAGTACAGGTGGCCATATTCCTCAAATGTCCATATAACAGACACAATTATGAACTAAAGGCTCCCAGGAGCCTGTATCGCTCACCTGTCTATCTTGACTGACAGCCTGGAACACTGCTGGCAAGTTTCAATTGGCTCACTGGTTTCAAACAAGATCTTTCCGTGAACTTTTCCATTACATGTAGGTCCTATATTAAACTAAGTTCCTCTCTGGCTGCCATCTTCAAAGGCAGACAGGTTCATTGGATAAAATTCTGAAAGAAGACCCCCTAAGGACCATTGTTGCCAAGTATTGTTCCAATTGGCCGAGTGGTTTCAGACAAGAAGATATTTAAGTAAAATCCCCATAGGATCCTATGTTAAACTATGTTCGGCCATCTTGGATGAGGGACCGAGACATTGGATACAATTCTGAAAGTGGACCACCTAAGGACCATTGCTGCCAAGTTTTGTTCCAATTCGCCCAGTGGTTTCAGGAGAAGATCTGTAAAGGAAAGTTTGCGACAAAGAAGGAAGATGGACGCCAAGTATGACAATAGCTCACCTGGCCCAAAGGGCATACTAACTAAGATTGTCTTGAATCATGTCTGCAACCAGAACAAATCATCAGTAAATAAAGTCTCAAAATCATTTTGCAAAAACTCGGATATGTCGAGGTATTTCTCTGGTCCAGGCAAACCGTCCATTTGTTACATGTACGAGTTGAATTCAGTTGATTTGAAATTTCAGTTAATCTGACTTTATTTTGAAGTCCACTCGAAGATAAAAAGATGTAAATTAACCTTAAAGTGTCTAAATTCTAACTTAAAATTTTAGAAAAATGGGTCAAAGACACAAATGGCCGGGTTGCTGGGTGTTTATTGTAGTGGTGACAAAGGTGATAACAAGATCATATTGCACATTGGCAGTCATGAATATTTATATAGACAAAATCAGACACATTGTATGTTGGTGTACGAGCACAGAGGTGAAAAACTGTAGGAGGAGTTGATTTCACAAAATAGGTACCTTCTATTGAAGATGTCAATAAAAAACGACTAAGTTCCAAAGTTTGGAAAAATGGGAAATAATTCCTGAAATAATTCCATAAAGTGAGGTGCACATCTTCAATATATATAGAAACATTCTATGAAGTTTCAAGGATGTGGGTGAAAAACTGTAGGAGGAGTTGATTTCACAAAATAGGTACCCTCTATTGAAGATGTCAATAAAAAAACAACTAAGTTCCAAAGTTTGGGAAAATGGGAAATAATTCCTGAAATAACTCCATAAAGTGAGGTGCACATCTTAAATATATATAGAAACATTCCATGAAGTTTCAAGGATGTGGGTGAAAAACTGTAGGAGGAGTTGATTTCACAAAATAGGTACCCTCTATTGAAGATGTCAATAAAAAACGACTAAGATCCAAAGTTTGGAAAAATGGGAAATAATTCCTGAAATACTTCCATAAAGTGAGATGCACATCTTCAATATATATAGAAACATTCTATGAAGTTTCAAGGATGTGGGTGAAAAACTGTAGGAGGAGTTGATTTCACAAAATAGGTACCCTCTATTGAAGATGTCAAAAAACAAGAGGCTGTATCGCTCACCTGGAGTCTGTTTTCATTGGACAATTAATCTACTATTTGACCAAGTTTGCAATTGGTTCAATTGTTCAGGGAAAATTTGTTGAAGATTTATTTTTCATAAGGTTTAATGTTAAAATATGTTCCCTGGTGGTGGTAGTCCTGGCAGGAAGTTGACAAAATTGACCAGGAATAAGGGTGAACCTTAAATAAATGTAACAGGACCCAACCTCAAATTACACAAACCAATAACTCCTAAATAGAATTTGGGATTCCCTTCAAAATTTCAGGGTAGGTAGATCTCAACATGGCAAACATTTTTCAATTATATTTCACTTCTATCTCAAATAGTTCTGGAGATATTCAAAAATGTTAAAATTTTGAAAATTTGACAAAAAAAGGGCAATAACTCTTTCAAATTTAGATTTCACTTCTATCTCAAATAGTTTTGGAGATAAATGATGAAAAATGTGAAATTTTGAAAATTTGACGAAAAAAGGGGAATAACTCCTAAATGGGTTTTGGGATTTCCTTTAAAATTTCAGGGTATGTAGATCTCAACATGGCAAACATTTTTCAAATTTAGATTTCACTTCTATCTCAAATAGTTTTGGAGATAAATGATGAAAAATGTTAAATTTTGAAAATTTGACGAAAAAAGGGCAATAACTCCTAAATAGGTTTTGGGATTTCCTTTAAAATTTCAGGGTATGTAGATCTCAACATGGCAAACATTTTTCAAATATAGATTTCACTTCTATCTCAAATAGTTTTGGAGATAAATGACAAAAAATGTTAAATTATGAAAATTTGACGAAAAAAGGGCAATAACTCCTAAATTGGTTTTAAGATTTCCTTCAAAATTTCAGGTTAGGTAGATCTTGTCATGCTGATCAATTTTACGCCATGTCAGATTTTTGATATCTGTAAGGGTTTTTATGTTATAAGCCAAAAACAACACATGCACCCCTATATTCTATTTTTAGCTACGACAGCCATGTTTTATGTCAGATCAAAATAAATTGAGGATTGTTTGTAGAGGACATGTCATAGATCATTCCTATTAAGTTTCAAACCAATCGGCCCAGCAGTTTCAGAGAAGAAGATTTTTGAATAAAAAAATTTTGAAAATTTGACAAAAAAAGGGCAACAACTCCTAAATGGGTTTTGGGATTTCCTTTAAAATTTCAGGGTAGGTAGATCTCAACATGGCAAACATTTTTCAAATTTACATTTCACTTCTATCTCAAATAGTTTTGGAGATAAATGACGAAAAATGTTAAAATTTTGAAAATTTGACGAAAAAAGGGCAAGAACTCCTAAATGGGTTTTAGAATTTCCTTCAAAATTTCAGGACAGGTAGATCTTGTCATGCTGATCAATTTTACCCCATGTCAGATTTTCGATATCTGTAATGGTTTTTGAGTTATTAGCAAAAAACAGCAATTTACCTCTATGTTCTATTTTTAGTAACAGCGGCCATGTTTTTCGACGAATCAAAAATCCCCACATCAGTTCTATGCAGGGTACCCCAAGGAACATTTATACCAAGTTTGGTTCTAATTAGTCAAGTAGTTTCAGAGGAGAAGATTTTTGAAATAATAACATAAAACAAGAAGATTTTTGAAATTTCAGCCAATCAGAACACATTATTGGGCCTGGCAGCCATGTTGAATATTCGATCAGCACCAAAATTACAAATTCTGTAAAGGACCTTCACAGGAACATTGCTGCCAAGTTTGGTTCCATTTGGTTCAGTGGTTTTTTAGAAGAAGATTGAAATGTGAAAAGTTAACGGACGGACGACGGACGACAGACGACGGACGGACGACGGACGCCAGGTGAGCTAAAAAACAACTAAGTTCCAAAGTTTGGAAAAATGGGAAATAATTCCTGAAATAACTCCATAAAGTGAGGTGCACATCTTCAATATATATAGAAACATTCTATGAAGTTTCAAGGATGTGGGTGAAAAACTGTAGGAGGAGTTGATTTCACAAAATAGGTACCCTCTATTGAAGATGTCAATAACTAGAGGCTCTCAAGAGCCTGTATCGCTCACCTGGATTTAACTTTTCACCTTGAGCAGACCTAAAAATTTAAGGTTTGCAGTCAATTTGGCTATTTTCTATAGGATTCTATGTTGAACTAATTTCAGCTGTGGCAGTGATCTTGGTTAAGTCCAGGTCAACGGATACATTTCTAAAGGAGAACCATCTAAGGACCATTTCTGCTAAATCTTGTTCCAACTGGCTAAGCGGTTTCAGACGAGAAGATTTTTCAATGAATTTTCCCATAGGGCCCTATGTTAAACTAAGTTTGGCTGTGGCGGCCATCTTGGTTAACAGTCCACGAAATCAGACACATTTCTGAGAAAGGACCTCCTAAGGACCAATGCTGCCAAGTTTGGCTCCAATATGTCGAGTGGTTTCAGACAAGAAGATTTTTCAATGGATTTTCCTATAGGGCGCTATGTTAAGCTAAGTTTGGTTGTGGCGGCCATCTTGGTTGACAGTCCGGGTCATCGGACACACCTCTGTAAGAGGACCATCTAAGGACCATTGCTGCCAAGTCTGGTTCCAATTGGTCAAGTGGTTTCAGACAAGAAGATTTTTGACTGATTTTCCCATAGGGTCCTATGTTAAACTAAGTTCTGCTGTGGCGGCCATCTTGGTTCACAGTCCACGAAATCAGACACATTTCTGAGAAAGGACCTCCTAAGGACCAATGCCGCCAAGTCTGGCTCCAATATGTCAAGTGGTTTCAGACAAGAAGATTTTTCAATGAATTTTCCCATAGGGCCCTATGTTAAACTAAGCTCAGGTGTGGCGGCCATCTTGGTTGACAGTCTGGGTCATCGCACAAAATTCTGAAAGAGGACCATCTAAGGACCATTGCTTCCAAGTCTAATTCTAATTGGCTTAGTGGTTTCAGACGAGAAGATTTTTAAGTGAATTTCCCATAGGGTCCTATGTTAAACTAAGTTCGGCTGTGGCGGCCATCTTGGTTCACAGTCCACGAAATCAGACACATTTCTGAAAAAGGACCTCCTAAGGACCAATGCCGCCAAGTCCTGCTCCAATATGTCAAGTGGTTTCAGACAAGAAGATTTTTCAATGAATTTTCCCATAGGGCCCTATGTTAAACTAAGTTCGGCTGTGGCGGCCATCTTGGTTAACAGTCCGGGTCATTGGACATATTTCTGAAACAGAACCTCTTAAGAACTATTACTGCAAACTTTGGTTCCAACTGGACTTGTAGTTTCATATAAGAAGATTTTTAAAAGTCACCCCCCTTTTTTTCCTATTTTTAGTAACAGCAGCCATGTCGGTTAAAAGTCGGGAATGCCGGATATAGTTTTGGAAGGGGACCATCCAAGGACCATTAATTCCACCAAACTTTGATCTTAATTGGGCCAGTGGTTTGAGAGGAAAAGATATTTAAAGGAAAGTTTACACTGGATGCCGTCTTTAAAGGGCAAAAACTCCTATAAGGGGTCAATCAATGATTTTGGTCATGTTGACTTATTTGTAGATCTAACTTGGTGGAACATTTTTGCTGTCTACAATTTGTCTTTATCTATAATAATATTCAAGATAATAACCTAAAACTGCAAAATTTCCTTAAAATTAACAATTCAGGGGCAATAACCCAACAAAGGGTTGACCGATTCGTCTGAAAATTTTATAACAGGAAGATCTTGTCCTGATGAACATTTTTACCCCATGTCAGTTTTGCTCTAATTGCTTTAGTTTTTGAGATATAAGACAAAAACTGCAGTTTACCCCTATGTGCTATTTTTAGCCATGTCGGCCATGTTGGTTGGCAGGCGGGGTAATCGGACACATTTTTTAAACTAGATACCCTAATGATGCTTGTGGCCAAGTTTGGTTCAATTTGGCCCAGTAGTTTCAGAGGAGAAGATTTTTGTAAAAGTTAACGGACGACGACGGACGACGACGGACGCCAAGTGATGAGAAAAGCTCACTTGACCCTTCGGGTCAGGTGAGCTAAAAAACGACTAAGTTCCAAAGTTTGGAAAAATGGGAAATAATTCCTGAAATAATTCCATAAAGTGAGGTGCACATCTTCAATATATATAGAAACATTCTATGAAGTTTCAAGGATGTGGGTGAAAAACTGTAGGAGGAGTTGATTTCACAAAATAGGTACCCTCTATTGAAGATGTCAATAAAAAAACAACTAAGTTCCAAAGTTTGGGAAAATGGGAAATAATTCCTGAAATAACTCCATAAAGTGAGGTGCACATCTTCAATATATATAGAAACATTCTATGAAGTTTCAAGGATGTGGGTGAAAAACTGTAGGAGGAGTTGATTTCACAAAATAGGTACCCTCTATTGAAGATGTCAATAAAAAACGACTAAGTTCCAAAGTTTGGAAAAATGGGAAATAATTCCTGAAATACTTCCATAAAGTGAGATGCACATCTTCAATATATATAGAAACATTCTATGAAGTTTCAAGGATGTGGGTGAAAAACTGTAGGAGGAGTTGATTTCACAAAATAGGTACCCTCTATTGAAGATGTCAAAACAAAAACAACTAAGTTCCAAAGTTTGGAAAAATGGGAAATAATTCCTGAAAAAACTCCATAAAGTGAGGTGCACATCTTCAATATATATAGAAACATTCTATGAAGTTTCAAGGATGTGGGTGAAAAACTGTAGGAGGAATTGATTTCACAAAATAGGTACCCATTTTCCCCGCCCGCCGCCCGCCCGACATTCACCATACTATAACCCGGATTTGCACTCTGTGCAACCCGCCCAAAAATGAAACATTTGATAACCAAATCAAATGTTTTCATTGTGTTGTCAAGTAACTATAACAAGGTTTCCATATAACAGCTAGATAAAAAGATGTAAATTAACCTTAATGTGTCTAAATTCTAACTTACAATGTAAAATTTTGTCAAGTAACTATAACGAGGTTGTTTCCATAATAGCTAGGTCAAGGACATTTTACAGCTATAAATCAGCTGTTCATATCAACTTGGAATCTGAGAGAACTCAGAAGTGTCACAACCATATGCAAAACGATGGAGAACAACAAATAATTCCTCATTTCGATGGGTTAACAAGACTGGATTAGAAAAGTCCAAAAAGTGTAATGCCGATATGACAATTACCGTGACCAAAGTACTTTGTGACTTGTGTAAAACCCCTTCAGCTTCCAAAGTAGGCAATCATGCAACATGTAGACCCTGAATGGTAGAAAGTGTATCTATGGCTCATCTTTATACATGACATGCACGGAAAGCTGCATAAAATTTAACATGTCATGAAACTAAACAATGGGTCTTGAATCTTGATAATCCAACATTGTACATTTTACTAAGCTAATAAGCATATACATGTATATATAGTGTGAAATAAAAAAATAAAATGCTCCGCTGGGCGCAGCTAGATACGACCGCAGATGTCGAACCCTTAATAGTTGGGGCAATTATGAACACAACATTCAAGCTTGATACAATACTGAATTTGGATTGTGAATAAATATTTGACACAGCATAGGTTTCTGACACAGAATGAATGTTGTCTAAGAACTTAAAAATTTTTAATTTACCTATTCAAACCATATCAGTATTATTTGTTTTTATATATAAATCAGAAATAACCAATTTAAAATTTAAAATTGGGCACACATATCAATTTCTTGCTATTGCGCAATACTGTGTAATTGAAAATTTCTTCAAATATTTGACACATAATAGGTTTCTGACATAGAATAACTGAAATCAAAGAACTTAAAATTGGTCATATGATTTGAATTTATATTCAATTTTTTGCTTTTGTGTAATACAATATGCTGTGGAGAATTGCCCCCCCCCCCCCCAAAAAAAAAATAATATTTTACCCCTTTTTTTAGCTTTTGTGCAATACACTATGAAGTTGCACATTGCCCCCCTCCCAAAAAAAAACAAAAAACAATAAAATTTATTGTAACCCCCCCCTTTTTTTTGCTAAAAACAAATTTGAAATTTTCTTTTTAATTTATGAAATATGAAATGAGAAAAAATTACCCCCTCCCCAATTTCTCATTTACCCCCCCCCCCAAATTTTGTTTTCAACCCCCCCCCCCCCATTTCTTTATACTTTGCAACCATAACAGCCCATTTAAATACACCATAACATATTAAAATAGAAAATGACATCATAGTCATGGATGGCAAATTTTAAATATACATATTAAAAGCAGTTTAGATAAGATAAACAAAAAAGCTTCATCAGCACATTTTATATTGGCAAATTTCCAATGGAATTTGTTAATAATAAAGTTTTGATAACAGGGCACACATATCAATTTCTTGCTATTGCGCAATACTGTGCAATTGAAAATTTCTTCAAATATTTGACACATAATAGGTTTCTGACACAGAATAACTGAAATAAAGAACTTAGAATTGGTCATATGATTTGAATTTATATTCAATTTTTTGCTTTTGTGTAATACAATATGCTGTGGAGAATTGCCCCCCCCCCCAAAAAAAATAATTTACCCCCTTTTTAGCTTTAATTTTGGACCCCGATTTGGACCAACTTGAAAACTCGGCCCATAATAAAAAAACTAAGTACATGTTTAGATTCAGCATATCAAAGAACCCAAAGAATTCAATTTTTGTTAAAATCGAACTAAGTTTAATTTTGGACCCTTTGGACCTTAATGTAGACCAATTTGAAAACGGGACCAAAAATTAAGAATCTAAATGCACGGTTAGATTCGGCATATCAAAGAACCCCAATAGTTCAATTTTCGATGAAATCAAACAAAGTTTAATTTTGGACCCCGATTTGGACCAACTTGAAAACTGGGCCCATAATAAAAAAACTAAGTACATGTTTAGATTCAGCATATCAAAGAACCCAAAGAATTCAATTTTTGTTAAAATCAAACTAAGTTTAATTTTGGACCCTTTGGACCTTAATGTAGACCAATTTGAAAACGGGACCAAAAATTAAGAATCTAAATGCACGGTTAGATTCGGCATATCAAAGAACCCCAATAGTTCAATTTTCGATGAAATCAAACAAAGTTTAATTTTGGACCCCGATTTGGACCAACTTGAAAACTGGGCCCATAATAAAAAAACTAAGTACATGTTTAGATTCAGCATATCAAAGAACCCAAAGAATTCAATTTTTGTTAAAATCAAACTAAGTTTAATTTTGGACCCTTTGGACCTTAATGTAGACCAATTTGAAAACGGGACCAAAAATTAAGATCCTAAATGCACGGTTAGATTCGGCATATCAAAGAACCCCAATAGTTCAATTTTCAATGAAATCAAACAAAGTTTAATTTTGGACCCTTTTGGCCCCTAATTCCTAAATTGTTGGGACCAAAACTCCAAAAATCAATCCCAACCTTCCTTTTGTGGTCATAAACCTTGTGTTTAAATTTCATAGATTTCTATTTACTTATACTAAAGTTATTGTGCAAAAACCAAGAAAAATGCTTATTTTGGCCCTTTTTTAGCCCCTAATTCCTAAACTGTTGGGACCAAAACTCCCAAAAACAATCCCAACCTTCCTTTTGTGGTCATAAACCTTGTGTTAAAATTTCATAGATTTCTATTTACTTATACTAGAGTTATTGTGCGAAAACCTAGAAAAATGCTTATTGGGCCCTTTTTTGGCCCCTGATTCTTAAACTGTTGGGACCAAAACTCCCAAAATCAATCCCAACCTTCCTTTTGTGGTCATAAACCTTGTGTTTAAATTTCATAGATTTCTATTAACTTATACTAAAGTTATAGTGCCAAAACCAAATGTCTTCGGACGACGCCACAGACGACGGACGACGACGACGACGACGACGACGCCGACGCCAACGTCATACCAATATACGACCGCAAAAATTTTGCGGTCGTATAAAAACCACAGAACCACCCAGAAGACATAAGGTGGCCAACTCTATACTAGCGACTAAGCGTAGGTTGACCTATAGCTTGATTTTGTAGCATACATGTATGTAAAGACATTTGGGCAAATGAAAAACAGAACAATTGCAACTAATTAAATGAGTTTTAGTATGATGTGTTGATCCCTTTTATATATCATACTGACACTACAACATTTGTATTTTGTAGTAAAACCCCCCTTTTTTTGACTATATGTATTTTGTGACGTGCGTTGTTTATCTTTTGCCTCGAGGTTACCACTGTGCTGCTATCCAAAATTTCTGGAGAGAACAATGACCTGTTCGGATTTCTTTTCAAAAGTAAACTTCAAGGTAGGAAAAATTCAATAAAATTTACTTAAAACTTGATCTTGTTTTTACCAAATTTATTCAGATAGATAGATTAAATGATTTAGAAAAACGAAATAAACACTCAATAAGGACTGAAAGTAATTAACTTACATAAGAAGTTAAATTTACTGACTGTCACCACCTGAAAACAACAATCGTAACTTTGACAATTTTGAAATCGTCGAAAAAATAGAATAATAAAAAAATTCAATTTTCCTTGAATTTTCAAGTGTCAAATAATTAGGCCATCCAATAATTAGGGTTATTACCGCAGTCATACAACTTCGACCCAAGCTCTTCAAGGCAAAAAGCATTTTTCTGTATCTTCATGTATTATACTTTCGGAGATATAAGGCAAGTAAGTCAGTTAACCCCTATGTTCTAAAAATAGCCATGGCCACCATGATTTTAGCCCGATTAACATAATCAACAAATTTTTTAAAATAGTTACCCCAAAGATGTTTGTGACCAAATTTGGTTACAATGCACTCAGGGGTTTCAGAGATTTTTTTTTATGATGACAAAATAGCTCACATGTCGGTCCAGGTGAGCTAACAACAGGTTTTAAACCTACCATGTGTAGAAAGGCTGTCTTTAACATATTGCATACTATCCACTTTCTGTAACAACTTCAAATGCTCTTTACTGAGAGAACCAATAGTTTCTTCATTCAGAAAATGTTTTGGGCTTTTCTTTTTATTTTTACTGAATAAATGCATCATTGCCACTTGATGGTCAGTCACATTTTCGCTGTTAAATTTAGCTAAGTCACTATTTCGCTTTTGAAGTGCAGGATGACTGAGTGCTTTCTCTACTGCCAAAATGTTGGAAACATCATTGCAGAAATATTCATTCTGCTGTTGATTTGACATTGCATAGCCAACTGTTAAAACCTGCTGATCTGATTTATTCATTAAATTTTGTTTTTGTGCCAAACTTTCATGAAAAACAGCTCTAGTAAATTCATCAATATGATTATTTCCCGATTTAAAATCTGAATCTCCTGGTTCTGAAGGTGTGTCATCTGATCTCTCAGAAGAACTTCCCACACCTGAATCATTACAATAAACTTTAGAATTTGTTTCCACAGTGCATCCTGAAGTGACAGCACCAACATCATTTTGCATATGAGTGTCATGTATCAACCGAGTGTTATTTGAGTTGTCCGATCTAACTCCATGACTATGTTCAGTGAAGCTGCCTGTCATTTTGGCTGGATTTTTATGAGGGTTGAGCAAATTTTCAGTACTATTTATCTTCACATGGTCCTTTATTAACTGTTTGTGTGACAAATAAGTAGATTCAGCAGTATTAATCAGAGGATTATTTGAAATTGTTGTAGATAATGTCTTGTGAAAGCCATGCACTACCGCATTCTTGTAAATTTCTTTACTTGAAGTAACACTACTAGCAGAACATGTCTGTGCTTGATGTTGACTTTTTCGTGGTGGATCACAAAACAGATCTGAATGTTTACTGACACTTGCAATGGGACTAGATTGCACTGAATTGTGATTCCGAGATGAGGATAATGCAGAATTACTAAGATTTGACACAGTAACTGATAATGCATTGCTGCCTTGAATAGGAAATCCCACATCCTGTGTAGAATTTGTTTGACTTTGTGACTTCTGTAAAGAATAATTAGATGTAGAACTGTTTGAACATAATGTTGGCACACTAGACACTGTGTTACTTTGTAACTTAGTATGAGAAAACACATGATTTAACCTTTCCTTTGATAACAAAGTTTGTTCTATATTTTTTAATCCTGTACTTTGTGGGGAAAGTCTATCAAAAGGTATGCAGTTTTTGGCAGGATTAGATTCAGAATGTTCCATAGGTTCTAACAATCCAGTATAGGGATTTATTATTTTCCCTGCAGTGCTCTCCTGTGATGATTGTAAAGAATCAGTCCCTTTCGACACTTTGTTTAAAGCTTTACTATCGGAAGCTAACAGAAGTCTTTCGTGTTCTTTCATCCCTTCACCTACTGATGATGTATACAGCGTTTCTGCTGCTGATGGCACAGATTTGGAAAAAGTAACAGACGGTTGTGTATTTGCTGCTAAGGCTTGTGTAACCATGGGAACTGGTAAAATGCCATTACTACTTCCTGATGTTGGCATAGAGTACGATGATAATACAGGGTTTGGTACACTTTGAATGGTTGCTTCACCTTCACAACCAGTTTTGTCTTTAGGTTTTCTAGGCTTCCGTTTCTTTTTCAAAGGTGGACTTAAATCTGATGAGGGTGGTAACATTTTGCTGTTTAAAAAATTGTTCATTCCAAAAGCCAAGGCTGGTTCTGTCTGTAATAAATTTACAAGTAGTGGGCTTGTTGTCTGAGGAATTCTAATGCCCTTTGCTACATTATTAAACCATGCACTGCCTTCTGGATAAGGAGGAGGTGGCTTATCCATACCAATAGCATTTTGATCAGGTTCGGGTTGAAATACATGACCTGTATGTGCTTTACTTGAACCAGATGAAACCATATGTGAAGATGCTCTTGGAATATTTTTATCAGGATGAAAGCTAGGACCTTGGCCAAGTAAATTCTGATTTGGAATTCTTCCTGAAGAAACACCTTGGACAGCTTCCCCATCTGATGGAAATATTGAATCAAATATTGGTGTTCCTTGTCGCAGATAATCTGCAATGTTTTTTCTTGTTGACTGAACATTAGTAGGTCCTGGTGAACCATAATCACTAGTTCCTCCACCAGAGTCAATTAAAGATAAATTAGGAGCATCAACAGTATCTGCTGTCCTAAATATAAGCTGAGTTCTTTCATTATTTCTACCAGCTATTGTCAGAGATATCAGCTGATCTCCTTCTATCTGAACTGCAAGTACTCCCAATTGTCTCAAGGTCACATTACCTTGCTGAGCGAGTTGCTTCAATCTAAGTGCTGCCTCTCGGGGAATATTAAATGTTACACGTACACTATTCCAAGGTTCCACCTTTTTCAAAATCAGCTTTCTTTTATCTACAAAATAAAAACAGCACCAAACTTAAAACTATATACCAAAATGAAACAATACTATGTATAAATCATCAATTGAAAACTTTTTGGAGTTAGAATTGACTCTAATCTGTCCTGGACAGGCCATATTAATTACTTATGTTCATCAATATCATCTAGACTTCATTTACTCTCTAAAATTAAGAAATTTCTAAATATTGATTCAAGAAAATTATTTTATAATGGCTATATTCTCCCACTGATAGATTATTGTTGTATTATTTGGAGTGGTTGTGCTAAAAATGAGCTAGTCAGAATAATAAAATTGCAGAAAAGGGCTGCAAGACTTATTTTAGATGCTGATCCACTTTCATCATCAGCTCCACTGTTTAAACAGCTTGGGTAGATGACAGTAGAGAACAGAATCTCATACCACAAATCTGTTTTGATGCAGAAATGCCTAAAGAACGAAGCCCCTATATATCTCACTGAAAAATTTACTATCGGAAGCTAACATCTTTTTCTATTTTTAGTAACAGCAGCCATGTCGGTTGGAAGTTGGGGATGCCGGACATAATTTTGGAAAGAGGCCATCCAAGCACATTTCCACCAAAGTTTGGTTCAAATTCGCTCAGTGGTTTCAGAGGAGTTGACGAAAAAGTAAAATTCCCATAGGCTCACTGTTTAAGTCCAGCCATGGCAGCCATGTTGGATGGTGTTCGGGGAAACCGAACACATATTTTTAAAGTGGCCACCCGAGGACCATTCCACCAAAGTTTGGTTCAAATTGGCCTAATGGTCTCAGAGAAAATAACGAAAATGTTAAAATTCCCATAGGGTCCAAGGTTAAACTATTTCCGACCATGGCAGCCATACTAGTTGATGAAAATGTGAAAAGTTTACAACGACAACAGACAGATGCAAAGTGATGAGAATAGCTCACATGGCCTTTTAGGCCAGGTGAGCTAAAAATGGACACCAACCAATATATGGCAATGGCAAACTCCATGTTTTGGGAAAAGAAACCCCAAAAATGATTTTGACCAAAATAAAAAAAATAGGAGGTGCCAATGGCATTATATGATAAAGAATCTGAGAAAGTATCATTAAATTATAATGAGTGGTTTAGGAGGAGTTGCGGATACAAAAGTGGAACATATTGTTACCCAACGGGCTCCCCCATCACTATATACCTCCACTTTACAAAGGGGTGGTATAATAATATTGAAATACTATATAATATAGTTCTTGCTAAACATAATTCATATGTTTGTGTTAATTTTAAAGTCTCACATGAAATGCACGATAGATTTTTGGCAATGTTTAGGGTTTAATGTCCTCAAAATCATACAACTTTTCATATCAAATGGACTAATATATTTGAACATCATTTTAATTTCAGTGTATTATTTGTCAACTGCATTCATAATGATGGCTTGTAATATAAATGTATCATAATAAAACAATGAAGAGATGTGAAATATATTGAAGCAGTGCTCATTTTGTTTTAGAATTTTAGGTATTGTAAGTGGGAAGCAGGGACATGGTTTTTTCTGGCATTCTATAGGATACCTAATTCATACCCATTTTCAATGACAATGTCATACTTTTTTCCCATATTTTGGCTGAAAATTCCAAACTATATTGAACCTTCCTTGAACAAGGGATAAAAGAATATGAAGTCTGGGCTGAAAATTTATGTCAAAAAACAAAATCTGTGAACAACAATGATAACGGCATATAAATCTTCTCTTAATTGTTTTTTAAGGTTTATTTGGGGAAGGGGACAGCTATGAATAAATATTCCTGACAAGGATCACCAAAGTAAATGAGACTGATCTTTCATTCTTATATAACAGATATATTCATGTACAATATATATTCCTTTTAATATTTTCTCATAGTTGTTCATATTATCTTTATAAATACACATGTATATTAATAGGAAATTGCAGTCAAGATGGTAGTACATGTAAGTAGCAAAGAAAGAGAAGTACATATACATAATTTAAGAAAATTAATTTGTATTGGTGTGTTAAACTCTTTGCAAGACATTTTTAAAAAGACTGAATAGAGACTTTCATAAGTTTTTATACCAGAACAAGTAAGATTTGAGTGTAACACTTCTTTAAATTTTTTAATAATGGACAGGGATTTTTAACTTCTGTGACCTTAGTTTTCCCAATATCAGGGATAAAGACTAACTTTTTTACCTTGTTTTACCTAAAAATCTAGGTGCCCACTCCAAAATTGAGAAGCCCAGTATAAACTTTTGTAATTTTTTAGTGTACTTAATTCAAATCTTGAACAAGTTTATTAAAAAAAAACTAGGTAAAAAGAAACACCACATCAGTCATTGTTTGTCTAAATGTCTCTTTATAGAGTCCCTGTACATACCGCCTCAAGGACCTGATAGACAGAGAAATGATTTTATTACCAAAGAATGTAATCCATGCTTTCAAGTGTCTTATTCTGATACCTAGTGCTAAAAGCAGTGACCACCACATAAAACTAGAGGCTCATAAGAGCCTGTATCGCTCACCGGAATTTAACTTGTCCACCTTAAGCATGACTAAAAATCTAGTGTAACAGTCAATTTGGCTGGTTTTTCCATACGGTCCTTTGACAGTCCAGGTCATCAGTCACATTTCTGAAAGAGGACCATTTAAGAACCATTGCTGCAAACAAGATTTTTAAACGCATTTTCTAATTGAATCCTATGTTAAAGCTCAGCTGTGGCAGCCATCTGGGTTGACAGTCCAGGTAATCAGACACAATTCTGAAAGAGGACCATCTAAGAACCAGGAACGGAAAGACGCTTTGACACACAGGCACTTGTTTTAAAAAAAATAAATGTACCCCCTCCTCTTCCTAACTTCAAGGTAAATATCTGCTATTTTATCCAAAGAAGAGGAGAGGCTTAATTTAGCTATAGGAAATGCCTAGATGCCAGGATTTTGCACCATTTTTCGTCACCCCTGGCCTATAATGAGTTTCTGCCTATTTTAAAAAAATTCCTGCTATTCAAAAACCTAGTGAAAACACTGGATACACTTCTGAAAGAGGACCATTGCTGCTTAGTTTTGTTTCAATCGGCCATATGCTTTCAGACAAGATCTTTAATTAAATTCCCCATAGGGTCCAATGTTAAACTGTGTTCGGCTCTGGCGGCCATCTTGGATGATGGGCAGGGTCATTAGATATATTTCCGAAGAGGGCCACCTAAGAACCATTGCTGCTAGTTTTGGTCCCATTGGCCAAGTGGTTCAAAAAAGAAAATTTTTAGTAAATTCCTCATAGGGTCCTACGTTAAACTATGTTCGCCTCAGGCAGCCATCTTGGATGATGGGCGGGGTCATCGGATATAATTCTGAAAGAGGACCAAATAAGGACCATTGGTGTTACGTTTTGTTAAAATTGGCTGAGTGAACTCAGACAAGAAGATCTTTAAGTGAATTCCCCATAGAGTCCTATGTTGAACTATGTTCTTGGGTGATGGGCTTGGTCATCGGATATATTTCTGAAAGAGGACCACTGCTGCCAAGTTTATTTTCAGACAAGAATATCTTTAATTCAATTTCCCATAAGGTCATATGTTAAACTATGTTTGGGTGTGGTGGCCATCCTGCATGATGGGGCCGGGTCATCAGATACAATTCTGAAACAGGACCACCTAAGGACCATTGCTGCCAAGTTTTGTTCCAATTGACCCAGTGGTTTTAGAGGGGAAGATCTTAAAAGGAAATTTTACGACGACAACGACGGACGCCAAGTGATGGCATTAGCTCACATGGCCTTTTAGGCCAGGTGAGTTAAAAATCCACACTTAACTCTTTGAAAATGAGTATATAGCTACTCAAGAAATACAAATATCTGCTAGAGATAAATCGAATTCACCGAACTCTTCTTACCTACAGCAAAATGGACTATTCTAAAAGTTGTTAAAGGTCATAAAATTTTTCCCTATGTTTACAATGGAGAAAGTTAATAAGTTGAGCATAACCCCTGTTTTCAGAAATTTGTCAATACTTTTACTCATAAAGCCTTCAAATGCTTATTTATCCAAAACTGAGAGACTCAGTTCAGTGCAATCAGAGATTTAGCTAGCGCTCGTCACTTTCGCCATTGACGAATGATTCTTGAAAGTGGCGAATGTTTTCCGTATGCAATTCGTCACTTGAAATTTCAAAATCGCCAAAAAATATTTCGCTAAGACGCGCTAAAATTGGACTGGACGTGTCATCCTTCAATCTCATGCGTCCCTGGGACGCATTTAAATCTAATCAGCTGCGTCCGAAGACCATAATTTTCATAAAAGATCTCGAACCGCCATTTTTTGTTTTCTTGGAGATCAAAGGGAACGGGGAAAGAAACGACAAAAAATTAAGATAGAAAACGGCGGCAATCAGAATTCTCGTGATATTTCATTGGCCACAGCGTTTTTTACCGACCGGTAACAATATGAACCTCATTCATCGTATAAAATTGAATTTAACGGACTTTGACTTACATTACAATTGGAAATTTTGTCAATATTGATTAATAAGGTGTTAAAACAAGGTCAATGGGAGGATTTTAAGAGTATGTTTGAGAAAAAATAATAGTAAAGATTATGGATAAATATTAAAACATAAAATAGCAATATTAAATAAGTTGTCAAAAAGATTTTTGCTCATATCTGTAACAGAAATTTTCTTCCAAGTTTGGAGCACCACTGCATACATGTGTATGTTCATTTTTTCTTTTTCTTTTTTGGATCCTTCTGATCTTAAAACTTTCAACTTTAGGAGGGCTTTTCAGTTGTGGTGTATGTCTAAGGATAGGAAGATCATGCATTATTGAGGTGATATCTATCAAACAGTAGCTACATGTACATTTCATTTATTTATTCAGTAATAGTTGCTATTGTATGAATTACAATGTTTTGTTAAAAACTTTATTGATAATAAAACATTTTTATTATGATTAACATGTTATATATGTACCAGTGCTGAAAAATAAATGATAAAAATATGTATTAATATTCAATGTTATATTTTATCTCCATCATATGTACAAAAAAGAACTGGAATAAGTTACATCGATAGAACATGAAGAATTTGTCCCCATTTTGCTTGTCCGCAAAAGTGACTAATGGTCTCAAAATCCTAGCTAAAACCCTGGTGCAATGGACTTTAATAGATAAATAGCCACCTTTTACATGAAATACACAAGACAATTATAATAATACCTATATAAGCTCGAGATAAGGTTGGGGTATATTGGGTATGCCACTCACAATTTTCTCCTTTAATTGGGTCAAGCCGGTTTGTTTGCTTCATCATTAAATTTTCACTCTTCGCTTCATCATTAAATTTTCACTCTTCAATTAGTTCTTTAATTGGGTTGTTTACCCATCAGTTCTGATGTCTATTGCTAATATTTGTCGCCAATCTTAAGTTGTCTAGATTTAAACTACGTAATCTTGGAACATACACTGTACTAGTATAATATTTTATGTAAGCTATAGATAATTTTACAGGTCTGCTGAAAACCAACAAGGGGAGATAACTAGGGTAACCAGAATTGAAATTCTGAAGATTCAAAAGTAATGAAACTAGTACCTTATCTACTCATAAAGTTCCATTTATGAAACCATCTGCAGTCAACAAAAAAAGTCAAAAGAGGTGCAGTGCAGAAGAAAATATTTACCACACTTAATTCATTCTTCAAATAAAATGTTTTAATGATTGGAATTGTTTTATTTACTTTGCTATGAAACAAGGAGAAAGTTAATGCTGGATACTTGCTATATGTACTGGGATGTTGGACATAATAACAACACATCAAATTTTCTGTGTCTCAGAATAGTTCCTGAAACTGACCTAATTGTAGCTTCCTCATCCAAGTACACCTTCCCCACTTTGGTTTAAGTTTATGTCAGAGCTCATAACTCAGGTACTATAAGAGATTATAAGAATCTAACACCGGTGAAAGTGCAAGACGGAAAAATCTCAGACACCCAATGGAAATCTTTCGCGCGGGTTCTGAGATTTTTCCGTCTTGCACTTTAACACCGGTGTTTTGATCCTTTTTCTCACTAATATTTAATCAAGCAAGTGTGTCATACAGCGTATTCTATGCGTAGGAAACAAACGGAGTTATCTTCCCATGAATGTGCTTTTGTGTATTGGATGTATTTTGAATAATTCAAGCCACCAACGAGTGAAACCTTAAAATATAAAACGATATGGACAATATGGAATAGGTAAGACTAATAAAAACTCAAACTATTTGTTAAATATCGCTCAAACAGTAAATAATCACGATTGTCGGAACCGCGAAAATTTTGCGGGAAAATAAGCGTGAAATTCTTATCTCACCCACGGGAAAGACAAGGATATCTCACATGGGTAAAAATAGGTACTGGGCTGTCTCATTAGTGAGAAAAGATCCTGTTATCTTGCATTCAGATAAATCAGAGAAAAGATGCAAACATCTAACAAGAAGGTACTATGACATTGATTTCACAGTCCAATGATTTTTTGGTTAAAATTTACGGCAGAGTTCATATTATCAGTACTAAAAAAGACAGGATCATGTAATTATGCATACAAATTTGTCTGGGGGATGAAACAAACATCCAAAAAAGAATAAGGTCACTGGGACCTACATTTCATGGTCAACTGACCTCAGTTAAAGTTTACATCCAAGCTCATATCTTGGGTGCTATAAGAGATCGAATTGGGTAATCTTTCATACAGATGTATCTTAGTGAGGGGGCAAGCATGCAACAAGAATAAGGTCAATGTCGAAAAAGAAAGTAGCAGTCAGATAGCGCCATTACTCAACGAAGTATGATCAATTTGGGTTATTGATGTAACACGATACAATGTATCTGGCTTTCATGCATTACTTGAGCAAATTTTTGTGTTGTGATCTATTAAATTGGGTTTCTAAACACATTAAAAAACAAACGTTTTGAGCATTTTTAATTGGGTAATCATGCAAATACGCAGCTTATCTGGAGCTCTGCCTATAATGAGACATTTCAAATATTGGTAAAGCAACAGTTTTTACTTTCACTCTATTTGATGTATATTTAGTATCTACTGTTACAAAATTATATACTGATCAATCGTATACCTGTTGATAACAACTCTTTCAGACGACTCTGAAAATCTTCCAACCGTGACTGAAGATTCGGATCATTAATATCTCCTTCACAAGTGAAGACTGTCTCGATGTAGTCCTCTTGAGGACCCATCCTTACAGTGATGGCATGGAACCACCTGTAAAACAAATTTCACATTTTAATAGATTTCTTATATTTCAAATAAAGAATGTGTTTTATATTGCAATCATTAAATCTGTAAATATATCCAACTTCCCCAAAATAGACAGGGTTCTCACAAATATTTTTTCATGATGAGTCCTGGGACTCATTATTACTTTTTGGATCTATTCCTGCAGGATTCTGACAATGATACCATTTTAATTTAGTTAAAGATGAACTAAAATCATTAACTACATCCAAATATGAACTGGGATGAAATCAATAGAAATGATGATCCATATTTTTTAAACTAAGTTCCCCGTTGGCTGCCATCTTGGATGACAGATCAGCAACAAAGTAACAACACTTAGTCAGCAACTCATAAGGAACATTCATGCCATGTTTGGTTTTTATCCATTCAGCAGTTTTCTAGAAGAAGATTTTTGGCCGTATTTCGCCATGTTTGCATAGGGTCATATATTAAATTAAGTTCCACGCTGGTGGCCATCTTGGATGACGGATCAGCAACAAAGTAACAACTCTTGGTCAGCAACTCATAAGGAACTTTCATGCCATGTTTGGTTTTAATCCATTCAGCGGTTCTCTAGAAGAAGATTTTTGTATGTATTTCCCATAAGTCCTATGTTAAACTGAGTTCCCCGTTGGCCGCCATCTTGGATGATGGATTGGCAATAAAGTAACAACACTTGGTCAGCACCTCAAACTAATGAAAGCACTCAAAGAAAAAGGTGTTGGAGAACTGAGCTTGGACATAAAACTTAACATGAGTCAATGAAGCGTGATTAAGTAGGTCAGAGTGACCTTATTTTGGTGGGAGGCTGTGTTACTCCCTGATTTATTTATATTCTATACTGACCAATAAAAATTTTCTGGAAATCAAAGCACGACTTGTGCTATCTGACAAATATTCTCATTGGTTAGTGATTGACCATCTTAGCAATTGGTATGAAGCTTTCCTTTGCAATTGCAAATAAACAGAGAATAAAGTGAAGCACTTTAATAATGCTTTATCATTTAATACGAGGTGTATGTTTGCAGGACTATAGAATCCTTGTCACAGTTCGCGAATACTTCAAATTTTCTGTCAGTCATAGGAATGCAAAATTCTGCCAGTACCACAAAAAAATTGGTGATCCTACAATCTGCGAAACGTTTAACGACAAAAGATGATTAGGCCATATTCAATAATCATATTATTAGGGTAAAACTGGAACATCAACAGAAAACCTGAAAATAAACTGAAAAAGTAAAAAAAATCTTTTATTTGTACAAAATTTTATTCTTCTGTGGCAAATTTGGTGATACTAAAAAACACATATTATTTAGGAAATTAGAAAAACTGATGGAAAATTAGTCTTTTTGTTGTATGGTATCATTGTTGACTTCCAGTAGATTGATTTCTGTAATTAATGGTAAGTAAAACAAGACGAAATTAAAGCCCATACTTTCAGAGTTGTTTACTTCATTTGTTTTCATGAATTCATTTTCAATATTAATGAAAATTGCCATTTTAAATCAATAAACAACAACGATGACAAACTTCAAACAACCCATGATGATCCTAATGCGGATTCGGAACAGAACCTTATGAATTTTTACTAGTATTTGATTTGTTTCTATTATCTTAGTATAAGATCAATGTCAATTCAATTCAAGAAAAGGAATTGTGAGCTCAGTGAAGTAGAATATGTTTAATTTTGTAATTTAATTTAAATTTCATCCTCGTGTCTAACACGAAATTGGAAGCGTAGTTATACCAAACTTTATTTTGTTGATACTGTCTTAACCTAACTTCCAGGTGCAAAAAATCGATTGAATTTGTTATAAATTTTGTATTAATAACATTTATTTTCATATTTTGGATGAATAAACTTATTTGTTTTGAGGAATCGAAGACTAGAAGATGACAAAAACTATTTCAGTTGATGAATAATTTTGAAAATTCTGACTTCACAACAATAGCAAATTGAAAAATTAGAGATTTTGAAAAATACATTTTCCACGAAATTCTAAAGCTGTCGGACAATTGGGCCAGCACAAGACACTGAAATACTGGACCTTATGAAATTTTGGTGGTCGAGACCAATAGGCCCGACGATTTTTGCCTTGTTGGACCTGCACTTTCAAAAATTGGGGTCAGTTGGGTTTCCTTGAAATCTGTGAAAATTTCTATCTCTGCATTTAACATGTTATTATTTTATTTCAAGTCACAATGCAAGATGCAGATGCAAGAGGCAATAAGTTTGCCAAAAACTTTCCCAGGAAACTGCTTTAAACACTCATTCTCAATACAGACAAATTTCTTCAACTATTTCAAGTTCATTTGTGGGTTTTGTGTCAAGAATTGATCATTATATCCTATTCATATGAAATGTGAAAAGAAAGGACTAATTAACACTGTCTATTATGAAAGAACAGTTAATGAGCAAGATCGCACATCCCATGCTCCACACATGAAAGGAAGAGCCTACTGGCATTTTTTCTGTTTACTTGTTCATTCTAAGGTCGTGCAAAATTGATTGTTGGTCTCCCCTAACATATGAAAATATATATATATGGGTCAGCAGGCCAAAATTTTCTTTTTTAACTTGTACATGTGATAGTTTTAGTCTGCAAAGAATTCTGTAAAATAAATTCGTTGCAGTATATATTTGGACGAAAGGTTCGTTTCACTGGAAATTCTTGAAAATATTTCGTTTCATTCAGGATTCCGTTAAATAAGCTATTTCAAAACATGGTAGACGAAATTTTCACGTTATAACAGTTTCTGATCGATGGTCAGACAATTTAAATCATCGTAAATAATTGCCACAAAACAAACACAAGATTTCCTTTATTTTTTCATTTGTAGAAAAAAATAATTGACCCGGAAGTTGAAAACAGCCCCAGTCGGGTAAGGGGAAAATAATCAATTTTCCATGGCCTAGGATTTATTTTTTTTCTAAAAATTCAAACTTTTACGAGGACCTTACAATTAGTAAATAAATTTAACAAAATCTCCTACAGATAAGGTTTTACACTAAAAATTTGCACATATATATTGCATCTTCCAATAGAAAAAAAAAACAAACAAGAGGCTCTCAAGAGCCTGAATCGCTCACCTGGTAAACAATGCACTATAAACTAAATTAATATATTAATGTTTGTTGTAAACTAAACTGAGTATTAAAGGTCACGTAAAATGCTGAAAATACCTTTAAAAACCTTTAAGAACCTCTGGAAAGAAATGGGCATGAGTTCTCCCTACGCTTGATTAAGATACAGTCATGGTCAATCTGATGATTCATAATACAAAATACAAGCTTTAATTAATCTTCAAATACAAGTATAAATCTTTTGGTCTATATGTTGTCTTCGTTTTTAAAATGTTTGAAAGAAGTTATGTAAAAATTGTGGGTTAAGGCTTTTTATTGTACTTGAAAAGGAAATATTGCAGGAACAATCATGCTAAGTTTCATCAAATTCCCCCAAGTAGTTTCAGAGGAGAAGATGTTTGAAAATTTGTTAACAACGATTATGACAGACACCAAGTGATGGCAATTAAAAGCTCACATATTATGAAGTTTAATCATTGTTATACAACATTCTCATCATCACCATTCACTAAGGATACCATGTTTACTTTAAAAACCAAATATTGTTGAAATCTGAGCAAGTGTAAAAAATGGCGGGAAAATGGCAGCCATTTTAAAAATGGCCGTCCAAAATAAACTTTCATCATCACCATTCAACTCGGGATACCATGTTTGCCTTGAAAGTAGCTTTCATCTTCATTTTATTTCTATAATTCAGGAAAGAATAGCAAAAAACAGCATTTTGACCCCTATGTTCTATTTTTAGTAAGGGCGGACATGTTTTTTGACCAATCAAAAATCCAAGCATTAACTTTTTGCAGAATACCCTAAGGAACAATCTTACCAAGTTTCATTTGATTTTGAATAGTAGTTTTAGAGAAGAAGATTTTTGAAATAATAACATAAAAAAAAGCCAAAAATGTCAAAAAAGGGCAATAACTCTAACATCAGTTGACAGATTTTCACAAAAATCAGCACGCAGGTAGCTCTCATCATGCTGAACACTTTCAACCTGCAGAATTTGGCGTAACCTAATGATTTTTGAGATATTTGCGAAAAACTGTTGTTTGACCCCTATGTTCTATTTTTAGTAACAGTGGCCATGTTTTTCGACGGATCAAAAATCGAAGCATAAACTTTGTGCAGGATACCCTAAGGAACAATCATGCTAAGTTTTATCCAAATCCATTCAGTAGTTTCAGAGGAGAAGATTTTTGAAATAATAACATAAAAAAAAGCCAAAAATGTCAAAAAAGGGCAATAACTCTAACATCAGTATACAGATTTTCAAGAAAATCAGCACTCAGGTAGCTCTCATCATGCTGAACACTTTCAACGTGCCAGAGTTTGCCTTAACCTAATGATTTTTTAGATACTTGCGAAAAACTGTTGTTTGACCCCTATGTTCTATTTTTAGTAACAGTGGCCATGTTTTTCGACGGATCAAAAATCCAAGCATAAACTTTGTGCAGGATATCCTAAGGAACAATCATGCTAAGTTTTATCCAAATCCATTCAGTAGTTTCAGAGGAGAAGATTTTTGAAATAATAACATAAAAAAAAGCCAAAAATGTCAAAAAAAAGGGTGATAACTCTGAAATGAGTGGTTGGATCTTCTTCAAAATTTCAGGGCAGGTAGATCTTGAGGTGCTGATCACTTTTACCCTATGCCAGAATTTTGATATCTGTGACCGTTTCTGACTTATTTGCAAAAAACTGCGATTTACCCCTATGTTCTATTTTTAGCCATGACGGCCATGTTTTTATACGAATCAAAAATCCAAACAATAGATTTGTAGCACCCATACCAATTAATAACTGTACCAAGTTTGGTTGCAGTTGGACTTATGGTGTTGGAGGAGTTAACGTTTGAAAAAGTTAACGGACGACGGACGGACGGACGGACGACGGACGACGGACGCCAAGTGATAGCAATAGCTCACATGACCCTTCGGGTCAGGTGAGCTAAAAAGGGTAGGTTATGTTAGAACACAGGGGAGGTAAGAAATGTTCCATTGCTTTTCCCAATGCAAAGTCCTAAATATATTTACAATTTTTTTGTGTGCCAATTCATCATGTTTAGTGCAGGGTTCTCGCTAAGGCGCGTATATGCGTCCTGGACGCGTCATCCTTCAAACTCATGCGTCCCTGGGACGCATGTAGATCTAATCAGCTGCGTCTGAAGACCGTTATTTTCATTAAAAATCTCGAGCCGCCATTTTTTTGTTTTCTTGGAGATCAAAGGGGGGAAGGGAAAGAAACGACAAAAAGTAAGCTAAAAAAAATGGCGGCAATCGGAATTCTCGTGATTTTTCATTGGCCACAGTGTTTATTACAACCGGTAACAATATGTAGACCTCATTTAAAAATAAATTTAGCGGATTTTGACTTATCTATGCACAAATGGAAATGTTTTCAATATTGATTATTAAGGTGTTCAAACAATGTCAATTGGAGGATTTTAAGAGTATGTTTGAGAAAAAATAATAGTGAAGATTATACATAAATAAATATTACAAAATAAAATGGCAATAATAAATAAATAAGTTGTTTCAAAAGGTGCAAAGATGTTTGCTCATATCTGTAACAGAAATTTTATTCCAAGTTCGGAGCACCACTGCATAAGTCCAATTTTTTTTTTTTTTTTTTTTTTTAAATTTCAAATTATATTCGTCAGTATGTTAAGGCAGCACATGATTTTAATTAAACTTTAACAATAGTACAATAGGCCTACCATGGTCAAAATCATGCAGGAGTGTACGTTAAAAAAGTGGCGATGAGTCCTGGGACTCATCAAAATCAGCTGGGACTCACCATTCTGAAAAATGATGAGTCCCAGGACTCATCATTAAAAATTCTTAGTGGGAACCCTGTTTAGTGTGTGTTGTTGTTGCACTTGCTGAACTATTTTGATTTTTTTCCAATTTTGACTGTTAGCACATACCTTATTTAAAATGTACAGAATTTTAGTAAAGCTACAAGTTTTTGATAAAAAATCAGTAATGTTGCTGAATATGTGGTACATACAAATTATCAATGTAGGCGACTACATATCTAAGACTAAGTACATTCAGACAAACTTAGTGATACGCTGAAAATGGGATATAGAGGTACACTGAACTGGAGAAGCAAATGCTATATTTCATATCTGTATAAAATCTCTTGTTAAAGTGCATATGGGTTATGATGCAACATAACTTTATATTTTAGATGTCGATGTTATATTTACTATAGTTGTAAAACTTTCCAAAACACTGCATCAAAAATTCAAATGCAATAAAAAATATAAAACAATTAATGTTATTTGCATATGTAATAATAAAACATATCAGACAGAAACACTATTTCTGGTAATGTCCTTTACCGTTTCTAATCAAAAACGAAAATACAGGACTGACCCCCAAAACCGAGATCTCTGCAATGAAACAAATCGTATTCAGAAATTAACGACCTTGTCTTCAACTGAAATTATTTGCAATGCTATTTGCATATATTGTAGATTCGAGATACAGTATTTTTCGCTCAACTAATCGAAAAATTGTGTAGCAATACAGGACTAACTACATCGTTACATTTACAAATCGTGCAAATACGGTGGACCCCATATCGCATAAACATCAATTAGCACACACATTTTTAGGGAATAACATTAATAGCTGTTGAAAACAAACGCATAAGATACATCTGTCAAACGTGCTACCGGTTTACAAAGCAACTGACCTAAGCTGGAGACAGGAAAGGCATTAAATATATCAATAACTTTAACGCCATTGAACAAAAACAGATGCCGCCATTTGCAATTGCTTTGCGACGCATGCTCCAATATTTTCGGGAACTGTGGGATCGCTTATTCTGTTCCCGTCTGTTCATTTTTATAGGGTGGGGTTGTTCAAGGGCTGTCACAAGGATATTACGATATTATAATAACATGTGCACTTTAAATTATGCACCTTATTCCTTTAATGGCTACCAATTAGACGAATAAATATCGACAAAGCATTACCTATCTTTAAAAAGGCAAATTAAGACATCTATTAATTCCAAAGCATAGTAGATTAAGTAATAGAAGGAAAAAATGTTGAAGTCTCGAGGTTGAAGTATGCACATGACTTGTTTCATCAACTGTTTACTGAATAAAATTTTCATTTGTTGGGGAACTGAAATCTACAGTCCACATCCTTAATTCTAAAAGTATTAAATCAACCATTAGATTTAGGATCTAGAGGCGTTGTTCTTCACAAGGGGGAGGACAACGTTTTCCCCATACAATCATAAAGTAGATTAATCCATACCAATGTACTGCCACTAAATTGTCTGTCCTTTTACATGTGCTTTATCAAGTTTTCTTACTTGTATAAAAGAACTTGTCATTAACTTAATAATGTAACAAAATTTATGAAAATTCGGGCGTATATCTTATTTTTTAGTGTAATTCTCTCAACCTTTTGGATAAATTGTAAACAATAAATCATCAAGTAACTGCTGTGGACACTGCGGTTATGATTTTTATCCCCGTACTTCGAAGAAGCTCGGGGACAATTGTTATCGCCCACGTCCGTCTGCCCACCGGTCTGTCCGTTCGTCCGTCACACTTTCTTGTAACCTAAACTCCTCGTTCATTTTTAACTTCATGCCTTTAATATCTATACAGTATTGTCACATACTGTTACTGTATGAAGATGCGGAATATGGTTTAAGAATTTTGATTTTCAAAAATTGGGGCCCACAGGGGCCGAATTTTGAAAATTGGGAATTTAAACTTGTGACCTAAACTCCTCTTTCATTTTTTACTTCATCATGCACTTAATTTTTATACAGTATTGTCACATACTGTACGTAGATGCGCAATAAGGTTTTAGAATTTTGATTTTCAAAAATTGGGGACCACAGGGGTCGAATTTTTAAAATTATGAATTTAAGCTTGTGACCTAAACATTGCTCATTTTTGACTTCATGCACTGAATTTCTATACAGTATTGTCACATCCCGTATATAGAGTTTTTAGTAGAATTTTGATTTTCAGAACTTGTTGCTCACAGGGGTTGAATTTTGAAAATTGGGAATTTAAGCTTGTGACCTAAACTCTTCTTTCATTTTTGATTTTATGTATTTTGAATTTCTGTACATTATTGTCACACGTGCTGTATATAGATGCACAATAAGATTTTAGAATTTTGATTTTCAAAAATTGGGGCCCTTAAGGGTTGAATTACAAACATTGGGAATTATAAGCTGGTCACTGAAACACTTCTTTCATTTTTCATTTTATACATTTTATTTCTATACAGTATTATCATAAACTGTATGCAGTTGCGCGGTAAGGATTTAGAATTTTGATTTACCAAAAATTGGACCTGATTTCAAAGATTTGATTGTGAGAAAGGTGCACAGGGATACCATCATGTGGGGAGTGCGGGGATAGCTGTCGTTTCGGACTGCCTAAATCTAGCTCTACATTGTATTCAACCCTTCCTCACAATCTTATCCAAGAAAGGTTGAGTGTACTGATTAACTGGTCTTTTGAATCTTCTGGTTCAAATTATACTTATTTTAACAGTTTAAAGCATTTTACAGTCACTGAAAGTATGCAAATTACAGTTGTTGGACAAGCGATGACACGATCAAGGCCTTACACTTTTGGACAAAATCTTTGTTCGTTTTTGGCAATACTGTGTATCGACACTTCATTGGGATTCCTATGGGTACAAACTGTGATCCTCTTATTGCCGACTTATTATACCCGCATTGGTTTTAAAATTTTAATTTCTTTCGTGGAGCGAAATTTGGGACCGAAAATGAGCGAATTTTCAAAATATGCTTAAAACATCCATTTGAAGCATTTTGTAGGCTTCTGGTTTCTTTATAGGTAAATTGTCCATGGTGTAAAGATGGAGAGACAGGTTTCAAAATTTTCATTTTCGCTTAACGGACAAAATTAACAAATTGTCATGCACATCAACTCCTCTTGATTATTGATGCTAGACTTCTACTTTGATTATAGAATGATTGTACATATGATGTAGATGCGCAGTAAGGTTTTAAAATTTTGATTTCATTCATGGAGCGAAAATTGGGACCGAAAATGAGCGAATTTTCAAAATATGCTTAAATCATTAATTTCTGAGGTATTTTGTTATGCTAGGCTTCTGGTTTCTTCATAGATAGATTGTCCATGATGGACAGATGCCAAAAAAAAATATGCTCAATTTTAGACCCATGGCATATTATCAAAATATGCTGTTGATTTTTTTTCCATTTTAAGCAAAAATGTAAATAAATTTTTTGACCTCATCAAATCTGCCATCACCCTACACCCCCTCCCCTCAAATTCAAATGGTCATCCCCTTATTGGGTTATGTAGGATGGACTAAAATGGTTTTTGCTATAAAAAAAATGAAAACAGCGTAATGCAGATGTGGCAGTGGGTTCTGCGGAATTCCTTTTGAATTTGTTCTTAAAAAGTTTTTTTAAAACTATTTTCTTATTTAAAAAAATAAAATGTGTATACAGAATAGAGGAATTGAACTCCAAACTCGCATAGATTATACGAGTCCACCAGGGTAGTGTTTTTTAATATTTTTTTTTATAAATATTTGTATATATTTTACATATTAACAATTTATGTTGATCCCAGCTCTATTGGGACACATGAATCAACACTGTTAGTTAACCTTTATTTTTTTTACTTCAGGCAGTTTATCCCTTTAATTTTTAATTAAAGATATTGATCCCAGCTCTAATGAGACATTGTTAGTTTATCACTTTATTTTTTTAAATGATGTTGGTCCCAGCTCTATTGAGACACATGAATCCACATCGTTAGTTTATCAGAAAATCTTTAATTTAAGACATTGATCAACTAAAAAATGTAGGGGATTAACATAAAGATCTCTGATCCTAAAATAAATTTGCATGGTTTATTTTAACTCGGGGTAAGTTTTGTCCTTAACACTAAATTTGCATCAAAATCATCACTCGGATGAAACAAAATGTGGATGTGCGGATATAACTGTCGTCTCCCACAGTACTATAGTTTTTATATTGTTATGATCAACAGTATTTTATGAAAAAAACTCAATAAAGTTGAAATACACAATCGTAATAAATTGATTTGATATTTTTAACAACTGCAGATCGGGATCGAATCATTGCAGGCATCTTGATGATGTACCTACTGTTGATAACTCCGAGTTTCTTAAATATGCAAAAGACATTTGTCCAAAAGAGCTACAATTGAACAAAGCAAATACGAAATGTAAATGCTGTTCCTTTTTAGATCTTACTAAAAATATCGAAAATTGAGAGATACATACTAAAATTTATGATAAATGGGAAGACTTTAATTTTCCAATTACCAATTAACTTCCCCTTTCTTGACAGAGACGTGTCTGTGAACTATGCTTCTGGTTTCTTCATAGGTAGATTGTCCATGATGGACCGATGCAAAAAAGATGCTCAACACACAATTTTAGACCCATGGAATATAGGAAGTATCATATGGTGTCTCAAATGGACTGTTTAAAAAGTCTATATGTTCTTTGTTATTAAATATTTATATAAAAAAATTTGCTATTTATCATCCTGTGGAACCCGCACATGTTCTAGTTATTGTTTATGGACCTTTACCTGTAATATACAACATAATTCCAACAGTCATAATATATCGATCAGTACAGACAAAAGGTGGTTTCCAGGTTAATTGGTATTGATTTATTTAAATGCAGGTCATTCTATTACACCCATAAGCTTAAAGCCTGTTTGTTCTTATGGATAACTACCGTTAAGATGTCAGAAAGTATGGGAATTTATCCCAAACCATTTTGTACTACTGCAGAACATTTTATATGATATTTCAATGTAGAAAATTAACTTAGGAATATGAATTTAATTTGTTTTTACAAGGATGGCTATCCGTAATGTAGCTATCGCCCCAAATCTTAAACCGGCAAGCTGACCAACTTCCGCTAGAAACTAGGTTGGCTCACTTCGAAGGGAGAAAAACCAGTCTATTGAGATCTTGCTCTGAGTTGTTTTTTAACTCCCAATTACTCATTTTTTATTGTGTGAATACGCTGACATTATCTAGTGCAAAAAAGATTTCTTTATGAACTGATATATTCGAATCTTGCTATCAAAACAATTTATGAACATAATTATTATGATATGTTTTTATATATCAACATGTTTTGTACCGGGAATATTATATATTAATATTCCTGAATTGGTGATGCATATCAGTTTCAGCAGTCAAAGGTCAGACGACGAGGAAATGAGGGGTGATCAATAACTATTTTATCACAAGAAAGTTAAATAAATTATACTAAATAGAATTTAATCGTTTTAGCATTAGTCATAGTTTAATATAATATATATTAACGAGATATTGTCGAAGGAGAGCAGTAATTATTGAATCGGGTACAATTTTTCTTTCGGTGTCCCCTGTATCCATCCATCTTGGATATCAGCTGATAAGTATGTCATTTGGGTTAACCTTAACAACCGTGTCCTCCCTTTGAGATTTCGAAAACCATGTTAATTGTAAATTATTTTCATGAGCGAATATAATGCAGTTTTAATCAGAAAAGAGCTGTAACATTATCACACTGTTATTTGAGATTAAAATACATATGTAATTATGATGTACCATACCTGGCCATTTTGCTGATTTCTTAAAATATCTTCAGTGAAATAATCGTTCCATAATACCCAAATACTGTTTGTGTATGCAGATTCAGCATATATATGGTAACAATTGTTATAATCAGTGATCAGTTTCCTACATATGTAACAATCAAGAAATATTTTTATACCCATGCAAGTTAATTTATCGTTCTTAAATATTGATATTCTGGAATACATGTAAATATATATATTTTGGGAGAGAACCTGAATTCAGCATAGGTGTAGTTGATCAGTGCTATATAAGAGATAACTCATAATTTCAAAATCTTTTATAATGTAGGGCAATAGAGATGTATTACTTGAGCATGTCAAACCTAACTAAATTGAGCACATATGTTTGAGAAGATGATCAGTGATATATTTTGAGCAAACGTGAGCCTTATATTAGAGCAATACTGTGATATAATATGAGCATCCTAAACTACCCGGTATATTGAGACAAACCTGACTTGGGCTTGTGTCTAAGATGATCAGTGCTATATAATGTTAGAGTAATATTGAGCCATGATAATTTCACTTGATATACTGTATTCATTCTACACTACATGTATATATGAATGAGAAGTGCTATATATTTGAGCAAAGTTGAGTATTGCCAATTTGAAAGCAATAATTAGGTTAACCTGGTACATGTACATGTGTATAAGCTGAGCATGTTGATCATGGCTATATAATTAGGCGAAAATATTATCTTAATTTCACCAGGAATACTTCTAGTTAAGAAACTATACATATATCTTCATTTATAAATTAGGAGATCCACTCCAGAGAAAACACACACCTGCCAATTAATAGGTTATGAACAAGAAGAAGACAACCCGAAATTCATACTGAATTGCTTTTAGAGGAATGCGTAATAGATATCAAGACAAGCGGGATCCAAATGTGGAACAATGAGGATGCTACGCCCGAGATAATCCTCGACAATGAGGATGCATCCCCTGAGATGATACTCGACAGAACGTTTACAGCTATTGTAATAGAAGTGTCGGGTGTTACTATACATATATCCCATGTCTATGAAGAAAAACATACATGTATCAATACACATGCCAAATATTTATTTTCACTGATCTGACTATATTTTTAAGGTTTTAAACATACGGTGTATGAGAATTGTGATATAGAATACTACAACGTAATTTTTTATTAAAAATATTTGGAATCAAAATGGTAATCCAATTACTAGTATATCTGTTTGCATGGAAATATATGAAATAAATGGGAGAATACTGAGCACATCGATCTATACCTATCATGCCTATGTTAAAACGTGTGCTCTTGCTATATTTAATCTAAATAGTTAATAAATTTATGCATTATGCATTAAATGTAAAATTTTTATCACACCTGAAAATGCGCCAAAGCAGCATTTGGTTCTTGTCAAAAGAGCAGACTACTATGATAAAAAAACATGTATCTGTGATAGTTACGGATACACATAGTTCATCATAAGGACAGTTCATACTAGATGTATTTCGATTTTGAATTTAAACTGTTTACATAAGTTGTTCAATGTAAAGTCAGAACATCACATATTGTCAAAAACGTAGAGGGAATACTTTGCTGTAAAGTCACATAAACAGATCCACAAATGTCAAAGAAGACCTCAAATGATTAATAGTTATCAAGTTATTATTTCTGCAACAAAAAATTACTAGCAATTTACTCAAGTTTATGATGGATGAAAACTGTTGCATGCTATATTAAGAGCAACAGACATATATTAGATAAGATACAATGGGGGAAAAGATGGGAACAGTTACAAAAGTAAAAACAGATATATATATTTATAATATATCCTCGTCTTTCAAGATTGTTCTAAATTTCATATTCATTCAATAATTTATTGCCATGTTTGATGTAGCTCTATGTACATTGTTGCCAAGTAGGGTGCAGCTATATACATTGATGCCAAGTTGGGTGAAACTATACATTGTTGCCAAATTGGATGTAGCTATACATACATTGTTTTCAAGTTGGGTGTAACTATATGTACATTGTTGCCAAGTTGGGTAACATTTCGGTCAATGTCAGAAAAATATAAACATTTTTGTATGAGGCCAAGAAACTTGGGAAGGGAGAGTTTTGCCCTTCTACGGTTTCGCGCCGAATACAAAAAAAAATTCATATTTTACTGACATTGACATAATATTGTTTTTATACTGCAACTCAAATTGATATATTGGTAGCCATTTATATGGTAACACAAATTTCAAACTTATTTCTAATCCCTAAATGGACCTCTAATTGTGAAAGAAGTGAGCCAACATGAAATCGACATTGTGCAAAATATCCCTTTTTTACTATATTAAGGACATAAACAGTAAACACAAGAGGAAGTGTTCTAGCTGTAGTCTAAAGGGCTGTATCACTACAGTTTTTGCCTTGCCTTACAAAAGTCATAAAGATGAGCAGTTTCGTACGACAAAATCATCAATTTGTTAATAGTTGGTGATTAGGTCAGTTAATTGGGAACCACATATAGACAGTCGGAGTTGTATTAGCATTCGCGTGGCATTTTTTTGGCTTAACCACCTCAGTTATATTCTATTGGCTATGAATCTTCACTATACTGTACATGTTGTGAAAGTCTATGGAGAACAGTCAACATTTGAAAGTTTGGCATTATTCACATGTTCAAGAGATGCCTTATTCATTTCAACATTTGAATTATACTATCAAAATTGGATACAGCTGAAACAGTTTGTACCATATATACACTTAGGTTTAAATCGCTATCATTAATTCATCAGCCATCAGATCATGAGGCCATCCGAGTAAACAGTACTTCAGTACTTTGATTAACTTTGGCTGTGAACTTGCATGTATACTTGCAATAAGTCATAAAGAAATATATAGTATTTAAAGCATAGATATAAGATCGGTTCTTATTAATTTACTGAAGTGACACATTGCGCCCATACGTGAGAAGAGCCTCGCTTTTACAGAAGTCCCATACAGCATTTACGATTTTTTACCCGTCTGTGTATCTTTATTTAAATGTTAAATATTCACATTATTCGGTCTTATTTCAAAAACCAGGGAATGTGCTTCGATTTAATATGTGTTCGAGTCTAGTTTATACGAGTATATATACTATAACTTGTATAGCTGAAAAATCAGCTTTGAACTATTTTCAAATCTCTAAATTTCATAGCCAATTATAGATTTGCTGGAAAGAAATTGTTAAACGATCGAAATGGGATAACACACACAAATAAATTAAACGGGAACTATTTCGGGGAATCACGTTCCCCAAATTTTGAAATTATTCGGCATATCGTAAAAATTTAACCATAACCATGCAATTGTTATCAATTGGAGAAATAAATGGGCTTGTTTTACAGTTTATATCATGATAACATATAAGCTGCTTATTCAAGATGTACTTCGGAATCATAAATACCAGTGGCGTAGCTTGTCTGCTTTTAAGGCAAGGCAAACATTTCTGTTGAATTCCAAAGAGGAGTGGATATAGTCCGAGATTGCTCTGACGTCTGACGACCTTTTTTGTGATATGCTGGGGCAGTGGGATATCGCAATATCTTGTCAAAGTGAAAGTGAAATGATGAAAATGGTGGGTTGAAGGGAATAAAGCGTTTGTTTATGGATTGTTTGTGAATAAAATGTACATATTCTTAGAGAAAAATGTATAAGGAATCGATTGATATATGATTTATCTACTTATAATTGGATATATATACGATATCATATCGAGTCTGGGTCGGCAATTTCCATTATAAAACTTTTAATTTGTCAATTCAAACTTTTTCTATATATAAAAGGTTTGAATTGACAAATTAAAAGTTTTAATAGAACATATGTATCAGCTAAAGAATGATATAGTTCATACTGAATTAACAATTACTGAAAACTAATATAAGAACAATTCTGTGCATATATAGAATAACAATTGGGAAAATATTGATATTTTCGACATTTTTTTAAGTAAGGCAACTGCCCAACATCCTCCAAAGTCAGGGTTTTGTGTATCCACGTTCTTTCCTACAAACCCCTGACATCACACATTCATATATTTTTGCGGGTGTCTGACCTAGAAAATTCTACACACGACGCAACTTGGATTCTCTTGTGACCTTGACAAGAACCAATGAAAATCGTTCACTTCCGACACGCAAAATATAAATGTGTGATGTCAGGGGACGAACGTGGATACAAATTAAATCCCGACTTGGGAGGATGCCGTCCCACTGCCTCAGTGGAAGCTACGGTACTGAAATACGCTTTAAATTCCGAACTGAGTGTGAACGCTATCCGTTGTAAGGTTTACTTCGGAATTAAAATCCGATCATTTTTATTTGCAGAGTGAACTGTGTATAAGCCGTAGAATTAGAATGATAAAATACACCTAGAGCTTTCAATATTGGTAATATAAAGACCAGTAAAGCATAGATTTATCTTATAATTACACGAATTGTAAATCAAATCAAATTAAATTCTTTATTGCTCATTTACAACAAATAAAGGGTCGAAGGCACAACAAATAAACAAAATTAAAATCACAGTCATTTAGTATAGTACAAATGGAATCAAGGGCCTCCTGTCCTCGGTTCTAGCGACTGTTTAATAAAGGAGCCTAAGGATTTCACTTGTTTATACTAGTAGGATTTAAAATATGTTTAATTTTGTATTCATCAGATTCTTTAAGGTTGTCAGGCTCAAATGTTGGTTAGTTTTACAATAAATGAAGAAATGATTTTCGTCTTCAATCTCCCCACAAATATTTATTACACAATCTTAATTCCATTTGTATATTTTTATATCATCCGGTTTCGATAGCAAGTGGCTGTTAACTCAATCTGAATTTACTTATATATCTTCTAATTTCAAAATCAGGAAATGATAAATAGAATTTTGGTTTATAATTCATTTTAACTCTTTTTTTTTAAGCAATTAGCTTACTAACATTATCAATAGAGGTAATTTTATTGTTATAAATGTCCTTACATTTTTCCTTAAATTTTATGTCTATAGTGTTTTTAATATATTTTTATTTTGGATAACTTTTAGATTTAGTTCATTTTCATCTCTGATGTTTTTCAAGTAAGTATGCTTTGACTGAGTACACCCCTTCAGCATGCATGGAGAGGTTTCGATAATTAATGCAATTTGTAAAAAGTGCTCCTACCATGCAGTTGAAGACGAGATACATTTTCTTATAGAGTGCAGCAAGTATAAAAACCAGACAAAAATATTATATCAGATTGCATCATCAAGAAATTTAAATTCCTAGCTTTACATTTTCTAAAATAGTGTTCTGATATTTAAATGCATGTTTTGCGATTTTTTAGAATTTCCTATAACCATTGTCTTTGTTTTACATGAGTTAGAGGAAAAAGAAAAAAAATACGGTCACAGCCGTTTATTGTCGAAGAACCTAGTTTTTACAAATTGGGTAATCATTTTCGCTTTTATATTTCTACAGAGTGTTTTAAAAATGGGTCAACTGTTCTGTTCTGTTTGGGAAATTCCACCCTATATGAAGTGTCACTGTCAGTTGTGGACGGTCCACACACCCGACATATATATATGTATCACGAGATGTCATGCATATATTAAAATTTAAACTAAGGGCTCTCAAGAGTCTGTATCGCTCACCTGGATTTAACTTGTCCACCTTCAGCAGGACTGATATTTTAATTGTAGCAGTTATCTTGGCTAGTTTTCCCATAGGTTCAATGTTAAACAAAGTTTATAGGGTGTGGTGGCCATCTTAGTTGACAATCAAGGTTATGAAACACAATTCTGAAGGAGGACCATTGCTAGCATTAGTTTGGTGTCCAAATGGCCAAGTTTAAGGTATGGTGACCGCAAATTAAATTTTTCCATAGGGTCCTATGTTAAACTAAGTTCAGTTTTGGTGGACCATTTCTGCCAAGTTTGGTTCCAATTGGCTTAGTGGTTTCAAACAATAAGATTTTTTAATGAATTTTCCCACAGGGTCCTTTGTTTTACATAGTTCGGCTATGGCAACCAACTTGGTTCTGACAGAGAACAATTTAAGGACCATTTCTGCCAAGTTTAGTTCCAACTGGCTCTGTAGTTCCAGACATCTTGGATTTCATATTGGCATGAAAAACATAAAGTTGGTAGAGGACCATGTATAAGAATCATTCCTGCAATGTAACAATTCAATTGCTTTTGTAGTTTCAGAGAAGACGATTTTTGAAATTTCAGCCAATGGCTCCGTATGTCGTATGTCCCGTGGTGGTGGCCATCTTGGATTTCAGATCGACACAAAAAACATAAAGTTTGTAGAGGACCATATAAGGATCATTCCTGCAATATAACAAATCAATTGCTTGTTTAGTTTCAGAGAAGAAGATTTTATAAATTTCAGCCAATCAGAGTGCATAAATGGCCCTGGCAGCCATGTCTTGTCTTGTCGATGTGTATATTTCTCCGCTATCCGGAGAACTACAGATTCGCAAGTGTATAGATCCTAAAGTATATTGGTTTGAATACTCAGTAAAAAAAAGTTTGTCTAGAATCGAAGAATATTAATCTTATTAGTCCCTGGGGTGACACAATTGCTCATTCATTATCAATTGTCTATTAGTTAATGACTGTCTATGATAATGATGTGATTACAGTTCTCCCGTTTATTTGCACAGTGAGTAGACGATGCTAGCCACATATACTGTTAAGCAAGCTCTTTCTAGCTACATGCAGAGAGTAACACAAGCCACGGGTGAAGTTTTCAATGTCATTATGTAAATAAGTGGGAATCTGATTACAAGATTGGCAATCCAAAATAATTCTCAATAGTTGGTCCTGGCTGTTTTCGCTGGTATCTAAAACAATATATTTGTCCAGGATATTAATTAGAAATTTCATGAAAGGCTGACGTGTAGCTTCGGGAGCCGTACATTGGAGTATAAAATGCAGGCGGTCTTCCGTCCCGGAATTACAGAGTTGACATTTCGGACTAACCACATACTGGTTAAATTTGTGTTTAGTAGATTGTAATTTATAAACTCCAAGTGTTCATTTATTGTATTATATACCAAGGACTTCAATGTATGTTTCCCTGGTGGATTTTCCAGAAGATCATGAGAAGAGGGAAGATTATATTGTAGTAATAATTCTTGAACCATAACGAACCAGCTTTGAGAGTTTTTGTTCTTTATGGATAACTGTCTTCATGCTAGTTGGTGTTCAACTGAGCCATAATCTCTGCATATACATGTATAAGTTGTTAAAATGCGTTTATGGATCTCAGCGGTAAGAGGTTGTTCTCCAACCATGAGGTATGTTCCGGCATCTGAAGTAGGGTCAGGCAGATGCTGAATTTGTTTTAGTAGTTATTTGTAGAATCTAGAAATAGTGTCTATATCTTTCGTAGATAATCGCAAGACGTCTAAGCTATATACTAGCATTTGGATGATAAATATATATTGATTAAGTGTATGGAGACAAACGGGTTGTGCCTAGCATTGCATAAACTGACCTTCTTGCTGAACTAATTCTGTCATCAACTACATTTCCTGTACCAAATTTTGTGTTATTATCCCGGACTATTCCCAGATGTATTGCTGTATTGACTTGCTGGATTTCATTGTAATTAAAAGTAAATGCACTATCAGAGTCGCTATTCCCTCTATTGATCCGGAGTTCTGTAGACTTAGATTCGTTTATGACATATTCTTCAGTGTTAGCAAAATCTTCTTGGATTTTCAGCATAGTCTGGAATTGATGTTTACAGTTAGATGCAGGAGTTATATCGTCTGCCACCGTGGGGGTGCCACAATAAATTGACCCAATGTACGAGCCAAAACTATGATAAGCAAACATATCAAGAAGCGGGTTGATAAATGCTTTATAGGCGGTTGGTGACCATACATCACCCTGTCGAACTCCTTCTTTTTCTGTGCATCTAAGAAGCCAAGGAATAAAGGTTTCTGATTGTCTTTCGCTTCTGCATGGAGTTCAGTTCTAACAGGGCTGCTTTTGTCTTTGAAACACCAGCTGTGAATCCCCGCTGGATAGCATTTTGACTATTAATAATTGGTTCTTCGGATATTTTAAGATGTAACTTTTCGCAAAATTTTCCCAAGATGCTGGTAACTGTAATCTTTATATAGCTGTTTGTGTCATAAATAGGTTTCACTTTTTTTAAAGACTGGTGTAACCATTCCTACTCTGAACAGTTCTGGTAAATCACATTTTGCACAGATTATGTTGACTAGTTTAGTAACTACGGTTAACATTTTGTCGCCACTATATTTAAGATGTTCGCTCATGACGCCTGTACAATCCGGCGCTTTTCTATTTTTCAGACTCATAATGACATCTTTAACCATAGTTTCATCTAACACATTGTGCAGTAATTGTTGTAACCGACTGCATATTGTCTATATCAATGGTTTCTAATGATCATGCTGGGAGGTATTCAAGGCTTCTCTTTCTAGTGTTTTATATTTACTGATCATGTCTATCTTGCTTTGCATAATATAGTCTATTTGAGTTTGACTACGCCCACTAGGATGGAAATTGGTACATATATCGTTTTGGTCCTTAGAAGTATATAAATTCTCATTCTGGATAAATGCAAGTATCATTTTGTCTCTAGTGGTTGGGGGAATCTCTTGCTACATATGCGTTGAAATCTCCTTCTATCAGGATATTACAGGTTGGCTTGTATTTATGGATAATTTCAGTCAAAATGTCTAGTGATTCCAAATAGTCCTGATCAGCTGATTGTCCTACACGGCATGGCAAGTATATACCTATTAATAATATAGCTTTTGGAATAGCATTAATTTTGATGACTGCAATCCGGTTAGACCCATCGGGTTTTTCCTCAATAGTTTTGCCAAACTCATTCCTGTAACAGATCGCAATACCACCCATACCTCTTGGTCGCCAATAAGAGGAAATGGGATCTTCATCGTCAATACATCAGGTGAAACATATAAAATTATGAAAAAAGTCTTGTAAATTTTCCTTTTCAAAGTTGTAAATCCAGTGTTCCTGAAATATCAGTATGTCATTACTGTGTTCAAGTTCACTTATGTATGGTTTACTAGATTTGAAGCTTTCCATGTTGTATGATAAAATGGAGATACAGCTATGGCAAGCCGTTTTACTATCTATTCTAACTTCAAGATATCTAATAAACTTTATAAGATATCTCATATAATTTTCTTTATAAGATATCTTATAAATTATATGAGATATCTTATAAACTATAGGAGATATCTTATAAACTATAGGAGATATGTTATAATCTATATAAGATATCTTATAAAATATATCAGATATCTTATATAAAAAAATATAAGATATCTTATAAACTTTAGAATATATCTTATAAAGTTATAAGATATCTTATAAAAACTCGATCATATAAGATATCTTATATATTATATGAGATATCTTATAAACTATAAGATATCTTATAAAATATATGCGATATCTTATAAAGTATATAAGATATCTTATAAAAAATATTTATAAGATATCTTATAAACTTTATAAGATATCTTATATACTTTATGAGATATCTTATATACTTTATAAGATATCTTATAAACTTTAGAATATATCTTATAAAGTATATAAGACATCTTATAAAGTTTATAAGATATCTTATAAAAACTAGATTATATAAGATATCTTATATATTATATGAGATATCTTGAAGTTAGAATAAATAGTAAAACGGCTTGCCATATACAGTGTATGTTTTTGGAACTACTTGGTAGTGTGTCGCTGGGTAAATGTTCCGGTTCTGTTGTGTCATTGGTAGATGCTGCACCATCTGATGCCAAGTTGGTTTGGATCGTAGTTGGCATTGGTACAAAAAATGAGGTTGTATATATTCCATTTGAACGTGTCTAGTTTGTTGATTTAAACTGTCGTTTTTGATGAAAGTTTGTTGCTATGGTTATTTGATCTCTTTGATTGGACAGTTTAAGCCGGTAGTTGTCCTATGTCTGGTGAAGCGCTATCATCTGTAGGAGCATATTCCGTTTCCAATAGTTGGTCTTCAAAAGCGTTAACATTGGGTTGTGGCATAGGTTGTACCGCTATATTAGGAGCAGCATGTGGTGCTAGCAGTTGTTCAGCAGGAACCGACTGGTTAACTGCACAAGTGTTCATAGCATAGGTATTATTTCGTATATCAGGATCTATGACTGGTATGTAGGAAGTTTGATGAACTGGATATTGTCTTGTGGGTAAATGCCCACTGGCGATATTGGTAATACCTTGTTGGTTACTTTTTGTTAATAGATTTCTGGTATTGGGTTGTTGTTTACCTCTTTCCCTTGGATGGTTAAATTGACAGTTCATAAGCTGCTCAAAAGTGTGCATTCTGCAGGCGTTACGAATGTTTTCTAGTTCTAATTGACGGATTCTTTGCTCCTGTAATAATAGTTGAAATTTGACATTTTCTGTCCTTTTCAGGAGAATCACATTGTCTGGATCGTTTGTTCGAATCAGTATTCGTGTCTCCAAGTCGTCGTATGATCGCCCAATAATGATCTGTGTCCATTTTTTTCAAAAAAATGGAGAAAATCACATTTTGATTTTCATAACCGGGTTTGTTGTTGAAGGTCACTGAATTGATAGCAAGTCTTAATGTACTGTACTTTGTAATATTGGGCAAAGACGGTTTCTTCTTACTTCAGGGGAATTATACATACTATGTACGGCCAAGAGAAAAAATTCTGTGAGGACATAGAACATTTTCATTTTTTTTAATGCACTTTTGGACAAGAATTAAAGTGGTACTGGAGTTGGAACACTATAACAATAATAAAGATATATATAAAAGCGTTGAAAAAACACCAATAGAATAACCAGGAAGCAACAAAACAATCAAATCGTAACTACATAATCATATAAAAGAATGTGTGACAAAATGAGAATTCGTTGACCCAACGGATAATTTTCACTTCTTATTTTTAATGTCCGGAGTGGACAATTAAATTCTTGTTATGTGGTAGAGGTTATTCCTGTTACAGACCGCATGGCGACCGTAAATTTATGGCTTCTTCGCCATGTTTTATTTTATTTGGGTGTTGTCTAATTGATACACACACAATATTATTTCTTTTTCATATGTCAGAACTGCAAATAAGAACACATTAATGATAAATTTATGATGACAAAATGCGATTTATTTCATGCAATAATGAAAGTATAAAAAGAAACAATGAGGTATGCTTTTCCGCAGGTTTACAAAACAATATTAAAAACTTTTACAAAAAATCATAAAAAAACAAAACGTAAATGCTTCAGTTCTTCTTAACTTAGATAGCACAAAAAATTATCTAATTTATAAACTCTTGTTTTAGGACTTACAGTCGAGCTGTAAATCTAAACATACAGTAAAGATTATAAAAAACACACTTGGTGTTTTGTATCCAACAAAATGATAAAAACAAAAAGTACATATATGAATGTTCTTTCATATTTTGTAACTACTAATATATTTAACAAAATCTTTAAATGAGCCTGTCAAAAACCTTTTTTTATACTATATCATAGTTTATCATTTTACTAACAAATGCTTCAAACCTATCTACTTATTATTTTTTAATATAATCTCAAAATATTTTCTATCATCTACAGGCATATATTTCAACATGTCCTTCAAACCTTTGATTTTTTCCTTTGGCAATATTTGATTTCTTCAAAATACAAATTTTTGGCACCACAACCTTTTCACCCTTTCTTGTACAATAGACGCTTTCTTAAAGTTTTCCTCAGAAAAAGATTCTTTATACAAAACTTCTAATTGGTTTTCAAGCTTGATATACTTCACCTTTGTAAAGGGTACACAGTTATATTTAAATGACTGACTAGCTGCCTGAAAGTTGAAAACATGTTCAGGCTGTAACTGTATCACTTTCATAGATTTTTTTCTTGCATTACTCAACACTCTCATAAAGCTAACTGGACTAAAAATCTCACTTAAATTTAATGCTTTTTCTATGTGGCTATGGACACAATCAACCTCTTGAATAGAGAAATGCCCAGGTTCACAAAACTTTTCCTCAATACATTTCAGTGAATACATATTGTTACACTTCATAAAATATTGTAATGCTGTCATCATTACCGAATTCCTGTTTAGGGGAATACAAGAATCTGACCACAATGTAATAGTTTCTAAGTAAAGATAATCTTGTAGTACCTTTTCTAAGATTTTTAGTAAAGCGCTTGCAATTTCATTCGCTCCTCTACCGGCCTGGTGCTAAAGGCCAAATAGCATTATATGCACATTTGTTTAAGGATAAGTGAGCAGTTAAATTAAAAACATTGAGTTTTCTTTTATAGAAAAAATTAGAAATGTTTGCCCTTGGGCAAGTGATAACATTTTGCATATCAAAACATAATACTGCCTTGTCTGAACTTCTGTCCCTGTCTCGTTCAGCTTTCGTACAAACTTTACCTACAATATGAGATTCATACTTCATTTTCAGTCGTTCA